>OENG01000032.1:0-600000 GCA_900239735.1 Blumeria hordei DH14 | reverse complement strand
GAACTTACGTGCGATAACAGAATACGTCGCAGCTGCTCCTTGATGCCCGGCTGCTGGCGGATCGTGATGCGATTGAATAATCTCTAATGTTAAGGAATGATCTTGTTCACCCTGTGGGACTACAATTTTGTTCCTGTAAAACAAGAGACCATTACTAAATGCGCACTCAGCAAGGGTGAAATTTTTGATTCTAGGCGCTTTATGGTCCTTCAGGGCTTTTATCACAGCTACAGTAGACTTGTCAGCACAGTAACTTTGACGGATTCGTTCCAGAAATGTCAGAGGAGTTGTTGCATCTACAGTGTTTGTCATGGATTCATCTGTGGGCTTAGTAGAGTGTAAGTTTTCAATCTGCTCAACTGAAACATTAGCTAATAATTGGCTGTCTCCCATGCCAGGCATCAGATTATGTGGTTTAAGAACTCGTTGCTCAAGGAATTTTTGAAGATTTGGATCGGGGGACCCGGATGGGCGAGACAACGCGTCGGCTGGTCCATTTTGAGAACCCGGTCGGTAACAAATCTTGAAATTGAACCGTGATAAGAACTCGCTCCATCTAGCCTGACGCCGGCTGAGTAGTCGGGACTTCATGAAATACTCCAGAGCTTTGTGATCAGTGACAACTTCTATGGGTTCAGGAGATCCTTCTAGCTCTGGACGCCACTCTTCGAAGGCTTGCACAATTGCTAGAAGTTCCTTATCGTATATTTCGTAATTGGATTCTGCCGGGTTCATTTTACGAGAAAAGAATGCGACTGGTTTCCAACTACCGAGTTCATCAGGCTGAAGTAAAACTCCTCCTGTCCCTCGATCAGAAGCATCCGTTTCTAGACGAGCTGGACGCTCCCAATTAAAGTGAGAGAGCACCTCCCCTTCTCGAAATTTTTTCTTAATTAATGTGAATGCAGTGTCCTGTTCAACACTCCACGAAAAGGGTTTATCCTTCTTAAGGCAGTCAGTCAATGGCATAACAATGGATCCAAATCCTCGGATGAATCTCCGATAGAAGTTAGTAAATCCAATAAATCGAGAAACTTCTTTACTATTTTCTGGGGTAGGCCAAGATTCAATGGCATCTAGCTTTCCTGGGTCCATTTTGATACCATCAGTAGTGATGATGAGACCGAGGAACTTGACTGATTGGACATGGAATGCGCATTTCTTTATATCAATCTGTAAACCTGCACGCTCAAGGCGACTGAGAACTTGCTTCACATGATTGATATGTTCTTCTAAAGACTGACTGAATATGAGAATGTCATCAATATAAGCTGTACAAAATTTGTCAAGATATTCTCTGAGGGTGTCATTAATGTAATTTTGGAATGAGCTTGGCGCATTTGCTAACCCAAACGGCATTACGAGGTATTCATACAGACCAAACCGTGTTCGAAATGCAGTTAAGTATTCATCTCCTTTCGCAATACGCATTCGGTTGAATGCTGAGATAACATCTAGTTTGGAGAAATACTTGGCTTTTCCGAGTAGGGTTAGAGTCTCATTGATTCGTGGGATGGGATATCGGTTCTTAATTGTAAGGTCATTCAGAGCGCGATAATCTACGCAGAATCTGAGGCCACCTCCAGGTTTTTTGACAAATAAGACGGGAGATGATGCAGGGGATGAACTGGCCCTGATGAACCCTTTCTGTAGGTTTTCTTTGATATACTTCTGGAGAACTAGGAGTTCTTTCGAGACATTCCGTACAAGGGACCCCACGGTGCTTCAGAGCCTGATTTCAAAATAATACGATGATCACTTGGCCTGTGAGGTGGTAGCTTATCAGCTTCATCCTTTGAAAATACAGAGAGGTATTTATGATACACCACTGGCAGGAACTTGGCCGGATCAACTGTTGGTTTCTCACTCAGTGCTTCGTTGATATCATCCATGCTTATTGCTAGGATAGCATGATCTTTTCTGGCGGCGGACTTTTCAAATGATTTCAAGTCGCAACTTTCAATATGTAGGGAAGGGATCGGAACTTTAGTCGCACACTTGGCAGTCTTTATTGCAGATATCTCTTCTGGGGCTAAAGCTTTCACTTTAGCTGGAAATTTAATTGAATGTGTCTTACAACTAGGATTATTAAAGAGAATAGTGTTCTCTGCCCAACATATTTTTGGATTGTGAAGTTGCAACCAGGGAAGTCCAAGGACGAGATCAAATTGCGCTAGGGTAGTCACAAATAGATAGATATTTTCAGTGTGGCCATTTATAGTAAGTGAGGTCATAGCCAAATGAGTGATTTGACCTGCTGAGGATTCGGTTCCGTCGAAGACACATAGGGAGCGAGGCTGTTCTAAAAGTTTCAAATTAAGTTTATTATTGCGCGCAAACTGAGCATCAACAAATCCACAAGCAGAAGCGCCACTGTCAATTAGAGCACGAGAAGTAATAGGTTTTGTTTCATAATTGTAAGTAAAGCAGTTAATTACAAAATGACGGGATTCCTTCCATGATTTTCCAACAACAGATGTGGATGATAGTTTTAATGCTGGCAACGAGCTCTTCAGGCGACTTATTGAAGAGCTCTGGCATTTCCCGAATCAAGAATTGGTGTAGACTCTTGTATTTCAGCCGATTTCCCATGTAATTGGATGCGGGATGGCTTTATTGGACATGACCTTACTAGGTGGCCGTTACCTCCACAGTACAGGCACAACCCAAGCTGGCGACGACGAGTTCTTTCCTCTGATGATAAAGGGCCGCGTGGCCGCACATCAGCAGTGGAGAGGTCCATTAGGTCTCCCGTTGATCTAAATCGTGTGAGGTGCGGGTCATGTTGCAGAGTACGTGCTGGTAACTGTTGCTGATTAGAACCGGACAAGGCGTTGAGGTAAAATTTCTGATCATTCTCCATGTCCTGGAGGGTTGCAACTGCTTCATTAAAATCCATTTTCCTCAACCCTCTTTCATGCACCAATGCCTTTTTGAGATCCAAGCTTAAATTATGGAACATTAAGTCACGAAGGTAGACAGAGTTTGGATCGTAGTTTGCGATGGCTGCGTCTCGGCGGATCTCAGAAATCCATAACGAAAAAGGTTTGTTGTTTTGAGGATTGTTATGCAATCGGGCGGATGCATCACGTTCCAGGTTGGGGTCGTGGAATATTACATGCAGGGTATCCATCATATCAACAGCCGAAGGAAATCTTATGAAACCATTTGTAACCCAAGCGTGGAGGTGGGCCTGGCATTGTTTATCCAGTCTTGAATAAATATAGACCATTCTGGCTTGGTCGTCGGAGAAGTGGTCCTGATTGACATTGAGTTTCATTAACATGTTTCCCTTCCACAAGTCGAAATCCTCTTTCGAACCCGAGTAAATTGGCGGATCAGGGATCATCACAGACCTAGGCTTTTTAGATTCTTTCAGGGCATCGGTAAAATGGCTCATGACGGCCTCCATGTCAACTGATGGGCGTTTCCCCTTAGCTGCCTGTTTTTCGAGCATAACTGCTCTTTTCTGTGCATTCTCCAGTTCTACAGTTGTGGCATTCTTGCTTTTGACAAGTGCTTGAATCGCAGAAAGCATGAGTTCCGGTTTATTTTGTACCCCTTGCACAAGTTGAGAGACGTCGGAAATGTTGCTCAGTTCGTTCAAAACCTCTGGGGTAAGGTTCATGTCAATTGGGGCCGATGAAGACATGGTGCGGATTGTCGAAGATGTTTTGAGAGCTTCTTGTAATGTCAGGGCTCGTCGACGGTGGACTAGGATTAGGACGGAGAGTAGGACGAGGACTAGGACGAAGACGAGGACTAGGACGAAGACGAGGACTAGGACGAAGACGAGGACTGAACGAAGACGAGGACTAGGACGGAGACGAAGACGAGGACGAAGACGAGGACTAGGACGGAGACGAAGACGAGGACTAGGACGAGAACGAAGATGAGATCAAGAGAGTAGGTAAATTACAAGACAAGAAGCTACAGTACAGATACAGTCTCAGAGCTCCCTTAAGTACATGAGAGCAGTTACCATAACCGGTGGTGCCATAGCCTACATCCGTATCATAGCAACAGATTGGTATCTTGGGTGGTAACTGTTGCTATCGCAACACTGTAACTATCGCAACGCATTAACTGTGATTTGAGTACACTCATGACACAGTTGGCCAGGTGCAACACAACTTTACAGGGTCAGTCCGTGACACTCTGGTATACCATACAAGGGTTTAATGACCTTTAGAACAGTCCATTTACTAGCTATCCCTGGGGGTGGTCGTATGTAAAAGTCACGACGTAGATTCGTAGTTGACTGTACATATGCTTGAGATATATCACGGATGTACCAATTCATAGGCAATGAAGACGCTAGTGCAAGAATTACACGCTGGCTGACTCTCTGAATTGTGGGAGCTTGAGTTAGGACGAAGTTTTTGTCATGGTCATTGTATGCTTGCACCAAAAGACGAGACCTTTCATAGGCCCTATCTGATCCCTCATTTTTGATCACATCAACAAATCTTGAATTGAATATTCTTGCCCCAGCTGGGACTTCGGACAGCGGGACTACTTGGAATACCCCTTTTTCAAATAATCCGTTAATTTCTTTTTGGCGTGAATCTTCAAATGGCGAGAAAGAGACATCATTTGTTTTATATAATAGAGTTAGAAGGTCAGGGGGGTTATGAAAGCGAGCAGGTATTCTGCAGTTCCTTGGGGGATTTCGTCGAGGCTCTATCTTGTCCTTAAGCGGCGAGGGTACGTTTTGGGCCCGTATCTTCTCTAGGCGTGCTGGACTGTGCTCATGTTCCTTGAAATAAGGTTTAACTGAGGTTGAACAAAAACTTGTTATACCCGAAGGCAGTTTGATTTTGCAAGTTTCGTTATTCATCGCAACTAGCTTGAATGGTCCGTCCCATCTTCCTGAATGGCCGGTATTTACTTGTCGCCATACAAGGACGTCTTAATGAATGGGTAGATCGTGAATAAGAGAGGTGTTTGGCCCATTCCGTTGATTCAGTACTGATTTAACCATACTATCTGCCCGAACACTACCGATCTCTTCCATAGCCTTTTTGATCGCATTAGCTCTCTGAATTATAGATGGCATAGGAGGATCTAAAGCTGTCATTCGTGGGTATGCTCCAAAGACTATTAGAGTAGGTACAAGCCCATTGGGACCAGCAGTGTCGTTAATTGCTTTTACTGCCATTTGGAGCATGAAGTCTTGACTGACTTGTTCCGAACTTAATTCCAGCACAATAATTTTGTAAGCCCGACGAAGAAGGGTATGGTAGCGCTCCACAATTCCTGTAGACCAATGTGCTTTAACTGGAACATTCTTAACTGAAATCGCCATTGAAGTTGCGTTTTGGTGGAATTCTTTACTAACAAAGTTCGAGCCAGCATCAGTGACTATGTAGTCAGGTGGTCCAATGTACACGTCAATCCAACAGGAACGTATGGCGTCCCATGTATGTCTAGCAGAAATATTTTTGAGCCATCTCGCTGCTTGAAATTTTGTTGCTTGATCGAAGACATGGAGAACAGGGTTGTTATCAATATACATAATATCAACAAAAATTGAATGGTTAAAATGTATATCTTTATCTAGCAAATTAAATCTGAAGCGATATGGCGGTTTCCAATGTTTTTGACATTGTTCACAGAATTTAGTTAAACGTTCAATATAGTTTAGAGGAATATTGTCGTGTCCTGATCGTTTTAAGACTGTATAAAGTCTTTGAGCAGATGGGTGGCCGAAGCGACGGTGTAATCTGCGAAGTTCTGTTTAAGTGAGAAAGCAAGGATTCATGTCGAAAGAAGAAGAAATTGATGTTTTTAAGAAAGCCCCCCATAGCAAAAAAGCATGACCGAAACGCCTTACTACCGGCACACTTCCGGTAGGAGTAACTGATAAATTTTTTAAATTATCGTAATAAACCGATAAATTATCCATATCTGATAAAGAAAGGAGGAAAGGAGTGTCGGCCTCAACAACATGAAATTCAATTTTTCCAATCGGGGTCGTCACCCAAATAGATCCTATGGATGAGCTACTTCCAATTCCGAATTGTACGGTAATAGCACCAGCCTTAGATTTGTCTATGGTGACGTCAATAGATTTTTGATAAGCTAGAAATTGCTTATAACCTGCAGTAGAATGTTTAGAAGCGCCAGTGTCGATGACAATACCATAGAAGCAACCACTGTTATATCTCCCGGACCCTAAGTAAGTAAACGAGTCGTTATCAGTAGGATTAACTTCAGTAGCCAAATCCTTACTAGTGATTGCGTATTGAAATGACCTATCCGCAAGGTTCAAAATAATATCATTTGCTTCCTGATTGTCACAGTTCCAATATAGAAAGCAAATGGGCATTTGTATGATTGAAAGGTAAAGCTATAATTCATCTATGGAGAAGTAAACCACCTGCAAGTCTCCCGTGCTACTTATACACATCCAGAGGTATCTAAATATAGCCTACGTTCACAGTGGCAATAATACTAGCTTAAGGTTCGTTCTGCCACACGGGTAACGCTTCCGATATCCTTGGCACTATCCTTTACATAGTCTCAGTGGCGATTACGTATCCATTTTAGTTAGCTGAGAATCCTACGAGTGATAGAACATGAAGGTTGCCTTCGATAGCCATCGAAGGCTACAGGAACTATCGGCTGACAAGCCGTCACATCTTCTATCCCAAGAGACTATGCACATATTCAACGCTTATTTTCCGTTACACCATACCCAATTAGGCTGCCCCACCAAGTCACCCTTAACATTATGAATTACATATTTAGACAGTTTTGAGAAGCTTAAGCTAATAGGCTCGTGTTTAATGTCACCTAGTGAAGCGAGTCGGGAGATTGAAGAGTCTGAAAACGATAGTGCAGAGTTGTTGATTAAGCCCACTTAGTATCAGAGCGCTATTTAAACTAATTACTATAGCTAATTGAAGGACACGATTCACTAGTTTATGCTAGATAATTGTGAGGCTGGTCAATGTATGAGCCCGCATAGATATGGCTAGTAATACTCGAACCTTATTACGTTCCATGTTAATGCGAATTTTCATTGCCATGTAGCGCCAATTTTAAAACCCCTATCACTTTGTACCAAAGATATTGGTACACTATTGTGTAAGCCTTGGTTTACGTAGACCTTTTGTACAGATGCCCTCGAGATTCTCGGCTGAAATAATATGTAGTAAGGTGAGGGTTCCTTCTTCAACTCGTTCTCTAGTGAAATAACAAGCAATATCAATGTGTTTTGTTGCATCCTTGAGCTTATGATTATGTGCTAGATCAATCACTGAAATGTTATTGGTTGACAGGGAAGTAGGTATATTTTTATCCAATTTTTGGTAAAGTCCCCGTACAATCCAAAGGAGTTGTTTTGTTGCAAACTCTTAAAGAGATACGTGTGACACGTTTTATGGATTGTTAATGTTTAACTAATGAGGTACGCTGCTACATATAAAATCTATGTACTGCTAGAAAGGTCATGTGACGTGACTATCATAGCTTACATGAGTAGGTGAAATTCTACCTCTTGACAGATTCCTACTGCAGATTTTAATTTTCTCCTCTCCTGGTCTAACATTATTTGACTTCTGTACCACAAGCTTCGTACAGGATGGCTGTTGCAAGTATATGCTGGGAAGAAATTGGATCCATTGTAACAATTTGCCATTTTGTATCCTCCAGGTGGCACCAGAGAATATGTGTTACCGGAATGGCATTTAGCGATGGCCCAAGGCCCGTCGTAGAAAGGTTCAAATTTATGTCTTCTTTGCTGGACTCTTAGTACCCAGTCTCTGGGGTCATATATTCTTATTAATGCTTTCGACTCTTGTAAATATTAGCGAGTTTTGGCTCTGGAAGCTTTCATGCTGCTTACGTGCGATCTAGCAGTGGGTGCAGCTTGAAAGTTAACCAATTCCTTAACCCATTCTTGTTCTTCTTTCTCGGTGGCTTCTCGGGTATATATTTGGTATACAAGTTCTGCTTACGGAGGTTGTGTTCCAAATAGTAGGAAATAAGGACTGTAACCTGAAGGTGATATATGGCGATATATATAGATACCGCGTGCCAGTGATCTATCCAGTGGTCCCTTAGGGTTATCAAGAATTGCAAGAGCCAGTATTCCCTTGAGAACACCATTGGCTTGTTCTACTTTTTCGTTGCCTCGAGGTCTAGCTGGAGTAGTATGAGACATTGTAAATCCGTGTTTTATCTGAAACTGCTGTGCTTCCTGTCCACTGAAGCATTTAGCAATGTCGCTTATAATTTGCTTGGGTGTTCCAAAAGCATGAAATATGTGCAAAAGTAAAGGGACGGTATTAGCAAAGTCAGCATTAAGTAAGATTCATGATTCCAGCCATCCCATAGCGTACTCAACTACATTGAGAAGAATTCGTGAACCTACCTGCGTGTAATCTACTCCCTAGCGGATAAGCGGAGGTGCTGGTTGGATTAGTCTTAGGTCACCTATGCTCGGATCAGGAGGTTTCATAAGTTGGCAAGATCTACATGTGAAAATGACTTCATGTACGGCTAACATAAGTTGAGGATGCCACTATGTCTTGGTTGTTTCGCAGATCGTTGTACCAACAGATGGGTGACCTAAATTCTCGTGTATTTGTCTCGGCTTGTTGAATAAATCTTCATATTCTAGGACTTCGAGAAATATTGCTTTCCCAGACAAAGTTGACGGATCGCCAACATAAGTCATTGGTTTCATTATAACTCGGTGAAGCATAGCATCATAGATTGCGAAGTTTTTACTGACCCATGCAGGACGGAGATTGGTCGGTAAGTGTTGATTGTGGGATAAGAACTCATAGATACAACTAAAGTCAACGCGATTTAATTCTTCAGGGTTTTTTATCATTGGTAGATCTGGCGTTTTGATTAGACCAGGATCATCTGTTAATTCTACTCCAGTATCTATTTCATTTTCTTCCAACGGGTAAGCTTCTTCTGATGGTCTGGAGAGAAAATCTGCGAGTACTTTCGCTTTTCCTTTTCTATACAGAATACGTACGCCGTAATTTTCAACAGAATCAAGGAATTGGAAGATAAATGCTGGCTGCTGAACTTTTGTTTGAATAGATTTGAGCAATTTGTGGTCTGTTATAACAGTGGCATTGCTTCCTTCTACCCACTATCGCCAATGTCGCAATGCCAGGAGAATTCCAAGTAATTCATGTTCTTGAGCGGAGTATCTTTGATGTGTATTGTTTAGCTTATGAGATAAATAAGCTATAGGGTGCAGAATAGCTTTTGTTTCTGTTGTAATTATTAACAGCCCTGCACCTGTAACCCTGGCCATGCACTGTCTCGTTTTCATTTCGATCTGTTGACGAACATGCAAGGTCTGTCTTACACTAAGTTAGCTTGGGGGCCTACTGGTAGTAAAGACACACCCAAACCTTGATAATGTCGCCATAGTGGAATTAGGGCGCATATCCTAGTAATTTTCTGCATTCGTCCCACTAGGGCTAATTCCTGTATATATCTAGTGGCCTTATCCTTCAGAAATCTTCAGTTCATTACGTTTACTGAATATCTCTGAAGGTCATATTCATACCTACTTCGTGTCAACCTACCAAGATTTATTCCATAAATCTCTATTCACCTGCTTCTTTGTTCGGCGATAACACTTCACTCTCCTCCATCGCTCCAGCATTCCGCTATCACGATCCTTAACCTTTCAACAGGTAATGAGCCCGGATTCAGCTCTTCCTGCAAGCATCTCTGTCGTAACCGCCGTGATTTCCGTTGGTAACCTCAAGGCCAATCTTCCAGTATTGTCCTCACAATCGCAATATCGAACGTGGGCACAAACATGGCAAGTTGTACTCATGGGGTGTAACTACTGGCGCGTCATCACGGACCATGACCACAACAAAGAAACTCGACCAAAAAATGCTGGCAGTAACAAAATGGAAAATGTGAAGAATATCCCTTCAACAGAACAGGAGGAATATGACACCAAGAACGCGGCACTTGCTACTATTCTCGCTGGAGTGTCCACCGATCTCCAAAGGATAGTTGCTGGCTTCGTTGGCCAACCTGAATCTGCTTGACTCGTGTGGAAAGCTTTGAATAATAAGTTTGACCATGAGACCACTATATCAACCCTCGAGCTCTTCAAATCTCTAGTGACACTAGAAATGAAAGAGGGTGATATAATCTCCGATCACATCTCCAACTTTCCGCTCTCACGATCCTAAACCTTTCAACAGTTTCTTCCTCAACTGCGAGATTGTGAGGTTGCATGAGTAAGGCACCGACATATTTCTGGGATAGGTATGTCTCGACAACTATTGATAAGCACCAGTAAAATTTTTTGATTAGTGGGGCAGTTAATATAGCTTCTTTTATAGATATCCACGAGTCAATTTCTACCCGTGTTAGTATAAAAGGCATGTTCTTTGGTCCTGTAGATTGATCTGTGAGAGGGCCTGCTTAATTGGAGAAATTCTTAATAAGACACCTCAAGTAACTTGCTGCGTTGAAAAATCCTCTTATTTCGGATGTCATGGTAGGTAAAGGTTTGTTGCGGATAGCGGAGACTTTTTCAGGATCTACAGCAACATCTTTTTCGGAGATTGAGAAATCTAGGAATACTCCGCCAGGTACATATAGGCGACATTAGGATGGATTAAGAATTAGACCGTATTCTGCAAAGCGAGATATAACGAGAGTAGACGAGTGTTTAACTGGTCAATTTAATCTTCCCAGATTGCTATATCATCCAGTAAGCCCGCCGTGAAAAGGCGAAATGGTTCCAAGACTTCTTCGATAAAGTCTTGAAATGTTGCAGGCACATTGCATAAGGCAAAAGGCATTATGATCCATTTGTATATCCCAAAGGGTGTGACAAAGGCAGTTTTTTCACAGTCATCAGTATGCATGTGAATTTGCCAGAATCCGTTTTTGAGGTCAAGAAATGCATACCATTTTTGTCCTGCAGCTCTTTGTATTTTGTCTTTAACGTTTGGAATGGGGTGGGCATGCTTTTTGTGACTCTGTTTATTTCGGGATAATCAACGCAGATTTGCCAAATAACCTGGCTGCTATAGTTGAAACTTTTCTTTGGTATTAATACAAGAGGGGCTGCCCAAGGTCCTTTGCTCTTCCTTATAATTGAGCCCTCATGGGTTTTGCAGAAATTTTCAGGGAAAGCAAACTGCTTGTGGTGAATTATAAGTTATAATTTATCTAAAAAGAGAAGATTCTCATTGCTACATAGAAATTACAAATACAGAAACCCGGAATAATTATATTCCGAGTTTAGCCCAATTTATTGTACTAACGAGATTATGAGAAGTCTAAGATTTGTCGCTAGGGGTGTAACAATCAACTTGGGTGAATTTGAGATAGCGCTTTAAGTTTAACGTGAAAAAGACGGATATGTATTGTAGATCTGCTACATTGATGCCTATTGAAGATAGGAGTAGAAAAGGTTGATCATGTATAGAGGTCTAGCAGCGAGTATTTATACACAAAAATGGTACACAAACTATACCATCAATAGCAATAACTCCCAACCATTCAGCCATACAACAATTATATCATTAGATATACCTGCATCATATGATAATATTATCATGTATGGCTGAGATACTGGTGTTGTCATTGCTGTGTGTTGATTACGTATCATTGACACAGGATTGCTTGTCCTGTCGGTTACACTTGCCTAATACTAGCCATTTCAAGTTGTGTGATCTATAAGTGGACCTGATCACAACACAATTAGAGTGCATTATTGGGAAGAGACGAGCACTTAGATATCTACAGGCTACAACTGCCACATATTCTGCTCCATTCTATTCTGTACAAGAGTATACTGAAAATTCGAGAACAATGGAAAGGAATAAATGTTGGGTAATTGGGATGATTCTGGTTCGGCAAATCATGGTTTTACATTCTTAGGAACCTTTTTGATAATATGGAATTCATTCACATCTTGACCTCTTGACTAATTGGCATCCTGAAATCTCGAAATCTTGACACACGTCGCGATTGACTGATTGAAATACCTCCTTTCAACATCAACAAAACTGCCAATTCAAAACCTGCAACAAAACCACCAATGTACCCAAGAAGATACTTCAATGCCCTACCATAATGACCGAAGCAGCACCTGCAGCAAATTATCCATCAAGTCCTACTTTGCAACAGCGATTGGAAATCCACGAAACGGAAAGAGAAAAGCCGAGGAAAGAACAGATTAATATGCCAGCAATTTCCGCAATTGACATTGACACATTAGAAGAGGACGATCATTACTGGTTTGTGGAAATGCAAGCTGCAGAAGACGAGCAAGACGTGGCAGAGGTGGGTGAGATGGCTGAATTTTGTGGTTATGAGCTGAGAGGTGTATAGCAATTATATGACTCTGCTATCCGTCAGTTGTGGCACGGCCTTATGTGCAATGATGAGTAGCGGAGATGGCGCACTCACGCTGGGTGATGGCACGATGGACACTGAGTGCGTATCACTGTGGCCAAATGGGTGTCAGTAGGTATCAAATGTGAACTCTTACTGACAATGATGATCTATGAAGATGATGCTGGATGTGCATTCCGACGATTGATAATATCATCTAATGGATGATGTGAAGTATAATATTATTTGTATACATTGATTCACTAAACTAGGCAGGTGAAGAGATTGTAAAGTACACGAACAGTGTCTGTGCACTAGCCTGTATTTTCTATCCTTTCCTAATACAGCAGCCCATCTTCCTTTACCCTGTCTCCTAACAACTCAATCGAGCCAGCACAACAGAAGTGCGAAGCCAGTCGGAACACGGTTTACATGTTCAATATAATGCAGGGAAAGCTCAAGCACTTTTGCTGCCGCATCTCTGACACCAGCTGGCGAGAGTGCGCGCCAAGCATGTTATTTTCCGAGTCGAAGAAACAAACGATCATCTTTGGAGACATTTTCGAAGCCTTTGCTGGAGGTCTCGTTGGTGTCGGGGGTTTATTAATGACTCGCACATCTTTCACAGGTGCTGCTGGCGTGTGGAGGCCAGTTCGGGTATCTGTTGCCCAGGTAGGCTTGGCCGAGGTTATCTTCGTCTGGTTCTCTTTTTGTAGCAGCTCTGGCTACTTGTGCATTGTCTTTTCTACGATCTTAGCGCCATGATTCTGGCAGTTTGGTCGTGAGGGGAGGTTTGGGAGGATTGTTCCTGATCCCGATAACATGAATTGAGCTACTGCAGCTCGAAGGTAGACTTTCATGGTGTCTATGAACTGAACACTTGGCCCTTTGAATAGAGTTGCGAGTGCATTCTGCACACCGTTGATGGCAGCGGTGCATATTGCGAGGTTAAATGCGGTCTGGGTCGCCCGCTGTTCTTCGGCTTCAAGTATGGCTCGAAGCTCGAGAGGACAAGTCGCAGTGTTCTTGGAGCTACTATCACTGCAAGAAGTCTGATTGTTTCCACTTTCCCTCGGAATGGTATTTTGAGTGGCTGTGGTGGACGTGGCTTCGTCGGCTTTTTCAAAGTTAACATTAGCTGTCCGCTTTATGGCCGGCACGGCAATCTTCCTCGTGACTGTAATAACGGGGGGCTCTGAAACCTGACTTTCTTTGGATTTATTGATATTCTATCGCTAGCTCTCAAGCTCCTCCATAATATATTGGTCTAGAACCGAATCACCCATTTCAACATCGGGGTTTGTGGAGTTAGAATCTTCTTCGAAAGCTCTTATCCTTTTGGTCATGTCCAACTCCATTTTTCACCCGTCTATCGAGCTCAATGGTGTGTTCTTTTCTGTCAACCGCTTTTCCAGCCTGGTATTCGCTCTATCAATGGTTCTTTGAAGGCGAATAGGTCGCGATGATTTGGCAGGCCCCGGAGACATGTTGGAGATCCAGGGTCTAGCTGCTGTGAGAATTCGAATTAGTATAAATGTATGCGAGTTAGAGGGGAACGGTAGTGGTAATGAGGTATCTAATCTATTCTCTCGCGAATATTCAGGAATTTTTGCACCGGTCATGTGTCATGTGTCATAGCTAAATAGCTGAATACACATTAAATGATTTAAAAAAATCCAATTCTGATACCGCCCAACATGGCAAAAGAAGAAGTGATTGGGGGATTTCTCCCGTCCTCATGAACAGGTTAGAATGGACTTTCCATGCTGAAACCGTCGATGGATTTGTGCAAAGTCACCGTATCCAGATCTTGCAGCTAGCAGATATCCGAGTATGCGTCGTCCAAGATTGGTGTGCCCAACAATTACATTGGTAATTAATCTAATTCCTAGCTCTTTGTATAGAGACAGTGATATAACAGGCCAGTGGGTTGCGGAGTGCTGCAGCTGTAACGGTTTCGGTATATAAAGCTTGGTCGTTTATATGTCGAAAGGTTAGTTTATTTATTAATTGAAGAACAAAATTAATGCTACATCTAACGCCCTACCTATATACATAATTCTAATATTCCAAACACTAGTAGCTATCCACCAGTCGTGCTCCCATTATTCCTGTGTGGGCTAGTTTCTAACAGTGTTTCGCACATGGACAGTTCCAGACTTACAATACGAGCATATCTCAGCGCTGACACTGTGAATATTTCTGTGCTGATTAGCACGGGCTACAGGCAATCTATCGGCTTACTAGCCGTCACAGCAGCAAGACCTTCCGTGGCCCCGGCGATTTCAGCATCATAGTCTTCTGCCTAGTTTCCAAGTGGGAGTGATCCTCGCTCAATCTCCTGCGTGATACCTCGATAGATCACGTAGCCGGCACCTGCTCGGTCATTTATGAGTGCTATATCTGAAAATACGAACATGTTTAAGATGGAACCGGACAAGTGCCACTGTTTGAAGTAGTTTGCCCCCGAGATTCTACCTAGTGCTCTGATTTCGATTAGCTTTCTCTCTCGGGCTGAAGACCATGGTGGGGGAATATAGGAATTTTGATGATATTTGTAGATGGGTGATTACGTACGGTGGTCGCACGGGAAGGCCATCCCGATGTCTTGACGCATTGAATATAGAGAGAGTAGAGGAGCACTAAGGCTTACGATAAAATTATTAGATTAATTGAATTTTGAACCGTTTTGGATAGAAATTAAATGAGGTTTTCATCAAAGGAAAAAATTTAAGTTTAAATATATTGGATACCAATATCTGAAAAAGTTGGAGTTGGTTTCCCTCCATTATGACCTTGACGAGGGGGTTGCCCCCCTATTTACAGAATCACACTTAGAGCTCTACTTAAAACTTGAAATTTAGATTAGAGCTTGATCAGAATGGCCATCTCTATCATATTGTAAATAATTTCTTTGGCAATGATGCCATACCTCATTCTGTCGGAAATTTGAGGCCTAGCTGCTACTCCCGCTCTTAAAGTTGCGATTGAAACATTAAACACCTCTATTGCTCTCATCAAAGCTACTTGTGCAGCACGTCAAGAGTCAGTTGGAAGTGTTTCTTGTTATGGGCAAGTTGAATTCTTTCCTGCACTAGACCATGACATGGTGTCTAAAGCTGAGTCGGGGGTTCAGACAAGTTATAAGTCAGTCATAGTATTTTACAAGTTTTATGAGAAATCTCACTTTGAAATTATTACCTTCAAATATTTGCGAATTGACGAGACAGCCGTAGCACTCTCCAGAGTTCTTGTCAGTTTTATAACCATTGCGATTCTCTACATGGTAAAAATTTTGAAACGGTAAATAATGGAAGAAAAAAAGATGGGGAAGATTGTATTAGCATATATCGGTAACGGGCAATGTCACTGTGGAGTAATTTTAGGCAGAGGGATTCTATGCTTGTTGGAGGGAAATTTTTCAAAACAATTGATATGAGAAAGAATGCTGTGGGTAGAGCGCTCTCTTAAAATTATAAGTTTTTTTATTCAATTTATATTTAGCAGTGATTTGAAGGCAGCATTATTGGTTGTGGTGTCTCCCTGAAAGAAATACACATTCCGATCTTCCGGTTTAAAATTTTAGCCTGATATGCAAATTTATTCAAATCAAATCATAGAAGGGTGACTGTCAAAGGGTAGAATTTCACCTATTCATGGAAACTAAGCTAGTCACGTCACATGACCCTCCTAGCAGTACATAGATTTCATCTGTAGCAGTAGACCTCATTAGTCAACATTTACAATCTATAAACCGTGTCCCACTTTCTCTTTAAGAGTGACTCACATTTCTATTTCTTTTCGATTAAGTATTTATAACTTCACACAAATATTGAAGTAATTCTTAGATTTAAGGATTCCCTGGCTCCCCTTAAGCCTAAGAGTGTGGGTAATCATATCTAATCCTAAACACATTCGATCTTCCCAACGCCAGCCAGCTTGGCTTTAACTTAACATCTCAGATGATCTCGTTACATCTATTTCCTCACTTGCTCTCTTTTCTGAAGAATAGAGGCAAACGGTCTTTGTACTTTTCCCACTTTATAATTCAATTTCAGCCTTATTTTCAGTTTGTTTGGGATTCGAGCAACTACTAGTTACATCAGATTAACTTCATTCTAAGAAACTGGATCATTCAATTATTTGCCGCTGTCAAGAATTGCTGATGTAGGCTGTGAGGAAATATTATCGTCATCGTCATCGTCTGGGTTGCTGCCACTTAAATTAGGCAAAGAGTTGTTACTTTCGCTATTTTTTATATGAGTACTCAGTGAGCAAGATTGAGATGGTTTATCATATTTGGAAATTATTTTTGTGTCTCGGTTGATATTCTTGGGGAATTTACTCTGTAAACTATAGTTTTCATCTTGTAACTTCAAGTAACGAGTTAGTAGATGATCATAACTTTTTTGTAGCTCTGTCATTCGGGCACGAGATGCAGCTGCTGAGTTTGTATTTGCATTTTGAACACATTCTTTTTTCAGTTTGGGTGATGTATTAGAGTGTTCTGATACTCGCTCACGCATCATTGAGAGTTCTTTTTCAAATATCTTTTTGGCCTCAATCAGTTCTTGATCACGAGCTCTAAGTTCAGCTTCAAGCATAAATATTCGAGAATCTGCTGAGATTTCTTCACTTTTTGAAGTCTTGGCTACCTCTTCCTTAACCTCAAATATACGGACACGTAACACTAGATCCCTGACCTTTTTTCTTAGATGTTCAAGCTCTTCAAGATTACTCTCAACGTGGGTTGCCCTTTGTAATGCTTTCAGCTCGTTTGCTTCTGCCTGTACAATTATCTGCTTCATCGTCGCTATATCGTTGGTAGCAGTATTTAAATCTCGTGTGAGATTCTCACGTTCGACGATCCATTTCCTCTGTTCTTCACGCAGTACACGTAGTTTAGCACTGAGTTGTGCTTCCCATTTGCGACAATGAGATTTGGATTTCTCACATTCTTTTTTGAGCTGTATATTTTGCCGTTTAACTTCTTCTAGTTTCAGTTTGAGTGTACGGTTAGAAGTAATGACATTTTGAGTCTCGGCTTCTATGCGGGCTTCCCTTATCTGCTTACGCCGCAGACGACCAATATGAGAGATGTGTTGCTGTTTCAGGTACCGCTCAAAATTAAGGTTATTCTTTAAAAGCTGTATTTCTCGGCAAAGATACGCGGAGCGTGTGTTACAATAGGTAGAATGGGAGGGAACTTCTTCATGCGGGAAATATTGGAACGAATTACTATAGTCTGAGCATGGTACACAATTTTTGACGGATTCCGAAAAATTAGTCAATGTGAGAGAAGCGACAGGATCGTTGGTCACACTTCTTTGCTCCTCGCTATTAACATGCTTTGAAGGTACGAGAGTATCATTTTTGTTTAAACATCTGGCTGATAAGGATATGTGAGTGTCTTTAATTATTTTACTCTCTTTTTTAAATGAACTGCTAGAAAGAGAATTTTTGTCTGATAAATTTAGCTTTCTGTTCGGGAACTCGATGGGAGAGTCTATTGAGCTGTACAGTCTATCAGGTAATCCAGCTGATTTACAGCTGTTTTTTCTTTCAATAGGATACAGAGCTTGATGGGACATACTGAGACTCTCTTGAATATTAAGATGGTCAGTCACAAATTCATTAGGCTCTATGGCCTGCCAATTTGGGTTGTGTAGCGACTCGTGCACATCATCACTTGGGACATGGAGCGCCATACATTCAGCAACGACATCTGCAGCATCACTCTTTACCCAACGATTGTTATCATTGAGTTCTGAATCAATAGTGAAGGTCAGGAAATTTGGATGTAGCAGATGCACTTGCCTAAATGGCTCTGATCTTTGTATCAGTTCTATTGGTTGGATATCGAGTTCATCCACGCCTGGAAATTTAGCTTGCCGTAAATATTTTCGAGGCTTCCGAATATAGCTCATGAAGTTAATCGGATAAAGGCCATAAAGAAAGGTAAATAAATGTAATATTTCTGGTACAGATTCATCATCGACATCGAGAAAATTTTGAAGCTTTGGCCAATCAAATTCTGCATTATCTTCATTTTCTCCCTCATTCTCAACGGGAGACAAAGATTCTTCGGCTTTTTTTACCCTATCCCAAAAAAGCAAGCGAGTGTAGATATTGAATAGCCCAGGTAAATGTTTCGAAGTTATACTTGGGATATGGGGAAGAAACATTATTAGTGCTGTCATTGCTAGAGAAACTACTCGAATAGAAGAGTCGGTCTGCAGGCATCGAAGAAGATTCATGAAAAGAGGCGTTGAAAGCATTTCATGGAGACGAGGAGGTGGATCTCGGAAAAAACTACAAAGTAGAGATAGGGACAAAACACGAGTTTCCTTCCGTACAAAAGTTGAGTTAAGTACTGACAAAAAGTTCTACCTTGATCAGCTTTACAATTTTTTTATGCAGTACTCGAAGAATTTGTTACCCTTGGTTTTTTTTTTCCGAATTCAATCAGAATTGTTTGAACCTGGTCTGAAATTATGCTTGCATGATCGTTTAGCTCTTCGTTGGCCTTTTTTGTCATATCTAGCCAGTTTGCTAGAAGAATCTCTGTTATAGCACAGCTAGTAACCTTCGCGTCTTCCACCTGCCTCCCCTCAGCGTTGTCATCATCGTACAGCAATAACTCGAGTAAAATTTCTTTGGTTTCCACAGCCAGCAATGGCTCAGCACTAAGATTTTGAATAATAGGTGCTAAAATTTGATTCCACCACTGGACTAACTTCCCCGTATCTCGCAATGCTAGCTTCAGTCTTTGAAGTACTGCTAGAAAGGCGATTAGGCGATCAGAATTTTCGACGGCTATAGCTTGATAAACTGCCAGGAGTTCATCTTGGAGAATTTGAGAGTCCAGATCATCATCGGCACTGTGCCTTTCAAGGTAGCTAGATATTATTTCAAGTAAAGGTACTGGCAAAGGTAGGGGGAATTCTTGATTATACTTGGAGATAGCTTTGATGAGGTCTTTGAGAGAGCTGAAACCGGTGAGTGAGCACGTCTTATAATATGAAAAGAAGACCGGTACCCTGAAGACATTTTTCGTCCCTGACTCACAGCCAGGTTTCCTACCAGATTATTTCTATCATCTGGAAACTTGTGTGCGGGCGTAATTTTCAAGTAGGAATTCGAGGTACTGCGCTAGGTCTAGTATATGGCCGTTCATCTCGGTACTGAGTTATTAAAATTGAGCGATATCTGACGTTTTTGATAACTCGGGTACAATACTTATCAGCACAAGCCCAAGGCATGTCGTTAGCGTCGTTAAAATATAAATATCAAGATGTCATAAGGCCGTACTCTGTGTGATACCTCAGGCTAAAACTCTGTAATGATGACGTACTCGCCATATTCAGGGTTCCCTTGTGCATTTTGATTTCTACATCAGAATTTGGTTGTTCGATTTGAAATATTTAACATGACCGGACGGTTCCTACATTTATTTAGACGTGACACGAGTAGATGGGCACTGAGAGCTCAGTGCTACCTACATGACCGGCATTAAAGCCAGAAGCGACAAAAGAAATAAAAAGGAACAACAAATGTGAAATACAGTGCCCTGCGCCGCATCCCCATCTTCCAAGCACATTCCCTCTCGAGTTGGAATCCGTCTCAGCGTGGTCACCTACCACTACGTTCATTCTTCAGCAGACTGTAACATCTGCTACAGATTTTGGTTGTATGTATGACTATCTGATTATAACAAAATATCAGAGATAAAGTACGGAAAATAAGACTCAATGTAAAGGAAGAGCGCCCATGCCTCACATTCATTCACAATTACCACTGCGAGGTTATGGAGACTTTTCTTCATCCTCAAGTCTGCCCTCATCGGTGAATACTCACCCAGGGGAATGTCACAAAAACCCTGAGTTATCCAAACATTCCTTCATCATTCATTAACTTGTCTCCGCGGAATATATGACATAATTCTCATCCTTCCCAGGCGGAGTAAATACCGAGACTACTTAAACTATGTCGGGGACTACCACCAGGAGGCAGACCATAGTACCATCAATCGTCAACTTGTTTTTAAGGTATCAGCTGCACTCCTACAAAGTAGAGTTTGACATAACAATGCTCTTCAATTTGAAAGAACTGTATTCAGATTGTTGAAAATCTAGATTTAGTATGTATTAATATTTAGATCCCTAGGTATGACCACGAGGATCAATTGTGTTGATTCATTGCATATGAGTAAGCTTGGAAAAAGGTGTAGGAGACTTGGTAAGCTCTACAGAATCCAAGCCTAGATGCATATACCTACTTTTTCTTCACAACCATTTCAATTTCAAGACCATGGCAGAATGTTTGAATTAGCATTTTTCCAGGCAAGAAGTGGGAATGGAAACGCCAGGGCTTACCTAAATATAATTGGAAAAACTAAAGACAAAAGTTGCAACTTTTGCAAGGCCAAAAAGCAGACCACAAAACATTTACTTCTTCATTATACCAGATTTTGCAAGCAAAAGGAATTAACATTTGCTCACATAAAGTCTCTTTCATCACAAATTTCATTGAGGACCAAAAGGGAGAAGGAAGCCCTTCATGAATTTTTGAAAACCTCTAATTGTATGTCAGCATACAAAGGAGATGAATAGGTACATAAATATTGGAAATAAAGATATATTGAGAAGTAATTTTAGGCGTTAACTGGTGTCACTCTGCAATGTTAAAATAAATAGATATTTAGTTTTAATAGCTAGATAGCTGAATACAATATGATTCAAAAAAAAGGGTAAGCTTGGCTGGGCGAAATTAGATTAACTGGTATCCGAAATTCTCTGGCTAGGAAATGCTGCCTTGCGACAGTTGAGTGACTGGTTCTCGCCAGATCACAGGGAGCTCGGGTTCACTGAGGCTTTGGAATGATATTGTTGTTTTATTACAGTCCTAAGCTAAAGAAAAAGCTCTACGTTCTATGGGTACAGGACCGGTAGAGCCGGCAGGGATTCCTGTGGTATTTTCCAAAGCCCACTGATTCCAACCGCGTGAGTCACTACAAAAATTGCAGAAGATTATTACAAACCGAAAAATAAGAAATCAAAAACACCACGAAAGAAGGCCGGAAGATTCCTCCACTTTGAGCTCAAATAATGCATTGCTCGTTAATCCCTTTGCCCATCACAACTTTCAAATGACAACTTTTCCAATCTCTGCTGGGAGCGAGAGATAGGAAGCAGTCGAAATTTGTAAAGCTAGTATCCTGCTACTGGTTACTGAAACGCTTGAAAGAGGCGTTGTTGAGGTCCCTGGGTCCTCAAACTTCTTCTTCAGACTCCAGAACGCAGAAACCCAATCCCTCAGCCATGGAGACGTCATTATTTAATGGAATAATTGCCTCCTTTACTATTTGGATTCAGCTTTTGCAAACTTCTAGTGCTCAGATAGGTAAAAAGCTTCCAGCAGCTCTTTCTCCACAGTACCGAACTTTTTGTGTCTTGCTTGGCAATCCCGCAAGAACGATCTGTGAGGTCTTCCACAGTTTCGACATCTAGTGGAGGCCTTGCACTCTTCTTCAAATTGCATCGTCGATCCACAGCTCTAGCAGGCTAGAGCGCGAGAGCAATCACAACTGGCGTGGAAGCCGAGGCAGCGATAGTACTGCTGAATTTTTCGATGAGGCTGGTGCTTTCCAGCAATTCCAGACCTGTCAAAGATACGGAAGCCCGCATGAGGAACGGAGTCCCGAGGAAAGAGTGCAGCCCAGTTTCAATACTGCGCACCAGGATGTTAAGTCTCATAAAATCGCACCTGGATTGGTGTCATGTGCATTTTGAAGTTGATCCCATCTGAGATCCACTCAGCATCGACCGTACTAGTACCGTCGAGTATTTTGATGGTCGTGGGTACATTCGCGTTCAAAAATGCAATAACGTCGGAAGCTTTTTTTAGTTTGGCGATTAAATTCGCCAGTTTTGGTGTTGCATCTAAGAGCCTTTATCTAATTCTATCTGGCCTTGCCAGAATCACAAAGCCAGTTCTGACTTGGTGGAACGAGCTGGAGTCACCCACTTTTCACCTAATCTTATCCCCTTATTTTTACCATGCGCTTTCAGGTGAGAGCTGGCGCCACGGATGATCGCTACCGAAGCTGACGACAAGTTGTCGGTCGACTTTCGCCTTTGGAGCGTCTTTCTTTGGGGCTTTTGCCGCAGGTCACGGCACGGCCTTTGCTAAAGGGACTACTTTTCGTGGTAGTTCGTTTTTAGCTACCGTGGCCCAGGTAATTTTTACAGGTAGCGCTGGGAAGGCGGGCATGATTGGGCTCCTGGTATCAGAAGCTCTCAGAGGATGGTTCGCCGAGTGAGGAGGGAGGACGGGTGACGTGAAGGCTTGGCCAGAGGCCATGAATTGCGCAATAACGGCGCGTAGGTAGACTCTCACGTAGTCTATGAATTAACGATTTGTCTCATTTATCAACGGGAGAAGGGTTTCTTCGATGCCATAGATAGCGGCGGTGAAGAGTGCCAAGTTTGCCGCTGTGGCGGCAGCTCGTTGCTCTTCGGCTTCGGGATTTGGTTGGAGCTCCGGAGGGTATTCCACTTTCGTGGCGGTTTTTGGCTGTGTTGGTACAATACGGTATACGCGCGTAAATAAATGGCAATAAAGTAGATTCAATAAAACTATACAATAATATTTACATATATATTCATCCTATCTATTTGTTCTAACCCTTTGGTGTCATGTAAGAATGCCAAGGGAATATTACGTAAGTTGCACTACTATTACAATTGGCTAATACATATTCTGCTTATTAATGTGCACATGACTTGTGTTTCAACAGGCTGCGACATTTATTTTGGCACTGATCTAGATACAGCGTTCTCTGATAATTAAGGGCTAGTCAGAAGAGATTTTGACGACTCTCCTACCCAGTGAGGGATGGAGATTGGGTAAGGAAATTCCTCACTAGTTTCGACCGACCCGATCATGTCAGTATCGGGTGCAGAGACAGTGGGAAAGGCCTTTTCTTTCTCTTTGCTTGAGGCCTTGCCCATCTCCGCGCATCTTGGAGACTATGCAAGGCTCGCTGTTTGATCTAGAGCCCTTGGGCTTACACTCGTGTTGTCCAATATAGCGTTGGGAACCTTTTTCCCAACAGGCGGTACGGTAAGAATGCCGGAAGGTCATTCTCAATTTACTGAATGTGTGCGACGAGCTCGAGAGGGTGTAGAAGTGAAAAATGAGATTATTCGAGAATCGTCACGTATGGTTGCACCGATCATGTATCAGAGCTAGATAGCTGAATACACGTTTATTTTCATTCATTTCTCTTGTTTAATGTCCTATGCGGTAACTTCATACAGAACCATGAAGACGGTAAGCCATGTTAAAAAGGGAAAAAGCTTTCAAGCAACAGACCCCGCTGTCCTACAACTTTGGACCGATGTCACGGTTTCATTACAAAATGCATGGGCGATCTTGTAGGTAAAATATGTTTATTATAATTTTCTGAAGAGAGAATTACTATACCTAATGACTACCTATATATACAGTCTTAAATATCCCTCTTCGATAAGGTTCTCTCTATGACTTGACAACTCAGATTCTCCGGTAATCACCTAGAAGATCCTTAATACTCCTATAACCCTCACGATCTCTCAGTATGTTTCAACAAGGTTCATTATGAATCATCTAGGTTCCCTGTCATCCAAGATCTTCACAAGACCCTCCCTTCGTATAATTGCCTGCGCTAGATAGCGTAGGCTACAGGAACCCTTAGGCTTGATAGCCGTCACAACCGACCCGGCTTAAGGCTGTGGATATTCCTTTCAAACATAACTGTATAAATTCTCCCAAAATTTTGTGAACTCCTCCTTCGATTAGACTATTGATAGGAGAAATTGAAAAGAGAAGGCACCTCCTCACTCGTCATTGATAGTCTTAGTGATAGGAGAGTAGGCTCCGATGGTGGTGCCGCTGTAGCCTCGACAATGTTTCGTGGTCGTCCCGGCCTTCTTCTGAGTCCTTCAGTTTTCTTACTGGTGACCAAAGTGAAACTCTTATCATCGGTTGTCACGACTGTTCGCATTGGCGCCGTTGTTGGTTTTTCTTTCCAAATATCCGCCGTTCTCGATAGAAGCTCCATCCGAGCCTTCTCCACACTTTCCTTGTAGACCTGGTAGGTCCCAAACGCTGCTTTTTGCCATGAACGGTGTTCCCTACCACAGTTCGCGCATGAAACCTTTTTCCTCGGATATTCCCGAGTTTGATCTGCGCCAGAGTACTTACCGCACCTAGATGTCTTTCTACACGATGCCTGCGTGTAGCCCCACTGATTGTAGTTGGAACACTCCTTTGGCTGGGCTCGCGGAGATCACACTTGCGCAGTGGAGAGTATGGCGTTGATGACGAGGCCATATCGAACCACCGTCGTTTGCATTGCCTCCGACGGGATACTGACCACGATTGATCCACGAGTGCGGCCGTTTATCTTTGACTGGGCGTATTCTTTTCCGTCTGTTAACTACCTTGTGCGATTTATCGCCAGGCCGGGAATCCGAGCCCCGGTTACCGTCTCAATTCCCCCTGATGATAGCGTGGTTGTCGGAATCTCTGCCGCCCTCAATTCATGCCCGCAGTGGAACTCCGGAAACCTCGACTGGAAATGTTTGCCGCAAAATTTTGAAGTAGGTTGATTGTCACATGTTTAACGCCGCGTGTCTCCGGGACGCCGAGTGGACGAACACTTCAGTATCGTTACTGCACATTTGTCGAATCGCGTATGCACCTTGAATGTGCTCTTCCGGCTGCAATTTATCTGCAACATCGATGCTGATGAGTAACGCTGTTCTAGTCATTTGCGGAGCTACGATCGACGCGTAACTCCTTAGTTGCGGCATTACGAACGGGATCCGCGAAGCTCTTCTTGACAACCTCCTCTAGCGCGATCACCCCCTCCTCGATCAGAGACTGCTTCTAGGAAATTTCCGTCAAAGCCCTTTTGTGCGCGTTGAACGCCTTCACGGCCTCATTCACATCCTCCATTGATGGTAAGTCCTGCTCATCCATCTCGCCCATGACGATTAGTCTAACCTGTTTCGATAGTTTCCCTTGGATTTCAAGGTTTTTGTCCTTTGGAGCTTTATGCGCCCCATTGTCGTTGTCTGTGGTCGACCTTGTCACTTTATGCGACGCGCGGAAACCGCTTGATACACCCATACCAGCAACCATACTCGCCATATTGAAGCACGAAGAGCGAAATGAAGGATTGCGGGGTAAAGAAAATATAAAAATAGGATTCACGATGTTAAATAGATATGTATAGCAGCGTGGAGCGCTGCGCAGCTTTCTGGCAAATAAAATTATTTTTCGCTAAATACACATTATTTCATACAAATTTTACCAAAGTAGAAAGTTTGGACGGCCTAAACCGTGTCTTCGAGACTCACCATTTTTTCTACATTGTTAACTGACAAGGGCCCAGAGTAGTTTGGCTGTGCAAAGTCGCAGTGAGCACATGGGACTCAACTCGAATTTATTCTAAAGAAAAGAACCCAGACTATTAAGTCCAGGCTGTCTATGTGGCTACCATTCACAGAACCCCAAGCATATGATCATGTCATCTCCCCGGTGGAAAAATAGTAAAGCGGAGACCTGAAGACAAGCCAAAGATCAGTCCTTTGAAGCTTTGATAAACAATCCTGGCGACATCCAAAATATAATATAGTGGATCATAAATCATGGTTGAATTGAGCAATTGCAAATGACAAAGCGGTCGAAATGCTGCTAAGGGAAAGGCCCAGGTCAAATAATGCTTGGAGTTATCAAAGATAATGTGGTTGTTTACATGGATGGCAATAAAATGTAACTGCTCTTCTTGAAGAACTTATGTGAAAACTAAGGACAATAAGCAGAAACGTCTGCGGGATTTTGACCATCGAGGTTTCCTCCCGTGTAAAAATTACGGTCCTCAGAAATCTATACGGGCCCATGGGGCGCCAAATCAGGATAATGAAATCAAATTCAATTATTATTTCGATTAATTTATTGTCTGAGTCTATGACTATGTAGGACATGAAAGTCCTCTCTGTCTAAAGGCCAAGGATACCTATACTAGTAGTATATCCCCTCCCATGCCTCCCATATAGCTCCTCTCAAACAGTACCGCCCCTTATAAGTCCTCATTTAATCATACACTTAGAGGAGCCCTTTGTCCTTCATCATCTCCCCTCTCCAGCCAACGAAACGCTGACTAGATGCCGGTGTATGGCAGCCGGGAAAAATCGCAAATATCATTGGATGCGGAGCTCTCCTAATACCGACATGAGGACTAGATCCAAAGACATGGTGACCCTTCTGAAGCTTTCGTATAGGCCGGCCAACTGGGCACTGCAGACTTGTGGGTACCTCGGTAAATCCACCCTCTGCCTATCTAGCCTCCTTCCAATTCCTTCCCGAAATTCGTGCTGAAATGTCAGAAAAACCTTGACAGAGCGTGATTGCTGTGTGTTAGCTGTGTGTTAGCTTTGCCCAACTTCTTTTGTTCCGTCCAGGGCTCTGGGGAGTGTCGTTGACTCATCGGCAAAAGATGCCCTGCTGGCAAATTTGCCGAATTCTCAATCTTGGCTCCCATAAAAGTTCCATGGTTGGAAATCGCTCAATAATTTCAGTCCCAGCATGATATAAAGAAACCTGTTCCGCTTATCCCTCCACATTTCAGCCGCCTGTTTTCCATCAAGTTTTTTGGCACATTAGAGCAGCAGTCCCCAATAAACCAGGACGCAGGCTTTGTATATTATGACTTAATTTCCTCCTTGCGGGTATATGTAGCGTCGTAATTTTGTGGTGTGTTCCT
This sequence comes from Blumeria hordei DH14, assembly GCA_900239735.1. Taxonomy (NCBI): domain Eukaryota; kingdom Fungi; phylum Ascomycota; class Leotiomycetes; order Helotiales; family Erysiphaceae; genus Blumeria; species Blumeria hordei. The sequence continues at coordinate 572,837 of OENG01000032.1, read as the reverse complement.
GCTAGAAATTAATGGGGCAAGCTCCTGTTTGCAATTGGAGCAACTTCTTCATTGGTCGTTGAGGTGAGATGATGCGTGGTTAGAAAGAGGTTGAGGATCCAGATGAAGATTGCAAGAGAGGCATTGTCGAGAAGTCGTCAAGTGGAGATATGCTTGGGGTTGCTTTCCACTTCGATCCAGATGCGATTCTTCTTGGCTATCCCAGATATGCAGAGCATACTGAGCGATCACCGGCACCACTGTAAGGTGAAGAATTCGGTTTTGCCGGCTTGTACCAGTATTCTGTTCGTGTATTCCTCGGCCATGGTTGTCATGGTTCCCATCATGACTTTTCATCAAAGGATGAAAGCATGCCTAAGCAGTGTTGGAGGGTCTAGTTGTCATAGTAACACAACTGTACAAGAATGGAGAGGACTGGTGTTATTATTGACACTAGCGGCGAGCTAGTCTCAGGAGACCCTTAAAGTAGTCCTTGTTCGCGTCTAATTACGTCTACAACCCATCTTACGTACCTTGTATATATCTTGTCTCGTGACTTCCATTTTATACTCTCTCTCGCCCCGTAACAGTAATCTTACGATTTGAGACGACGATGAAAAGGAAAGAAAACTAAAGAGACCCCGGTGGGCGACTAAATTAAGCAGCCAGTGAAGAAAACGACCCCTGGATGTGATGAGGAGATGCTGAGATGAGCCAAAGCTGGGAATGAATGAAAGGGAAAAGTTACAGATCACGAAGTTGCCAAGGGCCCGGGAGCGTGGTGGCCGAGGCTGGGGAAAAGTTGACTTTCGGCCTGTCAAAATCGGGCTCTCAGGACGGTTGGACTTGACATTTTTTATAGACGGGAAAGGTCTAATGTGGATCTGTCATTTATACGGGACGACCGTTATTGTACTTATAAGATAGTTAACCTGATCCAGCCCTGCATCACTCGCACTCAAGCTACATAGGATTGCGAAGGGTGTCAATTGCCTAGAACATTTATAAACCAAAACAAACCTGCAGAGTAAGTTGATTCGCATCCAACCGTGAACTGCTTGTGAATATAAGGATGCAAATTTAGAATTTCATAACGTAAATAAACAAAAATGCAGAATTAGCTTTGGCACGACCCCATCCAGTACTCTGTGATTCGGAGACACAGCCACTTCCCCAAATCAAAAGACTGCTGTGAGGAATTCCGAGGTCTGAGCAGCTGGAAAGCTTGTTGTTTGTAGTATACCCAGCTCATTTAGCTCGTATATAGGCTCCAAAGGCCATCGACCTATCACCTGTGTAGCAGCAGCGGCAATCTACACATGCGAAAGTAAGTTTACATCTTTAATGCGAACTAAGATCTGGCTATCTGCACTGTGACGTATATGGGGAACAATAACACTGCACTGTTCGATACTGTGAGCCGGCAGAAGCTGGGGAGTCTCATACTCTCGAGCCCCCTTATTCATACTGTCGAAAATAGCAGATCACTACTATTGCCTCCAACATAATTGCATTGTTGGCGACCAGCAGCACTAGCAGCAGAAGCAGTAGTAGTTTATTGAATTCCTCCAATCCATTATCGTGATGATTAATCGTTCCAGCAAAATTTTGTCGTGAAAGCTAGATGATGAAGGCAAACGCTACGAGATGTAACTAATTATACTCTTGTAAGTCCGTCAATCCGACATTAATTTGATAATTTGTTTTTACCGCAAGCCATAGCTCACGGGTGGACCTCGGAATTTTCGCGCCAGGTTGGGTTATCGACATTTCATAAAATACTACTCCACGGAGTACTCGAGAGATTGCGCATACACCCACGCCAAATTTCAGCCAACTACCCTGGAATAAAGCCTTCTTCTCTTATCGCCATCTCCAAGACATAGAAATTCCCGATCTGCCCTGATCGTTTGGGATAGGCTGATCGACAAGACCGGAGATGAAGCAGGCTTTAATTTTTCTATTTGTTTACTACCCGTGGATCCAACCATCTCTTGAGCTCTAACAGTGGTGAGAGAATTACACCTTGTCATTTTGAAAAACTATTTCTCCACAGACGCTAGAGCAGCCAATGCTGCATAAAGATGCTTTCCACTTACTTACGTTCTAAAAAAAGCCGCCGACGACATTCTGCTGGAGACACCGCCTCAAACATATCGACTCCCTATTCACAACAACGCCATGCCACTGCCGACTTCACCGAAACGGAGGAAGATGATCTCTCAGACGATGATGATAACGGATCAAGGCAAAATTCTGAGGAAGATGATGAAGATGAGGAAGATGCCAATGAAGATGGAGAGGAATCTCATCTATTACCGCTATTTAGCTCAGCACATCTTGGTTTGTTCTCCATAATTCATTCATTACAATGCTAACTTCCAAGAAGATTCTCTACCGGTTTATAGTTTAACACATGCAATTCGTATGATAGTACTTCCACGAACAGAAACAACGTTATCATGGGACCAGCTCCGATCTCCCCAAGTGTCACAATTCCTCGTCAAACCTATGCAACAGCAGATAAGAACATCACATTTCTCCCGTGCCACTCTTTATGCATTGCTGGCAAATTGTCTCCAGTTTCAAAAGGAAAGTCAGTCGAACCCCGGGACTGCCGGATCCAGCAAAACGAGAGCCTTGGTTTGTGAACTTCTAGCAATAAAACTACTCAAAGAATACAACGTTCGAGAGCTGATAGATGCTCTCTCATACGATTTTTTCCCATTGCAAGGTGTAGAAAATGCAGCAGCAATGGGCCGGTTTGGAAAGCTGAATAGTCTTCCAGCAATTGTCCGAATATCAACTTTAGAAATATCTATTCGAGCTTCTGCTAAAAGATTTCTTGCACATCCACTAGTCATACAACAACTTGAGTCAATATGGGCAGGAACAATTGTGTTTCACTCGCATGCAGATAATCTCCATCGGCGTTTGCTAGAAGTGCCTCGAAATCCTGACGAAAATACAAACCTAGACCCTCACAGACAGAATTTCAGTTATGGAACTTCGCCCGTATCAGATAAGCAAACAGAGTTGCCACACGTAGTTACATCACGAAGAACTGTTACAATTTATGATCCACAGGACGCTTCCCTTTTCAAGCTTTCTAGACTGAGAGTTCCGCGATACCGTCAATTCTTCTCAACGTGCTCTCTAGCAATTCTACTTGGACTTTTTGTAGCTGTTCTAAACCGCCGATCAACAAATATAACAACTCTAGAAGTCGTATTCTGGTTTTGGAGTGCTGGCTTTATGCTAGATGAAGTAGTTGGATTTAACGAACAAGGCTTCAGCCTCTACATCATGAGGTTTGAAGATTTTGCTCGGAGCCGAGAATAAGCTAACGTTTCTTCTAGCTTCTGGAATGCCTTTGACCTCGGAATACTTCTACTTTTGAGCGTTTACTACTGCATGAGACTCTATGGAATATTCCTAGTGGATACAGGCCGCCAAGAGTGGAACTCAATGGCCTACGACGTTTTGGCCACAAATGCAATATTGTTGTTTCCTCGTCTCTTTAGTGTGTTGGATCACTACCGTTACTTTTCTCAGCTTCTAATAGCTTTTCGACTTATGGCAATAGACCTTGTTGCAGTATTCGTTTTGATACTTGTGTCATGCAGTGGTTTTTTTGTTGCATTCACTTTATCATTCAGCAAAGATGGCTACAATGCTGCTGAGATTGCATATAGGATATTCCAGATTCTCATGGGATTCACTCCTGCTGCCTGGGAGGTTTGGCCCGCTTTTAATCCTCTTGGTCGAGCTTTAATGGTGTTGTTCTTGTTCATGTGTCATTTCCTTGTTGTTACAATTTTGATTACTGTACTAACGAACTCTTTCATGGCCATTGTTTCCAACGCGGAGCAGGAACATCAGTTTGTGTTTGCGGTGAACACAATAAGCATGGTCAAAAACGATGCCCTTTTCTCTTACGTGGCTCCAAGTAATATTCTTGCTTGGTTTCTAACTCCTATGCGCCTTATTCTCTCGTTCAGGACTTTTATCAGAGTGAATCGGATGACTATTAAACTTACCCACTTTCCACTACTTTTCGGAATATTTGTCTATGAAAAGATATTCTTGTCCTGGTCAGTATTTGAACCAACATTTGTCGTGGAGAGAGAAAAAGGAAAAGGAGTTCAATTCCAGGAGCGAAAACTCCGACTTCGACAAGAGTCAGCAGCTGGTTTCAAAGATCGGGCCCTAGAGGAAGTATTTCGATTAGCACCTCGACCTGACACCCTGAGGAAGAATTCGGATCAGGTAAAAAGTCAAAACGCCATTAAAAATTGGATGAATCAACACACTCCCCCCCCTGACGATGGTTCCGCCATTGACCGTGGAGAAGCAAGACAGGCTCGCATTAATCGAGCTCTTTCTGGTACTAGATCAGCGGCTAGCGACCCTGTTATCACAACCGGAGCCTTCAGCTTTGCTGACAGCTCAAGTGATGATGCTATTGACGATAGAGAAGACGAGACAGAAACACATGACGACATGACACCAAACCAGGCTAACTTTAATGCGTCCACCCCTGACAAAAATGGCAGCAGAAACCTGGAATTACGAAAATTCGGGTCACCCAGCACATCAATAGATATTAGTAATAGACCTTCACGATCGTCAAAATCACCCTTAAGGAAATCACATTACCGAAATATGTCTACAAACACAATAGTTTTCAACCCAGTCTCCGACCCTGAACCTTTGGTATCTCCTGCAAATGCTAGACCTCCTACTGCCAAGAAAATAGGAATAGTGCCAGGTCTCACTCCGGAACGAAAGTCCCTCAAGCCGTCCGTATATGGCAAATCTCACCCACGTGTTATCATTCCTCCCCGTGGCATGAATTTTAATATAAATCCTACCATGTCTCGAACTCGTCAAATGAAGCACAGGAGGTCAAGCCTTGAAATGGTCACCTCACAAGTTGGTCTCGATCCTGCAATGTTAGGAGCTGTACCCAGCTCATTTGCCACGCAGATGGCCATGGCTACTGGTGCACTAAAAAATGTGATGAGAGACCAGGATAACGAAGGAATGATGGGGAGACTAATGTTGGCAAGAATGAAAACGTTAGAAGAAGGGTTTGCTGAAGTTGTTAAAGAGTTCAGAGTGATGAGAAACACAGGAAGCAGCTCGTCAGAAAGTAACGCTAGAATCAAGACTAAACCTATCGGCGAAACATCTGATGGGATCATTAGCGATAAATTAGTAGTTAAGGGATCACATAAGTAAGGTAACAGCTTTTAGTTTTTAGTTTAACGTGCTTGTACTGTTTTCATGGTCTACTTTCGGCATTGGCGTTAAAGTGCGTACATGATGGTAATAGGCTTTGGGACATGGGGATAACTTAGCGTGAAAGGGTCTCTGAAGGTAATCTTCAAATTTGTAAATAATTTCCCAATATGAAAGAGATTTTTCATATAATTAATCTATTACATCACATAGCCAGTGTTGGAAGCTTCACCTGAATCTGAGGTGCTAGTTTTATGGAGCTGGCAAAGATTACCGCTTGAAGCATGCTCTATTTTGGCTCTCCTCAAAATCTGGGCCATGCCTCGTATGAAGAAATTGGAAATTGAACAAATAAGAGTTAGAATTATACGTGATCTTGTTCATAGTTTTTTTAGATCCTATATACAGGTCCATGAAAATAAATGGTCGTACTATGGAGGAAAAGGATTAAAGCAACAAAACTCGAAGTCCGGCCAAATTAGCACAACCCAGTAAGATACCAAGTTTCTACCTTTTTAGAATTTCTTTTAGTATTTCAATTAATCCCATTCACTCCACCATCGAACAGCTATCGTTCAGCCAAAGTTGAATAATAATGGAACATCCTCGCTATGGCCCAGTCTATGGAGCTTTATTTTTGCACCATATTTTAATTGCGTATGCAGCTAGCTAGCTATGACTCAAGATACAGGTAGAGCACTCATGCCTCGTATTGCATTTGCAAGTAGCACTGCGAAGATACGGGGGCTTTTTCTTCCCCCTAGGCCAGCCCTCATCCGTGAATGCCAGGCCAAGCGTGTGTCGTTGTATTTTGAAAGTCCTGAGCTTAAGTAAAAAGCTCTACATCCTACTATCGGTACAGGACCGGTGGAGCCGGTAGGGATCACTGTGTACAGGCCCAACTCATTCCCACCGCATGAACTTCCACATAAATGATGGTGTTGACAGCAAAACTAAAATCATAAACTTCAATCAAAAACTAAAGTCAAATTTAGAAGTAATCCCAATTAGGTCCGGATCCTGCGCTTCTCGCCCGCTCCCTTGCCTATCACATCTTCCAAGTGACGATTTCTGGCCTTCGCTGGGAGCAGAAGATGAGCTCGCAGACACCCTTTATCCAGCCGGAGTCCTGCTCTTTATCTGTTGAAGCATCGACGACTTCACTGCGGCTCGCCGTAACCTTAAACCTCCTCTTCGGATTCCAGAATTCCGAACCCCGATTCGTCTGCCAGGTAGACATCATTCTCTGAGCCGTAAATCGCCTCGACGGCTAGTTCGGCCGCAGCTTTGACGCGAGCATAACCTGCTAGCCTTTTTTGCTCGACCTTGCGAATTATCGCGAGCTGCCCCTTTTTTCACCGGGCCGGACTTGTCAGGTCTAGCTTTGCAAAACCGCGGGTCCGAGCGCTGAGGTCGCCCACAGTTTCGACACGGTGTGGGGGCTTTGCACTCCGTTTCCGAGTGCATTTTTGATCCACAGTTCCAGCAGGCCGGAGCGCGGGAGCAGCCGCGTGAGGCATGAAAGCCAAGACATCGATTGCACTGAACTAGGTTTCGACGAGGTTGGAAGAGCTTTGCAGCTCCGGAGTCATCGAAGAGGCGGAATCCAGGTCCGGGCGTGGGTTTGCGAGGGAAGAGCGCTAGCCAGTTCTGGTATGGCCCTCCGGATTTGCAGGTCCCATGAGGACGAACAAGAAAAGGAACTGATTTGGTCACTTGCGTGACTTCGTTGCCGACCATCTTTTCCGTAATAAAAACAGAACCTGTGATTGCGTTAATTATCACCGGGACGGTGGCACTTTGTAAGGCAGCCAGATTTGACGCTGGTTCCAGATTAATTCCAGATTCCCTCCATGCTGCGGAGGAATCCAGGAACTCTTTCCGAGCGAGTTCATCCTTTGCTGTTAGTGCAAAGCCTGTTTTTACCCGCTGAACCAACGTGATATCGTTGGTCGCGGTACCAAGCATCTCTGCCACGGCTAATCTTCCACCAGCTGGTGAAAGGAGTCGGTGAGGGTGGTCGTGTGCGAGGCGTAGAAATAGTCGCGTATCGGCCGCTGTCCACGTATTGGCGCCCTTTGCTTTTGGGGCGGGCGAGCTGCCTGGGTGACCCTGACTATCTCGTCTGTCACCATATTTTCTGTGACGATAACTCTACCCATTATTGTATTGATGGCAACTGGGACTGTTGCGATTCTAAGTGAGCCCAGGTTAGATCTTTCTTCCAGTATGGCATCTTGCTGGTTGAGGGACCAAGCTAGGCTTAACATCATGGCGCGTGATACTTGGTTTTCGGCTCTAATTGCGAAGCCAGTTGCAACACGGTATAAATGCTCAATATTGGTTTGAGGAATTTCGAGCATTTGCGCCACAGCCTCTCTAACACTAAACGGTGATAGCTTTCTCCAAGGGTGTTCATTTCCAAGGCGAAGAAACAAGCGTTCATCTTTGGTGATTGGTTTCGTTTGGGCGGTTGGGTTTTTTGACGACTGTGCCGTGTTTGTCGCCTTTGGCATAGCCTGCGCGACTTTCGTAGGTGCCAGGGGAGTCTTTAGACTATTCCGGGTGATCGAGGCCCAAGTTGTTTTGGACTGGGAGACTTTGTCTTGAGTCACTTTACTTTGTGGCTCATCTTGCTTTTTGGCGGCACATTCTGTGATCTTGCTGCCAGTAGCCTGGGTTTCAGGGCGCGACAGAAGTGCTTGGAAGACTGTACCGAGTCCCGATATCATGGATTGAGCTATTACAGCTCTGATGTAGAATTTCACGAAGCCTTTAAATTGAACACTCGTCCCTTTGGATCGGGGGGAGAGAGCATTCTCGACACCGTTTATCGTAGCTGTGCATATCTACATTTTCCGCTGTTTTTGCAGTCCGGCGTTCTTCGGCTTCGATTAAGGCCCGAAGTTCGGAGGGATATTCTTCTGTCAGCTTCGGGTTATTTTCGCTGCGAGAATCGGTGTTCTCCTCTGTAATCTCTGATGTACCTTCAGGGGGATTTTATGGAGATGCTGTTGGAAATATTGCGCAATGAAATGGGCGCAATATTCATGGAACGAAAGTAGAAGTTGATTAAAATAGTGTCATGTTCGGATTGCACCTAAAAGTGTGGGAAGTGTGCACCACAAGTACAAGTGTAAGCGACACGTAGCTTAAGCCACACCATAAACGTGTGGTGCCATCTAGGCATAGAAACACCAACAATAACCTCCTTGTGCCCATGCCATACAGCCGCTCATGTATCTATTAGGTGGCCAGAAGCGCTGCTATATTGCCCACTCCGACCTCTTAAATACACACAAGATCTTATCGGGAACCTAGACGAAATGGAGGGCCCGTACGTCCACAATACTCTCTGTCTCCATTTCCAACAGATGCAGCGCCTTTTTCCTTACTATCGTGTACGGTCGCTGCCCGCCTGACAGCAGGCACAGCAATTTTCCTAGCTGTAGTGGCGGGGATGACGGTGACTTGGCTGTCTTCCGAGTCTTCTACGTTCCACCTGGAGCTCCTGAGGCCCTCTAGGATATAAATGTCGATTGTTCTATCGGACATTTTGATGTGTCGGTTGCTGGAGCTGGTGTTTTCTTCGAAGGCATTGATCCTCTCGATAAGCTCTGAATCCATTTTTCCATAGTTGATAGTTTTTACTGTCTAGTTCTTGTGTATCATGCGTTTAATCACTTTCTTGTGCGCTCCTTCGAGGGTATTGATAACAAGATCCTCACGCGATTGTTTGGGTTGCCTCAGTGCCATTACGAAGGTCGGGGGCTAGTTATTGAGATTAGATTTTTCTAATGAATGCGACGAGCGCGAAAGGGATGGAAAGTGGGAAAATGGGGATATTCGAAAATTCGAATTTCAAAAAATTGTGTGTGTTTGTGTTTATTGTACTACTGGAGTCATAGACTATCTAGCACATAGGACTCCTCTCTGACCCAGGCCCGCCTTGTACAGTGCTCCGTGCCTCTCATGTTTCATGAAAGATCATTGACATATTGCCCTTTATGAATAGCCATTCAGCTCAGTATTTACCCGTGGAATTCAGCCACCTTTTCCACGCAACCTTCTACCAAAAAAAAATGGTAGCACTGGAATCTGTGTGCGCTTGGGAAGCCTCATCGAATTGAGATAAGTGTTACTCAATCTCGGCTCTACAGACTCTACTGTGAGGGCTGGAGGTTCGTAGGGGACACCACTGACAGATTTTGAGAAAAGTCCCCCGAGTGTAAGGCCAGCCCAGGGGAACGTCTCAGAAACACTGGGTCATGGAGAAACGCCTTCAACATCCACTGAATTTCCTCCGCGCGGAATGTGGCCTTGGGTGTCTCATTCGCATGTGGAGTAAGTGCCCAGGCTAATCAAACTACACCAGAGAACGCCACCAGGAGACAAGACGGCACCTTTTATCGTTTGCTTATTTTTATAATGTTAACTGTGTCATAATTGCACTTTTCACATCAGTAGTTGGTTATCACCCACATAATGTAGCATGCAGGGCCAGGGAAAGGGAATCAGGTTAGTGATGAATTAGATATCCCCGATCGCTGCATACACAGGTCGATCAGACCTAAAAGAGACTAGTTATGCCGCTCTCTGAGTGTTTGTGGGATTGGATAATTGTCATGTGAACTGATCTGTAACTTACGTATAATAACATAGATAACCAAACAATATATTTAGACGCCACAGAAGATCCCAAAATCTGGAATGCAGCGAATATCTTTACAGATGATAAGACAGGAAGGACAAGAATGGACCAAAAAGGAACACCGTCCAGTCTCCATAAAAGCCTTGACAGGGCCCAAAGTAGCATAGCCATGCAGTTAAGAAGTAAGCACATTGGGTTCATCTCTTATCTACACAGAAGACATGTTCCCGGAGTAGACAGCCCACGATGCCAGTGGGGATATCCGTCCCAGAATGTGAAGCACATGATCATGGCCTGTCTCGACTGGGCTAAAGAGAGAGGAGAGATACTGAGAAAGGCAGGGAATCGGTCATTCGAAGTGCTGCTGAATAACCCGAAAGATCTTGATATAATTACAAAGTGGGTACAAAAGGAAGGGTAGCTAGAACAGTTTCGACTGACGCTTGAAGTCGAAGCCACGATGAGACGAGAGAAGAGTGTAGAAGGAAGACAAACTTCTACCAGTAGCATGGAAGTGGACGGGATCCGCACTGGACATAACAGTATTAGTGCACTTCATGAAGGTAATGTCGAATGACCTAATGACTTAATGACCTTTCATGTATTATCTTAGAAATGATGACTAATTATGTTGATGAGTAATGAGCTACCTGTTTAGGAATGGCGTCAGGAGAGAGGGTGAACCGCTGTATATACGTGTTTCCTTTAGTTAGAAGAAAAAGAATAGAAGATATATGTTAACCACCAATTGTTATTACTGCGATAGAAAGCTTATGATATGAATACCACCCGAGTATTCCGACAGGTAACAATACTTTAAAGTGTATATAAATTGAAAAGTTGAGGGGGTTTTTACTATAAAGGTTTCCTCCAATTTAAATATTAGAGTTCGTAAACACCTACATGGGCCCATAGGGCGCCAAATCGGGCTAAATGAAATCAAATTCATATTCAAAAGCCACACAATATAACAATTGTACCACTCACCCAGATGTGTTACATCACCCAGGCGTATCATAACCCCCTGAGTAGTCTCATCCAATTAATTAAAGATACCAAGGGTATACAACCATATACAACCATATTGTGACGGCTAGTAAGCCGATAGGATCCCTGTAGCCTGTGCTATTCAGCACAGACATATCCTTAGTGTCAGCGCTAAGTTACCCTTGTATTGAAAGTCTGGAACTGCCTATGTTTGAGACGTTAGAAACTAACCCGCGCCTAAATAATGGGAGCACGACTGAAGGACAGCTACTAGTGTTTGGAATATTGGAATCATGTATATAAATGGCATTAGATATAGCATTACATTTGTTCTTCAGTTAATAAGTAAACTTACCTTTCGACATACAAACGCCCAAGCTTTATATATCGGAACTGTTACACATATACACCACAACCCTTCAATAAGCTGCACTCTCGCAGGTGAAATGTTGGCGACACACAAGGCTCGATTTGTGTAAGGGTTTAATGAATTCAGATGTACTTGAAAGACAATAACTCGTTAGGAATTAATAACTTCTTCCTTGGGAAGACAATCTACCACGTACTCTCCCATCCGTTATAAGCTCTGCGTAGACTAGTCTTAATTCCCTCCATTGGCCCCTTGAGAATCATCCTTTCTCCCAGGCACGACTCTTCTCCTGTATCATACACCCCATCTGGTATGTACCCTCTCGGAGACGGAGTGGTCCCAGTTACCAGTCCCAATCCGGCCAAAGCCCGTCACAAATTGTAAAACTTCTTGCCGAAGTTCAAAATTTCACGCCCATCGAGGTCATGTCCATCACTTGCATCATCTTGTGAACTTGTCCTGATACCTCTCACGTCTTTCCCAAAGAACTGTCTCCCAGATCTGTGCGCCACACTTTGTTTTCTCCGTCGGGTGTGAATATCGGAGTGGGCGTGTATTTGGCGACCAGTTGAGGCCAGAGAGAGTTGACGAGAGGTGTGGTTATCGGGATGAGGATGTACTAAGTCGTGCATATAAACTTGATGAGGTGTTGTTGGAGATCGATATCGTTGGGTGGGAGAATTTGATTATATTAAAGTTCTAGAGGTTTATCTGGAATGATAGAAGTGAACGTTGAACGTCAAGTCAATACTTTACGAATCGTAAGATATTGGGGATTTAAGGATCAGAGGTAAAAGGTTAGGATCAGTGAGGTTTTTTGGTTTTTACTGAACTTATATTTAGTTAGTTGAAAGTATTTTTCTAATCTACATCTAATTGTCTATCTATGTTCTACCTCGCTTAGGTAGAAACCTTGTGTTCTGATTACGTTATGGAATAACATTCACACCACTGAGATCATTACCAGCCGAGACCTCACCAAAGCTGGTAGCAATCGAAGATGAGTAGTCTTCGTCTACTCCGCACTACGTGCAGTTCGGTATGATATGTCTAGATTTCAACAGATTAGATAAGAGTCTTGAATCATTGCCTCGTGGGCCAACTTCTTTGGTATTGCATAGTTTGGCTGAAATTGGCTCTAGGAGAATATTTCATTCCCAGGTTCGAAGAGGACATCATGTACAGGTGTTCAGTCTTGCCCTCATATAATTCCATCACTGAGCGCCCCTGGTGTCACCTCCAGATTACCTCCCGTCATGGCAGCGGTGATGCCCCGGTTAGAGTATTGATGCATGAGCAATCAGAAATACAAAGGTTGTTTATAATTTTCTCTGTGGCTAAATATCAAAGTATCACCTCAACTATAATCACAAGGTGGGAAAATGGTAGAGAGTCAGCCTGGGGAAATGAAGAAAGATTGGCTATAGAAGGAGAAGGTGGAGTAACTACAGCGAGATCTATATACATGAAGCGTGGGTGTTCGCTGAGTAATGCCAAGGCTTGATTGGCATTCATATCACGTGTATGTTTGTGGTGCTCAAAGACCTACACTCCTACGGTGATTGTACACATGGAACCATGAGGGCGTAATTACTATTTATACAATTACTATAATATTCAAAATGTTCGTTGATCGTTGTTCGCTGATATCAGCTTCTCGCACATTCCACTCATAGTAGTTCTCAGTCTTGCTACAAATTACTATAATATTCCAGTTGTGGCTAAACTGATCTGGAATAAAGCTAGACTACTGTAGAGTTATGTGAGCACCTGACGACGATCACGTGCACACACGACATCGTCCCACATGCTGTTACAGGTGAAAAGACTTTGGTTTGGGACGGTACAAAGGAGGAGTTATCTTGAACAAAAATTGCATCTGTCGCATGTAATTGATCTTGATTGCGGATGTTAAGAGGCGCCGGCATTCCCGTGCGGTCAGGATTCCAAGGGTCATTTTCCAATCGAGTTTTTGCTTAAAAATGACTCCAAAAATGTAAATAGGGTTCTTCTTGGGCTTGCATTTATTTTGAATTTGAATGTGAATTAAATGCTGTGTGTAGGACTCTATTTCCCAGCTATATGGCTTAAAAACCTTCAAACTTAGGCTTTTTTAAATCAGAGTTGATTGATTTGCTAATTTTTTTTCATATTTACGCTCAAGGTCAGTAATTGACGATGTTTTGGTAGACATTATGTTACGAGAAGACCTGTTGGCTGAGATCGTCTTCGGAGAGGAAGGTACGGGTCAGCTGCAGCGATCGAACCGCTAGACGACTGTGAACGGCGGGTAGTTGTATGTAGACTGGGCTAGCCGGCACGTGAGGAGCTCACGTGCTGTGCGCGGCCACGACGTTAAATATTATAAATAAATAAATCAATCACTGGCTTGAGCGCATACACGATCGCCTCGCCCTCCGCACTGCGGCAGCAGATCCCAGACACCCTCTTCGTAGACGGTGGAATTCCTCGAGAATGTGCGGGGTCCGACAAAGGATCTCCCCGGAGCTATCAGAAGATAATATCCCCCCTCCTTGGGAAGCTGGACGTGATGAATGTTTGGAAAAGATAGGCGCTGTTGGCCGAACAGCGGGAGTCGATTCCTTCACTCAATGGTACGCCAGACAACCCATGATGGATCTTTTTGTTTTCTCTGACGGTGCTTTGATTGAGAATCAAGCAGGAGCCGGATACTCAATTAGACGCGGCACGAACCATGAAATTGCCCGCGGAAATATACCTCTAGGTACCTCTGCAGAAGTGTACGATGCGGAAATCACTGGAGCAACAGAAGGTCTAGCAGCTGCCCTCCTTAATCCCATGGCCTTTTATGCAACCAACTTAACCATATGTCTAGATAACCAAGAAGCAGCTCTTCGACTCCTCTTGTTAACACCTACTGCAACAAGCTCCCGCCGGATTGCAAAATTCCGGCAGCTAGCAGCTAGCTGGACGAAAAGAAAACGAGCATCCTGTACTAAAGCAGGATCAGTCAATGTTAGATGGTGCCCCGGACACTCTGGAATCCCTGGAAATGAAGCAGCAGATGCTCTAGCGAAATCGGCTTGTCTAATGAGTGCGCCATCCCTACCTCCATCCATAGCAAGAGCAAAAAGAGAAATTTCTCTGTTATACAACGCCTCTACTACCACTTACTGGGCTCAAGAAGGCTCAATTAGATATAAAGAACTAGGGATTGGCCCTAGTCTAGGAATATCCCCAGAACTGAAAGGACTAAGCAGGCGTGCACTTGGGGCGCTAATTGCAGCTCGCTCTGGACACGGAGATTTCGCACAGTATCATCGGCGTTTCACACACGAAGATGCCTTAATGACTTGCTCCTGTGGCGAAGAGAAAAGTCCGGACCACTTCTTTCACTGCAGCATAGGAAGAAGCTGGGCTCGCCTCAGTGGTGGGCCCCGACATCCCAGCCCTGGTATTAAATGGGTTCTTGGCACGCCCAAAGGCGCACTCGCCTTCGGAAAATGGGTTGAGCTGACGAAGCTCTACGACAAAATCCAACAAGTGAATTAGATATTTCCCTTGAGATTTATGATATTGCGTGAAATTAATGTTAGATGGAGGGATTTATTACTGCTAATAATTTCTTTTGTATTCTGACCTTTCTTTTTTGAAAGTTCCCCTCACTATTTCGCAGTCTGTGGTGTAATTTCAAACTACTTATAAATAAGAAGTAAAGTCCCGGGTAGAGGGAAATTTGCTACATTTAAATTGGAAAGCAGAGTGGCGGACAGCTGGTCGGACTCTTTTGTAGTTTCTAGGTGCTGTAGGGCGCGTTAGAGCGTCGGGTAGTTCTGTAGGGACTGGGCCGTCCAGCACGTGACTAAGGTCACGAGCTGTAGACAGGCACGACGTTAAATTTAAACTAAACTAAACTAAACTAATAAATCAATCAATAGATGAAGATGTGGAGAAACGACCTGTCAAATAAGCGGTATTCAGTGGAGGTTAAGGTGTTTTTGTTGAAATAGATTTCCTGATGGATGCCTCCAACAATGCCTGTGAGACGCAGCGTACAGAAAATTGTTAGAGTAACTGTTGTGGTTATGAGCTGTGAGGTATATGGCAATTAAATGACTCTGCTGTCCGTCGGTGGAGTGGCACGGGCTGATGTGCAATGGTGAGTCGCGGAGATGGCGCGCTCTCGCTGGGTGATGGCACGATGGACACTGAGTGCGTATCACTGTGGCCAAATGGGTGTCAGTAGGTATCAAATGTGAACTCTTACTGACAATGGTGATCTATGAAGGTGATGCTAGATGTGCATCCCGACGATTGATAATATCATCTAATGGATGATGTGAAGTATGATATTATTTTGGATAGATTTATTTCACTAAACTCAGCAGGTGAAGAGATTGTAAAGTACATGAACAGCGTCTGTGCACCAGCCTGTATTTTCCACCCTTTCCTAATACAGCAGCCCATCCTCCGTTCCCCTGTCTCCTAACAACTTAACCGAGCCAGCACAACAGTAATGGATCAAATCCTAGCAGATAGAAAGTGGAACCCCCAGTATCGGATAACACGACTCACTTAAGAGTGCAGCGGACACTATAAAAACACGCAAACGATGGATGGTGCTGTGGTCCGCCTCCTGGTGGTGTTCTCTGGTATGGTTTGAGTAGTCTGGGCACCTACTCCACTTGGGAAGGAGACACCGAAGACTACATTTCGCGCGGAGAATGTTCAGTTGATGATGAAGGCATGTCTGGATAACCCAGGGTTTTTGAGACGTTCCCCTGGGTGGGTATTCACGGATGAGGGTTGACTTGGGGTGAAGAAAAAGCCGCCATAACTTCGCAGTGGTACTTGCAAATGAAATCTGAGGCATGTGTGCACCTATTGTAAATTGAGTCATCTATTCTGTATATTTTCTCCGATATTGTGTCATAGCTAGTTAGCTGCATACGCAATTAAAATCTGATGCAAAAAAAAAAAAAAAAAAAATACACGACTCACTTAGTTACGAGCTGTGTGTGGATTTCGATCGATCACAATTGTAACAGGATGGTGACAAATATAACTCGTGGCTCAACTACAGCTAGTTCCGCAGAATGCAATAGTTAAGCTTGAGTTATAATAAATTTGTCTATGTCCTCCTCTAACTCCCAACTCCGAAATCCACACTTTGTGCGTAGCTTACTAATTGTAGGCTAACCGCATTTAGTAGTCTATATTACATTACGTAGCCTGCTACATTTAGGATCCACAAATCATCCTCCTTCTCCAACTGAGCTGTCCGCAGCTCACCAAAGTTTATTACTCAACATTACAATCCTCCACAGTCCTTCAAGTTCCTACGATACTGCTCTAACATTCTTTTACTCCCGTACCATAAGCTTTGCACTGGGTGACCTTCACGAACGTATGCTGGGAACAAATTAGTACCATTGTAGCGGTTACCTAACTTGAATCCTCCTGAGGAGATCAGTGAGTAGTTGTTGTTAACGTGAGATGCTGCGATCGCCCAGGGTCCGTCAAAGTAAGGTTCGAATTTATGCTTCTTTTGACGGACTCGCAAGACCCAATCTCCCGGGGCGTAAATTCTCGAAATGGCTTTCTTTTCTTGGAGGTAAGGTCGGGTCTTGTCGCGGATTGCTTTCATGCTGGCCACGTACGAGCGAGCGATAGGTGCAGCGTGAGATCTAACAAGTTCTTCTGTCCAGTCACGTTCTTCTTGTAGCGTTGGTTCTCGGACATATTCCGTATACGCTTGTTCTTCGTTTGAAGGTTGTGTTCCAAAGAGCAGGAAGAACGGGCTGTAGCCGTTAGGAGATATACGTCGGTTGTATATGGAAACAGCGCGAGAGAGTGCGTCGACTAGTTTCATTCCAAGGGCATCGAGGATATTAGATAACTTGTAATGGACTTAAAGGCATTAATGGTTCGCGGTAATAATCGTCTGATTGTCTGTTCTGTTCCTCTCTTCTACGTGTAGCTCCTAAAGTAAAATATCTACATGCCAAGACACTAACGCCGCACATCCCGGGTCTATTCCCTGCAGTACCATCAACGCATTAAAGAAACATATAGTAGAACAAACCGTAACACACCCCCCAGCCAGTATCTTTGATAATTGCCTTTCGAGATTCAAGAAATAGTAATGGCTGTCAGATCATCGGTTTGGAAATGAAACATTGACATCATTCATGCGAATGGCTCTCATTTTTTTAATGCGACTGCTGATATCAACCAACCCGAGCTGGCTTAAAAATTCTTTAAATTTCTGTTTGGGGAGGATTTTTGTGAGACCATCAGCAGGCATTTTTTCTGTTGGAACCCATATGATATTCAGTCGAGATGCTTCAACTTCTTGACGGATCCAAAGTTGGTGTATATCGACATGCTTGACTTTAGTTTGAAGTTTATCTTCAGATTTGATGGCAATACCGACAGTTTGTTGGTTGTCACACCAAATTGTTGGCTTACAATCAAGTTTTAGAGAAATTCCATCGAAAAATCTTATCCATTCCCGCATCTGTGAGCCAGTTAGTGACAAAGATAGTAGCTCAGATTCGGTTGTTGATTTTGTCACTGTTCTTTGTATTGTCGATTTCCAGTCTATTGCCATACCACCGAACTTGAAGAGGTAACCTTGAGAACTTTTGCGTGTCTCTGGTTCATCAGCATAGGACGCATCTGAGGACCCGAAGAACAATGGATCCTTGTACATGGGATTATCAGTAATACTTTCAATCAATTGGGTTTCTTCAGCAGATGCCTCAAGTGCGAGTCCTTTTGTGCCCAGTAGATAACGCCAAGTCTGTTTGATCTTCGAGATATGTGATTGCCCTGGATTTGTGAGGTGACACGCGAATAGAACATGAGTGCGAGCTACATCAGGTCTACTCCATACAGCAATGTACGCCAGAGAGCCGACAAGCTGCTGGTAGAGCTTTATGCGACCTTTATCTGGCTCTTCAGTTGATTGAGGAAGCCAGTTTTCAGTTATTGGTACCTCTGGATACTTGCCAATATTGTCAATACCAAATCGAGCACAGACCTTTTCGATGTATGCATCTTGTATGAGCCAGGTTTTCCGATTAGGGCGGTTGCGTATAACCCGAATACCGAGAAACCAAGCCAAGTCACCCATGATCTTCAAATCGTACTTCTGAATGAGTTTCCGCTCAAAGTTGCTATGAATGTCTTCATTTGTGCGATGATACGCCATGACTATGTCATCAACGTAAACAAATAGAAGGAGCCATTCATTTTTGTAGAGACATGGGAAACCAGAGACAGCTTTGAGATCTAGCTTGATCAAGGTACTCTTCAGCTCTTCGTACCATAGCAGCGGTGATTCCTTAAGTCCGTATAAAGCGAGTAGAACTTCTAGAATCTCTCCACGTATATGACAAATACCATCAGGAATTTCGACATAAAGCTTACGATTGAGCTTAGCGTTGAGAAATGCAGTTGGGACATCATACTGTTTTAGCTCTAGATCAAAATAATTTGCTACAGAGATAAGAGCACGAAAATTTCGAATTGCAAGCGTGGCAGCGTAGGTATTTTCCAGGTGCTCTTGCAAATCTCCTCGAACAACTAGTCGTGCTTTAAATGACATGAGAAAGCCATCTTCACCGGTTTTGTAGGAAAAAACCCACATCAATGGTAAAATCTCAGCGTCTGCTGTGGCCCTTGACTTTTCTGTTTCCTTAAAACAACCTTTCGCGCAGAGTGAATCCCATTCCTTACTTAGAGCATCCCCAAATTGCTTTCCAAACTTATGAGATTCGAGAGCTTTCACATGCTTCGGCGGAGGTGGAAGTTGGTTTTGGTGGATTCGGAGAGTTTTATTACAGTGAATTTGTTTAGAGGTTTCAGTCACAAACGCTTCCAAATAATCTGATACCTGATTCATTCCTAGTGTAGCCGCGTGTGACTGAATAGCAAAGACATTTGGATTTGACAATTGCTTTCGATTGCGCTTTCCTGTAATAATAAGACTCGTATCGAACGGATCGAGATTAATTTCCTTTGGGGCAGGATTACCATATAATCGGTGTCCTCTGGGAGCTTGCACAGTATGAGTTTGCTGCATTGCTGAATTTTCCATGTTCGTAGATGGTTGAGCAGAGTCGCCGATTTCTGAAGGACCAGGGGTTAGTAGTTGTCGTCCATATTCAGAAGTAGTCTGGCAGTTATACTTTTGAGCATTTTTAGCGCTTACACCCCAACCTCTGGCTCGGTGTCGTTATCCTCAGGCGCTGAACTGAGGTTTCCATTCCTGCGTTGACGATTTGAAAGGAGATCACTCATAGCAATGTCAATAACCGAATTTTCTGGGTATTCAAGAAGTTCGACAACACGCTCAACTGTTGATCTTGTCGCATATTTTCTCGTATTATCGTAGAAGATAGACTGTTCAAAAACAACGTCGCGTGTCACAAGCACATCATCGCTAGTAGGCAGCCAAATGCGGAATATGTTTGTGCCTTGGTAACCAACAAGGTGCCCAATGAGTGCTCGAGATTCAGTCTTATCACCCTTACTGATTTGTTTGTTGAGGGCATAGGCAAGACAACCAATGGGACGCATGTGTGCGACAAGAGGCTTTTTGTGCCAGATCACTTCAAATGGAGTTTTCCAACAAAGTGATTCTGTCGGAGTGCGATTGAGAATATAAGCTCCAGTTTTATAAACCTCATTTGCCAAAGTCTTTGGAAGATTTCCTTGAAGTCGCATAGCGCGAGCTCTTGATGTAAGTACTCCTCCAGCACGCTCAGCAAGACCATTCTGCTCAGGTGTGTAGTTCGAAGAAGTCTCGAGGATAATTCCTAGTTCAGCACACAGATCGACTAAGTCGTTTCCGAAGCCCTGCTCGTTATCAGATCTAATACAACATACGTCTGCATCAAAAACACGACTTATTTTTCTAATAACAGACTTGATCCAATGCATTAGAACCGGTCTAGATTTTTTGCGTATAGTAGAAACTTCATGCCATTTGGTATATTCATCGACGGCGTGGAGCATGTATCTATCGCCGTTCCAGCATTGTTCATTAAGAGGAACAATATATACAAGGTCAATACCAATCCGATAAAATGGCCTAGTGGCTTTATCTTGTGCCGGGCGTCGTGAAATAATTTTTGTCAGCTTTGCCTCTGTGCACACTTGGCAAATACAATCTTGAAGCTCTGATTTGCTAATAGAAATACCTTTGACATTTTCTTCGAGATTTTCTACAGCCTTTTTGCTAGGATGTCCCCAAATTTGATGTGCAAGCTGCCGATCAATGGTATTTGTTGGCTTTGGGACGTAAGATGGACGGTATGAAACTCCAAAGCTGCTTAAGGGCTCTTTTATGTCCGCTGGAAAAGGTCTACGAGAAGGATCAGCATCTATGAGCCAATGTCCTCCGTTGTACTGCAACTGAGCTATAATATTAGTAGGCTGTTGCCTATAGAGCACGTCTCGTCCAGAATCAAAATGAATAGCTTCTTTTCGGCAGCGCGCGAGACCAATGACACTGGTAAGAAATCCTTCGACGTATGCAACATGGGTCAAACGCAGAGTTTTGAGCCCTGCTGGCGTACGTGCAACTAGTTCAAAACTTCCCCAGGCATTGATAAGAGAACAACTACTACCTGCGTTTATAGTTCGCCGTTCGGTATTGTCACGCTCTCTTTTCCATCCCTTCCAGGCTTCACTATTTATTACATGAGTATTCGATCCTGGATCGACTATCCATCTAGTCAGTAATTCATTGGGTTGATTTTTCTCGAGAGCTACAGTGGCAAGATTCTCAACCGGCTCGACATCATCGTCTACAGATAGGTAGTTTGAACATTTTGTATTTATACAGTTACTGTTGGTAGAGTTTACAGACTCGTCAAGAGTACTACTAACATACACAGCGAATGTATCAAAGCTAGCTGGTGGAAGACCGTCATCTATTTGGAGCGTTTCTTGTTTCTGACTTCTCTTACCCCACTTTCTTAGAGCAGCAGAAATCTTTCCTTCTATCTTTGGATCATTTCGGGCTTGTTCAACTCTATGCAAGGCCTCGGGATTTGGACAGTAATTTGGCGGACGTTCAGGATGATCTTCGTTGATAATGAAGCAGTCTGCGAACCAGTGTCTCGAGCCACAGATACATTCGGGTATGGGCTTGCCATTTCTTCGATTCTTACTTGCACCTGTTGGTTTCTTGTTGAATGGTTTTGCTACCTCGAGGTTTGCAGCAGCAACAGAAAACCCTGATAATTGAGGCTTGTTGCGTCGTAGGAATGCTGTGATCTCTGCAACATAGTCATCTAGAGAAGGAAGTAAATCTGTGGTGCCAGCATTTTCCGCCCTATAGAGGTTGCGAAGACAAGTCGTTGCATATTCTTGATCAAGTGCCTTACACGCGACAAGGAAATCTTCTTGTGGCCTTATACCATCAGTTTCTGGGAGATTCATAGACTTTCCAATCGTAGTAATCCGAGTCCAATTAGAGAACCAATCATCCAGTTTACTCACAGCTGTTGGAGCTACTTTAAGGCCAAAGTACTTCGACGTTATTTCATGACGACGCGTGGATGCATCAGGTGCCAAATGCTTCTTGAGCCTAACTAATCTATCATATGGTGTACTGCAATCTTGGATAAGATAAATATGATTTTTTGAAATTGTCTTGCTGATTTCTAGGTTGAAATCAGCGAGAGCTTGGACCAATTTTCGATATTCCATTAGTTTACGTTCGTATCGATCGTAATCCCAACGGTAGGTATCTCTATCTTCTTTGTCAAGATTAGCTAGTGAAATGGCGTCGGCTTTGTAGGAACTTAATTCTGGCTCAGGAGGTTCTGTGAGAACTGGTAAAGAATGTCTTGGTGTCTCAGGGTTCACGTATTTCCAGAGATCATGTCGAAAACATGAGTCTTTTCTTATAAATAACCAATCAAACCAGTCACCAGGCTTATCGAGGACAACTGTGACTCGAGTAACTGTTGGGTCAGATTCAGAATACATTTTCGAGTGATTTATTGTTGCTGCAAATAGATTTGACAAGCGCAGATTCACAGCCTGTTCGGATTCTTGGTTGAGGCTTAGGTTTGTCGCGTAGATTCGCAGACAACTCTCGGTTCTTGGTTGAGGCTTAGGTTTTGTCGCGTAGATTCGCAGACAGGTGGAACTCAGGGATTGCGTTCGAAGCAGTGAGAAAAGAATTATCGAGAGATTATTGTAGAGCAGCCGGGCTCATAACTATTAGATAACTTGTAATGGACTTAAAGGCATTAATGGTTCGCGGTAATAATCGTCTGATTGTCTGTTCTGTTCCTCTCTTCTACGTGTAGCTCCTAAAGTAAAATATCTACATGCCAAGACACTAACGCCGCACATCCCAGGTCTATTCCCTGCAGTACCATCAACGCCTTAAAGAAACATATAGTAGAACAAACCGTAACAGAGGAGAGTTTTTGTTAGAATGGCCTTTAAGACGCTGTTGGCCTGTTCTACCTTTCCATTACTCCGTGGTCGGATAGGCGTCGACTGCGTGAATGAGAGATTATGTCTGTGCTGGAACTGCTGTGCTTCCATTCCGGTGAAGCACAGGGCATTGTCGCTAATTACTTGACGCGGAGTACCGAAAGTGTTCATGATGTACATGAGCAGAGGAATGGTATTCACGATGTCTGCATTGGGTACGAACCTCGATTCTAGCCATCCAGTGGCATATTCAATCGCATGAAGAAGGATTTGGGGTCCGATTTTTGTGTGGTTGATTCCCCAACGTGTCAGCGGCAGTGAAGGCTTTATTGAAGTTAGGTTACCCAAAGCTGGATCTGGTGGTTTCATCAATTGGCAAGAATGACAATTAATGATTGCTTCGTGTGCTGCTAAAATTAATTCTGGGTGCCAGTATCTCCGTTCGGTTTCACGCATTGTTGTACCAATGGATGCATGACCTTGGTCCTCGTGTATTCTTGTGACAGTTGATACCAGATCTTCGTACTCCAATACCTCTAAAAGTGTCGCAATTCCTGTTGGGCCTGGTGCATCACCGATTTGATGGGTACGGGTCGTTTTGATGAGGTGAAGTTTGTCATTGAAAACTGTAAAGTTTTGGTTGACCCAGTCCTTGGAAATCTTTGGCGGAAGTTGCTGAAGTAAGGTTAGATGTTCGAAAACACATTGGAGGTCGACACGATTCAACTGGTGAGGGTATTTAACCTTGTCATTTTCTTGCAATTCGGAGACCCTTCCCTCTTCTTCTAGTAGCGGATAGGCTGAGTCTGTCGGTCTAGAAAGGAAGTCTGCAAGAAAGTTGGCTTTGCCTGGTCGGTAGAGGATGCGGATATTATAATGCTCTATGGTGTCAAGGAAACGAATCATCCGCGGTGGCTGTTCCGCTTTGGTCGGGATTGACTTGAGAGATTCATGGTCCGTAATGACTGTTATATCTCCACCTTCAACCCAGTGTCGCCAGTGTTGTATGGAGAGGAGTATGCCAAGCAACTCTCGTTCCTGCGTAGAGTAGCGTTGCTGTGTTGGATTTAGCTTCCTGGTGTCACGGCGTAGAATAAGCACAAGTGAGTGTACAGCTTGTATAACTATATATCCAATCTATTGAGCGAATACTAAGACAAAGAAGAAAGAAAGAAAGTGTAATGATAATAGAATCGGCGAGCTTTTGTGTGTGCGCTCTCGCTTCCCAGGGTTCCGTGACCTTATCTTATCTCCTCCCACACATTGGTTCCTCACCCACCATACCTTCCTGGTCACCTGATATATGTAATGACATGGCAGAATGCCGTGCCGTTACACCTGGAGAAGTAAGCAACAGGGTGTAGAAGCGAATGCTTGTGGTTGTCATTGGTCGAGTGAAGATGAGGTTGCAGAAGAGCTGCTCCCACAAACCGTTGTGAAGAGTCGCTTTCTAACACAGTTGGTAGTCTCCAATCGAATTTTTGTATTACTGGAGCTGTTGTGAGGGCATTTTTGATTTTATTGAATGATTAAATCGCCTCTGGAGTCAGTTTTACTGGAATTTTTTTTGGTCCTACTGAAAGGTCGGTTAGTGGGCCAGCCAGCTGAGAGAAATTTTTAATTAAAGAACATAAGTAACCGGCTGCGTTAACAAAACCCCTAATATCTGAAGTTGTTGACGGTATAGGGCGTTCGCGAATGGCAGCAACTTTTTCGGGATCTGCTGTGATACCGTACTTTGAAATGAGGAATCCGAGGAAAACTCCTTGTTCGACAAAGAGTCTACACTTGGCTGCGTTGAGAATTAAGCCATATTTAACAAAACGGGCGAAAACTTGCTGTAATCTCGCATGAAATTCCTCGTGCGAATCCCCCCAAATGCACACATCATCCAGAAGGCCAGATACGAACAGTCGATATGGCTGTAGTACCTCTTCCATTAAAGATTGGAAATTTGCTGGAGCATTGCATAGACCAAAAGGCATGACAAGCCATTCATAGATACCAAAAGGCGTCACGAAGGCTGTCTTTTCTTGTGAATCTTTATGCATTGGTACTTGCCAGAATCCATTTTCCAGGTCTAAGAACGCGTAGAATTTATGTCCCGCAGCTCGCTGTATTTCGTCCTGAGCATTTGGGAGTGGGTGTGCGTTTTTCTTAGTGACCTTGTTGAGTTCTCTGTAGTCCACACAAATTCTCCAGATTTGTTCGTTTGTCTTGGATGGCGTCTTTTTGGGTGTGAAGTGCAATGGTGCTGCCCACGGGCTTTGACTTTTCTGTATAATTCTTCCCACGTGAGTTTTGCAAAAATCCTGTATTGCTTGTAACTGATGTGGGCTATAGGGCCTTGGAGCAAGCTTAATTGGCTGACAGTCACCCGTATTTATGACGTGTTGTGTCTTGTACAGAAGGTCGGGTTTTCGAAGAGATTTATTAAAAATAGAAGGAAAGTCGTGAATATAAGAGCTGGTAAAAGGAAATGCGTTAGCTGGCGTTGACTTGTGCCATTTTGGCGTGAGAGGGATAGAGTTAGTCGTGAAAACATGATGGATATTATTTGAATTAGAAAAAGGAAAAAGAGTTGGAGATGATTGCAAGTTGGATAGTTTTGTCAGAAAGAAAGTGTAATCCGAGAGCGTGGAAAACTGTTTGGCCCAAGGTGAGGTCGGCGGGAAATGTATTATCAGGGACGACTCCAGCAGAAAATGTAACTGATTCGGTCCATTTGGAATGATTATTACTGCGTTGAATATGGAATTGTACTGCTATAATGGCATCTCTGGTAACTGTGGGTCCCGTTCCACCAATTCCTGAAATCGTAGAAATGAACGAGGTGTTATAGGAAAAAAGTCGAGTGGCCAAGGAGTTGGAAACAAAGCATGTGGAAGATCCATAATCGAAGAAAGTAGAAAAGGTAACAGAAGGAAATTTTGAAAGACGTGTAAGGAAAAATTTGTGTGGCTTTGCACATCCCTCGCGAAGAGGATCCTCGTCGGGAGTAGCTTTTGTATGGCCTGAGCAATTGCCACAACATAGGCATCTTGGCACCCTCATTCTAGTTCTTCCTCGGCGAGGACTTGAGTAAGCAAGTCTTCTAGTTCCTGGTCAACGTTGTCGTGTTCAATGGTGTCGGCAGGACTTCTTTGATGGCCATCGTCTGGAGTCATGGGTTCGACAACAAACGATTTCTGATTAGGACTGAAGCGCTTGAATCCTTTTTTCTTAATAGCCGCGTAACGTTTCTTCAGGTCGTCGCTGAAATTGGAGCGGGCTGGAAATCGACCCAAATTTGATTGAATACGGTTATTTTTAAATGGTGGATTCGAGCGACAATCTTTGGACCAGTGTCCTGGCTTTCCACACTTGTAACAGTTGCCGTGTTGAGGGTTTACAGCGTATTCTCCACCTTCGTCAAATGTACTGTATGCGGGGAACACGTTATTTCCCTGAAGCCTAGGATCAATTATTGTCTGGCCTGACGCAGGTGGGGATGAATCAACAGCTGGATTTGTAAGACTGGGTCCACGCTGAAAGTTGGTATCTTCAAACGGCCAACGGGCAATGGCTTCAGTAGATTGGACAATATGGTCGGCCAATTCTTCATTTGAAAGGGACGGGGCTCGAGAACTGATTGTGGACCATGTCCGAGGTAAGAACTGTCGGACATGTTGGCTTAAAATATCTCGAGCCTGGGGTCCCACTACCATATCCGTTAGGAGAAAGAAAAAAGCTTTCCTTAAACGGCGTGCAAAGTCTAAAGTTGTCTCGCTGTTGTTGGCGGTAAGTTTAGCGAAAGTGGTGAGAGGAGAACTTAAGGCATTATTGTTATGTAAAACCTTAAGGATGCACTCAACTGTGCTTGCCCAGTCTAAAGAATCATTGGCAATAGCTCTTCTAGCTGTAATAAAATCGTGGTCCATTACAGAAGCGACCCTCATCGGCCAGGCTGAATAGGGTAGCATTGACTGAACCATACCGACTTGCATCAGATAGAGGATTCCCAGAGTGTCTTCATTTGCGAACCAGAGTTTCCAGTCATTTGGGAACACTGCCTTGTTCCTTTCCGTCGCTTCGCGCAGAGGACCATTAGGATTCTCTGCTTCCTTACGCGTAAAAAAATCTGGGAAGTATCTTTTCACTCGCATTTCTTGATCGCTTAGACCTGAGTTTTGGGGGTTGACCGATTGATAGAGATTTATTGTTCCGTCGGCAAGGAACTTGTTGTTGGCTGTTGTTGGTGGGGCGTTGAAGAACTGGATTTGAGTCGACGATGAATTTTCGTAGCGTCGACTTTCAGTTTGCATGGAAGTTGGGAACTCGCCCGAGACTTTCGGTATCGGTGGTTCCTGTTTGGGCACCGCCACCAATGAAGCGGGTGCTTCCTGGTTGGAAGTCGAAACTTGTCGTCTCTGTTTGCCCTTGTCTAGCGGTGGGGCTTCTTAAGTTGACGTAACTGTAGGACGTAGACTGCTGGTAGCTGGATTCTCACTAGTCTTGGCGTTGGCAATAACAGAGAGTTGTTGCAAGATGTGCGAGAGTGCATCATCAGTTTTGTCCGCCTTGTGCAGAAGCTCACTAAAAGTCAATTTAGATTTATTGGTCAGTTCTTGGATTGAATTTTCTGTCCTTTCCGCCCTTTCTGCGAGCTTGTCCAAGTCCTTGCCCATTTTTTGGAAACGTTTTGTCGTGTCTTCCTGAAATGCTGCCTGGTCGGCGGTGGCTTTCTTTAACTTGGATTCGAGCTCCAAGTTTGTGAGGCCTACCATTATGAAGTGAATTGAAAGTGAAAAATAATGGCGCTTTTTTTATTGAGATTTTCTCTACAAAAATATATATTTTTGTGGATTTCGATCGATCACAATTGTAACAGGATGGTGACAAATATAACTCGTGGCTCTACTACAGCTAGTTCCGCAGAATGCAATAGTTAAGCTTGAGTTATAATAAATTTGTCTATGTCCTCCTCTAACTCCCAACTCCGAAATCTACACTTTGTGCGTAGCTTACTAATTGTAGGCTAACCGCATTTAGTAGTCTATATTACATTACGTAGCCTGCTACGTTTAGGATCCACATGTGCACTGTCTGGAAGATAGATACTGTCGGTAAAAGGATTATATTTGGGCGTTATGAATTGTTCTATGTAATTGCGGTGTTCAGGTTGTCGTTAGGACGCTGACAGGGATATGATTTAGCTCATTAGCGAGGCGCTTGGAGTAGAGGACGAAAGGGGGGAGGGAGAAGGGAAGAGGAGAGACAAGGTTTTATGTATTTCGAGATACCAGTCAATTGACATTATTCACCGACTTCGTGACGGACAGCTGACTTCGTGACGGCACCCAATTTGTATTACTTCGTGTTTTACCAACAGATACGTCAGTTGCTATTCACCGAGTAATGTAAGCGACGAGTCGTAGAGACGATCTTTCAAGTGAAGGAATAGTCATTCTATGATGACTCAAGTCATTGACAGAGTACTTCTCAGTTATACGGGAGAGTGAGAAACGTTTAGAATAGATTAGATAAGTGGAACACAGTTTAGTGGATTGGGACTTCTATAAGACCCAATTCATATCACTACTGTGGGATATCAATTCAATACTGATTCATCTACGCCTTACATTTGCTGTGCAGTGCCTCTTATCAGGTTATACAAGTGGTCAGAGTACGTACAGTTAATAAAAATAAATATTTTATCCTCTCTGATTTGATTTCATTTAGTCCGTTCAGGTACCCTATGGGCCCATGCAGGTGATGTCAGGGTAAAGGTCATAGGAGAGATTGACGAGGTCTAATCTGACGATTGAGATTGTCTACAAAGTGGAAAGGTGACTACTATAGAGTCTTATTTGTATATATACATCGTGAATCGCGCATCAGAAGAGTGATAGCATGTGACCATAAGATACTGCAATCCACTCCATCCCTTGACAGGTATATCTAGCTATTATATTTATAAGGAGGAAACCAATTTGGTAAAAACCCTCTAAGCTATCTTTTTCATATCTAATGGTTTGTCTGAGGTTTCCTACAGGAAGTGCATTAACACTGTTTATACAGGGTGACATGCGTCCTTTCCTTGTCCACATCGTCTCATCTTTTCGTCCTCTACAGTTTCTACTGCTCCTGTAAGCTGAAATTGTTCAGACCAGCCTTTTGACAAAATCCATTTAGTTATTCTTTCCATATCATCTGGGCTATTCATCATTGCCGCAAAGGACCTATCTTTGTCTTTCCTAAGCACCTCTCCTCTTCCACTTGCCCACTGAGTGTCAAGGGTACTAGAGGTGTTCGCATTCCCAGGGTCAAACTTTAAATAATTCAAGGGTTCGACAGTTCAAGAGTTCGACATAAGATAATGTTCAATAATTCTAAAGGGTTCCTAAAAATACAAAACCATAATCTGCCGAACCAGAGTTATCCTAAATACCCATTATATACTCCTCTCTATTGTTCTCGACATTTCCAGTATACTCTAGTACAGAATAGAATGGAGTAGTATAGAAAAGTACGGACAAGTACAGATCGGAACAGAACGAAGTAGAATAGAACAGATTAAGGTAGAATAGAACAGAACAGCACAAATATCATCGTACATAGTTCCTATTGATTTAGAATAGGCCCTTGGTCCGTGACACTGAGGACACGCCAAGACCATGTGTTTGATATTTTGAGACGGATATCCACACTGGCATTTTGGATTGATCACTCCGGTTATTTTCTTTAGATACAGATAAAAGTTGAGAACAATGTGCTCACTTCTTATCTGAACTGCAATACTGCTTTGGGCCCTGCTAAGGTTTATTTTATCATCTTGTTATTATACATTGTCTGTCAACTTGGTCACCTTGGAAATATCGAATCCTTCAGGATCAATGATCCATTTCCTGTCAAATTAGATACAGAACTCGTGCCTGGCTGGTTGAAACAAAATTAAGCCCCCTGCCACTGTGGAGATTCTGGTAGCTGATGGGCATGTTTGATCTACAAGAATCAATAACAAGCCAAGTAATGCGAAATGGCGCGTTGGAAATGGAATATGTGGTTAACGAAGCCTTAGTGGATCAAAATTCAAGGGCAAGTCAGGTAGTATGGCGTAATGAGTGAAGCATAACGATGATACAATTCAGGCACGTTTAATAAATCATTTCGTCTTTGCTCTTTCGAGTTGGGAAAAATCCCATGAGAAAGAGATAAAAGAAGTTGCCTGCATGGGATTCGTCAAATGACTTATTGAAGCCGAGATATTCGTCCTTGTATTATTATTTCATTTTATTATCCTGTCTGGGTCTATGAATATGTAGCATATGCAGGTCCTCTCGGCCTTTAGGTCAAGGATACATATACCAGTAGTATATCCCCTCCTATGCCTCCCATACGGCTCCCCTCAAACAGTACCGCCACTCACAAGTCCTCAATCAATCATATACTTGAAGCAACCCTTTGTCCTTCATCATCTCCCCTCTCCAGCCAACGAAACAATGGCTATATGCCGGTGTATGGCAGCCATGAAAAATCGCAAATACCACTGGGTGCGCAGCACTCCTAATACCGACATGAGGACTGGATCCGAAGATATAGTGACCCTTCTGAAGCGTTCGAAGAGGCCGGCCAGCTGGGCGCTATAGACTTGTGGGTACCTCGGGAAATCCACCCTT
The DNA here is from genome assembly GCA_900239735.1 of Blumeria hordei DH14. Lineage (NCBI taxonomy): Eukaryota > Fungi > Ascomycota > Leotiomycetes > Helotiales > Erysiphaceae > Blumeria > Blumeria hordei. Next base: position 542,500 of record OENG01000032.1, on the reverse strand, counting down.
TGCCTTTCTAGCCTGCTTCCAACTCCTTCCCGAAGGTCGTGCTGAAATATCAGAAAAGTCTTGACAAAGCTTGATTGCTGTGTGTTAGCTTAGACCAACTTATTTTGTGCCGTCTAGGGCTCTGGGGAGTGCCGTTGACTCATCGACAAAAGATGCTCTGCTGGCTAACTTACCGAATTCTCAATCTTGGCTCCCATAAAAGTTCCATGGTTGGAAATCGCTCAATAATTTCAGTCCCAGCATGATATAAAGAAACCTGTTCCGCTTATCCCTCCACATTTCAGCCGCCTATTTTCCATCAAGTTTTTTGTCACATTAGAGCAGCAGTCCCCAATAAACCAGGACGCAGGCTTTGTATATTATGACTTAATTTCCTCCTTGCGGGTATATGTAGCGTCGTATATTTGTAGTGAGTGATGGCTTGTAATTAATGGGGCAAGCTTCCGTTTACAATTGGAACAAATACTTTATTGGTCGTTGAGGCGAGATGGTCCATGGTTAGAAAGAGGGTGAGGATTCAGATGGAGATGATAAGAGGGGCATTGTCGAGAAGTTGTCAAATGGAGACAAGCTTGGGGTTGCTTTTGACTTCGATTTGGATGCGATTCTTCTTAGCTACCCCAGATATGAAGGGAATACAGAGCGATTACAGCAGCACAAATAGGAGGTGAAGAAATCATCTTTGCCGGCTACTCCCCCCAGTATGTCTATCGGCTAAATAGAATTGACTTTTCATGCCATGATTAATTTAAGGTTGTTCGAGTTAAATAATTAGCGATGAAGCAGCTCTATAGTCAGAGATTGGCTCATCAATTCCTCTGGCGCCATACGCCATGGAATAGACCCCACATGTAGCCGCTTCAGTTAATCCGAATCCAAATTTATGTTTTGAAATGCCGAAATTAAATCTCCTTAGAAATATAAATGTAATAGAGCCTTGGTCAAGTCAGGAAAGATTATCGAGATTTCTTACCCGCACTCCTGTGACTCTCTCCACATAAACATTGGCGTAGAACAACAACAAAAACGAGTCCATAATCGAGACTCATTGTAACTATTGTTACCACTCTACTCATAATTAAATTCAACATCAGACAACTTAGCTTCTCGAGTTTACAATTCAATTCGGCAGAAATCTATTATTGAAATGAAGTTGATCAGCTCTTTTACAACCGTGGTGTTGGCTGGTCTTTTACTACTGATACCAGCCGCTTACGCAAGCATACAATATAGATGTCCTCGTGGTGACGTCGTAAGTATGGATATGGTTTTACATTATTCAAGTGATCATAATGAGCGTTATAACCGGGATGAGTACCCTCTTATTCCCACGGGGGAAAATTACACATCAACAACTTTCAGAAACGAACGGGATTCAATGGGTTAGTTTTGCCATTACTCCAACATCTGTCTTATTAACTGTTCCTTTCTAGAAATATTTCACATTGACTACTTAATACAAGTGTATGGGGATCCTCCACAATACCAATTGTCTCAACTTAGCAATGGTATATGGAATGTATGTAGTATGGAAAAGAGTTATAGGTACTAAAATTCCGCAGTCATCTGCATCAATGTAGGACCTGCTAATGGAAATTTGCCAATAATATATTTGCAACGGAACCAAACGGAAAATGCATTATTTGAAAATCAAAAGTCAATACTGCTCTCTGCTCTTCCGTAAATCCTTCATCTGTCAATGATTTCTCTGAATCTGTGCAAACTTGATTGACTCACATCGTGGTCTTGTTGACAAATATCTAGATCTCGGACGTTTGTCGAATCTATAAATCATGATGGAAGACTTGAAATATCATTGAATCTCAAAAACACATTAATGCCTGCATACACGTTGTACAGTCTAGTTTAATTATGATTGTTAAATATTCCAATTCTTTTCCTAGATAAAACATTGTCATCCTCACCGCCAGCAGGCTGAGTACAAAAATGTGACTGCTACATCTCCTTCTATGCCTCCCACGCAGCTCCCTTTAGATATTTCCAACCCTCACCGGTCCTCATCCGATCTTACACTCGGATAGGACCTCTGCTCATTATCGTCTCTCTCCATCTGAAGAAATAATAGCCAGGCGCGCGTGCATGCAATTCGTGGGCGATGGCAAAAACCACAATTTATGGGACACTCCCAATATCAGGGCTTACCCGAAATCTCAATCTCGGCTCGAAGACAACTCAAAGTCGGAAACCCCTCCAAAATGCCAGTTCAAGCATTTCCATGAATCTCATCTTCCCTCCCTCGTTCCAATTACTAGCTGTCCATATTTCTTCAAGCTGTAGGTACCCGTAAGAGAAATGCTCACATCTCAGGCGAAACCTGAGCTATGTATAATATGACTTGAGGCTCTTTGCGGGCACACGTAGATTCGTGACTTGGAAGGGAGAAATAGTTGGTAATTAGTGAGTCAAATTGCCATTTAAGATTGAAACATCTCCATCGGTCCGTGGAGCACTGTGGTTTGTAGTGAAACTGAGTTGGAGGACTCGTGAGAGAAGGGTAGGTAACATCCAAGTGTATATCAGCATACAAAGGAGATGATATAGGCTCATAAATAATGGACATACAGTAATGTTGTTTCGGTTACACTAAGACAAGTGAAGCGTAAGGAAGTACAGGTATATTCCAGGCTACTGTTTCGGTCCTAAGGAATATCTGATGCTTGCGCTGAGACACCCGAAGAGGTTCCATGTCAATTATTATTACAGGGTAATGACATATCAGGTCGTGACTAGTCGCGTGTCTCGCGAGTATATAACTGTCAAGGGAAGAAACGCGTACAGGACGCCTAATCATACGAACACTGTAATTAAGGAGATATGTGTAACTTTCTAGTGTCATGTGTGATTTGATCTAAACCTGTATACAGAATCTAGAGCTAGTAGATATTTGGTTAAATGACTAAGGAGCGGTTATAGAAATGGTTATATATGGACATGATCTGGATGATTGGAGAGGAAGGAGCACATATCACAACCAGTTTTACTTGATCATCTTCTAGATAATTTGTACCTTATTTCTATATAACAACACAAATATATTTACTCATAGAAGACATATCATTTACACGACTTAGAAAACGATTGTCATCTTCGTCATCATATGATACACAACTAAGTCAAACAAATATGGAGAAGTGAGCTAGGGCGTTAACTGGTGTGGTTCTTCAATGTAAAAATAAATAGATATTAAATTGTCATCGCTAGATAGCTGAATACAATATGATCCAAAAAAAAAGAGAAGGTAAGGCCTAACATAAATGAGAAGTCGTCGATCATGGATGTACTCTTGCTTGCATTCGACTTCAACTCTTATATGGATCAGATGCGATCCTCCTTAGCTATCTCAGACATATATAACAAAGTGATCAACTGTACCGGCACCGCTGCAAGATGAAAATTTCGTGTTTGCCGCTTATTGACTTGATGAGGGACTTTTGTCAATACTTGTCAGTTGTGATGGAAACCGAGTTGGTAATGAATAAATCGATTTCATAAACTATATAAGGAGAAAAGATAACTCTAGCTACTACTAACAGGTATTTATAGGCGTTAATCCTCCTCGTGAATCTACAGACTAGTGACTTGTCCTTAGGCACAATACTTATTACCCAGCCACGTATTTCCAGGTGTCACTAAGTTGTAATAACGTTTCCGCCTCCTGACTAGTAGTGCCGTTTCGTTCAGCTTCATTTCCCCCATACAGCCTCATCATAAGAATTCTCAATATTAAGCTTAGGCATCCGCCTAAGCACAAATAACGGTCAAACCGTAACATCAGTGGTATCCCCTACGAACGTCCAGCTCTCACAGTAGAGTCTCTAGAGCCGAGATTGAGTAACACTCTTCTCACTTCAATAAGGCTTCCCAAGCGCACACAGATTCCAATGCTACCATTTTTTGGGTAGAAGGTTGCGTGGAAAAGGTGGCTGAATTCCACGGGCAAACACTCGGCTGTGTTAAAGTTATGAGCTTGAGCAAATATGGAGGTCAGAGCGGAATTAGTGTCGGCGGTTAGACCGATACAGTAAGTCTTGTATGAAGTTGTAGAAGGAAGAATTGACTGGAAACAAGTGTATTGAGATGTATGGTTCTGAGTAAAACTGAGATGATAAGAGTGAGATTGCGTGTGCGCATATCTTATCAACTGAGGTTTTTGACAAGTATTTATCAATCTCCAAGTATCATAAGTTATGATCCCTGTAGATGTAGATCTATATACAGTGTCTTATGGATGGTTATTGTAAAATTGTCAAAACAACTGGGATTAGATCCCTTTACATATTGCCTTACTTGGTATGGTCTTCCTGCTGGCCCATGTCTAGTTCGTCGACTAGTTATGCAAGCAGGGGTTAGTATCCAATGATATTCCGTGAAAGTCTAAATTATGGGGATAGTTTTCATCTCAAAGTGAATTGTAAAATGGTCCTCATGTAAAATTAAAAATTAAAAAAATTAATTGATATAATCTAAGAATACACATCTATTTCAAAAATAATTGCTCTGTATTGCAAAAGTATACATCGAAGCCCTCAGTATGGCTCGCAACTAAAATGAAACTGTTCTACATGTTTTGTATTAGTCTGCTCCATCCTTATACTTTGTGTACCCTCCATTTGCCTTTATCACCGCTCCATATCTTTCGCGCTTGTTATACACAATTGACGGAGGCTTCTTCCGAGAAATAAATCTTCCGTATCCTTATTGTTTGAGGACTTAAGAAATTAAACGCTCATAGAATCCCCGGTGGCTGAAGGGTCCCATCACTAGTTCCAAATAACACATCTGTCGATTTTCAGCAGATTCCCCGACTAAAGCCTCAAGCTCATCAACTTGTTCCGCGCTTGATTTAGGTGAGCATCCTTTGCAAGGTGCAGGATTCTCAGTCTCTCGAGCACACGCTAATTGCACTTGCCTTCTTTTGAAGCCAAGTTTGTCACATGTATGTTGCAATGTAAAGCCAAGTCTTATTAATGCTCGTATTTCAATACATTGATCGCGAGTTAGATGCCTGCAAACATTGGTTTCTGAAGCAGACTTTTCGAGAGACATTGTTTGCCGGAATAGAGGATGAATTGATAGTGGTGTTGATGAAGGGTTGTGCAGCCAAAAATGTCGTTGAAAATGTGTTTCTCTAAGCGATTGTTAGAGTAAGATCATTGGACCATTCTTCATGGCGAGCGGGGTAAGGAGGAGAGACATACTAACCTATTACGAGCTAGCACAGCTGCGCCTACAGGGCTAATCCCTCAAACAACCCAGTTTCAAGTCTAATATTTTCAATCCTAGAGGCATAGTATGTGACAGAAATATAAAGCTAAATACATGTGAGGTTCCGTGCGCGTGTTGTATACTTAGTAATACAATGGGGTGTGAGTGTAAGATTGGGATGATGTCACGTGGTGTCTCGTGGCTCCTGACTACAACAGATCTTGTGTAGAGCTTGAGACTAATGCATGAATTCTATATCTCCTAAATGTAGGATATCTATGTGTCTATATACATCAATACTCTGTTACCCCTCAGCTCCAGTGCGCTCTGATCGTGTGAGATCACAATGGCACTAGTATTTTGTGCATGTGCTGTACATCCAAAATCTGATCCACCCGTGATAATGTAGATCTTTTCAGGATCCATATGTGTGTCCAGGTCACGGGATACTGCGTTGAGAAGATTAGTAGAAACCTATCATGTAATCATTTATTAGCGTGCTTGTAACATTAGGAGTTTCTGTTGTACTTAGGTTATGACCAGATATGGAATGATGAATATGCCAGGGATAACAGAGAAGAGCAGAGGATGATGATGAGAGACTGAAGATATGAATAACTTAATTAATACAATCAATAGTGCTACCGAGGTAGACAGGACTGATATATATAGATGCTGTACACCCATGACACAGTCCATAATCATATAACCAGACTGTTTCATAGCCACATTCCATTCCATTCCATTCTCTAACATGATGTACTAGTGACACAAAGCTCTTGGTGTTGATCATAATAACGGTTGTGCAGGGACCACATGGACCCAGCAGTATGTAGGGTCCATGAATATGCTATGTCCCTGTAGATAGACAGGAATGTGCCCACAGCGGCTCTGACAGTTTCCAGTTAGAATTAGAACGAACAACTTACATCTGACTTAACAAACTCCAGAAGCATCCAGTGATACTAATTGCAGGCGTGCTTTGAGTTCCAAGTCACTGTAAGCTAATTCGAAATCCCTACGCACGAACGCACACCCCTTTGGTCTAGTGGAGGCACCGTGTTAGAAATTGTCAAGGATTTCTAGGAGGGAATATCTCGAAAAACAAGTTTACAATTTCGGACAAGAATATATTGATAGTTGTATAGGATATCAAACTCTCTTCTCAATATGAATTGGTAATATTTAATATTCCGTTAACTTAATTTAACATATACAAGTAAGCCAATCCTTAAATACAGATTCCCGAGGCTTTAGTGATCCCGAACTCCGAGTGATCCAGCTACAACCAGCCACTCAATTACCACATGGTAGCATTTCCTAGCCACTGCATTTCAGGTACTACTGAATCTCGTGTCCCATAGCTGAGCTTAATGGTATGCAATAGAATCAAGTAAATTGATCTTGATGGTCAAACTAGTAATCTAAACCTTCGTACATACAAAGTCTAGATTTCCAACACACTGTCAGCATTCCAAAGGTGGATAAATCAAGTGCTGGGAGACCTGCTAGGTGACACATGTTCGGCGTATGTCGATGATGTCGTAATTTTCTCAACCGGGGAACTGGAAGATCATTGGAAAAGGGTGAACCAAGTGCTGGATTGATTAGACAAGGCGGGGCTCAAACTTGACCCCCTAAAATGTGAATTTGCCAAAAAGGAGATCAAGTACTTGGGATTTATTATCAGCGTGGAAGAAAGCATCAAGATAGATCCTGAAAAAATACAGGCCATCGCAGCATGGGAATCTCCGACAAATGTGAAAGGTGTTCGCAGTTTTTTGGGATTTGCCAACTTTTACCGGTCATTCATAGAGAACTTCGCGAAGATTTCGGCTCTGCTCCAAGATCTCACCAAGAAGGGAACACCCTTTCAATGGGCAAGGAATCAACAAGAATCATTCGAGAAGCTGAAGGCCCTCTTCATCACGGCTCTTGTGTTAGCTATATGGGATGGTGAACGAAAAACCATTCTCGAGACAGATGCTTCAGGCTGGGCAACGGGGGGGGATTGCCACAACACCAACCAGATGGGCAATTCAAACCGGTAGCCTACTATTCGAAGAAGCTGGCACTGGCAGAGTGCAATCATGACATCCATGATAAGGAGCTCCTAGCAATTATCAGATGCCTGAATGAGAGGAGAAGTGAACTTCTAGGACTAAAAGAGTGTGACTGCTATTAAGCCGAAAGACTACTGTAGCCTACGCTGGCTAGAGTATGCTATGGCACAAGGGGAAGGTCTCGGAAGCCACAGAACTTCGAATATTCTCAGTGAACCTTCTGGAAACACACTGAAGGTTCATGAGGATAACAGGTGTACCGAGAACCTTCTAGGTAGTTGTAGAAGCGTCTCAATTATTAAGGTCACAGGGAGCATAACCTTGGAAGGCAGTAATTTAGAATGTATATATATGTAGACCTTACTTTGAGGAATTCTCTCTCCAGAGAATTATAATAAATATACTGTACCTACAAGATCGCTCATGCACCTTGTACTGAAACCGTGACAAAGAGCTGTTTGTCATCTTGACAGATCATGAAAACCTAAAATATACAATGTCATCGAAAAAGTTGTCGGAACAGCAGGTGAGATGGTCCCAACTGTTATCTCAGTACAATTTTAGGCTAGAATTCAGGGCAGGTAAGCTAAGTAGCCGTCCGGACGTGTTATGATAACGAGGTCATGAGGGGACAGAGGAATACCTGAAATGTATGCAGATGATTATGGATGCGCGGATATAATTGATGTGGCTGTAGTGAGAAGATGTGTTGGAATGGACAGTAGTGGGATGGTTAATTCTCTATCTAACTGCGGAAGTATTGCTTCCTTATATATACATTCAGTACCCAAGTCCTGATCACGCACTCACCACAGGTGCTTCCTACTTCTGTCACAGTAACCACTTCCATAGCCCCTGCCAATATCTCCTGTCATAACATACTGTTGATACTGGTTGCTAGTGTGGAACTCCCGGGATTGCAGAGCTATACACCGTCGTCACATTACATGCTGTTGCCCCTCGGTAGCCGTCAGAGTGATGTGCACCTCAGTCTAAACACATTGGTCCACTAGGCAACGCTCGGGCGTAGGGATGTTGCCAGAGTGATTAGGTACTTAGCTGTGCTATCAGTGCCCTAATCTCACCTAGCTTACTGCGGCCGAGTGTCCGAGTGCCGCGATGGTGGAAGCCCAATGAGGCTCGATTGGGGCTGACCCGAGGTATTCACAACAGGACGCCCTATCACGAAGGGCACAGGATGTGCCTAAATTAGAAGATGATCCAAGAATAAAGGAAAGGGAGTTCACGTTACTAAAGATGTCATGCTGGACAAAGAAACGATACTTGTACAGCACATACAGGCGGAAAAGTATGGGTAAAAATTGTTGGAAATCGAGACACGGAGTGTTGACATTACGCGATATTTCCAACACACCTTAAACTGCGGCAGAGGATCCCTCTTCCTGTTTGCTTGTTCCTCCATTATCTGCTGCGCGGCCGCCATCGCTGCTGCCGCGAACTCTTGTGCCTCTCGTATCCTATCCACGAATATCTCAGCTCGTTTGGCTCGTGTTGATGGAGGCTCTCTTGGCTCGGACGACTTTGGTTGTACCGGCTCTGCGTGATATCCATGTTCCAGGAAAAACGGGCTTAGGGTTGTGGCTGTACTATCCCTATTATTGATCGCCAATTGTGTGGTAGGTAGCATTGATGCCCATTCGACTTGTGAGAATGATATGAACGCCCGTAGGTACGCCAAAGCCTCCTGGTTCATCCTTTCTGTCGCCCCATCGGTTTTCTGGTGGAACGCTATAGACAAACGTTGTTCGATCCTTGTCATCTTGCATAAGTGCCTCCAGAAATTTCCGACCCAGTTTGACCCTCAATCCGACGTTAAAGCGTGTGGGAATCCATGGAATCTGTAATGACAAACTACGAAACGCTCCGCACATTCCTCAGCATTCATAGTATGCAGGGCTTCCAACATGACGCTCTTCAGTAATCGATCCGTGATTACCATGAGGTATTCTCAAGGAGTCTAATATAGCGATAGTTCCACAGGGTACGAAATGAGATCGTAAATGGAATGGGGATCATACCACAATAACTTAGGCTGAGGTGTCACTGAGAGGAGTGAAGGAGACAAAAGAAGTGAGGCAGTGTAATGGTCTTCCCAAAGAAGAGATGAAGTTAGAAGAAGAAGCGTATATATTTTTCAGAAGACGTTGCGTGAGGTCTGAATATTCTAATACTAACTCTCTTATATACATAGCCCAATCCAGTTAACCATCACACTTTCCATAATAACATGAGTTTCATGATGTCATACTTTCGGTGATATCATACTCTCAGTGACTCAAGAATATTGCATGCAATTGATTAATTGAAGTCATAAACACCCAAGTAAGATTATTCCGATCTAGATGATGTCATGACAGGGAGAATTCTAGAGTATTAATCGACGAAGATATGACGTACGAAGATAGTACATCTTCGCTCCTACCTTCAATACTTCATCATGATGGTTTTGTGACGGTCTTAAAGTGGCGTTTTATTCAAACTGAACTCAGAGCTAGATACAAATGAAAATCTTAAAGTAACGAGAAGAGACATGACAGAAAGGCTCCTATTTATTTACAAGACTATGATCTCTGTGACGATTTGTCACGATGCTGATGATGAAGGCGGCCTGAGGCATATTGGCTCGGTTCCCCGCCAATTTTATAATGTCACCCACGTTCATTGTATATAGTTTGGGGTAGATACCCCGCCTTTCATAGTCTCTTTCTTCTCTCTTTAGCTTAATATTCTAAGGATTAATTGAAGTACTTTCAAACATCGATCACGTCACATTATATTAAGCTCTCTTACCACCTTCAGGCTGGCGACGGCCTACAAAAAAAATTAACATCAAGATTTCAGTTCCCTTGTGCCCGGCCTAATCAACGCGAATTACGCCTCGCTTTCCAAGGAAGACCAGATACCGAGAGAAATAGTCATCCTATCGAAGCATGGTTAATTCATCAGACAACCCCTTCGCGAAGTCCAAAAAAATACGTCGTTCTGAACGTATTGGACTCTCGCAAAACCAATCTCCATCTCAAATCGATTTCCAAGAACAAACTACCAACGACAATTGATCTACACCGCTTCACAACATCCAAGGTACCGCCACTACCGCAGCTGCAGCTTTATCTGAGTCATCCTCCTTGTCATCTCCGCCACAATCGCCCTCAATACCTTCCAGGAACGTGTCAGAGCGTAAGAAGGGCAAAGGAAAAGCCAAGCAACTCGCCTCTTCTAGACTGGAGACCGTTAGAGATCCTTACAGCCCTACCGACCTGGAACACCGTGAGCTAGACCTGCTTAAAAGAGAACGTGCTCTTCTCGCATGCGCACAAGAGTTGGACGACCTAGAGACTGCCATTCGAGGAAGTCGTCTTGGAACATCCTCAAATACCACTGCTATGCCCTACGAAACCAGTAGTGTTACAAATTTCGCCTCTGAGTCAACCTCCAGGAATCCTGACAATCTAATTCCTTCTATAGAACGTGGCCACGCTCAAGTTCGCTTTCAAGACCCCTCAGATGATGATGAATACCCCAACCGCACTCGAATCACTCGCTTTGCTTCGACCTCACGACCTGTATTCCGACCAGAGACTATCCCCTTGCTACCTTCCAGACTTTCAGATGGTAGGGATATAAAGCCGCGTCTTTGGCAACAGCAAATTCTCGAAAGACTGCAATGGTACAATTCCAGTTTTTTTGACAACAGCCATCGCCGCAGCTATATTGTTGACAACACGGAAGGGATTGCGCGCGATTTCCTTCTTCCTCTGTATATGGACATGAACCCACGTCCATCACCAAACAGACTAATACAGGAAGTTGTAGACTTCTTGTCGGACCCGGCCGAGCAGCAGACCGCCAGTGATGACTACCATGAACTGGAAATGCAACCTTACGAACAGTTCCGTCATTTTTTTCAACGGTTCCGCATTCTGGCTAATCAGGCCGGCCTTACCGATGAGAATATGCTCAAGTCGGACCTTCGAAACAAGATCACTAAACGTTTGAGAAGCGCAGTGGTCAACGAATGGAGGAGATGCCGAACCCTGAATGAGTACGCTAACGTCATCCAGGACGTCGACGCTGATTTTGAAGCTCAAGCCAAGCAATCCGCACGTCAACGAGCCCTCACAAATCAGCAGCCTTCCGGAAACTCAAATTCCAAAGGCACAGCGCGTTCTCAGGGTAGGCATAACAATTATGACAAATCGGCTTCATCGGATATGTCGTTGAAAATGGCACCAAGCTCTTCCCCTCCGGTGCAATACCGACAATCTGATTGTCACCGATCGTACGACAAGACGAGGCCCCAGGACCCCCCGAAGTTTTCTCCGCGTCCCAAAAACTATTCCGGCAACGGAGGACCTCAACATTCGTCAGCTACTCCAGGGCGCTCCTCTGCACCTCCGGCTGATTACCGTTCAAAGTCAATTAACGCTATTGAAGATAGAAGTACATCTTCTTCCTCGGACATTGAATATCATGATGCTCTAGAAGACTCGGCGGACGAAGAACATACTCCGCGTTTAAAAGACAAAGCCTAGGGAAAGCCTCCTTCTTAGGCCAAGTGAAGAATATGCAGTACCTGGATATCAGCCAACTTTTGGGAGGACCCCATCTTACAATGCCTTGCTTTCTAACTAAAAACGGCATTTCATACTCCCTCCAGACACTCATTGATTCAGGAGCTAATGGCTATGGATTACTGGACTCTTCTTTGCTCAAGAGACTATCACATTCTTTAAAACCTTTCCTTCATCGTCTTCCTCGTCCCATTCCAATCAAAGGGTACAACGGACTCGCTGGCAAGTCCATTACTCATTACACTCATTTGAATCTTACTATTGACAAACGCATTCAATCATTTACTCCTTTTTTAGTCACTTCTCTTGGAAACCATGGATTAATTCTTGGACGCCAATGGCTGGCCGAACATCGCGTACTGCTAGACGCCGCGCGACGCCGACTTATCTGGCCTTCGGACTACCCACCTACCCAATCCTATGCTCGGAACACTATCATAGGACATACAAATCTGGACTCACCAAGGATCAATTGCTCACACCAACGAGACACAGAACGTAGAGATCGTATTATCGATCGGGATTGGAAAAGAAGAGACGCTGTCACTAGTGCGAGAAAGTCCCGAGAACAGCCGAGGATACTACACAACAAATCCCCGCCTCCAAAAGACAGCATCATCTTAAAAAAGATAATGAAAAAAAATTTACCCGCTCAAGATTCTACACCTACAGTCTCAGACCATTCAGAGCCTCTTCCGACGATCTCCAGTTCTCTTATTACAGAATCTCCGACCATCACACCTTCTTTTTCTTCTCCTTTTTCTTCTTCTTCTTCACACGTCAAACAGATGTATACTGCTCTTACACGAATAAATCGGGAATTATTAAAGCCCGAACACGAAAACTCCCAATCACTAATACCGCGTGTACGTAAGCAACTATGGAAACCAAAACTTCAGCAACCCAATTCCCTTGTCAATATCGCTTTTATCTCGGTAATGCATTTCATATGAACGCAAAGAAATCTCCCCACGATCATGTCTTCTCATCCAGCATCCATGAACTTGATGCCTTGATCGAACAACATACCGAATTCAAGTCCTACGAGACTGCCACGGCCAATTTGGTTCAGGATTTTCATAATAAATGCAGACAAAGACCAAGTGCCGCCGTCCTCGCTGCCCAAATTCTAGAACTCGACACAGAACCTCCTGTCCCCGATGAGTATGCTGATTACGCTGATGTATTCTCCAAGGATGCATCTAATATCCTTCCACCTCACCGTCCTTACGATCACAAGATACAGTTGGAGGATAAAGGTGAAAATGCTCTTAAGTATTCTCCGTTATACAAAATGTCACTTGATGAACTTGAAGCTGTAAAGGCATATATCACAGACAACCTAGATAAAGGATTCATAGAGCCATCTCAATCGCCGTACGCCGCGCCCATTCTATTCGTTCGAAAATCCGACGGAAGACTTCGTTTGTGCATCGATTTCCGAGCTCTCAACGCCCTCACCCGAAAGGACCGCTACCCTCTTCCTCTTATTGATGAGACGCTATCCCGCCTCGCTCGTGCCAAGATATATACCAAACTGGATATACATCAAGCCTTCCACCGGATAAGAATGGATCCAGCATCAGAGGAGTACACTACGTTTCGGACCCGATATGGAGCTTACAAGTGTAATGTCCTTCCATTTGGTCTTACCAATGGTCCTGCCACATACCAACGCTACATGAACGACGTTCTTTTTGATTATTTGGATGTTTTTTGTACTGCTTACCTCGATGATATTCTTATATATTCTGAGAACGAACTCGAGCATAAGTACCAAGTGTCACTAGTCCTCCAACGCCTCCGGGATGCTGGACTGCAAGCTGATCTCAAGAAATCCGAATTCAGTGTCAAACGCACTAAGTACCTTGGTTTCATTGTCTCTACTGATGGAATTGAAGTTGATCCCGAAAAAGTCTCCGTCGTCGAAAGCTGGCAGTACCCTACCTCGGTCAAAGGTATACAATCTTTCCTTGGCTTTTGTAACTTTTACCGTCGTTTTATCAAAAATTATGGAATTATTGCGCAACCTCTCGTTTATCTTACAAAAAATAATGTTCCTTTTATCTTTGACAGCGAGTGTGCCTACGCTTTTGACACGCTAAAAGCTACTCTCACCTCAGCTCCCGTCCTTCAGCACTACAACGTAGATCTCGAATGTATGCTGGAAACTGACGCCTCCGACGGAGTGGTTGCAAGTGTTCTCTCGCAAAAGCACGGCAATGATTGGCTTCCTGTTGCTTTCTTTTCGAAAACGATGGCACCCGCTGAACTCAACTACGCTGTGCACGACAAGGAAATGCTCGCTATTATTCGATCCTTTGGAAACTGGCGCGCTGAATTGCAAGGAACACCTCACCAGATTCGGGTCTATACTGATCATAAAGCATTGGAATACTTTATGACTTCAAAAGCTTTAAACTCACGGCAAGCCCGATGGGCCGAATTGCTCGCAGATTACAACTTTATGATTTCATATCGTCCTGGAAAAGATAATCCACTTGCTGACGCCTTAACACGCAGAGTTGACGAGCTCGAACCACAGAATAGAGTCAAAAAGAGCCAACGCCTCTTTCGGCTCCTCAAGGAAGATCAGTTAGATCCCAAGATTCTGTCTCGCGAGCTACGCCACGATACACCCGAAGAAAACGTCATTTCCGCCATCGATATCGCACCAATCTCCTCATCCATTGGTGTAGTTGATCAAATCCTCAGCGCAAATCGAAACACGCCATCTCTCCAAGCACTGCGCCTTCAAGCACTCTCTGATTCCCCTGGAAAATTTACGCTGCTTCAAGGACTACTTCTTTTCGACGAACGTCTTGTTGTTCCTGATACGGAAAATCTCCGTACCCTTCTCATTCGTGAAGCCCACGATCAGATATCTACAGCTCATCCTAGCGCCGCCAAGACCCTACGCCTAATCTCTCAATCGTACTTTTGGCGTGGAATGTCCAGGTACGTCACACAGTACTGCCGCAACTGTCACACTTGCCGCCGCAGTTCTGTCCCTCGCGACCGAAAACCCGGATTTCTCCATCCTCTAGGTGTCCCAACTCGGCCTTGGGAGCACGTTACTATGGATTTCTGCTCGTTCAACAAGGATAAACATGGATTTGATAACGTTCTTGTAATCATCGACCGTTTCAGCAAGCAGGCGATTTCGATTCCTTGTCACAAAACAGTCACTTCTCGACAACTTGCAATGCTTTACGTTTACCATATTTATCGATACTTTGGCGCTCCTGTCACTATGCTCTCCGATCGTGGCCCGCAATTCATCTCCTCCTTCTGGGAAGAATTTAACAGGATACTAGGAACAAAGATAAAACTATCAACAGCTGACCATCCTCAAACTGACGGCCAGACTGAAATCTACAACCAGTACCTCCAGAAGCGACTCAGACCTTTCGTCAACTACTACCAAGACAACTGGTCAGATCTCCTTCCCATGATGGATTATGCACAACTTACCCTTCCCCACGATTCCCTCGGCGGTTTAAGCCCATTCGAAGTTGTTCACGGATACCTCCTCGCACTAATTTCGACTGGAAAAGTTCTCATGCTGGCACCACACCCACTGAAAAACTCAACCTTTCTGACGCTCAACGCCTCGCATCGCGCTTCCAAAATGCATGGACCTTTGCCCAATCACAAATTGTCAAAGCTCAAGAGACCATGCGCCGCAACGTAGATGCTCACCGTCGTCCAGTTGACTTTGCAATTGGTGATAAGGTTTGGTTAGATATGAGATATTACCCATCCGCACGTCCCTCCAAGAAGTTGGACTTCCCAACCAATGGGCCATTTACCATCACTGCTCAAGTAGGTAACTCCTTCAGGTTAGCCCTTCCGGAAACCATGAAAATCCATGATGTGTTTCCACCTGGAAAGCTACGTAAGGCCAGCAACAATCCATTGCCCGGACAATTTCAAAATGAGTCCTTCCCACTCAACATCACTGGAGAGGACGAATGGGAAGTGGAGGAAGTGCTCGCGTGTCGCCTCCGGTATGGAAGGTTGGAGTATCGGGTCACTTGGTTAAATCATGACGTTGATCTCACTTGGTATCCCGCATCTGATCTCAAGTACGCCCCCCACAAGGTGAGGGACTTTCATCTTGCAAACAAGGAACAAGCTGGACCCCCATTGAAGCTGGAGGATTGGATAAAGGCTTGGGAACAAGGTCGAGATAACAATGACGACCTCGACAATAACAAACTAATGAGTAAAACCTCGAGGGCGAGATTTTTTCGAAGGGGGGGATGATGTGACAATTTGTCACGATGCTGATGATGAAGGCGGCCTGAGGCATATAGGCTCGGTTCCCCGCCAATTTTATAATGTCACCCACGCTCATTGTATATAGTTTGGGGTAGATACCCCGCCTTTCATAGTCTCTTTCTTCTCTCTTTAGCTTAATATTCTAAGGATTAATTGAAGTACTTTCAAACATCGATCACGTCACAATCTCGTTCCCTCATTTCATACCATTCTCAAAATAGATCATGACCTGTCCTCCGACAAACACCAGCATCTCCGTCTATTTTAATTTAGCTTCATTTTAATGTTAGCAATTTTAGTTATTAAAATAGTTATGATGCATGTGGCTTAGATGACTCACGACTGGTGTTCGAGTCGTCCTGTCTGCAATCTAAATTTGTCATTTAAGAATAGATTTGCATGAACTGAGCCAAGGCCTATACTTGGGTCTATTGAGTTGTGGAGGGGTTTATGACATGTATGGAGTTTAACATGGTTGGAAGAGTTCAAGCCTTATTTGTTAGGCAGCAGCCTAATGATAACCAGGTATGAGCCTGTGACACGGAGGCTTCGTTATTTTAACGTTTATATCTTGAGCAATTTTCTCCATCCAGGCAATTTCTTTCGCTCCTTCACTAGCAGACATGATCTCTGCTTCCATTGAGCTCTGAGCTGTGCTTTTCTGACGGTTAGCGGACCAAGTAACTGCGCCCCCATTCCAAATGATCTTTTGCCCTTGGAAGGATTTCTTATCATTTTCGGTCCCCCATGTTGCATCTGTCCATGCTGCCCAGATATTTGTCGTATCGGAAGGTCTGTTTCTAATCCCGAGCGATCTTGTACCGTTGAGGTATCTGAGTAGATGTTTTGCCATTCTCAAATGGTTTGAATCGGGATCAGACATAAATCGTGCAAGTTGCCCTACAGCATATGATATATGCGGCCTTGCACCATTGGAAATATATAGGACAGATCCAATAATTTGTTGATAGAGGCAGACATCATCATCTTTGAGTGTTTGATGGATATCATCTTTGGAAGTTGGCTTAGGACAGTTCCTGCTGGAAGTGGAATATCCTTAGGTATGCTTTTCTCCATTCCCAATCGTTGATTGAGTTTTGTTGTATAGGCAGTTTGATGAATGCGAATTGTACGCTCTTGTCTATTTCTATCCACTTGAATTCCGACGAAAGTGTCAACTGGTCCTAGCACTTTGCAACTCCATTTATTCCTAATACCTAATTTGACGGGATTTAAATTTCCGCATTTCCCAATGATTAGCATATCATCTACATAAAGAAGTACGAAGATACCTCTACCTATAAACAAATTTGGATCAGAATCTCCGCTTCTTAAGGAAATTCGATTAAAGTGATCTTTAACTTCTCTTAAGAAAGATATGTGGGACACGGTTTTGCGTTGTAAATGTTGACTTAAGAACCCTATAGCTACAGATGAAATCTATGTACTGCTATGAAGGTCATGTGACCTGTCTAGCTTAGTTTACATGAGTAGGTGAAATGTTACCCCTAGACACACCCCCTTACCTACGAAACTTTACAGGATTTCATCAAGCATCCAAGGTAGTCATATTTAGTTGTCCGACAAACTTTTTAAAAAGAACAGACGACAATGCCTTTGTGAACCCGTCTGCAGCATTTTCTAATCCTGATTTCCATTCCAATTCAATTACTTTGTCGCTTATATATTCCCGCAGTAAGAACACAGGTACATCGTAATGTTTGCTCTTTTGAGTTACGCCCTGTCCTTTTATTTGCCTGTAGCCTGGCTGATTGTCATAGTAGATGCGGACTATCTTTGCGTCGTCTGAGTTGTAGTTGATACTTCGAAAAAGATTTCGAAGAAACACAGCCTCCTTAGCTGCTTCAGCCATAGCATAGACTTCTGCCATAGTTGAAGAACAAGTAACTCTCTTCATTTGATACGAACGCCAAGAGAAACAGGCACCTTTCAGGAAGAAAGCCCATCCACTATGAGAGCGTCGCGTTTCAGGATCTTGGGCATAATCGGAGTCAGTAAAACCGTGAAGCTGTAAGTTAGAGCCGGCACCAAAACTAAGACCCAGACGGGTAGTTTTGCAAAGATAGCGGTAAAGATGGCGAACTGCTGCTATATGAATTGGAGAAGGATTAGAAAGAAAACGACAGAGCTGTGTCATGGTATAGGTGATATCTGGTCTTGTTTGAGTAGCAGCATACATTGCAGAGCCAACCATCGACGCATAGAGCTCAATTTCCGCTGTTGAGGCAGTCCCTTCAAAAGGAATCAGGTGCTGTCCTGGAAGCATTGGTGTACTGGTTGGAGTACAATTTTTGAGGCTATACTTTTCAAGAATCTTCTCAAGATAGGCATCTTGATGGAGATAGAGAACTCGATTTACTCGTTTGCGTACAATACGGACGCCAACATAAAACTCCGCAGGTCCCATATCAACCATTTTGAAAGAATCATGTAGGTGTCTTCGCAATTTCGAAACACCAGCCTCGGGACCAATGAGTAGAAAGTCATCTATATGAGTAACAAGATAAGTTTCATCAGAGTCACTATGATAAACGGAAGAATCAAGAAGTAGAGGCTTATAACCAAATTGGGCAACTTCAGAACGAAGTTTTGATTGCCAGAGATGTGGAGACTGCTTGAGACCATAGAGCGACTTCTTAAGTTTCTACATCCAGCGGTTGAGTGGGGATCCATCTGGAGTAGGCAACCCGTCTGGACATGCCATGTATATATCAGTGTCGATTTCAGGGTTGAGAAAGGCGGTAACCACATCCATTTGTTCAACTTGCCAGTCGTTGGAAGCGGCGAGTGAGAGAAGAGCTTTCCAGACGCTGGAGAGTGCTGTACTGGCAAAAGTGTCTTTGTAGTCTAGGCCTTCCCTTTGATGAAAGCCCTTTGCAACATAGCGTGATTTAAAACGGGTCAGCTGGCCATCTTTCCCTGTCTTTCGCGTATAAACCCATCGTCCTGGAATGATATCACGTCCTGAAGGAAGCTCAGAGCGAGGTAAGAGCTGCGAAATATTGTTCATTTCAAGAGCTGCCAATTCTTCCCTCATAGATGCTTCCCAAAGAGCAGCACTGGGACCCAGTAGAGCTTCACGAAAGGTCTTTGGATCGCTGTCAGGAATGAGAGCTGATAGATACGACTGATATTCTAAAACCAGAATAGGATTCTCATCCTGCGGAGTATGCAATGAATTTGAGCCTTTTGCTTTACTGCGAGTGACACGGATATCTGATTCAGGCTTAGAGAGATCGAATGAATTAGGTCCAGCTGTCAACTTGGGCTTATTCTTGGCACCTGGAGGTCGACCACGGCCGCGCTTAGGGAGTTGTGGGAGAGGTGCAAATAAAGGATCTTCTTCAGCAGGCATGTCGTGTCTTGCATCGAGGAGCGGAGGTATTTCATCATCTAAATGTGCACCCCCTACTGAGCCATTTTCTTTGGAATTATCTGAGTCCCCTCCAATTCGTGGAGAATTAGGAAAGGGAATTTCAACCTCATCGACAAACTCAGAAGAGGGCTCAGGTATTTCATCAGGATGGTCTTCAGCAGAAAATCCACTGAAACGTCCCTCAAAGAAACGAACATGAGACGACCGTACAAGCTGATGGCCAAGAGGTCTTGAGGGGATCCAACAACAATAAATATGGTTCCCTTCAAATCCTACTAAGATACCTTCTTCAGCGCGTGCATCCATTTTCTGCGACTTTATTCGACGCTCGTTTGGTATGTATACAAGTACACGAGAGCTTAATACTCTGATTCCAGAATTATCAGGTTTGTGTTCAGAGGTATCGAATCCTGTAGCCCGAGATTGTGCTTTGTAGGGAGTCATATCGTCATAGACCGATGTGGTGATACGATTGAGAATGTAGATGACAGCACGGAATATCTCTGGCCAAAGAGAGAATGGGATACGCATATCTGATATGACACAACGCATTGGATCTAAAACTGTCCTATTTGATCTTTCTTGAGGGCCACCTTGTTCGTGAAAATAGGCTGTCGTAAGCTCGATTGCAATGCCGTACTGCTGACACCAGGCGACCATTTTATCACCCCCAAATTCTTTACCACCATCTAAACGAAAACATTTTGGCAGGAAAACATTTTGAGTTCGGAAGAAAGGAGTAAAAGTGACCAAAGCATCGAAAGCATTTCTCTTTTCTGGGAAAGTGTAGCCATAACGTCCTCCTGTCTTTCCATCAGTGAAGATCATACCAGCTGTATGGGCATTATAACCAACAGGATTGCAAAAGAAGACATCTGCGTAATATCTATCACCCCACTTCGACTCTCGATTACGCGGATAGCGGCGTATAACCTTCTTCGGCTTTGAGAATTCGCATGGATCGCACAATGTGGTTACATCGAGATTGGAATCCGTGTTACGAGGTTTATAAGATAGACCAAGTGTTGCTTTTATTGTTCGCTGGACATTTGGAAAGCTAATGTGTCCTAGACGGCGATGAAGAAGTTCGAGAGTGACAGGGGCTTCATGGATTGCTGCAGGAAAGACATTATCAGCAACTGGAGAGAGAAGGAAGGTTGAGGATCGCATAGACGGATCATTAGTATTAAGAACATATGGAGAAGAGGCGGTGCGCAAGTGTAAACAATTTTGTCCACGAAGAAGCTGGCAAACTTCAGAACCGTCCGCTTCATATAGTACCCGATGTTTATCCCATCCATCCCGAAGATCATGAAGCCACCCAGAATAAATGTTAAGTGGGAAGCCAGGAATGTAGAGAACATTTTCAAGGACAATCTCATTGACTGAATCATCTTGCCGGAGAACGCGAAGCTTGATGTAGCCAAGCCCGACAGGCTGAACTGGACTTCCCCCTGTTTTAACGATAGGCAACCCAGATACTGGCCGATAACGGAAGAACGCATTTATATCATTAGTGATATGAACTGAGGCACCGTCATCATGAAGCCAGATATCACGAGAACTTGCAGCCGGGACTGCTGCAGCAAATGCGGAATTAATTCCAGTTCTGGTCGAGCATAGACGATGATCTTCGTTGCGAAAGTTACATTTATGTTGGCGTAGCTCTATCTGAGATGGGGATACTGTAATCGCCTTTTGTTGACTCTTCGCGAAAGAATTGTAGGTGGGAGTTGAGGGTGTTCTCAAAACTCCCGCGCAACCCTATTGGAAAGGACTTGGATTAAAATCCACAAAATATGGATTAGCAGCTGTACAACTTGAGGATGATTGTGATGGAAAAAGTGCTGGCTGAACGCGGTCGTTGGTATCCTTTCGAAATGGATCATAGTTCTCAAAACGGGCATCAAAGCCAGAGTAATGAGTGGAAATTTTGCTAGGTGGGTGACGTTTTTGAAACTCAGAACGCCACTTTTTATTTTCGGTATAATTGGCCCTAGGAAATCTCTTCATATACTCGGCACGCTGTTCTGGGTATTTAAAGAAGCATTTCGTGTCATCATGCGGACCAGTACACCATTGGCAGTTGGGACCATCCCACTTCTTGTTTCTCTGAAACTTGGGACCTGTAACATGAGCTTGTGCGAGAGGTACTGGAGTAGGCGCTATGCTCTCAGCCAATCTAATGTGGTCTTGGAGAGTTGTATATAGAGTGTCAAGTGTAGGAGCAGGATTGACAGAAGTTGCAACAGAGAAGTGGTATCTTTGGGTGGATGCCCATTGAGGGTATTTTATGGATACCGCACGGATTAACACCAGACAGTATACGAGAGAGGGAAGAGGTGTACCGAGAGAATGAAGACTAGAGACCATCGATTTATGAGCCAGAATATAAGCCTGGCAGGATGAATACTTCTCAAAGTTCTCTGTGAGGTCGAGGAAGTCGGTGATACTCGTTTCAACAGCAGCGATGCTGTTTCCTTGAAGAAAGCGACAAAGCTTTTTATAGCTGTCGCAGGCTAGATTTTCGGCCATGACAATCTGAATGAATTCCGGATCGACGTTGATTGCCAGTGTCATTTTGACAAGCTCGTTTGAGCTGGACCAATCTTTAGAGCCAGTTTCCTTTTCAGACTTGTAAATAGCTTCAGTTTTTATTGGGTCGATCCAATCTGAGAGAGCGTTTTGTCGCAAGGTCGATTCGATGAGAAGCATCCAGTCTTTCAGGTTAGCGATGCCATGAAGTTTCAACGCTGGAGGGAGTGCCATATCGTTGGCGCGAAGATTAGATGGAGCCATGTTAAAGAGGAATGAAAGATTCAAGATGTGAGAGTGGCGAGCCAGAGATACCTTGTTTGATAAAAACTGAAAGGTAGAGGCGCAGATGTAGATACAAAACAAGGACACCGTAGTATTAGAAACTGATTGGTGAATGGAGTCGTAAACAGAAGAACAACGGAAGAATAAATCGTGATTCCACAGGAAGCGCAAGGGTCATAACCTCTTAAGAAAGATATGTGGGACACGGTATGCGTTGTAAATTTGACTAAAACCCTATAGCTACAGATGAAATCTATGTACTGCTATGAAGGTCATGTGACCTGTCTAGCTTAGTTTACATGAGTAGGTAAAATGTTACCCTAGACAACTTCTTTTGAACCAAATATGTGGAGCTTGCTTCAAACCTTATAGCGATTTGTTTAGCTTGAGGTAATTTTCCTTTCGTTGATTCCAGGGGTGTTGTAAGGAAAAGAAGTCAGGTATCTCCATGTAAATCTTCCTCTTCTAACTTTGAGATTTAGAAAGGCTGTATCCACATCAAGCGCTTCAATTTCAAGATCGTCTACTGCAAGCTTTGGATAGAAGTATCCGGAGTGTGTTGTACCGTATGACCGACGCGAAAGTCTCGAAGTNAGCAGCATACATTGCAGAGCCAACCATCGACGCATAGAGCTCAATTTCCGCTGTTGAGGCAGTCCCTTCAAAAGGAATCAGGTGCTGTCCTGGAAGCATTGGTGTACTGGTTGGAGTACAATTTTTGAGGCTATACTTTTCAAGAATCTTCTCAAGATAGGCATCTTGATGAGATAGAGAACTCGATTTGCTCGTTTGCGTACAATACGGACGCCAACATAAAACTCCGCAGGTCCCATATCAACCATTTGAAAGAATCATGTAGTGTCTTCGCAATTTCGAAACACCAGCCTCGGGACCAATGAGTTAGAAAGTCATCTATATGAGTAACAAGATAAGTTTCATCAGAGTCACTATGATAAACGGAAGAATCAAGAAGTAGAGGCTTATAACCAAATTGGCAACTTCAGAACGAAGTTTTGATTGCCAGAGATGTGGAGACTGCTTGAGACCATAGAGCGACTTCTTAAACAAAGCGGTTGAGTGGGGATCCATCTGGAGTAGGCAACCCGTCTGGACATGCCATGTATATATCAGTGTCGATTTCAGGGTTGAGAAGGCGGTAACCACATCCATTTGTTCAACTAAGCGGCGAGTGAGAGAAGAGCTTTCCAGACGCTGGAGAGTGCTGTACTGGCAAAAGTGTCTTTGTAGTCTAGGCTTCCCTTTGATGAAAGCCCTTTGCAACATAGCGTGATTTAAAACGGTCAGCTGGCATCTTTCCCTGTCTTTCGCGTATAAACCCATCGTCCTGGAATGATATCACGTCCTGAAGGAAGCTCAGAGCGAAGTAAGAGCTGCGAATATCGTTCATTTCAAGAGCTCCAATTCTTCCCATAGATGCTTCCCAAAGAGCAGCACTGGGACCCAGTAGAGCTTCACGAAAGGTCTTTGGATCGCTGTCAGGAATGAGAGCTGATAGATACGACTGATATTCTAAAACAGAATAGGATTCTCATCCTGCGGAGTATGCAATGAATTTGAGCCTTTTGCTTTACTGCGAGTGACACGGATATCTGATTCAGGCTTAGAGAGATCGAATGAATTAGGTCAGCTGTCAACTTGGGCTTATTCTTGGCACCTGGAGGTCGACCACGCCGCGCTTAGGAGTTGTGGGAGAGGTGCAAATAAAGGATCTTCTTCAGCAGGCATGTCGTGTCTTGCATCGAGGAGCGGAGGTATTTCATCATCTAAATGTGCACCCCTACTGAGCCATTTTCTTTGGAATTATCTGAGTCCCCTCCAATTCGTGGAGAATTAGGAAAGGGAATTTCAACCTCATCGACAAACTCAGAAGAGGCTCAGGATTTCATCAGGATGGTCTTCAGCAGAAATCATTGAAACGTCCCTCAAAGAAACGAACATGAGACGACCGTACAAGCTGATGGCCAAGAGGTCTTGAGGGGATCCAACAACAATAAATATGGTTCCCTTCAAATCCTACTAAGATACCTTCTTCACCGTGCATCCATTTTCTGCGACTTATTCGACGCTCGTTTGGTATGTATACAAGTACACGAGAGCTTAATACTCTGATTCCAGAATTATCAGGTTTGTGTTCAGAGGTATCGAATCCTGTAGCCCGAGATTGTGCTTTGTAGGGAGTCATATCGTCATAGACCGATGTGGTGATACGATTGAGAATGTAGATGACAGCACGGAATATCTCTGGCCAAAGAGAGAATGGGATACGCATATCTGATATGACACAACGCATTGGATCTAAAACTGTCCTATTTGATCTTTCTTGAGGGCCACCTTGTTCGTGAAAATAGGCTGTCGTAAGCTCGATTGCAATGCCGTACTGCTGACACCAGGCGACCATTTTATCACCCCCAAATTCTTTACCACCATCTAAACGAAAACATTTTGGCAGGAAAACATTTTGAGTTCGGAAGAAAGGAGTAAAAGTGACCAAAGCATCGAAAGCATTTCTCTTTTCTGGGAAAGTGTAGCCATAACGTCCTCCTGTCTTTCCATCAGTGAAGATCATACCAGCTGTATGGGCATTATAACCAACAGGATTGCAAAAGAAGACATCTGCGTAATATCTATCACCCCACTTCGACTCTCGATTACGCGGATAGCGGCGTATAACCTTCTTCGGCTTTGAGAATTCGCATGGATCGCACAATGTGGTTACATCGAGATTGGAATCCGTGTTACGAGGTTTATAAGATAGACCAAGTGTTGCTTTTATTGTTCGCTGGACATTTGGAAAGCTAATGTGTCCTAGACGGCGATGAAGAAGTTCAAGAGTGACAGGGGCTTCATGGATTGCTGCAGGAAAGACATTATCAGCAACTGGAGAGAGAAGGAAGGTTGAGGATCGCATAGACGGATCATTAGTATTAAGAACATATGGAGAAGAGGCGGTGCGCAAGTGTAAACAATTTTGTCCACGAAGAAGCTGGCAAACTTCAGAACCGTCCGCTTCATATAGTACCCGATGTTTATCCCATCCATCCCGAAGATCATGAAGCCACCCAGAATAAATGTTAAGTGGGGAGCCAGGAATGTAGAGAACATTTTCAAGGACAATCTCATTGACTGAATCATCTTGCCGGAGAACGCGAAGCTTGATGTAGCCAAGCCCGACAGGCTGAACTGGACTTCCCCCTGTTTTAACGATAGGCAACCCAGATACTGGCCGATAACGGAAGAACGCATTTATATCATTAGTGATATGAACTGAGGCACCGTCATAATGAAGCCAGATATCACGAGAGCTTGCAGCCGGGACTGCTGCAGCAAATGCGGAATTAATTCCAGTTCTGGTCGAGCATAGACGATGATCTTCGTTGCGAAAGTTACATTTATGTTGGCGTAGCTCTATCTGAGATAGGGATACTGTAATCGCCTTTTGTTGACTCTTCGCGAAAGAATTGTAGGTGGGAGTTGAGGGTGTTCTCAAAACTCCCGCGCAACCCTATTGGAAAGGACTTGGATTAAAATCCACAAAATATGGATTAGCAGCTGTACAACTTGAGGATGATTGTGATGGAAAAAGTGCTGGCTGAACGCGGTCGTTGGTATCCTTTCGAAATGGATCATAGTTCTCAAAACGGGCATCAAAGCCAGAGTAATGAGTGGAAATTTTGCTAGGTGGGTGACGTTTTTGAAACTCAGAACGCCACTTTTTATTTTCGGTATAATTGGCCCTAGGAAATCTCTTCATATACTCGGCACGCTGTTCTGGGTATTTAAAGAAGCATTTCGTGTCATCATGCGGACCAGTACACCATTGGCAGTTGGGACCATCCCACTTCTTGTTTCTCTGAAACTTGGGACCTGTAACATGAGCTTGTGCGAGAGGTACTAGAGTAGGCGCTATGCTCTCAGCCAATCTAATGTGGTCTTGGAGAGTTGTATATAGAGTGTCAAGTGTAGGAGCAGGATTGACAGAAGTTGCAACAGAGAAGTGGTATCTTTGGGTGGATGCCCATTGAGGGTATTTTATGGATACCGCACGGATTAACACCAGACAGTATACGAGAGAGGGAAGAGGTGTACCGAGAGAATGAAGACTAGAGACCATCGATTTATAAGCCAGAATATAAGCCTGGCAGGATGAATACTTCTCAAAGTTCTCTGTGAGGTCGAGGAAGTCGGTGATACTCGTTTCAACAGCAGCGATGCTGTTTCCTTGAAGAAAGCGACAAAGCTTTTTATAGCTGTCGCAGGCTAGATTTTTGGCCATGACAATCTGAATGAATTCCGGATCGACGTTGATTGCCAGTGTCATTTTGACAAGCTCGTTTGAGCTGGACCAATCTTTAGAGCCAGTTTCCTTTTCAGACTTGTAAATAGCTTCAGTTTTTATTGGGTCGATCCAATCTGAGAGAGCGTTTTGTCGCAAGGTCGATTCGATGAGAAGCATCCAGTCTTTCAGGTTAGCGATGCCATGAAGTTTCAACGCTGGAGGGAGTGCCATATTGTTGGCGCGAAGATTAGATGGAGCCATGTCAAAGAGGATTGAAAGATTCAAGATGTGAGAGTGGCGAGCCAGAGATACCTTGTTTGATAAAAACTGAAAGGTAGAGGCGCAGATGTAGATACAAAACAAGGACACCGTAGTATTAGAACTGATTGGTGAATGGAGTCGTAAACAGAAGAACAACGGAAGAATAAATAGTGATTCCACAGGAAGCGCAAGGGTCATAACCTCTTAAGAAAGATATGTGGGACACGGTATTGCGTTGTAAATTTTGACTTAAGAACCCTATAGCTACAGATGAAATCTATGTACTGCTATGAAGGTCATGTGACCTGTCTAGCTTAGTTTACATGAGTAGGTAAAATGTTACCCCTAGACAACTTCTTTGAACCAAATATGTGGAGCTTGCTTCAAACCTTATAGCGATTTGTTTAGCTTGAGGTAATTTTCCTTTCGATTGATTCCAGGGTGTTGTAAGGAAAAGAAGTCAGGTATCTCCATGTAAATCTCCTCTTCTAACTTTGGATTTAGAAAGGCTGTATCCACATCAAGCGCTTCAATTTCAAGATCGTCTACTGCAGCTTTGGATAGAAGTATCCGGAGTGTGTTGTACCGTATGACCGACGCGAAAGTCTCGAAGTAATCGATACCGTACTGCTGTTCAAATCCACGGACAACGATTCGTGCTTTTCGTCTGTCTAAGCTGCCGTCACTTCTGAACTTCTTTCTGAGAACTATTTTGCTGGATATTATTTTCTTTCCAGGCGGTGGAGACCTAGTCAAAATCGTATAGGTATTGGTGGCTTGCAGAGAGCGCAATTCTGATTTGATTGCCTCTTTCCATAATTTGGGATCTTCATGCATGGCCTGTTCAATAGTAATAGATTCAAATGGAGGAGTGGGCACTTGAATCGATGACGACTCACCGGCATTAATATGAACTGCTTGTGCAGATATTGCATTTGCTGTAACAACATGGTTGAACACAGCCTTCACCACTTTTCTCAGCGGTCTG
Source organism: Blumeria hordei DH14 (assembly GCA_900239735.1). NCBI lineage: Eukaryota > Fungi > Ascomycota > Leotiomycetes > Helotiales > Erysiphaceae > Blumeria > Blumeria hordei. The sequence continues at coordinate 514,569 of OENG01000032.1, read as the reverse complement.
CCAAATATTGATTTTGGCAGGGAGCAAGGAGTCTGCCCAATCGATTGTTCGATTGCTTCTCCGATAATCTGAGGAGCACTTTCGTCAAAGTTCATTCGCTCTCCTAGATTTTCTTGCTCTACTACCCTCATGGTGGCCTCTTCCACTAAGACAGTAGGAAGACTAGCCTCAACCATGGGTTCGCGTGAGAGCTTCCTTCATGTCTTATTGCGGGAGTCTGTAGCTCTACCGAACCTATGTAGGTTTCTTGCTCGACCATTCTAATGGGAGCCTTCTGTATATAGCGTTGATCAGACGCATCTCGAGCCTCTCGCAGGCGAGTTACAGGATTTTGCAGCCGGCAAAGACGAATTCTTCACCTTCCAGTGGTGCCGGTGTAATCGCTCAGTATGCTCTGCATATCTGGGATAGCCAAGAAGATTCGCATCCGAATCGAAGTCGAAAGCAACCTCAAGCATGTCTCCATTTGACAACTTCTCGACAATGCCATTCTTACCATCCTCATCTCAGTCCTCAACCTCCTTTTAACCACGCCTCATCTCGCCTGAACAACCAATAAAGAAGTTACTCCAATTGCAAACAGGAGCTTGCCCCATTAATTACCGGCCATCACTCACTACAAATTTACGACGCTACGTATACCCGCAAGGAGGAAATCAAGTCATAACATACAAAGCTCGGGTCATGGTTTATTGGGGACTAATACTCTAATGGAGTTCTACATCTCGAGGAAGGATAGGCGGCTGAGATGTGGTGCGAGAGGGGGAATAGGTCTCTGAAGACGATGCTGGGACTGACATTTTCGAGGGGTTTTCAACTTTGGAACGTTTGTGGGCGCCAAGACCGAGATTTCGGCTAATTAGCCAGGAGGGCTTCTTTTGTCGATGAGTCAACGGCGCTCCCCAGCGCCCTGGACGGCACAAAAGAAGTTAGGCTAAGCTACCATACAGCAATCACGCTCTGTCAAGAATTTTCTGACATTCCAGCACGACCTTAGGGAAGGAGTTGGAAGGAGGCTAGAAAGGCAGAGTGCGAATTTCCCGAGGTATCCACAAGTCTGCAGCGCCCAGCTGGCCGGCCTCTTCGAACGCTTCAGAAGGGGCACTATGTCTTCGGATTTAGTCCTAATGTCGGTATTAGGAGAGCTCCGTACCCAATGGTTTTTGCGATTTTTCGCGGCTGCCATACACCCGCAAATGGCCATCGTTTCGTTGGTTGGAGAGGGGAGATAATGAAGGGCAAAGGGCTCCTCTAAGTGTATGATCGAATGAGGACTTGTGAGGGGTGGTACTGTTTGAGGGGAGCTGTATGGGAGGCATAGGAGGGGATATACTACTGGCATAGGTATCCTTGGCCTGTAGGCAGAGAGGACCTGCATGTCCTACATAGTCATAGACTCAGACAGGACAATAAAATGATTTAATTAACAGGATTTTGCAATTAAGAGTTATTTTCGCTCGAACTCATTGCCCAAATTGGGTGAATTGCAGCGTACTTCTTACGCGCTTGCTTAACACCTTTCTGTCTAGCTTCTATCAGCTGCGACTGGTATATCTTTGTTCGCTCTAAAAGTACTTGTCTAGGTGTTAGCACATCTAGTCTATCAGGTAGAGTAAAGAGTGATATGTCAATCTTAGGAAACTCATATTCATTGAACTCAACATCAGCAGAGATTGTATCTCTTAGGGTAAGCGTTGTTACAGGCTGTAGCCTTGTATGTGGATCCGGAACTATCCGGCTCCGGCTATGAACAAAAGCGCGCTAGTGTCACTGGAAAACGCGCTCGATTGGAACAAAACATCTTGCGCGCGTGTTGTAGATATTCTCCTCCTTAGATAAAATATAAATTCATTTTTGGACCCATAATTGTGAACAGCAAATGTGAAGTCCCTTCACAAGTGTATCAAGTAGCTTCCAAATTTTCGTTGAAGTCATTCCTATCATGATGAATTTTCCTTCTCTAATGTGAGGTTGCCATTTCTGAGGATTTAAATTAGCAGGGTAAAGCACATCTGCTTTGCACCCAAAAACTCTGATATTTGCTAGATCTGCAGGCTTTCCATAATAAGAGCTGTAGGGAGTGAAACTTTCTGGGGCGTCATAATCAGCAAAAGGTGGCGCGGATGTGGGAGCCCTGTTCTTGATCCAGGCCGCATGCTCGACAGCGTAATCCCAGAGCTTGTGAGGTAACTGTGCCTCATATAATATAGACCTTGCTATGACGGCTATAATGCCCATCCATCTTTCAGCTACTCCGTTCATTGAGTGTTTATATGGTGGACTTGGTTCAAACGTTACACCTACTTCTTTCAAGTAGTGTTGAAGGGCAGTACCAAATTCACTCCTACCATTGTCAGCTCTCATGTACACAATCTTATTGCCAGATTGCAGCTCAGCTTCGGCCTTTATTTGCTTGAATGTGACTAGGACCTCGTTCATTTCCTTCGTCCTTAGTAACCTGACCCATCACATCCTTGTTGCATCGTCTACCATGAGGAAGAAGAACCGATATTCTCTGACTGAGATAGATTGGAATCCTGAGATATTGCAGTGAACTCAACAAAGAATGGTGTTTGAACGATTGTCAGATTTCTTGTTGAAGTTTTCTTTCATCTTTCCTGCTAAGCATGCTTCATAAGAATTTGATCCAATTGTGTGAGCAGATGCATATCTGTGCATAACCAGCTCTAGTAATATAGTTGTATGACATGAGGATTATGGAGTCAGGGGTCAAGGTCTGGGAGTTATGCAGGTGTTGCAAATGATCCGAGTGTGCAAATACATAGGGATGGCGCTCTCCCCGTTTGTACAAAGTAGAGAACCTTAGTGATTAGTTACAATACTAGATTGAGCCAATAAAGTTTACGTGGTAGCATTATTTAGTTGAAAATTCATTGACGATACACATACATTACTTCTGGCACGCTTCGCACTCAGCATTACAGTTTAGTTATCTCACAGGATCACTTCGAAAGATTTGCAGTTGGCCTACTACTCATAAGTTATCTCTCCGATTCTAGTACTCTGACGTAACGAGAGTATATACCAGGATGTCTTCATCAGCATTTGGATTATCAAAGGCTGACCGCGAAGTTATAGCTCAGGCCGGAGGTGCTGAGCAATCCGGAAACGTTGAAAGCCTATTTGGCCCAACAAAAGAAAATGCCGATCTTACAAAGGTAAGAGGACGCAGTGAAAGTATGAGACTGCCGCCGAAGCGGAATACTTTGTTTCGAGAATACGAAAACGATTCCATGTTACCACCCCCAAAAGTTGAATTCAAGGGGAAGGGCAAAATGAAGTCCACCGAGAGGACTGATGTTGAAAATATTGAATCAATCAACATGCCACCCGCACGAGGAAGTAGTGACTGGCTTGGTGTGGGATACGGAAAGTCTGCAGCTTCTGATTCTCGAGGGTTCGGCAGAAAAACCACACTTGACTGGAAGTCACTTGAGTGGAACCCCCATCACTCTATGTTCCTAAAAGGCATGTCTAATTGGGGATCCTATAAGTCTGCCATAACTTTACAACTGGAGAGTATAGGCTATGAAGTAGGAACTGAATTAACAACGCTGGATGAATTGAAAATTGCAGCACTAATCCAGCGGACTTCAGAAGCAGATGTTTCTGCAATCGTTGACGGCATGAAGGTCGGAACAGCTATTCTTAATCTTTTTGATTCTATTTAACGTCAATCAGGTGAGATTCAAGAAGATGCTTTGTACAGTGATCTATCAGATTTACGGTATGAAGGTGGTTGTCCCATTCTATTCGTCTCTAAGTTCAAGTCATTGGTCAGAGACTATCAGTCTGCTGGTGGACAATTAGGACCGAGACAACTTACATCTATTTTCAAAAACGCAGTTAAAACTAAAGCTAGAAGGTGGCACGAATTAACGTCAACCGTTGCTCGGTTTCAACCTTGGACTGCAGAAAAATTGATACAGGACTTCATCTCGCATCACCATCATCTTGTTGGCCAGATTCATGATTCGACTATTTCCAATAGTATCAACAGGAAAATTGGCACAGTTAACAACGCGCAAGATCACAGATATAAGCCCCGTCGACAAATAGCCCAGAAGTTCAGAGGAATTGGCCCTGATGGAAAATTTCGATGCTGGAACTGCAATGAAGAAGGTCACACTTCAAGAGAATGTCCCGAGAAAGACAAAGAATTCAATTCAAGGAAAGACTTTTCGAAAAGAACACCTAAAGGTCTAGGACCACCACCCGTTCTTGCGGCAGAATATTGTAAAGTCTCAGACGAGGAAATTGACTTTAATTCGCATGCCATCCAGGTTAATCAATATGCATTCGATAACTTGGTCAAATTTTACGATACAGAAATGGCACGACGTCGGAATCAAAACGTTAAAGACATTAATGATATTTGCGCCGAAGAAATAGTTGGTGAGATTCACCTTTCCCAACAGATTCTCAGTGCAAGTAGTAATAACGAAACAAAGAATAGGTGGCTGTTTGATACGGGGGCTGATATAGATGCTACAAACAATCGACGCAACCTCAAACCTGGTACGATTGTTGAATTAGGAGCCACTCAGTTTCCAATATAGACGGGAAATGGAGTAGTATATGCAGAGTGTGTGGGTGAGGCTTGGCTCTCGTTGAAAGGACCGAGATCTACGAAAACAACAATGAGTCTAAAATATGTTGTTTGCATCAAAGTATTCCCACTAAATATCATTAGTGGAGAACGGTTTTATCGAAGTGGTGGCCAACTTTAAGGTAACAAAATGATTGATCCCAACGGAAACACACTCACATATATTAATCTGGTACGGCGTGGATTTTTCCTCTGGCTTCATGATGAACATGAGCTCCTAAAAATTATGGCGCCCAAGAAAGTTGTCAGCCAGATATTAGAGCCTCCAGAAAATTCTTATTCATGTTCAAAAACTCCTGACCCTGCCGAAATTTGTCACCTGAAAACTTCTTTGAATTCCTGCTGGAGTAATGGTGTATTTAAAATGTCTGATGACGTTATGAGACGGTTAATACTATGGCATAGGAGGCTTTGCCACCCTAGCGCAGAAAGAATGCGATGGACAATTAAGAATACCATAGGTATAGAATTACAAATCTCTGACGTTGAATCACTCCCCTGTGAGGCGTGTGACATGGGGAAATCCCTTAAGTACACTACCAACGCTAGAAAATCACCAATGAAAAATGTGGGTGAAGGATGGCACTGTGACGTGGGAACCCTTAATCCTCTTAGTATGGAAGGTTATGGATACTTTTGCTTAACTACTGAGGACTTGTCTAGATACCGAATTTTCCGTGCTATGAAATAGAAAAGCGAAGCAGCTGTAGAACTAAAGAAGATCCTTTCCGAAGCCAATCATGAACTAAGCCATCATGGATTAAAGGTTAAGTAAGTGACCATAAATGGAGGAAGAGATTGGGGATTGACCACTTTTGAGAGCTTTGCGGCAGATCAAGGGATTGAGGTCATAGTATCTGCACCAAACAACCAGCATCAAAATGGTGTGTCAGAACGCGGGATTCGCTTCCTTCAGGACGCTGCTCGGTGTTGTGCTATCCAAATGAAAGTGCCATCGGTATTTTGGAATCGTATGCTTGAAATGACATGCTATACCCTTAATTGCACTTCACAATCTTCCACTAAAGACCATAAAACACCTTGGCAATTGTACTGAACTGTAATGGACCCAAGTAAAGCTTGGACTGATATCAGCCATCTTTGGATTCCCGGGTCACTGTGCATAACTCATGTTGAATCATCGCACCGTGTCACTAGTGAGAAACTTGATGCGAATGGGACTAAAAGTGTTTTCCTTGGCTACAGGGGGTGCACAAATAAACTTGCCTGACTGCGCGATGGAGGCCGATTTCTAGTGTCACCCAAGGTCACAACGTACGAAAGAGTTGGTCCTAATCATGGGTGGGCGCCAGACCCAAGGCAAATCGTCAGGTCATTACCACGGGCAGTTCAAGATCGTCTAAAATGTAGAAAAATGGACTATGCCAGGAATGAGGATTATAACCGGTTGCCCGAATCTCCAATTCATCCTCTGCTTCCCAGAGGGTGTGGACGCCCGAAGCGAGTCATTCAAAGACCATATGAAGAACAACAGTTGTTGGTTTTAAATGCGCCATTAGAAGTCGACTTTGATCTGTCCATGATATTAAGTCAACAGGGCGAAAGCAATAATGCTGGGGCTCCCCTTCATGAAGACGAAAACAGTGATTTGACGACCACAAAAGACCATGAAATGAGTATCCACTTGGCAATCTACAGGTCCATCGACAAATCACTGTATAGCCTCCAAGATGGTGGGGACCATTTGTTCCGGATGGCAGTGAATTCAGCAAATATCTCCCGATACTTTCAAGCGCCATCTCCAGATGAACCTAGCCTTAAAGTCGCGATGAAAGGGCCTGAAAGGAATGAGTGGCTCAACGCCATGTTCAAAGAAATCGAAGAATGTCTTAATAGGGGTACTTTTCACTTTGTTCCTAGGCTACCAGCAGAACACAGAGGGCACCTTGTGACGTCAAAGTGGGTTTTGAAGAAGAAATATAAATCTTCCGGTGAACTAGAGAAATATAAGGGTAGAATAGTTGCAAGAGGCTTCACCCAAACAAAAGGTATAGACTTGAACGAAACAATTGCAACAACAGCCAGGTCAGCAAGCTGGAGAATTCTGATGGCATTAGCAGCCCTGAACTCGTGGCATATCCTACAGGCAGACTTCATTTCCGCCTACCTCGCTGGTGAACTAAAAGAGTCCATATTTATGGAGCAGTTTCCATACTTAAACGAATTCTTTATTGAGAAGCCAGAGCTTGCAAAGAGACATGAGTACAGGCTAGATTCCATCATTGAACTGAAAAAACCGCTATATGGTCTCAAGCAACCTGGAGCATGCTGGCAAGAAAAAGTTAGGAATATCATGTCAGATAAGAGCTTCTCTTCTTTGATCTCCGACAATGCCATTTACCGCAACAAAGATAGTGGAATAATTGTTGCATCCTATGTTGATGATTTTTTACTCATCGGACCAAAGAAAGTCGAGCTAGAATCATTGTCTGCTGCCCTAAACAAAGACGTCCCACTTCACGATCTTGGTGATGCGGATTGGTTCCTTGGTGTAAAGATAAGTAGGTCGTCCCCTACAGGGAGCGTACTGTTAGATCTAAGCCAGTACATTGAAAGGTCACTGGATGACCTCGGAGTAAAATCAGAAAGAAAGGTAGAGACGCCTCTATCAGTCGGATGTAAGGTAGACATGAAAAAGTACACTGGGAAAGCAACTAACTCCGAATTATTTAATTTTCAGCGCCTTGTTGGAAAATATAACTTTGCCTCCTGCATGCTGCGCTGCGATATCTCTCAAGCCACGTCACAGATGGCGCGATACATGTGTAATCCATCGCCCCAGCACTATCAACATATGTTAAGAGTTCCACAATACCTTTCTAGTCGTCCAAACATGGGTATTCTCTACGAGAAAAAATATCGGCATCTGATCGAATATGGATCTTACATGTCACGGTTTCGAGGGACAAGCGCTGGGGCAACTATGTGGTCGATGGTAGTAAATAATAATTCTAAGGAGAGAACTCCCACTACATCTATCTAGTCATATATATACGTGAAAGCCTCCTCGCCACCGAGGCTAATCCCTCTCCTCTTCCTATGCTATGGGGCTCTCCTAGTGTTCTGACTATACCTATAATACAGCACTATCGCGTTGTGGCGCGGAAGGATTGAACTCGGTCTCGTATATTTCCCGTTAGTGTAAGCCTATTAACATGTGTTGCAGTGCCGTACTGCCGTGCCGCACTGCCGAGTTCGATGCCACATGCATGCCATGCCAATGCCGACGCAAAGGTATTGTATTGGGTGGCGTCGCACATTAGCGCATTAGTAGTGGTTAATAGCGCCACTCGAATCAGGCCTAAGTTAACCAACATAGGCTACAGGGACCAATCGGCTTACCAGCCGTTACACTAAAGATACCTGGCAAACACTACAATTACTGTGGATTGATACCTACCAGGGCCCCCCATGTAATTACTCACGATGCAGGTACCAATTTCTCATCATTGGAATTCAGGAACGAATCCCGTATCATGGGTATCACTTGCAGAGAAGTTCCCATCAAAGCTCACTGGTCAATCGGAAAACTTGAGTGGTACCATGCACCCCTGCACCGGGCTTAAAAAATTCTTTTGGCAGAGCTCTGTAGAATCTACCCCCCTAAGTCTATTCTTCAGATGGCAGTTAAGGCTGTCAATGACACAGCTAGACCCGACGGTCTGGTATCTACACTGCTAGTCTTTGGTGCGTATCCTAGGATTTACTTAGACTCCCCGCTGTCGCCAAATATAATACAGCGAGCCGAGGCATTCCAGAAGGCGATGAACGTATTGCGAAGATTTCGGCTCAACAACAGGTTCGAGATGCCCTCAATACTCAAAATGGTCCTTCTGTTAGCGAAGTACTGGCCTTGCCCTTACAAAGTGAGGTACGAGTGTGGCGGGAAAAGAAAGGTTGGCAAGGTCCCTTCAAGGTTATTTCAGTCGACGGCCATTCAATCACAATTGTTGGTAAAACACGAAGTAATACAAATTGGGTGCCGTCACAAAGTCAGCTGTCTGTCACAAAGTGGGTGAATAATGTCAATTGACTGGTATCTCGAAATACATAAAACGTTGTCTCTCCTCTTCCCTCTTCCCTTCTCCCTCTGCCCTTTCTTCCTCTACTCCAAGCGCCTCGCTAATGAGCTAAATCATATCTCTGTCAGCGTCCTAACGACAACCTGAACACCGCAATTACATAGAACAATTCATAATGCCCAAATATAATCCTTTTACCGACAACAATAGACCTACCCCAGGGGCCCACAGTCTTCCGGTCTACAGTAGTTTAGCCCTACCACCGTAATTCAGAAACAGACCACCAGATTGAATTAATCGCCGATTCTAATACTGATAACAAGGAAATTTTAGAAGAAGAGGGATCCAAATACGAAAACCTACCATTGCGCCCAAAGCGTGGCCGAGGTCGCCCTCCAGGCTCGAGTAACAAACCTAGGCCCATGGAAAAGTATGTTTCAAAGAAGGAAGAGGGTGATTGTCTACTAGCTGTCAAGCTACGTAACGATGGCATCATAACTGCCCTTGGGGCCATTTTCGAAGAATCAGATGCCAAGGAGATCAACAATTTGATTGAGTGCAGTGTTTTCAACTTTGAGCTGTTTGACGAAGTCCAGCACGTACAGCATAGACTGTTCAAATCCAGAATGGTCCGCGAAATCAAGGGTAAAACTGAAAAGCCGTATGAAAAATCTCGTCTAGTTATTCAGGGCTATAACAATCATGAAAAGAACCATATACTTACCCAATTGCCTACTATTCAGAGGATAAGCCAACATTTAATCCTGGCTTTAGCATCTTCCCTCTTGAAACAAGGTCTATATCTGGAGCTACATGATATCACCCAGGCCTATCCTCAGTCAAAAACCAACCTTAACTGTGTAATCCTGGCATCTTTGCCAACAGAACTCCAATCTAAGTACCCAGAAGGAATGATCATCACGGTCATCAAACCTTTGTACGGCATTGCGGAAGCAGGTGTCCATTGGTTCACAACCTACCAAGGTCATCACAAGGACAAGTTGCAAATGCAAACCTCTACCTACGACCCCTGTTTATTGGTCAGTACAAAAGGCCTATTTGCAATAATAGGCATGCAAACAGACGACACGCTCATGCTGGTATCCCCCGAATTTTCAGCCAAAGAAGATAACGAATTAAAAAGAGCTGAATTCAGGGCTAAAGACAAGACCAAGCTGACCGCAGGCACTCCAATCAACTTCAATGGTGCCAAACTTTCAGAAGGAGAGGATGGTGTTATCCTTATGATACAGAAGGGCCAAGGCTCTAAATTAGAACCTATCAATAACAACGCCCGTGATCGTGGCCAGAGATACTTGGAACAGTGAGCCCGTGGCGCCTACATAGCCTCTATTTGCCAACCCGAGGCCTCGTTCGATCTCTCGACAGCAGCACAAATCCAAAAGCCAGAACTAGCAGACTGTGAAAATTTGAACAAGAGGATTAGATGGCAAAAAGAAAATATTGCCAGGGGAATTTTTTACGTACCACTGGAACTAGAGAAAGCAAAATTATTCGTCTTTGCAGATGGATCTTTTGCAAACAACAAAGACCTTAGTTCAGAAATAGGCTTTGTGGTGGTACTTGGCTACAAAATAATCCAAGGAAATAGCTTGACACTGAAGGGTAACACTGTCCACTGGTCGTCAACTAAATGCAAGAGAGTTACCCGGAGTGTCCTTGCTTCTGAGATTTACGGAATGGTAAATGGATTTGATGTTGGTATTTCTCTAACTAAAACAATACAAATGATTACTAGTCAGCTCAATCTTCCACCAATCCATTTGGTAGCTTATACTGACTCGTACTCGCTATATGAGTGTCTAGTTGAACTAGGTACTACTAAAGAAAAACGTCTGATGATCGACATCATGGCCTTATGGCAATCCTACAAACGAAGGGAAATAACTGATGTACAATGGATTCAAGGAAAAGATAACCCAGCTGATGCCATGACTAAGGCATCACCTAACAAAGCCTTAGAGCAGTTGATCGACACAAACGAGGTTGTGATTAAGATCGAGGGATTAGTAGACCGACCAATAGCAGAGAGTAAATTGGGCAAAGACTGACAAAAAGAAAAACTGCCAGTGTTGCTTGGCATAACAGAGATTTTGGCACAATTTAGGGGTACAAGGCTGAATAGTCAGCCTCGTGTAATTTTATCATAGATATGCCACTACCGTAGTTTTAAATAAGAAAATATAATTATCCCAACGTACTGTCAATGGTGCTAGAGGTGTTCGCATTCCCAGGGTCAAGAGTTCGATAATTCAAGGGTTCAACAGTTCAAAATTTCGACATAAGATAATGTTCAATAATTCTAAAGAGTTCCTAAAAATACAAGACCATAATCTGCCCAGCTAAAGTTATCCCAATTGCCCATTATATATTCCTTTCTATTATTCTCGAACTTTCCAGTATACTCTCATACAGAGTAGAATAGTCTAGACAAGTACAGAATAGAACAGAATAGAACAGAACAGATTAGAACAGAACAGATTAGAACAGAACAGATTAGAACAGAACAGATTAGAACAGAACAGATTAGAACAGAACAGATTAGAACAGAACAGATTAGAACAGAACAGATTATAGCAGAATATCACAGATATCTTCGTACAGGGTTCCTATTGATTCAGAATAAGCCCTCGGTCCGTGACACGTACATTGTTTTCTGATCAGATATTGAGACACAGCCTATCCAACACAATCAAGCCTTGGCATTACTCAGCAAATACCCACGCATCATGTATATAGACCTTGCTGTAGTTACTCCATCATCTCCTTCCATAGCCAATCTATCTTCATTTCCCCAGGCTGACTCTCTACCAATTTCCCACTTCGTGATTATAGTCGAGGTGATACTTTGATATTTAGCCACAGAGAAAATTATAAATAACCTTTGTATTTCTGATTGCTCATGTATCAATACTCTAACCGGGGAATCACTGCTGCCATGACGGGAGGTAATCTGGAGGTTACACCAGGGGTGCTCAGTGATGGAAATATATGAGGGCAAGACTGAACACCTGTACATGATGTCCTCTTCGAACCTGGGAGTGAAATATTCTCCTGGAGCAAATTTCAGTCAAACTTTGCAATATCAAAGAAGTTGGCCCACGAGTCAATGATTTAAGACTCTCATCTAATGAATTTTCCCTCACCCGGCAATATTGATCTCCATCAACACCTCATCAAGTTTATATGCACGACTTAGTACATCCTCATCCCCATAACCACACCTCTCGTCGATTCTCTCTGGCCTCAACTGGTTGCCAAATACACGCCCACGCCAATATTCACACCCGACAGAGAAAACAAAGTGTGGCGCAGAAATCTGGGAGACAGTTCTTTGGGAAAGACGTGAGAAGTATCAGGACAAGTTGACAAGATGATACAAAGGATGGATATGAACTTGATGGGCGTGAAATTTTGAACTTCGGCAAGAAGTTTTACAAATTGAGCTTAGCGTGCCGCCAACATGTCACTTGCGAGAGTGCAGGTTATTGAAGGTGTTGGTAGCACTCGGTGGCTACGGTTTCTAGCATATGCATGAATACTGGTGTAAAATGGTTGTGTATTGGTTGTCTCTCTTCTATCTACATGATGAGGGATCCATATCAGTATTCACATAGGTGCCCGTGCACGCCACGCTTAACCTTGCAGCCTAAGGCATCTACATACCATAGGCTACTATGGATCCAAACAGAAGGGTTGTGGCTTATATGGTTGTATACACTTGGTATCTTTAATTATCAGATGAAACCACTCAGGGGGTTGTAATACGCCTGGGTGATGTGACACATCTGGGTGAGTGGTGCAATTGTAGTAATGATGATGATATTTTTACCATGACCGGGTACTATCCCAGCACCCAGAGGGCATGGCACGGGTAGTCCAGAACTATAAAAGACTCTTTGCTACCTACATTATTGGTTCATAGGAACCAGATACCCAAAGAACATAAAACAAATGAAATGACAATTTCGAAAGTGCTAGTGCCCTGCACTACACCTTAATCCTCGTGCCACACATTAACCATGTTGTAAAAATCTGAGTTCATAACTGCACACACAATCAGGGGATAACTGTGCACCAATTAAGTTAACCCCTTAGAATCTGATCATTATTGCCTCCTGATTGCTACACACTAACATCAACGTGTTCACTATAATAATGACACCATTGTAGTTACTCTAGCTATTATAGACAATAACATATGGAGGAACAAGGGTTGGAACTCCTGTATATACTATGCCTCTAGGAACATAAAGGTTAATCTTGAAACTGGGTTGTTTAAGGGATTAGCCCTGTAGGTGCAGCTGGGCTAGCTCGTAATAAGTTAGTATGTCTCTCTTCATTACCCCGCTCGCCATGAAGTATGGTCCAATTGTCTTGTTCTAAAAATTGCTTAGAGAAAACATTTTCAACAACATTTTCGACTGCACAACCCTTCATCATCAACACCACTATCAATTCATCCTTTATTCCGGCAAATAATGTCTCTCGAAAAGTCTGCTTCAGAAAACGATGTTTGTAGGCATCTAACTCGCGATCAATGTATTGAAATAAGAGCATTAAGAGGACTTGGCTTTACATTACAACATATTTCCGACGAACTTAGTTTCACAAGAAGGCAAGTGCAATTAGCGTGTGCTCGAGAGACTGCGAGTCCTTCACCTCGCAAAGGATGCTCACCTAAACTAAGCGCGGAACAAGTTGATGAGCTTGAGGCTTTCGTCCGGGAAAATCCAGAAATACTTTACAAGTACGACAATACACCATGTCATAAAGTACACTTCATGATTGAGACGCTGCGTAAAATTGGAATAACACCTGTTAGATGGCCACCTTACTCTCCGGACCTGAACCCGATCGAATCATTGTGGACCATCTTAAAAAATCACATTCAGGTAAACAGTCCGGAGATAAATGGGGTCAGGCTTGTGCGATCTGCCACGTCGAAGACATTGCTACAGGATGCATGGGACTCTATACCTTCTGAGGAGCTATTGTCACTAGTTGGTAGCATGCACGAAAGATGTGTAGCGGTGATAAAGGCAAATGGAGGGTACACAAAGTATTAGGATGGAGTAGACTAATACAAAACATATTGTACGCTTTCATTTTAGTCGCGAGCCATACTGAAGGCTTCGATGTCTACTTTTGCAATACAGAGCAATTGTTTTTGAAATAGATGTGTATTTTTAGATAATTTCAATTGATTTTATAATTTTTAATTTTAAGTGAGGACCATTGTACCTTTCATTCAGTGTTGAAAACCATCCCCATAATTCAGACTTTCACGCAATATCATTGGATAGTACCCCTTTCCTGCATAACTAATCGAGTAACTAGACATGGGCCTGCATGAATATCATACCAAATAAGGCAATATGTACAGGGATCTAACCCCAGTCATTTTGACAATTGTACTTTTACACCCCATAAGAGATGGTAGATAGGACCTTTTTACTCTTAGTATCTATCATCAACATCCACATCTACAATTCACTACCATTCAATCATCTTACCCTGTCAAAGTGATCTATTGAATTCTCCTATACCTATCAGTATTCTACTCACAAGGTGACGTCTCCCTATCCATCGCCCTCAGCCTTTCAATAGGTTATGAGCCCGGATTCGCCGCTCAAACTGCACCACTCATCATACTAAAGCACCACAAGATATGCCTACCACAGTCACTATCAACGACATCAAGTCCGGCCTCCCGACCCTTCTCGGAGCGTCCAACTTTCGCCGATGGTACAAAACTTGGTACGTCTCTTTACGAGGTGCTGAACTATGGTCAGTAGTCAATGATGGGGATAACAAAGAATCACGTCCCTCCCGAGTTAAACGTAAAGGTACGGAGACAATAGAAGACCTACAGTTTAACTATGACAAAAGAAACGATTCCGCACATACTCTACTTGTCTCTGGAGTATCTGAAGACCTCCAAGACCTAGTCAGCTCTGTCGCAGATGAACGAGAATCAGACCGTGTCGCAATGCGCCTGCTGAAGATAAAGTTCGATCATGAGACTACAACATCAACTCTAAACCTCTTCACCAACTTTCTCGAACTGAAGATGGACGACGGAGATGACTTGTCCAATCATCTATCCAACTTTGATACATCCTTCCACCACACCTTATCAAGATGTGCCCAATCTAAATGACCGGAATCCAAAGCACTCAAAGATTTCCTATTAGTAGAGCAAGTCCGAACAATGTGCCTCTTTCGATCCCTCCCGCCTTCAATGGAAAACGTTGTCGACAATCTGTCAACAAAAGACGGTCTCAAGTACGCCGATATAAGTGCCCATTTGTCTGACCTCATCTCCAAGAAGACTTCAGCAACTAATCCTCCATCCAAAGCATACTTTTCATCCAACAATATTGGTGAGGGAAAGGGAAAGAACAAAGGGATCAAAGAGTGCAGTTGGTGCAAGAAAAACGAATTTCCCTATAAAGGTCATGAACACAGGGAGTATCAGAAACTCAAGGAAATGAAGGAATCCTCTAGAGGCCGAGCATCAGATAACATAAGGCCAAGTAACTCTGCAAATGCTGTCAGTAATTCCTATTTAACAAACAATTACTGTGGCACAAGTCACGTGATCAGCAAAAACGCCTTTGCTGCCTCAACCTCTCCAGCTCCTTCACACTGGATCCTTGACTCTGGATGCACAACCCACATGACTTCATGTAAGGACTTTTTCTCTTCAATTCATAGACAAAAGGGTACTATAACAATAGCCAGTGGTGTGCAAATCCCTGTCCTCGGCTGTGGAACTACACATCTCGACTTGCTTACTAGTTTTGATAAGAGACTCTCGGCAACACTTGACAATGTCTTATATGTTCCCGACTTAAAAGGTGGGAACTTGATATCCAAGAGTAAATTGGAAAGGAACAGATATGAAATTAATTCAAAAAATGGACAACATTGTGTACTAAAAGATGGACAAGAATGGATGTATGCTGCATTGGACAACATGGGACACTTTGTAATCAGGGAGTTTAGCAATTCTACTTTATTTACTTCTTACATGGACGCGCACTTGTGTTTTGGCCACCCAGGTCAAAATGCCATGCACCATCTTAAGGAGCAATATCCTGACCTGATACCCAAGAGACCAGACCACTTCCATTGCCCATCATGTATTCTCTCCAAGTCCACCCACGTCTCCCCGAAAGCAAAAACCAGTCAATCAGAAAAGCCTTTTGACATAATCCACTCTGACCTCTCCGGAAAGTTTTCAGTCGATTCTCTTAGCGGAAAACAATACTACATTACTTTTATCCACAACTATTCTCGGCATGCTTGGGTCTCTTTTCTTAGAAACAAGAACGACACCTACTCATCCATCAGAAATTTTGTCCATCGAATAAAGAATCAGTACAGGGTCACCATCAAGAAATTCTCCTCTGATAATGGGGGAGAATATGTTGATGGAAGAGTCGAGAACTTCTTAGGTGAATGTGGCATCAATCTCCTGAAATCTCCTGCATATGAACACGAATCAAACGGTGTTGCAGAACGTTTCAACAGAACAGTTGTCACCAAAGCTCGAACCATGCTTCTTGACTTTCCCAAATTCCTCTGGGCAGAATCAATAGCCACCGCAGTCTACTTGTATAATCGAACACCTCACTGGACTATCAAATATCGATCTCCGCTTCAACTAGTAGATAAAACACCTCTACCGACGGTCTCACATCTCCATCACTTTGACTGCAAGGTCTTCGTTCATATCCCAGATGAATCCAGACCCAGTGGATCAAAATTGCAGCCAAGAGCCATGGAAGGATACTTCGTAGGATATACAAATTCGAGCAATATATTTCGAATATATATCCCGAACAAACGGTCAATTCAAGTAACTCGACAAGTCCTTTTCCTGCCCAATAAAACAGGGGAGGCAACTCTCGACTTACTTCAATCACAAATTGGAGATGAACATCCGGGCCACGCGCCACCCTCTCCTACTCGAACCACTCCATGCGCAACATTCAATACTCCAACTCGTCCCAAACTCCAGATCCATCAAATTTCCCTGGATCCTTTGTTGATACTCCTGAAATACCACAGCTTCCACTACCAATGACACCACATGAACCCTTGTGTGAGCCAGAAGTTCCTAGAGCACCTTGTCAGGATCACCGAAAACTCTTGATGAGAAGAGAAACTGCCATCGAGCCCCGACAAGAAGGGCTAGTCTCAGATAATTCGCATGATAATCCGAAAAGAGGAACTAGAGAACAAAGACAAGCTGATCCTGGCCCCGGAATGGTGCTAAACACACAACGGTATCAAGCGTACGCTGTCACTTTGGAACCTAGAACTTATCAGCAGGCTATTCAGGCAAATGATTCGGAACAGTGGAAAAATGCGATCACGGAGGAAATGGATGCCTTACATTAAAATAATACTTGGGAAGTTGTGCCGATCCCGAGAGATCGAAATGTGGTGGGGAGTAAATGGGTGTTTAAAATTAAGCACAAGGCTGACGGATCAATTGAGCAATACAAGGCTCGACTTGTCGCAAAAGGGTTTTCCCAACAACCTGGTACCGATTATGACAACACTTACGCACCTGTAGCACGCTTTGACTCCCTCCGCCTCCTGCTCGCCTTGGCCACCCACAACGGATGGACTCCACGTCAGCTCGACGTTAAATCAGCATTCCTATACGGAAAATTAGACCGAGAGATATACATGCAGATCCCTGATGGGTACAGGACATCTGGAAAATGCTATCTCTTGCGTAAAAGTATTTATGGTTTGAAACAGTCCCCTCTTGTCTGGTATAGCACTTTATCTGCCGTACTACAAACAGATGGATTCACTTCAACCAATTTCGACCCGTGCGTCTTCGTTGATCTCAATAGGAAAACATATGTTGCCATCTACGTCGACAATATACTGATGTTCGGCTCTGACGAAAAGATTTTAGACAACCTCGAGAAGACACTACATTCGAGATTTGAATGTACTGACCTCGGCACGGTTCACTTTATTCTTGGGATCCAAGTCGAAATCACAGAAAAATACCTATCGCTATGCCAACAGTCATACATACTAAAGGTTCTCGAACAATTCGGAATGGTCGATTGTCATCCAGTAGGCACCCCTCTCGACCCTGGAACACAACTTCGAAACGGTACTCCCGAAGAAGAAATTGACGATCCTACCACCTATCAATCCATCGTTGGATCTTTGATGTACGCTTGCATTGCCACCTGTCACAGGCTCGTACCTGGTTATCATCAGGCTGCTGCCTAACAAATAAGGCTTGAACTCTTCCAACCATGTTAAACACAATACATGTCATGAACCCCTCCACGACTCAATAGACCCAAGTATAGGCCTTGACTCAGTTCATGCAAATCTATTCTTAAATGACAAATTTAGATTGCAGACAGGACAACTCGAACACCAGTCGTGAGTCATCTAAGCCACATGCATCATAACTATTTTAATAACTAAAATTGCTAACATTAAAATGAAGCTAAATTAAAATAGACAGAGATGCTGGTGTTTGTCGGAGGACAGGTCATGATCTATTTTGAGAATAGTATGAAATGAAGAAACGAGATCATAGTCTTGTAAATAAATAGGCGGCTTTCAGTCATGTCTCTTCTTGTTACTTTAAGATTTTCATTTTTATCTAGCTCTGAGTTCAGTTTGAATAAAACGCCACTTTAAGACCATCACACCACCCGACCAGACTTAGCGCATACTATAAGGAAATGGTTAAACTGTCCTTTGCAGCTATTGATGGTGACATGAATAAAGATGATGATTGTGATTAAGATAGATTTCTATCTTCCTTATAATACATGATATGCTCAGGTTCATATACCTCGAGCCAAGCAACCAGATTATCTTCCTCCAGATCTAGATTCATCAGAATAATTACTTACTCAGTAAAATTCTCCTAGTCTCAGTTGTATGTTTAGGATCTTGACTAGGTTTCTAGTAACTAGTCCATGATGTTTCTCCTATCACTAAGACATAGTCATGGTTGATACAACAGGTACAAACAATAAATCGTGTCTATACATGACGTTGTGATATAGTCATGATTGTCTGAATAATATCAACTCATGAATGAATCATGTCTCTACATAACACATACCGTGACGCTACTCTCTCAATTCTCTTCATGTCCAAACAGCACGCACCTTGCAGCAGTTAAACGAGTACTCCGATACCTTAAAGGAACAGCTAATTGGAAACTACACTACCCTCGCAGAAATGATCTTACGCTTCACGGATTTACTGACTCCTCATATGGAAACTTCATGGACAACAGAAATCTTGTGCTGGATACATATTTCGCCTAGGGGAAGCAAGCATTAGCTGGAGCACCAAGAAACAAAAGACAATCGCCTTATTAACAACAGAAGCCGAATATATGGCTATGTCTGATACTGCCCATCATTTTATTTAGACAATAAAAACTCTATCGGAACTCAAACAGCCTTACAAACCGACCATGCATGCTGATTCAAACGGAAGTATAGATCTCTCACGAAATAATAAAGTATCTCAACGCTCTAAGCATATCGATATCAGATATCATTTCATTTGCTCTCATATTGATACAACCTTCAAGCTTGAATATGTTTCGTCTAGAGATAACCTTGCAGATTTACTTACCAAACAGCTGCCCAAGATAGACCATCAGCGACTATCAGACCTCGTGAGATGCAGTTCTGAGGGGAAGTGTTGTAAAAATCTGAGTTCATAACTGCACACACAATCAGGGGATAACCGTGCACCAATTAAGTTAACCCCTTAGAATCTGATCATTATTGCCTCCTGATTGCTACACACTAACATCAACGTGTTCACTATAATAATGACACCATTGTAGTTACTCTAGCTATTATAGACAATAACATATGGAGGAACAAGGGTTGGAACTCCTGTATATAGATAGGACCTTTTTACTCTTAGTATCAATCATCCACATCCACATCTACAATTCACTAACATTCAATTATCTTACCCTGTCCAAGTGATCTATTGAATTCTCCCATACCTATCAGTATTCTACTCACAAGGTGACGTCTCCCTATCCATCGCCCTCAGCCTTTCAATAAACCATGCCCGAGAAGCATTACAGTTGATCTTTACAACCCCTGTTTTTATTACAATCTTGCTGTAACATTTGGTTACAGCTAAATACCGCAGGAAAGTCTGCCATCCTTCTTGCCCTATCATGTCCCATATCGTGGGTGGTGGTTCCCTTGTTTCCGTCCTCCATTTCTGTATTGCCTGACGACATTCTGCAAAATTCCATGGCCGTTTCTCACGTCTGTTTTTGTTGTGGTTATGAGCTGTGAGGTATATGGCGATTAAATAACTCTGCTGTTCATCGGTGGAGTGGCACGGGCTCATGTGCAATGGTGAGCCGCGGAGATGGCGCGCTCACGCTGGGTGATGGCACAATGGACACTAAGTGAGTATCACTGTGGCCAAATTGGTGTCAGTAGGTGTGACGGGCTAGGACTTTCGGCCAGTGCACGGAAGCAATGCCACAATTAAATGTTTATATTTTCTATGCAGTTCAGGAGCGAGCAGCTACAGCGCTTTATGACTACTAAAGCTATTCCAGATCCCTTAGCCTTACATGTGACGAAACATGGATGGGCCCTGTAGTTATACACAGCCCAGCCAGAACCCAGCCGGGCCTAGCCCGTAACATTACCCCCTCTCAAAGCACTTTGTTTTTTTTTTTTTCTTTGCGTGGCTTATGACGACCTTGCCTTGCTCCTTCATCTTCTCCAACCCCGTCTGCCGTTCCGTACTTCGCTTCAAACTCATCCAAGGCTTTCACATTTTCAAGTTCCGAACGATCCTCCCAGTTAGGTTCGGCAAACCTCTTCCACTTGACCAACAATCGTCTTGTCCAACCCCGACCTCGCCGAATACGCTCTGCCCGTAAAATTCGCTCAACAATTTGTTCGGGATGAGCGCCGGACTCTTCAGAATGCACGGCTGTAGGCTGTAAATCGTCTTGCTCTTGAGATGGTAAGGGGTTCTCCCCAGCTCTGCGTAATAACTCAACGTGGAAGCGCGGCCAGATTTTCGTAGGTACGTCCAATTCCACTACATGCGGAGAAATTATTCTTGTAACCGAGTATTTGGCATTTACCCATGCTAGCTTTTTCTTTGGTTGCGGAGTTTGAACGTTCCTAAGGTTGAGCCACACTTTATCTCCGACATGGAAAACAGGTGCCGGACTTCTCTTTTTGTTAGATTGGTCTTCCATAATCTGTTGAGCTGCCGCCATTGCAGCCGCTGCGTACTCTTGAGCTTCCGTTATTCTTGCCATGAACCTTTCCGCTCGCTTTGCTGGAGCTGATTGTACCTGCTCACTAGATACTTGCTGAACCGGCTCTACGTGATAGCCATGCTCGAGGAAAAATGGACTTAATCCCGTGCTTGAGTTGTCTCGGTTATTTATAGCAAGTTGCGCCGATGGTAGCATCGATGACCATTCTAATTGTGCGAAGGAAATGAATGCTCGCATATATGATAGGACCTCTTGGTTCATTCTTTCTGTGGCGCCATCTGTCTCGGGATGGAAAGCGGTTGAGAGTCGCTGCTCGATTTTTGCAAGCTTACAGAGGTGTTTCCAGAAGTCTCCCACCCAATTAGATCCTCGATCTGACGTCAGCGCTCGAGGAAATCCATGAAAACGGTAGTGACATTGTAAGAAACGTTCTGCACATTCCTCTGCGTTCATAGTCTGCATGGCTTCGAGGGTGACACATTTTAGGAGGCGATCCGTAATTACCATTAGATATCTCGAGTCACCCTTTTCTTTTGCGGGTAGATCGGTCATGAAATCTATAGAAAGCTCGCTATGAAACCTATCCGGGACTGGTAAGGGGAGCAACAACCCTTGTCTTTTAGATCTCCACACGTGCGATCGACCACATACATCGCAGTTTCGGCAGAATTTTCGTACCATTGTACTCATGTTTGGCCAATAAAAAGAGCGCAAAAGTATTGCGATAGTATTGTTTCGCCCAGGATGACCTGTGAGGTGTGAGTCGTGTGTTTTCTGAATCAATGCGGTTCTTAAAGGCTCCCAGTCTGGAATCCATAGTTGTTTTCTAAAACAGAGTGCCCCCCGGGTATCTAGTTCGCACTCCGAACGTGAGACCTTAAGCTGTAAGGATGCAAGAAATTGGTCTTCATCTTTCCATAAAGGTTTTTATATTTGTGTGAAAGTCGTTTCATCGTGCTTTACTCCTCTATCCCAGAGCTCTTGCAACTCTTTTTCTTCAAATAAATAACTTCCTTTTGGTATCTGATTTTCTACCGATGCTACCATAATTTGCTCATCCTTTCGTTCCTTAGATAAGCATGTTTCTTTAAGCAATGTAAACTCCCTCTCTTTCAGACGCGGATCCTTGGATGACTTTGGCACGTCTTGAGGCCTACGTGATAGTGCATCAGGTCGCTCACTTTGCTTTCCCGCTCAAAATTTCAGCCTAAAGTTGAACTGGGATAAAAGCTGTGACCATCTTACTTGGCGCTCGGATAGCTTACGCGTAGTCATAAAATACTTTAGATTTTTATGGTCTGTGAGTATGATAAAAGGGTCCTTCAGACCCAATAGCTCACTCCTCCAGCCATTAAGGCATCTTATGATGGAAAGCAGCTCTTTGTCGTGAATATCGTAGTTGCATACTGCCGGCGACAATTTCTTCGAGTAGTAAGCTACTGGTTGCAATTTTCCTGGAGTCTTAAATTGGGAAAGGCATCCTCCGGTTGCCCATCCCGATGCATCTGTCTCCAAGACGGTCTCATGATCTCCATCCCACATTGCTAGTATTGGGGCTGTTATGAATTTTGACTTGAGCTTGTCGAATGCTTCCTGATGCTCGTTTCTCCACCTAAACGGGGTTCCCTTCTTAGTTAAAGCTTGCAAAGGGGCCGAAAGTTGTGCAAAGTTCTGGATAAAACTCCGATAGAAATTTGCAAACCCTAGAAAGCTTCGCACGCCCCTTAAGTCAGTTGGAGCTTCCCAAGATGCTATTGCTCTTATTTTTTCTGGATCCACTTTAATCCCTTTGTCCACATTGATTATGAATCCCAAGTATTTTATCTCTTTCTTTGCGAAAGCTGATTTTAATGGGTCAAGCTTTAGATCTGCCTTAGAAAGTCGGTTTAAAACCTGGTTAACCTTTTCCCAGTGGTCCTCAAGATCCCCATCGGTGAAGATAACTACATCATCGACGTATGCCGAACAGGTAACGCCCAGTAGGTCCCCCAACTCCTTATTAATCCATCTTTGGAATGATGCCGGTGCGCCTGCTAATCCAAACGGGGTCACTAACCATTCAAACGAGCCGAATCTAGTTCTGAACGCTGTCTTCCACTCGTCCCCTTCAGCCATGCGCAATCGATGAAACGCCGAACGAACGTCAACCTTTGATAACCACTTAGCATTTGACAGCATATGGATTGTTTCCCGAGTTAGAGGTAACGGATATCGATCCCGCTCAGATATGGCATTTAGCGCACGGTAATCGACGCAAAATCTGAGGCCACCTCCAGGTTTTTTGATAAATAAAACCGGTGCTCCTCCAGGAGAACTACTGGCTCTTATCCAATTTTTATCGATTAATTCGGTTAAAGTTTTTCTCAGGACTAACAGTTCTTCCCGCGACATTCTGTATAGGGGTCCCCATGGCACTTCTTTATCTCGACCCTGTTCATCCTTATATAGCTTAACCTTGGTGTCTACTCCGGGTCTATGAGGGGGAAGTGTACTACCATTCATGACTCCATCCTCTAGAAATAGCTTTGTATATTTTCTAATCTCCATTAGTAGGATTTTCTTTATTTCATCATAGGAGCTAACCTTCTTAGCTTCCAAAGCCCGTGTGATATCGTGCATAGAGACGGCCCCGACGATAGGTCCATCTATCTTGCCTCTCTGCCGAGCCATTTTGAGGAAGTCTCCTTCTGATACTTGGACTAACTGTTCGATTTGAACGTGAGAAATTCGGTCCCTAATACTAGCTGGTGATGTTTCTTCGTACCAACCGCTCGCCCGAACCACCATTCCATTTTTTCTACTTCCAATACCCAATATTTTTCGCCTTGCTGAGTAAATTACATCGTTATACTCCATCCATGGCTTACCTAATATCAAAGGATACGCTAAATTTGGCATAACGTAACCCCAAATTTGCTCTTGTCTGCCATCTATGTCCAACTTAATCCGCGCAATCTGTGACGGGCTTTGCCCGGATTGGGACTGGTCACTAGGACCACTCCATCTACAAGGTAGGGTAGGGGCAGAGCAACGCTCCTGGATAGACGAAAGGGGACTCTAAGGGGGTATTAAAGGGAGTACGATACAAGGAAGAGAGCCAGGGAGAAAGGATGATTCTCAGGGGCCGAGGAAGAGAGCCAGGGAGAAAGGATGATTCTCAGGGGCCAAGGAATATAGCCGGGAGAAAGGACTATTCTCAGGGGCCAAGGAAGAGAGCCGGAAGAAAGGATTAATTCTTATATGGCTAAAGGGGGGAATTAATACTAGCGTACGCGGAAGACATAAAGGACAGGATACGATACGTTAGTTTAGCTTTCCCCAAGGAAAAATTATTCATTTCCATTGCGTTATCGACTTCAAGTACTTCTGAATTCCTTAAACCTTTTACATATAATTTTTCCTTCCTTGTCTAACCCCACTTCTCCCACGCACCCGCCAAAAGTGTATGACATTCAGAGTCCCAGACGAAGAGTCAGAGCCACGAACGTCAACTTCATCTTTTTATAGTTTCTCAACTCGATTGGATTCCTCGCTGGGAATATTTGAGATGGATCGAACAAACCTCGGCTCATCAAGTTTCAGGATGGGAAACGAAGCGGACAACAGAAATCGGCTGGCAGAACTGTCCTCGCAGGATATAGAGGGGCTGTTATCACTACTCGACGAAAGGAGAGCACAGGAAACCGTGCCTAGGTCGACGGAGTCGACAAGGTCAATGAGAAGGGATGCAGTCTTGCCAAAGTGGAACGGGGTGCAAGTAGACTTCGGGTTTTTTGTGGGGAGACTGGAAACGAGAATTGAGGCGGATTTTGCCCCTTTCCTAGACGACAGAACGATTTGCCTGGACGTGATCGAGACCCTGCCGGAGACAGCTAAACCAAGGGTGTCAGCATGGTTCGAGAGAAGGAGAGCTGATGGACAATTCAGCTGGAGGGAGCTTGTCCAGCACTTAAAAGACACGTTCTCAGACAGACAGGCACGGCAAGTAGCCTTGGAGCACGTCAACAGAATGGAGCAGGGGGAAAATCAGATCCTCGCGGACTTTTTGCTGGATTTTGAGTACCGAGTGGCTCAGAGTGGAGGGGACGAAGCCTTTACTCAACTGGGCAGAACGATGAACTTAAAGGCAGCTCTTAACAACAAGCTGCGGACGGCTTTGGTGGGAGTAAAGCTTCCTCCGCCAGAACGGTATGACGACTGGGTGGAGGGGGTAAAGGAAGTGGCGTTGGAACTGGAAGGGCTGGCAAATTACAGGCCAAAAGGAGCAACCCAGACAACGACGAGGTGAGGTCCGCCAAAGAGCGGAGTTGGGCACATGTTTCCAAGCCGACAGACAGTGGATGCGGAAGGGGATATTAGAATGAGCGGTACAAACGCAATCATAGCGGCCGTGGGAGGTTCTGCCCGAAATCCAGAGAGAGCGACAGTAAAGTCGAGAAACGAGCCCAATTTCAGGTTTGGGCGCGGACTGCAAGAAAGCCAGGATGAGAGGCTCTTACCGAGGGCACCGTGGCGATCGCAGGACGAAATGCGCCGATTGATGAGGGAAGGGGTCTGCCTTCGTTGTGCCCAGGGGGGACATAGGGCGACTAACTGCCCAAAATTTCGAAGAGCACAGGCACCAAGGTCGGGGGTGAACGCTGTGACGGAAGTGGAGGAACAGTCGGAAGAAAGAGATCCGGAAAACGATTACCCCTGAGAAGAGTCGCTCTCAGGGGGGGGAACGGGGCTTCACCAAAGGAGCAGGGGTATTTACAAGAATCTGTCTCTCAGCCGTTATTAGTTGACAGTTTAATAAATTCTTCCTTTTTCATTAAAGCCATGATTAATACTGGATGTTTGTGTCTATCAGTGATTGATGAAGCCCTCGTGCGCAGAGAAAACATTTTCGTTGAGCAGGTCTCAACGAGCTTGCGGTTAGCCGACGGATCTAAGTTAAAGATCAGTGAAATAGCTCGATATAAATTGGATATCGACGGACGTCAAGAACAACTGTGGGGATATGTGATGCCCAACTTGGCGTACCCAATTATTCTAGGCAAGCCCTGGATGGAACGCAATAAGGTAACCTACGTGGCAGGAAAGCAATACCTACATGTAGGCCACGGAGACAATCGGATTATGGTAAAGTCAAGTGGCTGGGTCGACGAGTCTGCAACGCGGGAGGTACGGGATGGGCTAAGGAATGCAAGGTTAAGCAACAAAGCGGAGATATCGTACCTGGAGTTAGCGAGATTTTGCGATCAAAAGTCGAAGGAAGCGCCAGACACCATATGTAAACTAGTCGGAGCTATTTCAATGCACGATATTACGAAGGCCTTGGAGCCAAAAAGGGAGACGTCGAGGAATACAGTCAGGGATGGTTTGCCTAAGGAAGTCAGGCATTTCACGGACCTGTTTGTGGAAGATGGTGTTGACGGCAGGAGCTCACTACCGCCATTGCGACCAGGGGTAGACACAAGGGTACGAATGCTCAAGGATCAGCAGGGCCATGAAATGGGAGTGCCCTGGGGACCACTGTACGGGATGTCGAGGGATGAATTACTGGTTCTGCGAAAGACACTAACCGAGTTATTGGATAAGGGCAAGTAGCTCGCCTGGAGGGGCACCAGTTCTGTTCATTAAGAAGCCAGGAGGAGGCCTAAGGTTCTGCGTCGATTATAGGGCCCTGAATGCCGTGTCGGAACGCGACCGCTACCCTCTACCCCTCATTCGAGAGACTATGCAAATGCTATCTGGAGCAAAATGGCTAACAAAGGTAGACGTCAGGTCAGCTTTCCATAGATTGAGAGTCGCCGAGGGAGACGAGTGGAAAACGGCTTTCAGAACAAGGTTCGGATTGTTTGAGTGGCTGGTTACTCCGTTTGGTTTAGCAGGAGCACCATCGGCATTCCAAAGGTGGATAAATCAAGTGCAAGGGGAGTTATTAGGTGACACGTGCTCGGCGTATGTCGATGATGTCGTCATTTTCTCTACCGGGGATCTGGAAGACCATTGGAAGAAAGTGAACCAAGTGCTGGATCGACTAAATAAGGCGGGGCTCAAGCTTGACCCCCAAAAATGTGAATTTGCCAGAAAAGAGATCAAGTACTTGGGCTTTATAATCAGCGTAGCAGAAGGCGTCAAGGTAGATCCAGAGAAAATACGGGCCATCGCAGCATGGGAAGCTCCAACAAATGTGAAAGGTGTTCGCAGCTTTTTGGGATTTGCCAACTTCTACCGGGGATTCATAGAGAACTTCGCGCAAATTTCAGCTCCACTACAAGACCTCACTAAAAAGGGGACGCCTTTCCAGTGGACAAGGGATCAACAAGAAGCATTCGAGAAGCTAAAGGCTCTTTTCATCACGGCCCCTGTGTTAGCGTTGTGGGATGGGGAACGAAAAACCATAGTGGAGACAGATGCATCCGGCTGGGCAACGGGGGGTGCTTGCTACAACACCAACCAGATGGACAATTCAAACCGGTAGCCTACTACTCGAAGAAGCTGGCACCGGCAGAGTGCAATTATGACATTCATGATAAGGAGCTCCTAGCAATTATCAGATGCCTGAATGAGTGGAGAAGTGAACTGCTAGGACTAAAAGAGCCGTTTGTCATATTGACGGATCATAAAAACCTAAAATACTTCATGTCCTCAAAAAAGTTGTCGGAACGGCAGGTGAGATGGTCCCAACTGTTATCTCAGTTCAATTTTAGGCTAGACTTTAGGGCAGGTAAGCTAAGTGGCAGGCCGGACGCCCTATCACGAAGGGCACAGGATGTGCCTAAATCAGAAGATGACCCGAGACTAAAGGAGAGAGAATTCACATTACTAAGTGAAGACCTGCTGGACAAAGGGGTAGTACAAGTACAGCACATACAGGTTGCAGATAGTATGGATAAAACCAAAATCCCACATGGTGACCAGTTGTTCGAGGAAGAAGAACTTCAGGCGTTATGGGATGTGGGGATGGCAAAGGATAAGGCTATGAGGGAGGAGCTATATAAAGCTATATGGAATAACGAACCACAGTTTGCATCCCACCTACAGTTAAAGGTTGCTCGAGCGGAATGCGAGCTGGACATGCGGGGAGCATTGTGCTTTAGAAAAAGGCTGTGGGTACCAAACTGGGAACCTTTGCACACAGCCCTTATCCAGAAAACGCACGACTCGCATGCGACTGGACATCCAGGACGAAACAACACGATCGCCATCATATCGCGATCCTTTTTCTGGCCGGGGATGAGCCAAATGGTGAGAAGGTTTTGCAAGAATTGTGACGTTTGTGGCAGAACAAGAGTGTGGCGATCCAGAAGGCAGGGATTGCTGTTGCCCTTACCAGTGCCGGAACGTTTCCACAGCGAGTTGTCAATTGATTTCATGACGGACCTTCCAGTGAAGAGCAAGGGGGATCCTCAGTACCTCATGGTAATCACGGATCGCTTACTGAAGAGCGTCACGTTGGAAGCCATGCATACTATGAATGCTGAGGAATGTGCGGAGCGTTTCGTATCGTGTCATTACAGATTCCATGGATTCCCACATGCTTTAACGTCAGATAGAGGGTCAAACTGGGTCGGAGATTTCTGGAGGCACTTATGCAAGATGACAAGGATCGAACAACGCTTGTCTACAGCGTTCCACCCGTGTGACAGTCGGGGGGAATTCTCAAGTTGGCTTGAGATGCACGATCAATAGTTTACGATTCTTCTAAGGAGAGAATTTGTATGTACAAGAAAGCCTTATTTATACCCGCGCTCTCCTCCCATTCGTGACCAACATTCATTCCTACAAAGCGGACAGATGTACCTGTAGGAAGTTTAGAGTTCTACGATGCTGTTCACTTCGGACAGGAAATTTGTAACTCGGCTACCTTCCACATTGTGCCTCCCGTGCCCGAAACAATCCTCCCTGTGCCCGTCTGAGTGCCGTTAACTATCTGAGTGGATGTTTCACCACACGGTCTATTGCACGGTCCTTTCATTATGTGGAACCCCGTGCCGAGGCAACCATCTCCGTGCACGTCTAAGTGCCGTAAGTAGTCCGAGCCGCGAAGTGAGTTTTCTATTAGCTGGGACCTGCTGGCGGGTGGAAATGGTGCCTGCGTTGGCCAATGTAGGCTACAGGGCTTACTATCGGTTCACCAGCCGTTACAATCCCCCTCCTTTTCCTCGCTGAAGTGGGGTTAAGATGACCGCCGTTTTCGCCTGCTTCGTCGTTTCTCCATAGCGTGGGGTTCTGCTGGTCCAACATATGCACCTGCACTGTTTTCGGGAGGTCCGTCGTTTGATTCTATTTGTCCATATTTTTCTTCGTATTTGTCCAATGCTATGGTGTCTTTTATGAGCTCGATTGGCTCCCATGATGGGTTAGCCCAGCCTGTCCATTTGACTAGTGCTTGACGGAAAGTTCCCCGTCCTCGTTGTACTGTTCTTGCTCTCAGTATAGACTCCACTTCATATTCTGGTTCTTCTAGCTGATCAATCAAAGGCGGGTTTTGCGCGTCATCGCGTTTTTGGCTTGGGAATGGGTCGTCCCCTGCTCGCTTGACAAGTTCGACATGGAAACGTTTATGGAGGTTACCTGGGACATCAAGTTCTACGGTTAGTGCGTCGGGTACAGCCGTTACCCTGTATTTGGCGTGCAGCCAGGCCAATTTTTTTGAAAGTTGCGGGGTACTGATGTTTCGCAGATTTAACCAAACTTTATCCCCGACTTTAAATCTTTCCGGTTGCCTTCGAAGTCTGTTGGCATTTTCCTCATACCGTTGCTGTGCAGAAGCCATGGCTGCTTGAGCGAAGTCTTGTGCGTTCCTTAGACGTTGAATGTAATTTTCTGCTAAAACTTTACCTGGGTGACGTGATAGGTCGTTTTCTTTTGTGGGCTCTGGAAGTGGGTTGACGTCATATCCGTGTCGGAGGAAAAACGGGCTTATGCCCCCAATTGCCGAGCTTGGTCGAGCATTCAAGGCCATCTGGGCCATAGGTAGCAGTTCTGCCCAGTTACTTTGTGCGTAGCAGGTGAACGCCCTCAAGTATTTGAACATTTCCTGATTTGCACGTTCACTAGCATTTGACTGGGGTGGTAAGCTGTGGTTAGCTGCTGCGATATTCCTAGCGATTTACAAAAGAATTTCCAGAAATGACTAAGCCAATCGCTTCCCCTGTCGCTCGTCAAAAATTTAGGAAATCCGTAGTATCTATAATATCTGTCGATAAAGATACGTGCGCAATTCTCGGCGTCCATGGTTGGCGCGGCGAACATGAATACATCCTTCCCCAGTCTATCCGTAATAACCATGACATTTGTACACCCATTTGATTCTGGCAAATCAGTGACAAAGTCAATTGTTAAATCGCTTCCTAACCTCTCAGGAACTGGGAGCGGCTTTAGGAATCCTGCTTTAGCCTCCCTCCAAACGTTGGTTCGGCCGCAAACGTCACAGTTACGTATAAATTGACGTACGTAATGTCTCATCTTAGGCCAGAACCATCGTTGTAACAGTATTCCTACCATGGTGTCCTTTCCCGGATGACCCGTAAGGTAACTGTCGTGCGTTTTTTGCATTATTGCCGTCCGCAATGGCTCATAATTTGGTACCCAAATTCGATTTTCGCGTCCTCGTAATATGTTGTCGGCCGCCACCGTACATTCTGCGATATTTGCTGTCATATCGTGAGAAATTTCCGGTGGGAACCCGCGTTCCCCTGACTGAACAGCATCTCGTGCACGTCGCCATTGCTTGTCCTCGTTAACTCCATGTTCCCATAGCCGTTGAAGTTCGTCGTCGTCAAATATCCTCATCGTTGAGGCCGTATCCCTGATTTGGGTCGTTTCGTCGTTTCTTTTGGCACTTGTTGAGTGCACAGGGATCTTCGGGAGTAACTGCATTACCCGCCCTGTCGTACGTTCGTCGTCAAATCTCGTAGGTTTATCCTGATCTCGGCGTGAGAGAGCGTCCGGACGCTCGCAAGCTTTACCTGGGCGCCATTTTAACTCAAAATTAAATCGCTGCAAGACATCGTTATATCGAACTTGCCGTTCATTGAGAAGGCGTTTCGTAGTGAAGAATTTGAGATTCTTGTGATCAGTCATGATAACAAATGGTTTAGCCACCGACGTCAACTCCGCCTGCCACTCTTGGAGGCATGTCACTATGGAATGCATTTCTTTGTCGTGGATAGGGTAGTTAGCTTCAGCCCCGTTCAGCCTTTTTGAGTAATAGGCTACTGGCCGGAGTCTTCCCTGCTCGTCTCTTTGAGAAAGACAGCCTCCAAGGGCATACCCAGAGCAATCTGCTTCTAGTATGGTCTCTCTTTCTGGGTCCCACTGGGCTAGTACGGGCTCCGATGCAAAGATTTCTTTCAGTTTTTCGAACGCCGCATTTTCTTCGTGTCCCCATTTCCACAATGCTGACTTCCTAGTCAAATCAGTCAGGGGAGCTGCAATCTCAGAAAATCCGTCTACAAAACACCTGTAAAAATTGGCAAAGCCTAGGAATGAACGAACCCCCTTGACGGATATGGGCGCTTCCCAGCTTTGAATGGCCTTTACTTTTTCCGGGTCAACCGTGATTCCCTTTCCGGCACGTACAATAAACCCTAGATACTTAACTTCTTGGCAAAGGAACTCGCATTTATCAATGTCTAGGTAGAGGCCAGCCTTATCTAGCCGGGTTAATATACTTCGTACTGTCTTCCAGTGATCTTCACAGATACCACTCGTGTATGCTAGTACGTCGTCCATGTAGGCTGTCGCGTCATGATCCAAATGTTCCCGTAGCTGCTCGTTAATATAACGTTGAAAAGTTGCAGGTGCATTAGCAAGTCCGAAAGGAGTAACTAGCCATTCAAACAACCCTAGGCGGCATCTGAATGCCGTAGCCCATTCATCTCCTTCTCGTATACGTATACGATGGAAAGCTGATTTTACGTCCAGCTTCGTAAACCATCGCGCCTTTGATAATTGTCTTAGTGTTTCTTTGAAGAGGGGAAGCGGATACCTGTCTGGTATCGTGATAGCGTTTAACCCACGGTAGTCCACACAAAAACGGAGCCCTCCATTAGGTTTCTTGGCAAATAGTACTGGGGCAGCTGCTGGCGAATTACTCGACCGTATCCACCCTTTTGCGGAAAGATCTGTTAGCGTCTTTCTAAGGACCAGTAATTCTTCCCTAGACATGTTATATAATGGGCCCCAGGAGGGCTGCGCTGGTTTGCCGTCTTTTGTGATGAGATTGATAGCGTGATCGAGTGAGCCTCGGAGTGGGGGTAGTTCGTCTGCTCCACTGTCGTCGGCGAATAGGTGGGCGAAGTCTTTCACCTGTTCTGGTAGTCGTTTGCGAGCTTCTCCAATGGTTAGTCGAGGCTTTGATCGAAGTGCCTTGTTGATATCCTCGAGCGACGCTCTACACACTGGTACCGATTTGAGCATATTTGTAAGTTCGCTTGCAGTTGATGCTTTCGGTCTTGGAGTGCCCTTTAGGTCGTTTCGCCAGCGTTTGGCGCTCTGTACGTACCCACCAAGCTTCCGAAGGTGAAGCTGTTGATCTTTTGAGTGTATTATGGCGTCTTGGTCTTCGAGCCACCTCTTACCAAGAATGAGCTGGTGTGTGCTACCCGGCACTACGTAAAGTAGTAATTTTGGGGTCACGAACCCATCCAAGTCCAATGAAACGTGGGTAATAAATCGAATCATGGGTTTATCTTTAGTTGAGTTCTCCGCTGTCTCTAAAGGACGAGGTTCAATTGGAAGGCGCGGTAGACCTAGTCTGATGGCAAGTTTCTCATTAATAATTCCAGTACACAAGCATCCGTTATCAATTAATGCTTGGACCATTGTCACATCATTTAACAATGCATTGACGAGAAACGGTGTAGAAACCATCTTAAATTCAGAACTATGGACCAATTTTGACTCCTGAGGGCGACTTTCCCCAGGAGTGACTAGTTTTCCGCTTGCCCGGCCGTGTAATACCCTTCGTGTTCCTCGTAGACCCCCTCATCAATGGGATCGAGCGCGACGGCGTTAGTCCTCACATTATTTCCGACCGGATTGATGGCTGGCAATACAGGACATACCCTAGTATTGCATCCCTTTCGTTCACAGCGATAGCAGCGGTTCTCGTTGCGTAGCTGCCTAATTTCATCCGGAGTTTTCCAACGAGATCGCCTATTTGGAGGGGCTTGTTGCTGTGCGTATTGGTTCAAGCCAGACTCGTTGTCTGACGTCTGTCTAGGTCGGGCCGTGTTCACTCCACCCATGATGACATCGCCTTGCCCATCGTAGGGCCTTCCTTGACTTATCCTACCCACATATCGACCCCTGTCCCTACTGATGGGTTGTTGGAAGTTCCTTGTATTATTAGCACCTCTCTCCAAATTTTCCATCTGTACTACCCGCCGTCCGCGGGTAGCAAATTCCTCAACTTGCTGAGAGACCTGCCCTACAATTCCAACCCATTCCGCGTAATTGTCTCTAGGCAGGAGGTGGTTTCCGGACAGAGCACGTCTTATGGTCTCGTTAAGGGCATTTCGAAGCATCGTGATTTTGTTCCTATCACTCCAAGCATCTCCCTCCGCTTCGGTTAGCTTGCTTGCCCAGGACGTAAAAAAAGATGACCATCTCTGATTTTCACCCATTTTCATTGCGTATAACTCATCGCAGGCTTTGTCTGAGCGTGTATCGTCTAGGTTCCCCCGATCGAGAAAGGCTATGAAATCTTCTGGGCGTCGTGTTCCACCAATGCCTCCAACCTCGAAGAAGGACCCTGATTTTGTCTTGGCCTCGCCCTTCAGCGACGTGTAAATTATTAGGAAAGCCCGAGTGTCGCTGTAACCAAAGGCGTTCCAATCCATCCTGAAGATATCGAGGACAGCTTGTCTCCAGGCAGGGTAATGTGCCCTGTTACCGTCATATTCGGGCAAACTGGTCGGGCGAAATCTTACACCCTCGGCTGGGACGGGGTCTTTTTCAATTATTACGCGTTTTTCGATGGCAATAGGACGACGTGTTAGTTCAGCCCTTAGTACGTCGATCTGCGTCTGCAACATTTGAACTCTATCATCCTCCGCTTCCGATTCACTCATGGGATCATGGTAGGTAGCCATGTCAATGTATGACGTAGGGGTTAGAAGTGAAAGACAGGACTTAGTTGGAAGTTAAGAACAAAATAAAATAGAATGAAAACTTGAAAAAAAGAGAATAATACAAATAAAAAATTTATATATAAAGATATAAAAATATCAATCACACTTTCCAAGACCAAAACAATTTTAAAAATAAAAATAAAAATAAAAATAAAAATAAAAATAAAAATGGAAATTGAGCGGAAAAATAACACGACGTTAGAGAATGATGAATATAGCAAATCTTCGTATGACAATCAGAGTTAGGGAAATATTGACGCTCGTACGTCTACAAAAATTCGTTCGTTCGTTCGTTCGTTTGTGGGGAAGGGGGTGAGAAGAATCGTATGTGACAGTCGGGGGGAATTCTCAAGTTGGCTTGAGATGCACGATCAATAGTTTACGATTCTTCTAAGGAGAGAATTTGTATGTACAAGAAAGCCTTATTTATACCCGCGCTCTCCTCCCATTCGTGACCAACATTCATTCCTACAAAGCGGACAGATGTACCTGTAGGAAGTTTAGAGTTCTACGATGCTGTTCACTTCGGACAGGAAATTTGTAACTCGGCTACCTTCCACATTGTGCCTCCCGTGCCCGAAACAATCCTCCCTGTGCCCGTCTGAGTGCCGTTAACTATCTGAGTGGATGTTTCACCACACGGTCTATTGCACGGTCCTTTCATTATGTGGAACCCCGTGCCGAGGCAACCATCTCCGTGCACGTCTAAGTGCCGTAAGTAGTCCGAGCCGCGAAGTGAGTTTTCTATTAGCTGGGACCTGCTGGCGGGTGGAAATGGTGCCTGCGTTGGCCAATGTAGGCTACAGGGCTTACTATCGGTTCACCAGCCGTTACAACCCGGAAACCGATGGGGCGACAGAGAGGATGAACCAGGAGGTTTTGGCGTACCTTCGGGCGTTCATATCATTCTCACAAGTCGAATGGGCATCAATGCTACCTACCGCGCAACTGGCGATTAATAATAGGGATAGTGCATCCACAACTCTAAGCCCGTTTTTCCTGGAACATGGTTACCACGCAGAACCGGTTCAGCTCAAGTCGTCCGAGCCAGGGGAGCCTCTATCAACACGAGCCAAACGAGCTGAGAAGTTCGTGGATAGGATACGAGAGGCACAGGAATTCGCGGCAGCAGCGATGGCAGCCGCTCAGCAAATAATGGAGGAGCAGGCAAACAGGAAGAGGGATCCTCCGCCGCAGTTTAGGATGGGCGATAAGGTGTGGCTCAGTCTTAAAAACATTTCCACGCCTCAACCAAAGAAGAAGTTAGCGTGGGTCAACGCAAAATACACGGTAGTGAAGGTAATATCACCACATGTGGTAGAGTTGGATGTTCCTTCTAGGATATGGCCAAGATTTCACGTGGAACTGTTACGAAAGGCCAACGATGACCCTCTACCCTCCCAGATCCAAGATGACGCGCAACCTTCACCTTTAATGATAAAAAATGGAGATAACACGACTCCGGAACAGGTGGTCGAACGGATTTTAAGGGCAGAAAAGGTCCGACGCGGGAGAGGATGGGTACGTCGTGTACTGGTCAAATGGCAGGGCTTTGCCGAACCGGCATGGGAAGATCGAACTGATCTCGAGGACGTGGAGGCCATGGACCATTTCGAAGCCTTGTACGGTAAAGGAGACAACGTCGGAGAGAGCGAAGGTGCCAGGCAGGGAAGAAAAAAGAAATCGGTCTCTCATAAGAGGAAGGGGGGTAATGTGACGGGCTTTGCCCGGATTGGGACTGGTCACTAGGACCACTCCGTCTACAAGGTAGGGTAGGGGCAGAGCAACGCTCCTGGATAGACGAAAGGGGACTCTAAGGGGGTATTAAAGGGAGTACGATACAAGGAAGAGAGCCGGAAGAAAGGATTAATTCTTATATGGCTAAAGGGGGGAATTAATACTAGCGTACGCGGAAGACATAAAGGACAGGATACGATACGTTAGTTTAGCTTTCCCCAAGGAAAAATTATTCATTTCCATTGCGTTATCGACTTCAAGTACTTCTGAATTCCTTAAACCTTTTACACAATCCGCGAGATTTTATTTGCTTTGGTTCTGTCTGCTATTCGCAAATGACGCGGGGAAATGCTTTCGGAATACAAATCATGTTTGCGCACAAGGTTCTCATCGATTACAGAAAAACAAAGACAGCCAGTATCAACCATAGCTTTGATAAAGAATGACCCATTAATCAAACCATCTATTAATAATGGTGGGCTATTTAATTTTTCTAAGTTTTTCTGAGCCGTGCCAATTCTCGACGGTTCCTTGTCTCCACACCTGAGTGCGACTTTACTCAGGGCTCTTCGTTTCCCGACACGCAGCTTTCAAAGTCCTCTTGATCCAGCTCTGCTGAACTGACACCTGCTCTCGGACGCTTAGCTGGTCGGTATTTCGGACATCGCCTTCCCATATGCCCCATCTTTTCACACCGGACACAGACTCCCTTGATAAGTAGTTCGTTAAATGCTTCTTTGCTACGCCAATGATCTCTAGGCCTATCATCATTGCTACTAGTATCTTTGTCAGCCTGACCCTGCTCATCTACTTCTGCCTTCGTTTCCTCGGAAAATTTTTGAGTGCTACCGCTTTTTGGCGTCCCGAGCTGAGTTTCCGTCCGAGTCGCATTCTTTGATCGGTATTCTGCCAGTGCTTCCAACTTAGCTGCTACCTCGCTCACTTTTGTCACCCACAACTTATAATTAATTAGTGGAGGAAGATCAACAGATACTAGAGCACGGCGTAAGCGCACATTCAAAGACAAATTCAACTGTATTGTTTTTCCTG
Source organism: Blumeria hordei DH14 (assembly GCA_900239735.1). Classification (NCBI taxonomy): domain Eukaryota; kingdom Fungi; phylum Ascomycota; class Leotiomycetes; order Helotiales; family Erysiphaceae; genus Blumeria; species Blumeria hordei. Next base: position 477,663 of record OENG01000032.1, on the reverse strand, counting down.
ATACAGTGAAGAGATCCTTGCACAAAGCAATCCGGTATTCGAAGTCTTTGAGGAAGTCCTGAAATAGCTGGTTATACCCCTGTTCCATGCGCTGGACCATCTCTACAGCAGCCTGGCACGCCTGATTATCTTGAAATTGCAAGCAAAGATGATTAATAAAATCTCGCCAATCAAATTGTTTATTGTCCACGGCATCTTTAAACCAAGCAGCGACCCGCGGCTGTTTGTCTTCTGGAAGGGTGTCTATGATGTCTAAGCAAATTGTGCTGGCATCTATTCCGAGCGCTGCTTCCCTTTCTATCCTTACCATCAATCGTTGAATATAGAATTCAAAGTCTTCTTGTCTACCGTTCCACTTTGGTAACACCGCTCGTGGCATTGATATAATTTGACTTCCACCTGTGGATAATATTGGGGCACCCTTTCCTTTGGTGCTCGCTGGATCTTGTGCAGATTCCCGGACGCGTGCCTCTTTCCATAACCTCAGCATTTCTTGGCGTTCAGACTCAGAGATTTCAGCCCATGGATCAGTAACTGTTGACCCTTCCATTGTTAGGTCGCCTTCGTGCTGGCCTGAGCTCGGCATGTGTGTCTCCACGTTAGTGTATTGAAGGTCGTTGAGTTCTGAGGCAAGGTACTCCGATTCTCATTAACTGGAGTAAGTACTAAAGTCGTAAAGCTTTTCTCCGGGCTACACCCCACGGAGAGATTTTAAAAAGAATTAGGATAGAAAATATATGTGACGGGCTAGGACTTTCGGCCAGTGCACGGAAGCAATGCCACAATTAAATGTTTATATTTTCTATGCAGTTCAGGAGCGAGCAGCTACAGCGCTTTATGACTACTAAAGCTATTCCAGATCCCTTAGCCTTACATGTGACGAAACAAGGATGGGCCCTGTAGTTATACACAGCCCAGCCAGAACCCAGCCGGGCCTAGCCCGTAACAGTAGGTATCAAATGTGAACTCTTACTGACAATGGTGATCTATGAAGGTGATGCTAGATGTGCAACCCGACGATTGATAATATCATCTAATGGATGATGTGAAGTATGATATTATTTTGGATAGATTAATTCACTAAACTCGGCAGGTGAGGAGATTGTAAAGTACATGAACAGCGTCTGTGAACCAGCCTGTATTTTCCACCCTTTCGTAATACAGCAGCCCATCTTCTGTTCCCCTGTCTCCTAACAACTCAACCGAGCCAGCACAACAGTATTTGCAGAGCAATTCTTCATTCGGATGTTGAAGTCGTCTGTGATAGCTAGCGAAGTCACCATGCCCAGTCCTTGCAGCAATGAGGCGGTGATATACCCATCGAGTTAAAGCTAACTTTGGAGGCCGTTTTCTTCGCATCAGTAGGTCCAGATCTTCATACCTGTCCGATCTATTCTTTTGCCACCAATCTTCCGCAAGCTTCTGTTCGCGTATTGTGACTTGGCGCTTGAGCGCTGCAAATGTCAGGACTTCGTGAGATTCCTTCCTAATGCACTCTGGTCTCGGGATATTTCCTTTCATATTTGTTGATGCAAGAGCTGACTTTGCCATTGTATCTGCATTTTCGTTACCTTCAACACCACTCTGTCCCGGAACCCAGCGGATTTTTACGGCAAGTTGAGCCTTGGATAGTTCAATAAAATTCCTTACCTCAAACTGTTCGGAACTCGTTCTGCCACTTACAAGGGCTCTGACTCCCTCTTGATTTTCGACGAGCATCTTGATACCGGTATTGCCTCTGTTTTGACACGCAGAATATGGCAAGCAAGAACTCAAGGTTTGAAAGGTAACAAAGCTAAAGAGCAAAGCTCTGTCTAAAAATTACATATATAATAATATTTAAGCGAGTAGTAATGAAAATGTCATCAGTGCTTCGATAACGCCACACCTCTGTGGGTATCCCAATCCAATACCATATCTCCATACCAGATCCCTAGTCACTTAACAGTCCCCCCTCCTTTCAAGGGATCGTCCCCATCACTTCATCAGCATAGCGTATGGGTGGTCTCCTTGATCTTGAATTTCTTTCCAATAAACTTTCGGTCGGAAATGGTTTATCGGGGTGACGATAGTGAAATGCTTGAATCTCTATCTCATCGTCTTCGAAATCATGTTTTGATATCCAGTCTTTTGTTCCATTGCTCCACTGAGCTTCATATTTGAAGAGCCCATTTTTTATCCTAGAGTTTGTTATGTCTGTAATAGTTTGTAGATGATTCTTCATCATCTACAAACCAGTCCATACTGTACTGTTGTTGACCTTGTTGTGTTGGTTTATTTTTCTCAAGTTTACTAACATGAAAAGTATCATATATTTTACCAAATAGATCCTTTAAATCCAGCTGGTATGTCTGGTTAGTTATTTTATGGACAATCTTGAAAGGACCAATATGCTTTTTGGTAAGTTTTTTGGAAGTTCTTTTTGTTCTAATATGACTTGTCTTCAGCATCACCAAGTCTCCGACTTTGAAATCTATGTCTTCATGTTTTTTATCATAGTGTTGCGTCATTTTAGAGTTCTGCGTCTCCATAATAATTTATAGTCTCTTCATTATTTCGTTGACCTTTGAAGCGTGTGTAGCTGCACTTTCGGATTTTTGTACTTCTCCAGGTTCTTCACTCTTAATTTGGAAGTTTGGCAGGTAGCCCTGATCGGCATAAAATGGTGCCATTCCTGTTGCAGCGTGTTTAGAGTTATTCCAGCAAAATTCAAATAAGTCTAGATATTCATCCCAATTGTTTTGTTCGAAGTTAACGTAAGATCTGAGGTAAGATTCTTTAGACTGGTTAATTCTTTCAGCAAGTCCATTACCTTGTTGATGAGCGGTTGTGGTAGGTGTCTGGCTGAACCCCATAAGATGTCCAAGTTGTTTCCAGAATTTGTTGATGAACTGCTTACCACGATCTGTGATGAATAGTTTTGGTATACTATGTTGTCTAACTACGCCTTGTCGAACTAACTTGGCTGTTTTTTCGGCAGTGAGACCAGCAAGTCTACATGCCATAAAGCGACCGCGTCTAGTAGCTGCATCAATACATGTTAATATTGCTGTATTTCCATTTCTAGTTTTGGGTAAGTCTGTTATAAAGTCCATAGCGACTCTAGTCCATTTTCCCTCGGGAACTGGAAGTGGGCTTAATTTTCCGTATTGTTTGTATGTTTTCGACTTGCTACAAATACAAAGTTGGCAGCCAGCGACATAATCTCTTATATCACATGTCATGTTAGGCCAATAATAATTCCGTTGAGCTAGTTCTATTGTACGTGCAGTACCCCAGTGCCGGCGAGTTTATTATCATGGCTGAGTTCCTTGGCTTTGATACGAAGTGATTCTGGGATATAAAGCCGCTTAAGTTCATACCATAGTGCATCATCTTCTAGATGCCATTTTTCAGGGAGTTCATGTTGAAGTATTTGGGTGGCAAAATTGTCTGCATGTAATGCTTGAGCCATAGTCTCTCTGAATTCGAGTGCGACTATTGAACTTATAATTATTTCGTTGTCTTCTTTTAAGTTTAGTCCCCAGTCCTTGTCATCATCATTATTTTTAGTCATGTAGTGTCATGTAGAGACATGGTTCATTCATGAGTTGATATTGTTCAGACAATCATGACTATATCACAACGTCATGTATAGACACGATTCATTGTTTGTTGTTAAGGTTATGAGTTGAATGGGAGCATAGTCACTGATTAATTTTCACAGATTCTGTTTCAGGATATTGTAGAGTTGGTAAGTTACTTGTTGGCAGGTATCAGATACTACTTCTTCGATACTTTTCACGAGATAGAACACAGACTACTTATATACCCTAATATGACCCTTGTCATCGTCTATGTTCTCTCTCCCGACTTACTGCCAACAGCGCGCCTAGGTAAAGCTCTGCAGCTCATGAGTCCATCTCTCATGAGAGGCCTCCCCCGTTCCGGAGGCTGGTGCACGCAGTCCCAGCGCGCGTCGCTGAAATACCTCAATCACTTACGTGTAATATCCCAGCTGAGCGATCCTGAACTCAGCTGTTCAGGACCGACAGCAGACCTGTCCATGGCTTGCGCTCGTGGTTCGTACATACACCGCAGCGTCGCGCCAATCATTCCCATACAGTGTCTCAATCCCGCAGTCCTTAGTCCTGTGTGTCCAGGTCACGGGACACTGCGTTGAGAATATTAGTGGGAACATATTATGTAATCAATTATTAGCGTGCTTGTAACATTAGGAGTTTCCAGTTAGAATTAGAACAAACAACTTACATCTGACTTAACGAACTCCACAGGCATCCAGTGATGCTAATTACAGGCGTGCTTTGAGTTCCAAGTCACCGTAAGCCACATTGTTATCCCTACGCACGAACGCACAGTCCATTACTCAGGAGTGGAAGCATTTGCATAGTTCCGGTAGCGTGCAAGGTCTGCATATACCTCTGAGCGCTCTCCCGTAATTACCAGGCGATACCTAACCACACATGGCTAGCGCGTGTGGTCAATAGGCTCATCACGACGCTGCCCCAATCATTGCCCTGCAATGACTCAGTCCGGCGCTCTTAAGTCTCCGACTCAGGGGCGACAGTAGCTGCATATGTAGTCAGTACACGACGTGCATATGCACCTGTTGGCGCCGAGACAGTCATTGAGTGGCAGTATCACAACATTTGTACCTGTTGTATCAACCATGAATATGTCTTAGTGATAGGAGAAATATCATTGACTAGTTACTAGAAACCTAGTCAAGATCCTAAACATACAACTGAGACTAGGAGAATTTTACTGAGTAAGTAATTATTCTGATGAATCTAGATCTGGAGGAAAATAATCTGGTTGCTTGGCTCGAGGTATATGAACCTGAGCATATCATGTATTATAAGGAAGATAGAAATCTATCTTAATCACAATCATCATCTTTATTCATGTCACCATCAATAGCTGCAAAGGACAGTTTAACCATTTCCTTATATGTAGTCTGGTCTTCTAGAAGGAGCATCGGCTGGATTTTTCTTTCCTTCACAGTGGTAGATCTCAAAATCATAACCGGCAAGCTTTTCAATGTAGCCAGATTGTCGACAATTTGGGCGGACAGTAGATTTAAAATATCTAAGATTTGCGTGATCACTGTAGATCTTGACCGTGTGTTGGGCGCCTTCAAAATAAACTCGAAAATGGATTAATGCATCAACTACCGCGAGTAGTTCTTGATCTGGAGTTCCGTACCTAGTTTCCTCTGGATGAAGTTTTCTGCTCCAGAAAGCAACAGGCCTTTTTACACCATCGTGTCTTTGTGACAATATTCCTGAAATTTCTCCTCCTGATGCATCAGTTTCGAGAATTCCTTGTAGATTGGGGTTCCATTGCTGAAGCATGGGCGAAAGTTTAAAACTATCCTTGATATTCTCGAACAATTTGAGTGCATTGGAATCAAAATTGAATGTTTTCTGAGTAGCTTGTTTGTTGAGTAAGTTGGACATTCCCGTGCTTATCTTTGAATATTGACATATAAATTGCCTGTAGAAATTTGTAAACCCTAAGAATTGTTGTAGCTGTTGTAGCGTCTTAGGAACAGGCCAATCTATAATTGTACTGATTCTTTTAGGACTAATTTTTAATCCTCCTGTGCCAACAACAAATCCAAGGAAATCTACTTGAGTCAACTCAAACGCACATTTAGAAATTTTACAATATAGTCCATTTTCGATTAATCTCTGGAGAATATTTACAGTTTTCCGATGAAGTTCTTGTTTAGTTTGTGAGAAGATCAAGAAATCGTCTACGTAAGAAACAATACCTTCATTCAGATCTCGGAATATTCTGTCAATGAAAGCCTGCCGTGTTGGTGGAGAATTTGCTAAGCCGAAAGGCATCACCAACCATTTGAAACAGCCGTCTGATGTCCGAAATGCCGTTTTCCATTCATGACCAGGAGCAATGCGGATCATATTGTATGCGGAGATGATATCAAGACGATTGAAGTACCTAGCGCTACAAAGTTTGTCTAGTAAATTGTTGATGTTTGGAACAGGATATTTATCTTTTATTGTAATAGCATTGAGATTTCTGTAGTCCATGCACATTCTTAGTTCTTTGGAATGAGTTTTTTTGCCAAAAAGTACGTTTGCTGGTGCCTGTGCTTTACATCTGCGAATCCAGCCTTTCGAAATTAGATTATTTGTTTGGTTTTTTGCCTCAATTCTCTCTTTTTCTGATAATCTAGACATAGGTATTATACGGGATAGTTTTCCATCTGGGATATCAATTGTCATGTCTGTACCTTTTCTAAGAGGGGGAAGTTGATCTGCTTTTTCTTTTGAAAAAGCTTCTTTTAGGAACATGAGATTTGCTGGGATCACAATTTGTTCATCTTCAGATTGTGCATCATTCTGTGCTAAGGAATTTACAAAGGAATTATTTTCTTCATCTTTCTGATTTGATGGTGGCGGTTGGGGTGAAATTTTATGGCTTTTTTTGTCTTGTATCAATGGTTCGTAATTAGCAGGTCGTTGGTGTATGGTCTTAGAGATCCAGTCGATATTAGGGTTGACATTTTCCAGCCATGGCAACCCCAATATATCACCATAAGACTTTATGGGGGCTTCTTCAAATTCTACATTGCCTTCAAAGATTCCAGGTACTTTAGTCATTATCGGAGATTCATAGGACTCATTTGCGGGAACTACTACCTCTCCATTAAAGGAAGATATCTGCTTATTCAGGTGCGTTTTGGTTTGATCGGGATTTAAATTCATTATTTTAGGTACACATGCATTGAATTGCGCCGCCCCATCCACTAGTATTCTGGTTTGAACGCCTCCAATTTCGCCCATAACTTCAACTGCTTTGGTAGTGTTCAGACTAGCAATTGTAAGTGGCTTACTTGGGACTGAGCTTGGATGAGTAGAGCATACCTTGGATGAAAGAGTGACAGGGTCAACTAGTAAAGGTTTGCCTTCTTTTTTGCACTTATTGATAAGTTTTTGGCAGAGGTGCATGGGGTGGTTCCCTCCATCGAACAAAGGTTATTATTTCTGCGATAATCTTTGACGTCTTGGCTAATCTTTCCATTGGTGTCAACTACCTGTGGTATGGGGCGAGTTGCATTTGACATGGTATGCAAAAAGTGAGATAACAACTGATACCTTTTGCTAGGTCTATAGAGTGATTCTTGTAATTTATAGTCTGTCATTTTCTGCATTTTTTGCATGTAAAAATTTTCATTGAATTGAACTGCAAGTTGTGCCACCATTTCATAATTGTCGAAGTCTATGTATGCGTCTCCTGCAAGCTTATCTTTTATTGGTGCAGCGAGACCCTGGTAGAATTCAGCTCCCCAGACTTGCTTTGGGTAGTCAGTCTCATAGCAGAGCAACTCAAATCGCTGTTTATACCACTGAATATTGAAATGTATAACCCACTACTTAGTTCGTGGACTTGTTGGTAGAGGGAAGCTTATGCAATAATGAAGGATAAAAGGATGTCAATTCGACTACTCTTCTAAACACAGACACCAGACTCCTTTTAATCCCAATAGATAGCCCGTGCGGGATCTCCTATTAACAGCAGTAAACAACGCTAGCACAGGGTATATGCAATCTCCGTTCGCCAAACACCAGTCGGTCGGGACTACCTATTATCGAGCCTAGTAGGATCGTCAAAGTGTATTTCAACACAGAAATAATAGAAACCTCAACAACCAAACCCTTCATCAATTACTTCCATTAATCATCACCTGACTTATCTCTGTACTCCATATTTTCAACACTTAACAGTATTTTTCTCCTGCTTGAGTATTTGTCTTTCATAGATCATTCTCTGTCGCAAGGCCGAATTTTGAAAGCGCGCCCGAAGTCTTTCAGCAAATGCCATCCAATTATCTTTTAGTTCAGGGAACATTCTTAATTCAAGTCGAGCCCATTCCTTGGGTGCATCTGAAGTTACATTATCTACTGCCCCTTCAAGGTGATCGATTGCTACAATTATCTTTTGCCTATCAGTGAAGTGAAATTGCGGCTGTAAAATGAAGTTGGCTTCGAGATCTTCGAGAAATTGGTTGACATTGGTCTTTCCAGAGTACTTCATGATTGGCGAAATTGGTATTTGTATGAAATAGGGATTAGGTTGATGTAGAGACGATGAGTCATGATTGTGACTGTAGTAATTTGGTATTGCATTAGCAGGCGATGTAAGTGGTGGTGGTTTGCATTGAATTTGTGGGTTTGATAGCGGAATTTTCGAATCAGAGTGTATGTTTTCGAGATTAAGGTTTGGGAAAGCCTTTGAAATTGATTCTTGAATCATCTTTGCTACTGTTTCGCTAGTGAGTGTGTCGTCTTGTAGGGGGTCACAACGTGTAATTGGGTTGAACTTTGCCGATGTTATTGGACAGTGTGATGACTTTTCGAATGAAGATTTGAGCGGTGGGTTGGTGAGATTATTTTCATGTGCGGCGGGATTTTCATCTGGAATGTGGGCATGTCGGCGTGTGTTGTTAATGATATTGGATTTTTCAATCCCGCGAAAAAAGTTTTTAGGTAATGATGACATTGCAGAATGGTGTAATAAGGATTGGAAAGAGTTCTCAGGTGCCAAAGTCGAAGAGCTTTATTGTTATGACACGCAGAATATGGCAAGCAAGAACTCAAAGTTTAAAAGGTAACAAAGCTAAAGAGCAAAGCTCTGTCTACAAATTACATATATAATAATATTTAAGCGAGTAGTAATGAAAATGTTATCAGTGCTTTCATAACGCCAAACCTCTGTGGGTATCCCAATCCAACACCATATCTCCATACCAGATCCCTAGTCACTTAACAGCCTCAAATTTCCAACGCCGGTTCTAGGCCTCGGACTGCCCCAGCGATTTCTGCATCAAAGACCTCTGGTCCCGGGAGAAATTATCCACCACTCGCTATGAGTTCTCCGTCCCTGTAGATGGCAAAGCCATAGGCTGAGTATGCTGGGCCGGTAGATGACCCATCAATGGAGGCATACGGCGTCCCTGCAGAAAGATTTCTAAGCCATTGATTTCTTCGCGTCGCCTTTTCCTCCTTGTCACATTTGACCCTAGCCGTAGCCATCGCGATTCTCGGTTAGTATAGCTGCCCAGGCCCTTCTGGTGTCGGTAGGTTGAGATTCTCGTTCTGAAGGAGTGTCAGGTATCGATCTGGAGTTTTGAAGGCACGGTCTTTTTACGCCTCTCTAAGTTTGAGTCGCTTGATTGCCTCCTTTGATGTCTCAGCTGCCCTTGACGACAAATGGTGATAGCTGTCAAGTCGGCGGATTCTGGCCGCGTTTCGGAGCTATCGCTGCTGTAGTATTAGAATAAGATTCTGGTATATGAGTGGTAGGTAAGTACTGGAAGTAGAATTGATAAAGTATTGAGTTAAACTATTGGGTATGATTCTTGCAATCGAAGCATCCTTCAATGCTGCGACCATACTCCTATTAATATGTGTCTGCCAGCCTCGTCTATACGCTAATACAGAACTACTAAGACAGCGTATCGAAGATCTCCAAATGCCTTACTCTCTATAATCCTAAGTAGGTAATAAATATAACCTCAACTCCATTATGTTCAGGTAAAGAAATGATTATGTTTGACCAACCATGTTATAATAAGTTAGATTATGACAAATGGTAACGCATTTAGTCGATATTATCAATTTAGTCAGAATAAAGGCGGAACTGTATTTCAGGTAATTACAGATTGATATCTTGTTGCTACATGGAGAAAACTACTCAGCACTACATACATTAAGATTATATCACGTGCTCAGTTTTTTCCTTCACTATTTGCCCAGAACATGATGATGCCTGACGCACGCTTAGTGCAGTTGTACAACACCTACATAACTTTTATCAAGTTAATATAATATGTAGTAAAGTTTGTACCAGTAGTATCCCTGGCTCCCGGTGCTGAACTATATTTGGTGTAGTTCGTCACACTGGTAGTGCAGCTCGAACTGCAGTTAAAATAGTTCTATGTAGTAACTTGAGGTGCCATCTGACACCCGTACTTACTTTCTTGTCTCTTTTGGTCATAATATGGATGAGTCCAGGCCACCAAGCTTCAGCGCCATAAATTGCCGTACTGACTACACATACGTTCACTGCACCGATTAATGGTGCCGGAGCCGCGCCTTGTTGGACCCTATTAATACTTTGTATAAAGTGAGATAGTGATTGTGCCTTATGATATCATTCCTGGATGTGTTGCCTAAATGTCAGTGGTGAGTCAAGCCAGACCCCGAACCATCGGATATTTGGAGAAGGCGTAACCAGCTGTCCCTCATTGCTGTGAATACCTCGGGTCAGCTCCGATCGAGCCTCATCGGGCTTCCACCATCGCGGCACTCGGACACTCGGCCGCAGTAAGCTAGGTGAGATTAGGGCACTGATAGCACAGCTAAATACCTAATCACTCTGGCAACATCCTTACGTCTGAGCGTTGCCTGGTGGATCAATGCATTTAGACTGAGGTGCTCATCACTCTGATGGCTACCGAGTGGCAACAGCATACAATGTGACGACGGTTTGTAGCTCTGCAATCCCGGAAGTTCCCCACTAGCAACCAGTGTTAATAGTATGTTATGACAGGAGATATTGGCAGGGGCTATGGAAGTGGTTACTGTGACAGAAGTAGGAAGCACCTGTGGTGAGTGCGTGATCAGGACTTGGGTACTAATTGTATATATAAGGAAGCAATACTTCCGCAGTCAGATAGAGAATTAACCATCTCACTACTGTCCATTCCAACACATCTTCTCACTACAGCCACATCAATTATATCCGCGCATCCATAATCATCTGCATCCATTTCAGGTATTCATCTGTTCCCTCATGACCTCGTTATTATAACACTCATTCCTAACTGCGAGGCTGGATGAGTCGAGTCTCTTCTTCGGTCCTCCTCCAATAACCAGGAACTCGGACTTAAAAGGTTCAAACCTTATCATATGCATTGAAGCGAGTTGGATTATCCTGTATACTTCTGCTTGGGCAGCCTCAACAGCCTCACTAGGACTTTGACCGGCTCGAACAATGGCAATGTCATCCGCATAACTGAATCTACAGTTGAAGTTCAATCCTCAAGTAGAATCGAGATGTATAACATGAATAGAAGTGGCGAAAGTGATGATCGTTGGGGAACACCGCACTCAACGAGCTTCTCATCTGTTACGCCTTCTTCATGTCGTACCAGGACTTTTCGTTGTTTGTGAAATGATTCCACCAGGCGACAGAGTAATATTAGCCAGCCCTGATTTCGCATTCGTGCGAGCAGCCGATTGTGTAGCACCGCATCGAAAGCACCTTGTATTTCCATCGTGACCATACCTGTGACTTTGTTCGATCTCATAGCAGCTTCTGCATCGTGTGTAACACATGATACCAAGTCCACTGCTGAACGTCCTGGTAGTGCACCGAAGAGTTGTGGGGGTACCGCTTTGTGCTTTATTACAAGCCAGGACATACGTTTAGCTCTAAGCCTTTCCAGTCCTTTACCCAAGCTGGAGAGTAGTGATATGGGGCGCAATCCTTTTAGACTGAAGAGATAGCGTACAATTTTTGGAAGTGATACAATTTCCACTACCTTGAAAGGCGTACTGAAGTATTGCAAGTTCAGACATGCCTGGAAGAGGTCCCTGATTTATGTTCCAATCGTGCTCCAGCAGGCTTTGAGGAGTCAGACAATGATCTTGTCAAACCCCGGAGTCGTTTCTTTGCTACCAATCGTTGATGCTGTGATATCCTTCAGTAACACCTCTCTGTCCCATAGAATCAACTCTAGTTGGCTGTCCTCCCACGTATTGATGTCGCTTCTCGCGTTGAATCTTGCAAGAAGAGAATCTTGCAATGCAACAGTTCGCTCTAATGGATCTGAAAGCCACTGGTTTGGTAATACCTGGAGTGGAGGAGGCTATTTCATCGGCTTTGGTTCAGCCCATCGCATGAGTTTGAACACTTGTGCCTCTATCTCTGCTACCTCGACTTGATTCGTCTAGTATTCGCGTTTGGATCTCTTCACAAATGCTCGAAAAGCCCTACGTGTCGTTACTGTATCTTCAGTAGTTCTTTTCGCTGTATTGGATTATGATTCCTTTAGATGGATAGAACAGTGTGGCTGGAAGCAGATTCGATAAAGTATAGGGTTGAACAAACGTATGTTATTACAACAGTCTCAGCATTCCCTAAGAATGCTGCAGCCTAGCTCGTACTAACGTTCCCCTACTAGGCTCATCTACACCCAAATATGAAACTACTAATACAGGGTATATAAGATCTTCAAACGCCTTACCCTTTTTACTACTATATAAATAATAATCACAACTATAACTCCGTTATCACCTCCACGCAAATAAATTAATTTATCCACTCATTGATACCCGAGAAATCAAGCAGCACCATGGCTGTGCACAGCCAGCCGTCGTCCTCGGCATCAACCGACCCAGGAGACCTTTGACACCCGAGCCTTCTTGGGATTGCCGCCGCAATGGAGCAATCGGAACGCGAACAAAAATAGCGAATGAGCGTAGCGCAAAACTTCCTGAAAAATATCGATGCCTGGGCAAAGTCCTTGTCAGAAAATGAAGGCGCGCACTTAGTCGCGCCACTAATAGAAAATATTTTACCTATTGTAACAGCGTTTGCGATAGGCAACGTCAACGCCGCAAGTCACCAAGGCAAGAATTCATCCCATGAAAGTACTCACATAAAAACCTCTGTACCCATGGCGACAAATGTAGCGGAGAAACCCCATCACGATCTCCCTCAAAATCCAAGGGAAACTGCTTCTCTGTGGGTGACTATAGCCCGAAAGGCAGCCAAGCTCCCGGATCCGCCAGCCAACCTGGTAAAGCGAAGGCCTGCCGTGCAGTCAAAACCAGCCGGACAAGAACCTCCAAAAGAGGATAAACGACTCTTCGTTTGCATGGGACGCGAACATCAGTGGCGGACATTATCACCTGTCACAATAAAGAAACTCATCACTGAAAAAGCTGGAGTCGCACCTTCAGCAATTATGACGATGACACAAGTTAGGTCTGGCCTAGCAATGGAGTGCGTATCAGACGCACTCCGGGAATCAATTCTGGGTGTAGGACCTTCATTTCAAAAGGATGAAATTACAATTGAGCCCGCCTCAGATTGGACATCAGTCATGGTCCCTCACGTTCCAATATGCATCCGTACATTAGACAGAAGGATTGAAATAACCAGTGAAATGGTGAAGGCGGAGTGCCAGGCAGTTTGTGGAGTCACACCAATACAGGTGCATCCAAGCGAAACAAAACTAGGCAGCTATTCCGCTAGCTGGATCGTGCACTTCAAACAGTCACCAGCCAACCTAAGGTTCAGGCTGTTCGATGAGAGTGGCCCTGCTACACCATTCTCCCGTAAACGCCCCATAGAGCAATGTCAACGCTGCTGGGGCTACCACTCAACAAGGAACTGCGTCAAAGGACAGCGGTGCGAAAAGTGTTCTGGCACGCATGAAGCAGCCGAATGCTCGGTGAACATACCCAAATGTTCAAACTGTGCTGGACCGCACGAGTCAACCCACCTGAGCTGCATGGCCCGGCCAAGGCAATACAATGGACAAGTAACGCCTCGGACACCAGCCGAGCTACGAGTTATTGTTGTGCTGGCTCGGTTGAGTTGTTAGGAGACAGGGGAACGGAGGATGGGCTGCTGTATTAGGAAAGGGTGGAAAATACAGGCTGGTGCACAGACGCTGTTCATGTACTTTACAATCTCTTCACCTGCCGAGTTTAGTGAATAAATCTATACAAATAATATCATACTTCACATCATCCATTAGATGATATTATCAATCGTCGGGATGCACATCTAGCATCACCTTCATAGATCACCATTGTCAGTAAGAGTTCACATTTGATACCTACTGACACCCATTTGGCCACAGTGATACGCACTCAGTGTCCATCGTGCCATCACCCAGCGTGAGCGCGCCATCTCCGCGACTCACCATTTCACATGAGCCCGTGCCACTCCACCGACGGACAGCAGAGTCATTTAATCGCCATATACCTCACAGCTCATAACCACAACAGTTATTCGAGAGCGAGGACACATAGATTTTAAGGCAGCATTATTAAGATTTCAAGAAAAAGGTAAGGCCCGGGAGGTAATTAGCATACCAGAAGAAACAATGCTTGATAATGAGTAATACACCAAACTCTAATAAGCTTAACCACAAATATAGCACCGTTCTATTTCACCATGTGAATGTGGGAAAGGGTGGGCAAAACATGGATATAACGCTCCATCAAGCTTGGGAAGCAGAAGTACACATAGTTATGGTTCAAGAACCATGGAGCGTGCAAGAAGACGGAGAGCTTATAACGAAAAGCCATCCTGGCTTTGATAGTTTCATGCCCCTTGCAAACACGACGCCGAGACCACGACCAAGCGCTGTCACTTTTGTGAGAAAAGGACTTCGAGCGGCTCAGAATTCACCCTCGTCATCAAGCCAGTCGTCAAACTAATGTTTCGTGCAGGTTTGTGGACTGACCTTTGTAAATGTTTATCGTGACCCGGGCCTTAGTGGGACTCTAGATCCTTTATAAAACCGGTGGCCAACAGGTCCATCGGTAGTGAGAGATGATATTAACTCAGTCTCACAGTATTGGCAGTCATTAACAGAACGCGAATATGGAAATGGCGATCTTCTCACGTGGTGGGCCCGCAGAAACAATATGCAGCTATTAAATACCTTAGGAGAAAGTACTCATCGTGATAGAAATGTGCTGGATCTAACCTGGAGTAATACGACGACTGTTGCATCAGTATCAACACGGTTCGATTGTACATCAGACCACTCCACCGTTGAAGGCTCAGTTGATACACCTGGATGCTCGGATCTATCTGAGATCCCAAGACCAATACGCGTGAGGGACTGTGATCTAGAAAAGTTTGCCCGATGTGTGAAGCAATGGGTAAGGCACGGACCCCTCAGCAGTCAAATCGAGATAGAAGATTTCACAGAGAGCTTAATCAATGTACTTCAAGACGCGGTCAAAGTTATCGGACGCGCACCCGCCGTAGGAAAGGGGAAAACAGCGCCTTGGTAGAGTGCGGGCTGTAAAAGGCGACAAATTGACTACAGGATAGCCAAAAGGACGTCCGGAGATGTAGAAATAACTCATAAGGCCTTCCGAGCCGCAGTGAAGTCAGCTAAACGCGAATACTGGACAAAGCAAGTCGAGGCAGCAGAGACAGAAGCACAAGTGTTCAAACTCATGCGATGGGCCAAACCAAAGCCGAAAAAACAGCTTCCTCCTCTCCAGGTAGCACCAAACCAGTGGCTCTCAGATCCACTCGAGCGGACAATCGCACTTCGAGATTCACTTCTTGCAAGGTTCGACGCTAAAAGCGACATAGAAACGTGGGATAATAACCAACCAGATTCTATTCCATGGAGCGGAGAGGTATCACTGGAAGACGTTACAGTATCTACCATAGCAAGTAATGAAACGGCTCCGGGATAAGACAAAATCACAGTTCGACTCCTCAAGGCTTGCTGGAGTACAATTGGTACATATGTCAGGGACCTCTTCCAGGCTTGTTTGAACTTGGGGTACTTTCCTACGCCGTTCAAAGTAGCTGAAGTTGTACTTCTTCCCAAAAATAGACGTGATCTCTCCAGCCCAAAAGGATGGCGTCCCATATCGCTACTCTCCAGCTTAGGCAAGGGATTAGAAAAACTCATAGCTAATGTTGGAAATGGAGACACAGAGTGTTGTGGACGTATGGGCCCTCCATTTCGTCTAGGTTCCCGACACGATCTTGTGTGTGTTTAAGAGGTTGGAATGGGTAATATGGTAGCGCTTCAGGCTACCTATTAGATATATGAGCGGCTGTATGGCGTGGGCACAAGGAGGTTATTGGGGGTTTTCTATGCCTAGATGGCGCCACACTCGTTTATGGTGTGGCTTAGGCTACGTGTCGCTTACACTTGTACTTGTAGCGCACACTTTCCACACTTTTAGCTGTAATCCGAACATGACACTCTTTCAGTCAACTTCTACTTTCGTTCCATGAATATTGCGCCCATTTCATTGCGCGATATTTCCAACAGCTAAACGTATGTCCTGGCTTGTAATAAAGCACAAAGCGGTACCCCCACAACTCTTCGGTGCACTACCAGGACGTTCAGCAGTGGACTTGGTATCATGTGTTACACACGATGCAGAAGCTGCTATGAGATCGAACAAAGTCACAGGTATGGTCACGATGGAAATACAAGGTGCTTTCGATGCGGTGCTACACAATCGGCTGCTCGCACGAATGCGAAATCAGGGCTGGCTAATATTACTCTGTCGCCTGGTGGAATCATTTCTCAAACAACGAAAAGTTCTGGTACGACATGAAGAAGGCGTAACAGATGAGAAGCTCGTTGAGTGCGGTGTCCCGCAAGGATCACCACTTTCACCACTTCTATTCATGTTATAAATCTCGATTCTTCTCGAGGATGGCACGACTAACTGTAGATTTGGATATGCAGACGACATCACGATTGTCCGAGTTGTCAAAAGTCCTTCTGAAGCAGTTGAGGCAGCCCATGTTGAAGTAGACAGGATAGTCTAACTGGCTGCGATACACATGATTAGATTCGACTCTTCGAAGTCTGAGCTCCTGGTCATCGGAGGAGGACCGAAGAAGAGACTCGACTCATCCAACCTAACAGTTAGAGTTGGGCAACAGCTTATTATGCCTTCTCCGCATATCCGATGGCTCGGAATCTGGCTTTATTCTCAATTATCATTCAGACGGCACGTTCAGGAATGGTATAGTAAGGCACAGCGACTGTCCCACTTCATACGCAGCATAAACAGGGTCCATCGAGGTGCGGCTTCGGGACCATTAATTCATGCGGTGAACGCATGGGTAGTTAGCACGGCAATCTAAGGCGCTAAAGCCTGGTGGCCTGGACTGACTCGAATCACGACCAAACGAGACAATAAAGTAAGTATTGGTGTTGGATGGCACCTCCAGCTACTAGATAGAACTATTTTGACTGAAATCCGAGCTGCACTCCCAGTGTGGCGGACTACATCAAATATAGTTCTGCGCCGAGAATCAGGGATCTTACCTGCAGGAATAATGCTCCAGCAGCGACAGCTCAGAAGTGCGGCTAGAATCCGCCGACTTGATAGCCATCATCCACTCGCGTCAAGGGCAGTTGAGACGCCTAAAGAGGCAATCAAGCGACTCCGACTGCGAGAGGGACAGAAAGGACGTGCCTTTAGGGTTCCAGAGCGATACTTAACACGCCTTCAGAATTGGAACCTCAATCTACCAGAATCAGAAGGTCCTGGGCAGCTTTATGAACCGCGGACCGCGATTGCTACAGCCGGGGTCAAATGCGACAAAGTGGGAAAGGCGAAGCAGATTAAGCTGTGGCTTAGAAATCTTCCCGCAGGTACGCTGTGCATCTACTCTGATGGGTCATCTACCGGCCCAGCATACTCAGCCTATGGCTACGCCATATATAGGGATAGAGAACTCCTAGCGAGTGGTGGTAACTTCCTTCCTGGAGCTGAGATTTTTGATGCGGAAATCGTGGGGGCAGTTCGAGGTCTAGAGGCTGCATTAAAAATTGGAGGGAGTATTGATATCAAGGTACTCCTCGACAATCAAGAGGCGGTTAGAGCCCTTAAAACTGGTAGAACAAATTCCTCGCAAGTAGAGGTAATGTATTTTTGGGAAGTATGCAAGACCCGACCAGCCATAGAGGTTTGCTGGGTCCCGGGACATAGTGGCATACTAGGCAACGAAAGGGTCGACGCGATAGCAAAAGCAGCACTTGCAGTAAAGATTAGGGAAGGGAATTTACCGAGACCTAGGATCATCTGGGAGGAAGCTCACGAAGTCCTGATATTTGCAGCTCTCAGACGCCACATCACAATCCGCGTACAGAAACTGGCGGAAGATTGGTGGCATAAGAATAGAACGGACAGGTATGAAGATCTGGACCTACTGATGCGAAGAAAACGCCCTCCGGAGCTAGCTCTACCTCGATGGACATATCACCGCCTCATTGCAGCAAGGACTGGGCATGGTGACTACGCCGGCTATCAGAGACGGTTGCAACACCAGAATGTAGAAATGCTCTGTAAATGCGGCCGAGAAAAACGGCCATGGTATTTTGCAGAATGTCGCCTGGCTATCTAGAAATGGCGGACAGAAACGAAGGAAGTCCGACCAACTATAAGGGACATGATAGGGCAAGAAGGATGGCAGATATTCTGGCGCTTTTTTGCTGCAACCAAATGTTACAGCAAAAATGAATCATAAACAGGGGGTCAAAAGATCAACAGAAATGCTTCTTGGGACCTGTTGGAAAATGAAGTATAATCCTATTAGTAACGATTACCTTCATTACCTAAGGGTTCCCAACGCAATCCCTACATCCACTATTTACACTCTGGCCCCATCTCCCCTGTAAGATTTGCACGAATAGATACTAGTGTGGCTCTACTTCTATGACAAGGGAATACAGCGTAAATGATTGCCTACTACAACTCACTGATTTTTACTAAATATATCATCACGTCGTTTTTATGGTCTTGATTGACATCTTTTTATATATAAAACATATAATTAATTCACTCTTCTTCGCTCTGCTTTAAGTGATACTCTATCTCTTTCAACAGATTATGAGACCAAAGCTCTAACCAACTGTGCTACGACTACATCAGCTCTTTTACACGAGACAGAACCATTTCTGCTCATTCTATTTTTTACTCCTTTTCGAGACAGGACCATTTTCTGCTCAACCTTTAATCTCACACCTTAACGCTCATCATCGCATATTCTATCACTGGAACCTTTCGTCATGTCTACTGCCAAGATTCTCAAGCATTGTAAGAATGCTCCCGAGCTCAGTAAGGAGACGTATCTAAGATGGTGTCGGATATTTAAATTGAGTTTAAACACTCATAATGCCCAAGAATATATTCTGAGGAAAGTACCCGATCTAATTCCCGTCGATGAAAAGTCTACTTCTGAAATGTCCCCTCAGCAACTTGTCGACAACGACATAAAGTCAGCGCTCCTCCAGCTAGTTCCAGAGGATGTTTACTACATCATTGAAGCCTTACCTACGGCATTTCAAATGTGGAACGCAATTGCAGCCTACTACCAGCCTAACAGCGAAGTTTACATAGATGGGCTGATAAAAGATTTTTGGAGACTTAACTTCAATTCAGGCGCTGACGTCGACGAGTGCGCAACCGAGTTGACAAAACTGCAATCTAAGATTGCATCATTAGACCCATCCAAGCGCCCTTCTGATCTATCGAAAAGGAACCGCCTCCTAGATCATTTTGAAACTGAATGTAACGGCTTCCATAATGGAGCAGTATCATTTATGAAATTAAATTCTCATGTGACATTCCTCGAGGCGGTGAATTTGTTAAGGGACAGCCAGAGAAACTATCTGGAGTATAACGAGAAAGCTGTTGCTAATTTAGCTAATTCCGGAAAAGGCATGACAATGAAGATCTGTTCTTTCTGTGGGAGGAATAACCACATCCGTGAAACATGTTTTAAATGGATAGACACTCCAGAGGGATCGAAATGGGCATCTAAAAACCCACAGAAGGCAGAGACAGTAATGTCACTCAAGAGAAGATTTGGAGGTAGCCGGTCGAATAATAAAGATCGGCAGGATCATGAGTACGTTCTGTCATGTTCAACTTTATCTTCTAACGATGTCATTCTTGACACCGGCGCAACTCATCATATTTTCTGTGACTCATCACTATTCACGTCGATGGTACCTGTGAGGAAGTCCATTGAAACGGCATCTGGACGTGTGGAACCAGTTTCTTGGTCTGGCTCAGTAAGTTTTGAGGTAAATTATGCAAATAATAGACATCAAACTAGAACTGTCAAACTTACTGATGTCTGGTACCTACCATCTTGTGCAAAGAATCTTGTCTCAGGCTCTCAGTTAATTTCTAGAGGCTATAAAATTAAGACTAACGAGTATGGACTAGGAGTCTATTCATCTAACGGCACAATTGTTATGAATGCACGTCCTAAAAATGGACTTTTTTGTTTCAATATGGAAGGTTCAGCACACTCTCAATTCCTTAGCAACAATCCTAATGCTCTCGTGTCAGAAGGCAACAAATGCACAATAGAAAATTTATTGCATCACCGTTTTGCACATGTAAGTGCCCACGTCTTGAAAAACATTTCCAATTCAGACCTAGATCTCGACCCTAAAAACAAGAAGCCAACAGACCTTAAGCTCAAATCTACGTCCTTCAATGACTGTCATACTTGTAACTCATGCAAACAAGTGGAAAAAATCAACAGAGATCAGGTACAGAGGAAACTTAACCCTCTTGAATTGGTTCATTCTGACACGTGGGGGAAATGTAGGACAAATGGCTTACTTGGAAGTCTTTATTTTGTGTCTTTCACTGATGATGCAACTCGCGAAAGTAAGGTTTATACTTTAAAAAGTTTGGTAGAAGTCCCCGAAAAGTTTCAATTATACAGGGAAGAAAAAGAGCTTCAGACTGGGCGAAAGATTAAAGCGATGCGCTTCGATGGAGGTAGTGAATACAAGAAAGTAGAATTTAACGGTATTTTGCAACAAATGAGCGCCCCATACACACAGCACCAAAACGGTGTTTCTGAAAGGTTGAACAGAACACTTGTGACTATGGCTAGATGTATGCTACACCATGCAAATTTACCTCTACGTTTCTGGGATCTTGCTATCAGCTCTGCATGTTATATTCGAAATCGTCTGCCTACGCAACCTGAAGTCAGAACCCCTCACGAACTAATGACTGGCTCGATTCCTGTAGTTTTACATTTAAGAGTATGGGGATGTCTCTGCTATGTTCTAATTCAAACTTCGGACCCACATAGAAATAAACTTTCTCCGACTTCACTGAAAGGAATATTTGTAGGATATTGTGAGTCTACAACACAGTATCAAATTTACATTCCTTCAAAGAGGGTCGTAATAAAATCATAGTCTCAGCTAACGTTAGGTTTCTCGAAGATACTTTCTGGGATTGGGGTAAAACATCAGAGCAACAAGACATTCACTTTGATAGAATTCCTGAAATAGCTACTGAGGAAGAAGTCCCCAAGAAAGAGAAACTAGCTGCTCACATGACTCCGACTCTGATTCCGAAGTTGATTCTGACGCAGAAATGCACTCCACTGATTCAAGAATTGAAACTAATTTACCTCATGATCCTTCAGAAGATTCTGAAGAATCACTCCCTTCCCCTTTTCTCCGGCCGTCTGAACGTCATCAACCTCCCCCTGCCAATCTAACTGATCTACCAGAATCATCGGGCTCGGTGCCTATCTCTAACCCTATCACCCTTAGGAGGAGTAAACGAATCCGAAAGCCTATATTGCCCCGTTCGGCGTGGCAACCACGAGCTCAAATTGCGGAAGAGAAAACTTTCATACCTAGGACTTTTAAAGAAGCACTAATCGGGAATGACAAAGAAAAATGGCGAGAAGCAATAAACGAAGAACTTAATTCGTTGGCAATCAAAAACGTTTTCACCCCTATAACACATGTCCCCCATGAAAGACGACCTATTGGTTCAAGGTGGGTATTCTCAGTAAAGAGCGATGGAAGGTTCAAAGCCAGATTGGTTGCCCAGGGCTTTAGTCAACTGCAAGGGGTCGATTATTTTGATACATATTCCCCAACAATTCATATGGATTCTCTTCGGGTAATTTTAGCAGTCGCTACGTTCCGCGACTGGGAGATTCACCAGGTTGATGTGAAAACTGCGTATCTGGAGGGAGATCTCTCTGAAGATGTATACATGAGAACACCAGAGGGAATTAAAGGTGGTAAATACGTGAAACTAAATAAATCTCTGTATGGCCTCAAGCAGTCTGGTAAAGTATGGTATGATAAACTCGATCTCCAACTTAAAACTCTCAATTTCAGGAGATCAACCAGCGACCCTTGTATTTACATTCACAATAAGAGTGTAATAGTAATAGGTGTGTATGTTGATGACTTGGTGATCTGTGGAGAAGAAATTACTGATGTCAACATGATCAAACAGCAACTTTCCTCCATTTTTCCGATCAAGGACCTTTCTGAAATTGGTACTGTCATTGGATGGAAAATAACCCGAGATAGATCTTGCAGATCTCTAACTATCTCACAAACAGACTACATCACAAGTAAGATTGAATCACTTGGGCTAGAAGACGCTAAAGGCGTAAATTCTCCTCTTGAGGGGTACGACTCCATCATACCAGCTGAAGATGGAGAACAAAAAGCAGATGATTCTGCCTATCCAAGTGCAGTAGGGGGGTTAGGATACGCTTCTAATAGTACTCGACCAGATATCTGTTTTGCGACGTCTCAACTAGCCAGATTTAACTCATCCCCATACATGCGACATTGGAATGGTGTGTGTCGTGTTCATAGGTATCTGAAGTTTACAAAAAACCACTGTATCACATACAAGTTCGGACCTAATACTTCAACACTCGATCAAGAACGTACCTTAAAAATGTTTTCAGATTCTGACTATGCCTCTGATATTCACACCCGTCGATCTGTGAGTGGTTACGTTTTGATGCTCGGAGGAGGCCCTATTTGCTGGCAATCGAAAAAACAAAAGTCAGTTGCAACTTCAACAATGGAAGCAGAATATATTGCATTATTTGAAGCATCTAAGCAAGCGATTTGGGTTGGTAAGCTTCTAAGAGAGCTTCAAGTTGCGGACGAATTTATCAGTCCAAATGGAATGACAATTTACACTGATAATCAAAGCGCCTTAGCCCTCGCCAATGGAACGAACTCGTCAAAGGCAAAACATATTGATGTGGCCTACCATTTTACAAGGGAATGTGTTCAAAATGGTACTATAAGTATACAATATATTCCGACAAAAGATATGCTTGCTGATATACTCACCAAGCCTCTATCTTTTTCTAAAGCTGGGCCTATTTGCGCTAAATTACTCACGGGCTCATGAACTTCAATTTTACTTGGTTGCGTCGGTCAGGAGGAGTGTTGGAAAATGAAGTATAATCCTATTAGTAACGATTACCTTCATTACCTAAGGGTTCCCAACGCAATCCCTACATCCACTATTTACACTCTGGCCCCATCTCCCCTGTAAGATTTGCACGAATAGATACTAGTGTGGCTCTACTTCTATGACAAGGGAATACAGTGTAAATGATTGCCTACTACAACTCACTGATTTTTACTAAATATATCATCACGTCGTTTTTATGGTCTTGATTGACATCTTTTTATATATAAAACATATAATTAATTCACTCTTCTTCGCTCTGCTTTAAGTGATACTCTATCTCTTTCAACAGAACCGGTTGGCATGGTACGAGAATTAAGGTGTAGTGCAGGGCATTAGCACCTTAGAAATGGTGATTTCATTGTTTGTTTTTTGTTCTGCGTTCCTAGTTTCTAGGAAACAAAATTATAGGTAGCGAAGAGTCCTATAGATCTAGACTACCCGTGCCATGCCCTCTGGGTGCTAGGGTAGTACCCGGTCACAATAATCATTATCATATCATATAACTCCGTTATGTTAAGATGCAGCGATAATTATGTTTGACCAACGCTCTTATAATTCAACACGCTGTCCTATAATCACTATGACGCCTTTTACTGTCATCAGTCCACAAAAGCACTGTTTTTCCCCTTCCCACCGCAGGTGTACTTCCGACAACTTTAACTGCATCCTGAAGTACTTGGATATGTTACAGGCTGCGCCTATCTCCTAGTGACTGTCGCACGGACACTAATCATAATTACGTCATTATCTTAACTATGTGGAGGGATGTCCAACTCAGCCATACAAATACAGGGTTGCAACAAATATGTAAACAAGATATTGTTGTAGCAAGTCTCATATGGAATAATAGACCAACACGACCCAGGTTTGCTATGACGGGCCTAGTCGGAATATCAAGGATATGGTTTAGTATAGCAGATAATGTGGTTAGCGCATTAGGAGTTGGGACACCTAAAGTAGCCTCCCCTCGGTGGGCAGTTCCGAAATGTATGTAGAAAATAGACAGTAATCGGCTACCATTTATTTCCTATATTGTTTTGTTGATCGCCCATCACAGGATAAGACTGTTTGTGAAATCTTCTATCTCGATTTGACTACTGAGGGGGCCGTACCTTACCCATTGCTTCACACATCGGGCGAACTTGTCTAAATCACAGTCCCTCACGCGTATTGGTCTTGGGATCCTAGATAGATCCGAGCATCCAGGTGTATCAACTGAGCCTTCAACAGTGGAGTGGTCTGATGTACAATCGAACCGTGTTGATACTGATGCAACAGTCGTCGTATTACTCCAGGTTAGATCCAGCACATTTCTATCACGATGAGTACTTTCTCCTAAGGTATTTAATAGCTGCATATTGTTTCTGCGGGCCCACCACGTGAGAAGATCGCCATTTCCATATTCGCGTTCTGTTAATGACTGCCAATACTGTGAGACTGAGTTAATATCATCTCTCACTACCGATGGACCTGTTGGCCACCGGTTTTATAAAGGATCTAGAGTCCCACTAAGGCCCGGGTCACGATAAACATTTACAAAGGTCAGTCCACACACCTGCACGAAACATTAGTTTGACGACTGGCTTGATGACGAGGGTGAATTCTGAGCCGCTCGAAGTCCTTTTCTCACAAAAGTGACAGCGCTTGGTCGTGGTCTCGGCGTCTTATTTGCAAAGGGTATGAAACTATCAAAGTCAGGATGGCTTCTCGTCGTAAGCTCTCCGTCTTCTTGCACGCTCCATGGTTCTTGAACCATAACTATGTGTACTTCTGCTTCCCAAGCTTGATGGAGCGTTATATCCATGTTTTCCCTCCCTTTCTCTCGTTCTAATTAATCAATTTATTGTTCTGGATATTCATGTAATTGTGTTGACAAATTGGGACTAGGAAGATTTATCTCAGAGTGAAGAAATGTGATTGATTGATTATTATGAAGCACTCCATCCCTCTTTAAATACATGTCCTTCCGTCCTTCATCCGATCACTCATGTACAGACCATATTATCTCCCCATACTATTGTACAAGCTTAATGCATCAAATAATCACTAGTACAAGGTTACGAGTCGTAGATAACATGAATATAGATAGTTACAGAATTACAACTCGTAGATGATTACATGAATACCAACAGTTACAGAATACTTTCACAGATAACGTCAGGTAAAACGTTTAGAGCTCGATATATCTCACGTGAGATCTTGGCGCACTTAGCCCGCAGGGTTATATGTACTTGTCGGTTTCACATCGCTTTGGATGCAAGTCGTAGTCAGGTTGACAAATTGACAGTGTTTGGAGTACCGGCGCATCTGCTTATGTAAACAGCATGGGTTTGATTACTAAGACTCAAATATGTATTACTAGCTTTCGTTGGATATGATAGAGAATCAAGTTATTTTATATATATATTTTTACCATCACCTAAGTGAAGTCACACTTTCTCACGTTCACATGGTGAAATAGAAGGGTGCTATATTTGTGGTTATGCTTATGAGAATTTGGTGTGTTACTCATTATCAAGCATTGTTTATTCAGGTATGTTTATGACCTCGCGGGCCTTACCTTTTTCTTGAGACCATAATAAAACTGCCTTAGAATCTATGTGTTCTTGCTCTCGAATAACTCGTAGCTCGGCTGGTGTCCGAGGCTGAGGAGGAATTTGTGCTTCGGCATGTCAGGAGAGAGTTTTTTGGACGGTTGGGCTTGACATGATTCAAGGCATGGGTGAAGTTTGAGGTGGTCCGGTCATTTAGGTGGCACGAGGTAGATATACTTAATGGTAGTCAATCTGATCCAACCCGGCCCCTCCCGTGTTGAAGCTCCAGAAGGAGTGTGACGGGAATCACTGTACCTAGCACGTAAATGAACAAAACTAAACAGCTCTTGAAACTTAACGCAACTATCAATTCATCCTTTATCCTGGCAAACAAATTCTCTCGAAAATTCTGCTCCAGAAACTAAAGTTCGCAGGCATCTTTCTCGCGATCAATGTATTGAAATAAGAGCATTAAGAAGACTTGGCTTTACATTACAACATATTTCCGACGAACTTAGTTTCACAAGAAGGCAAGTGCAATTAGCGTGTGCTCGAGAGACTGCGAGTCCTTCACCTCGCAAAGGATTCTCACCGAAACTAAGCGCGGAACAAGTTGATGAGCTTGAGGCTTTCGTCCGGGAATCTCCTGAAAATCTATACGTGTACGACAATGCACCATGTGATAAAGCATATTCAACGATTGAGGCGCTGCGTAAAATTGGAATAACGCCTGTTAGATGGCCACCTTACTCTCCGGACCTGAACCCAATCGGGTCATAGTGGAACATCTTAAAAATTACAGTCAGGTAAACAGTCCTGAGATAAATGGGGTCAGGCTTGTGCGCTCTGCCACCTTGACTACATTGCTACAGGCCGCATAGGACTCTATACCTTCTGAGGAGCTATTGTCACTAGTCGGTAGCATGCACGAAAGATGTGTAGCGGTGATAAAGGCAAACGGAGGGTACACAAAGTATTAGGATGGAGCAGACTAATACAAAAAATGTTGTACGCTTTCATTTTGGTCGCGAGCCATACTGAAGGCTTCGATGTCTACTTTTGCAGTACAGTGCATTTATTTTTGAAATAGATGTGTATTTTTAGATTTTTTTTTGATTTTATTTCATTTAGCCCGTTCAGGTACCGTATGGGCCCATGCAGGTATATCTAGCTACACATTTACACAGGAGGAAACCAAATTCGGTCAAAACCCCCTACAACTGTCTATCTCGTGTCTATTTGTTTTCAGAGGTTTCCTACAGGAAGTGCGTTTACACTGTACGTCCAGTGTGAATACCGTCCTATCCTTTTCCCGATCGCTCAATCGTTTCGCTGACTGCTGTCTCAACTTCTTCTGCCAGCCGGAACTGTTGGAGGCAGCCGTTTGTAAGTATCCATTCTGTAATTCTCTTCATGTCTTCCGGGCTGTTCATCATAGCTTCGAAAGACCTATCTTTTGCCCGTTGCAGCACCTCTCCTCTTCCCTTAGCCCATTGAGGACAAGCCATGACCATATGTTTCACGTTTTGTGACGGATATCTGCACTGACACTTTGGATTTACCACTCCAGGGACCTTTCTTCTATAAAGATAAGAGTTGAGGCCGATGTGCTCACTTCTCATCTGTATTGCAATACTACTTTGGGCCCTGCTCAGGTTTCGGTGGATGTTAGAGGGTGTGTTTCTGTTGGTGATTCTCTTTCTGCCTGTTCTGTTGTCTGTGCTTATACTTGCTGCTTTCCAATGTTGTGGGTCTGCCGACGCCTGATGAGAAGATAGTCGCTCTACCTTAAACGTTTTCAATACGCTTTCCCACTCCTGGAATGCTGCTATCTTACCCGCTTCTTTTTGTCTACGCCTCACAATTTCGTTCCTGCAGATTTTTTTCCACTGGTGTATTTTGAGATAATAATATCAAATGATTTTTTTAATTTTGAATGTTAAATTAAGACCATTGTTCAATTCTTTTCGTGTTTAAAACCATCCCCTTACTTTAGACTTTCACGGAATATCATTGGATAGTACCCCTGCTTGCATGACTAGACGACGAATTAGACATGGGCCAGCATGATGACCAAACCAATCAAATTAATATCTACAGGGATCTCACACCAGTCATTTGGACAATTGTACAATTACTATCCAGAAGACACTGTATAACAAGCGAAATTTAAACTAGACTTGTTGTTGTTGTTGTTTTATTCAAGTCCTAAGCTAAAGCTCCAAATCCACTATGAGTACAGGACCGATGTTCACAGCCAGAACTACATCTAAGACATACCCAGCTTGATTCCACCGCATGAACCACCACAAAACCAGCAGTAAGTTAAAAATATGCGCCGACGCGAACTCCTTGTCCCAAAATTTACAAAAGAAAAAGATGAATTGCAAATAAGTTAGAATGGGAAGCAATACTCCTCGCCTCGATTCCCATTTTGTCAGGATTAGTTTCCTGACGAGTTATATTCGATCTCCACTGAGAGTAGGAGATGGATGCACAGGAGAGTACCCAAAACAATTGGTATCCTGCGCAAATTGTTTGAAGCTCTCGAAGCACTTAGGCCCGAGTAGCTTGTGTAAGAAGGCATTGTGTGACAATGACCCTCTGATTCGACGCGTGGTGTTTGCGTTGAGTCGACAATGTATGAAGTGAGTAGGGGTGGTTGCCTCCCCACAGGTGCACTCTGTGATAGCGTACGGATTGTTGAAGCGACGATGGTACGCCGCGAAATTGCCATGGCCCGTACGGGCTGCAATGAGATGTCGTAACTGTAGCCTGGAAAGCCCCAGTTCTGGTGGTTTACGACGGCGCATGAGCAGATTTAGCTCACGATACCGTGACGGGCAGGTTTCATTCCACCAGCTGTCGAGCAAAGTCTGTCGCTGTCGATGCAGTTTTTGGTGTAAAAATGCTGTCGTGGTGGTTGCTGGCCCAGTTCCCACGCTGGGAAGCGTTCGTAGGGCGGATTTGGCCGCTGCGTCTGCTTCCTCGTTTCCATGAATTCCCGAGTGTCCTGGTACCCACTTTATTCTTACCTGAACTAGCCCAGATAACTCGCGAAACTTTCGTACTTCCTCGTGGCTGGTCGAGGACCTGCCCGTGCTCAGTGCATTTATCGCATGTCGACTATCCATCAACACATTAATACACTGCGTCGTTCCCTTCGCCAGGCACTCCTTCCCTCTTAGGTGACCCAACGCTGCTTTAAGAGCTTCCTGTGCCCCCATAATCTCTGCATCTAAAGCCTCTCCACCGTGCTTTATGCCACTTCCTTTTTGAAAAGTTGTTCCATCCAGCTTTAGGACAAACCCCCAAGCTGAGCGTCCGTTTCCTTCTGATGATCCGTCCGAGTACGCACAGATTTCTGACTTTGGCACATTAGTGATCCAAAGTTTACAGGCTTCTACTTGGTCTTTTCTCGAACCAACCTTCGAACCCGGCCGCGATTGATAAAATGGTGAGGCAAGAGGTTCCGCAGCCTCTGCCTCTGGTAGCTGTCTATAAGCACGCTGAGCCCGTGACATTTGAATTTCAGGACGCGCAGATTTTCGATTGTGCTTCTTATATTTTCGCGTACCGACATTTGGGCAAACTGCAGCACGGATCCTGAGCGGATGGCGGTCGTCAAGTGTTTGCATTCTGGCAGAGAGGCGAAGTCGGTTTCCTTCGAGAATGATTTTTCCGGTTGGTATTCCTCCTTCCCTATGTAGTACGGCGTTGGGGGTTGTCCTCATTACCGGTAGTGCTGACCTAAGACCCATTAAGACAGCCTTATCAATCATACTACATAGGCCAGCAGTGGGCGGTGTCACCATCCCTCGTACTGTTGGGCGTCTAAGGCCAGGCCACCAGACATCAGCTCCGTACGTTGCGATTGGGACAATACATGTGTCGATCGCTTTAACCAACGCCCCAGGAGCGGCTCCTCGGTAGGCTGTATTGAAGCGACGCATGTGCTGTGCAATTTTTAACGCTTTGCCACACCAAGTTGTGACGTGGTGTTTGAAGTTTAGTCGAGGATCGAGGTACACACCAAGCCAGCGGACATTTTGCGACGGTTCTATGAGGCTTTCGTTGACATAAATTCCAATCGATGTTTCGCGGTATCGTCCGGGAAATTGGACGACTTCGGACTTGTCAATGTCGAAAGCGACGGCATTATTTCGAGCCCAGTCTAGTAGGTTATTGACCTCATCCTGTGCTGCGGCTGCTGACTCTGCAATCGTCCGGCCAAATCCAAGGATACCGATATCGTCGGCGTAGCTAAACCTCAGACCCGGGGTTCCACTTCGCATGGGCTCTGCCATATATAGAAGGAAGAGAAGTGGCGAAATCGGTGAGCCCTGTGGAACTCCGCACACTAGCTCTCTCTTGGCAGTGACTCCCCCAGAGTATCGCACTTGAACCATCCGATTGGCGAGGAAGGAGCTAGTCCATTTGAGAATAGACTCCGGCCATCCCTGCTCCTGCATCCTCCTTACTAATCGATTATGGAGTACCGCGTCGAATGCTCCTTGAACGTCCATCGTTACAAAAGTAGCTGCCCATCCTTGTGAATTTGCCTCTTCGATGTCGTGAACCACACATGAGACCAGATCGGTTGCTGAGCGCTTCGGCAGTGCACCAAACTGTTGCTGGCCGACTACATCATGGATAACTGCAAGGTGTGCCATCCGCTTAGCTAAGAGCCTTTCTAACCCTTTTCCCAAGCATGAGAGAAGAGCGATTGGTCTCCAACCTTTGATTGTCGTTGGGTCTCTATCGTTCTTTTGAAGGAGGACCACCTCGGCTAGTTTGAAACACTTTGGATGGATGCCAAGCAGAATGCAAGCTCGGAACAGTTGGGAAACCCAAGGCCCGATTGTATTCCAACACGCCTCCAGCAGGTTTACGGAGACTCCGTCTGCTCCTGGGGCCGTATTTCCGCAACCAATGGTACAGGCTCGGACTTCTTCATCTGTTACGTCCTCTTCCCATGGTATCCGACTGCTGCTCGCGACTGTACATGGTGACAAGTCGTCTGATGCCTGGTATCGTGCCAGGAGGGAGTCGCGAAGGATCGTGGCCCGTTTTAATGGATCTGTTATCAACGTCCCATTATGATTCAGTGGCGGAGGGATACTAGCCTGTCTGGGGTTATCCATTCTCATTAGCTTGAATACATCAGTCGGCGTAGTAATTGATTCGACCTGTTGGGTTTTGAACTCCTTTTTCGAGGTCTTCACAACTGATCGGAGCTTTTTCGCGCAGAGAGCACGTTGGTGGGGTGCTATCGCGGCTTTGTACTCGGCGTATGCTACCTTGCACGCTGGGGTCCACCACGGAGCAGATCTGCCGCAGCGGGCTTTTGGTCGTGTTCCTACTGCATTGATTGCATTAGTGAGATGGAAACAAATTTCCTCGGCATACTCTTCAACCCTCTCGGTTGTGTCAAGAACTGGTGGTGGTCGGACCCACTGTGCAATTACCTTGGCGTATCTGGGTAGCTTATCCTTTGTGACTCGGAGTTTTGCCTTTTCGGGTCTCATCACTGAGTTGCGAACTGGAATTTGTCCTCGGATAGGGAAGTGATCGCTGGTGACACATCCACCACGATCTACCCAAGCACGGGCGCCGTCAATGTTACTCCAAACTAGATCTAGTGTGTTTCCAGCTCGGTGAGTAGGCTCCCCAATAATATGACAGGTCAAATGGTGTTTGTCTGCCCATTTTTCGATCATTTCTCCTTGTCCATGAGGGCGTTCTGTGCCAGGTTGCCAAGCCCAGTATACTGAGTTGAAGTCCCCTGCAGCGACGGAGTTTGGCGGTGGAGTCCAGTTGATGAGAGGCTGGATAGCTGTCGAGTCATTTGGTGCCTTGTAGACGTTGAGAAAAGTGATACCGTTCACCTCAACCCAGCAATAGTCTCCAGTAGACACACCATAAGGAAAGATCTGTGTTGCCGATATCTTTTTATCGTCTATCCGGGTATAGGTCACAGCCCTCGGCCTAACATTTTCGCCGCCGTTAGGCAGATGATAGGTATATCCTGGGTGATCCTTTGTTGTCTTCTTTGGTTTGTTCCACAGAGGTTCTTGAACAAGAACCACGTCGATACCCAGCTCGAATGCTCGGGCAAGCGCAATGTTTTGCGTAGAGCCCCCTCTACCTACGTTTATTGACATAAAGCTTAGAGTAGGAGAGAGGCTTGAAGAGACCCGTGGGGTGCCCTTCACAAAGATTTTGCTGATTTGATGCCTCATCGACCTCGGCTACAATCGCTGTAGCGTCGGACATGAGAACTTCAAAACAGTTGGTCGATTTGAAACCTGGCTGGTTAGTATTTGACGCTTCTGCGGCTGCTATCATCGCTGCCTCTGCGCGTTTGACTGCTGCTTTGGCTCGAGTGACAGCCGCAAATTCACGTTGGCTTGCCTGCCTTATGGCCTGAAGGTTATCTTTGGAGGCCATTCCAGATTTTGTCGGGCGAGCTAAGCAATCCCTACTGTCTGATCTGTGCGGGCCTCCGCAGTTGCGGCACTTGGTGTGTGCCTTACACTCCGTGGTGGAATGCATGGTGGAAGAGCAGTTCCAGCAAGCTGGGGCGCGCGAGCAGCCTCTAGTGCCATGGAATTGTAAGCATCGCTTGCACTGGCTGATTCCCTGACGGGGCTGGTGGCGAACTGCGATTCCAGAGTCATCAAATAGTCGGAATCCCGGCCGAGGCGTGGATGCTTTCTCGAAAAGAGCTACCCATGATTGGTATGGGGCTCCTGGTCGGCCTTTTCCATGCGGACGTACTTTGACCGGTACAGTCTTGGTGACCCTGACTATCTCGTCGGTCACCATCTCTTCGGTGATGAGGACTCTGCCCATTATTGTGTTAATGGCGACTGGGACCGTCGCTATTCGAAGGGAAGTCAAGTCCGTGGCTTTCTCCAATATTGCATCCTGCTGAGCGAAGGATCCAGCCAGGCTTAGCATCAGCGTGCGTGCCTCTTGGTTTTCGGCTCTGATTGCGAAGCCAGTTGGCACCCGGTAGACATGCTCGATTTTTGTCTGTGGGAGTTCAAGCATTTTTGAAACAGCTTCCCTAACACCGAACGGTGATAGTGTTCGCCAGGGATGTTCTTTTCCCAAGCGGAGAAACAAACGTTCGTCTTGCATAGCCGGTTTCGTTGGTCCGGTTGAGGGTTTTGCCGTTCGCGTCGAGTTTGTCGCCTTGGGCGTTGACTGTGCGGCTTTGGTTGGAACCGGGATTGACTGTAGGCCATTCCGGGTGATAGAGGCCCAAGTAGTCTTGGGTTGGTGTACTTCGGCTTGAGCCGTTTTGCGCTGTGGCTCACTTTGTTGGCCAACAGTAGATTCTGCAGTCTTTCCAGCCGTAGCCTGGATATCGGGGCGCGGGGAAGTGATGGGAGAGTTGTTCCTGGTCCCGCGATCATGAAGTGAGCTATTGCAGCTCTGATGTAGACCTTCATGGAGTCTATGAATTGAACACTCGACCCTTTGGATAGGGGGGTGAGAGCATTCTCGACACCGTTGATTGCAGCGGTGCAAATTTTTACATTTTCTGCCGTTTTTGCGGCTCGGCGTTCCTCAGCCTCGATAAGGGCCCTGAGTTCGGGGGGCATTCCTCCGTCTGCCTGCGTTCATTTCCACTGTGAGGAGTGGGGTTCTGTTCTGCAGTTCCTGGTATGTGTTCCAGGTGGTTTTGGGTAGATGCTGCACCTTTCGCCGTGTTTACATCTACAATCGCTGTCAGCCTTGTATCTGGCACAGCGACTTTCATCAGAGGCAGTGTCTGCTGCCCGGTAGTCGCATTTCCTGGATTTTTGTGGCTCGTCGCGGCCTTACCAGCTCCAGTCGCGTCAGGCCTGGAGTGAATAGAATCAGGAAGTCTTTCCAGATCCTTGAGAATTTTGTTAATGTCGAGATTGTCGACGTCTAACATCTCGTCGTCTAGGGCGATGTTGTCGACCAAACGGTCGATGTTCATCTCTTGAGCTGGGGTGAGGGAGCCCAGCTTATTACATGCTTTCAAACGAGCAACATGTTTAATATGTTTGCGGTTTTCTGTGGCGTCTTTCGGTCGCGCTGGTTTACTGCGAACTGGAGGCATGTTGGCGACCTGCCAGTTGCTCACAAAATTTGAATTGAGGATGAACGATATCTCAGTATCGAGAGATGGGAATGGAGAGGGAAGATGGGGATATTCGAAAATTCGAATTTCAAAAAAAAATTGTGTGTGTGTGAGTGAGTGTGTTTGTTTATAGTCCTATAAAGTCTGCGACTATGTAAGGACATGTAGGTCCTTTCTGCCTACAGGCCGGGAGTATCTATGCCTCGGGTAGTGTACTCCCTCCTATGCCTCCTTCACGACTTCTTTCCAGCAGTAATACCCCCACAGGTCTTCATTCGAGTACACACTAAGAGGAGCCGTTATCCCGTCATTATCTCCCCTCTCCAGCCAACGAATCGATGGCCATTTGCGGGTGTGTAGCTGCAGGGAAAAGTCTCAAAAACCACTGGGTGCGGGGCTCTCCTATGACGAAGAGGCCGGCCAGCCGGGCGCAGCAGACCTGTGTATACCTAAGAGCGTCTCTCAACCTTCCTAGCCTCCTCCTTCCTCTTTTTCTGATTCATGCCGCAGGATAAACCGAAGATCGTGAAAGGATGTCAGAAAAGTCTTGGTCGAGAGTGACTGTCGTGAAGGAGCCTAGCCTAACATCCAAAAATCGTTACGGACGTGGGGTTGTCGGGTAACTCATGTATTCTAGATGCCCTCCTGGCTAGTAGATTCGGAAGTTAAGATTAGAAGGGACGATATTATAGACGAGTCGAAATCTGCTTTTCTTGAGGGCGGAAGGGTCTTTTACTTTGCTTTCGTGGGTTTTTTGTTCGCCCGCCGGTGGGTAGCACATGTTGTAATATGACGAGGGCTTCTCTGACTACCGTTGTAGCGTTTGGTACCGCATTATCTTTCCTCATTTCTAGCATCATGATCGTCGTCATAGTCGTCTTATGTGTTATCGGAAGCGTATCTTTGACGGAGGGGGAGATAACTCAGCTCAAAGTTGAAAAGTTATTACTCAATCTCGGCTCTGCAGACTCTACAGTGAGAGCTGGAGGTTCGTAGGGGACACCACTAACAGGTGTTGAGAATAGTCCCCCTAAACTAGACTGTACAACGTGTATGCAGGCATTATTGTATTTGTGAGATTCAATGATGTTTACAGGCTTCTGTCATGACCATATTTAGATTCGACAAGCCTCCGAGATCTAGACATTTGTCAACAAGAGCACGATGTTAGTCAATCTAGTTGTCACAGAATGAGAGAAGTCGTTGACAAATTGAGGATTTCCGGAAGAGCAGAGAGCGGTATTGACGTTTGATATTCAAATAATGCATTTTCCGTTTGGTTCCGTTGCAAATATATTGTTGGCAAGTTTCCATTAGCAGGTCCTACACTGATACAGATGACTGCGGAGTTTCAGTGCCTATTGCATCTCTTCCAAAGGACACACATGATATCTTCCGTCGACAAATACAGACAATCGGTATTTTGGAGGATTCCCATACACTTGTATTATGTAGCCACTGACTTCAAATACTAGAAAGGAACAGTTAATACGACAGATGTCGCAGTATTGGCAAAACTTACCTGTTTTATCTAGTGGCTTTGAGAATAATGCTGATGTGTAGTTTTCCCCCGTGGGAATTGTAGGGTCGCTATTCCGGTTATATCTCTCACTATGACCATTTGAAAGACGTAAAACTTCTTCCACACTGAAGGGATCGCCATAAGGACATCTATAATGTAGGTTTCCGTAAGCGGTTGGTATGAGTAGTAAAAGGCCAGCCAACGCCACCGTTGTAATGGAGCTGATCAGATTCATTTCAATAATAGATTTCTGCGGAATCGAATCGTAAACTCGAGAAGCAAGGTTGTCTGATGTTGAATTTAATTATGAGTAGAGAGGTAACAATAGTTACAATGAGTCTCGATTATGGACTCGTTTTTGTTGTCGTTCTACGCCAATGTTTATGTGGAGAGGGCCACAGGAGTGTAGGTAATAAATCTCGATATCTTTCCAGACTTGACTAAGGCCCTATTACATTTATATTTCTGACGAGATTCAATTTCGGCATTTCCAATCATACATTTGGATTCTGATTAACTGAAGCGGCTACATGTGGGGTCTATACCATGGCGTATGGCGCCAGAGGAATTGATGAGCCAAGCTCTGACTAAAGAGCTGCTTCATCGCTAATTATTTAACTCAAACAACCTTAAATTAATCATGGCATGAAGAGTCAATTCTATTGAGCCGATAGACATACAAGGGGGAGTGGCCGGCAAAGATGAATTCTTCACCTTCAAGTGGTGCCGTTATTATTGCTCAGTATTCCCTTCATATCTGGGATAGCCAAGAAGAATCGCATCCAAATCGAAGTCAAAAGCAACCTCAAGCATATCTCCATTTGATAACCTCTCGACAATGTCTTTCTTACTATTCTCATCTGAGTCCTCAACCTCTTTCTAACCACGCATCATCTCGCCTCAACGACCAATAAAGAAGTCGCCCCAACTGTAAACAGGAGTTGCCCCATTAATTACCGGCCATCACTCACTTCAAATTTACGACGCTACGTATACCCGTAAGGAGGAAATTAAGTCATAATATACAAAGCCTGCGTCCTGGCTTATTAGGTATTGTTGCTCTTACGGGACAAACAACAAGATGGAGAACAGGCAGCTGAGATGTGGAGCGAGAGAGGGAATAGGTTTCTGAATACCAAGCTGGGACTGAAATTATTGAGGGGTTTTCAACCATGGAACTTTTATGGGCGCCAAGATTGAGAATTCGGCAAATTAGCCAGTAGAGCATTGTTTGTCTATGAGTCAACGGCACTCCCCAGAGCCCTAGACGGCACAAAACAAGTTAGGCTAAGCTACTATACAGCAATCACGCTCTGTCAAGACTTTTCTGACATTCCAGTACGACCTTAGGGAAGGAGTTGGAAGGAGGCTAGAAAGGCAGAGTGCGAATTTCCCGAGGTACCCACAAGTCTGCAGCGCCTAGCTTGCCGGCCTCTTCGAACGCTTCAGAAGGGGTACTATATCTTCGGATCTAATCCTAATGTCAGTATTAGGAGAACTCCATATCTAGTGGCATTTGCGATTTCTCGTGGCTACTATACACCGGCAAATAGCCATCGTTTCGTCGCCTAGAGAGAGGAGATGATGAAGGACAAAGGACTCCTTCATGTTTATGATAGATTGAGGACTTTTGAGGGGCGTTACTATTTGAGGGAAGTTGTACGGGAGGCATAGGAGGGGATATACTACTGGTATAGGTATCCTTGACCTAAAGGCCGAGAGAGATAATATTGTTTCATAGCTAGATAGCTGCATACGCAATTAAAATCTGATGCAAAAAAAAAAAAAAAAGGCCGAGAGGACCTGCATATCCTACATATTCATAGACACAGAAGAGACAAGAAAATAAAATAAAATTTCTTCCAGCTTGGAACTGGGCTGAATAGCTATCTATCTTGGGTAATAAATCAATGACCTTTGAAGTACCTAAAGAAGATAGGAGCAATGTACAAGGTATGGCCTGGGTCAGAGAGGAACCCAACGTGCTAGATAGTCATAGACATGATTAGTACAACAAACACATCTCTTCTAGCTCGGCTGTCACCGTGCCCGTGTCGGCGAACCCCGACGCCTTCCCACAAGTATTTGTTGGATTTAAGCTCAAAATACGGTGCATTTGTTTCCGGAAAGTAGGCGAATAGATCTCTATTACACGAAAAAATTCAACAGCGATACTAGACAACTCAGTTAAACCTCATTTGCAATGGTGACCTACATCAGCCTCCTCCCTTCTTAACTTATACTATCCCTGTCTACAAGAATTTTTCCCTTGTAAATCATGTACATGTGTATTTCCTACTAGACAAACCTAAAGTGAGCTAGTGGAACAACTCGCTTCTTTGTAACGTAATTGTAAAGTAAGGCGCTAGATAGTATGTTCGAGGCTTCACAGAAAATGCTTGGCTCCTCAACCGGCGTTGGTCGTCCCGGCCCTCTTCTGAGCCCTTCAGTCTTCTTACTGATGACCAAAGTGAATCTCTGATCATTGGTTGTCACGACTGTTCGCATTGGCGCCGTTGTTGGTTTTTCTTTCCAAATATCCGCCGTTCTTGACAATAGCTCCATCCAAGCCTTCTCCACACTTTCCTTTGTAGACCTGGTAGTTTTGACACGCTGCTTTCTGCCACGAACGGTGTTCCTTGCTGCAGTTGGCACAAGAAACCATTTTCCTCGGAAAGTCCCGAGTTTTGTGAGCGCCGGCGCACTCACCGCACCTGCCTGCCTTTCCACACGACGTCTGGATGTGTTCCCACTGACTGCAGTTGCAACACTGCTTTGGCTGGGACAGTGGTGACCACACCTGCGCCGTGAAGAGCATGGCGTTCATAAAAAGGCCGTTTCGGACCACTTCCGTCTGCATTGCCTCCGATGGGAGGCTAACCACTATTGATCCTCAAGTGCGGCCATTTTTCTTTGACCGCTGGTGTTCCTTTACGTTGTATAACCACCTTATACGACTTATGACTAAGCCTGGAACCCGTGCCTTTGTAGCCGTCTCTAACTCCCTGATGATGGCGAAATTGTTGGCATCTCTGACCCCTTCAATTCGTGTCCGCAATGGGACACCGTTGATCACGACTGGAAAATCTTGCTGCAGAATTTTGAATTCCGTTAGTTGTCGCATGTTTAGCGCCGCGTCTCTCTGGGACGCCGACTGGACGAACAACTCGGTGTCGTTGCTTCGCATCTGACGAATCGCAAAAGCTTCATCGATATATTGTTGTGCCTCAAGAAGCAGCTCTTCCGGCTGCAATTTGCCAGCTCCATCGATTCTTATTCGTACCGCTGTTTTTGTCATTTGCGGAGGCACGACCGACGCGTAACTCCTTGGTGGCGACGCGCCCGAAACCACTGCTGGAGCAGCTTTTCGAGCGGGATCCGCGAGGCTTTTCTTTACGACTTCCTCTAACGCCATCATCCTCTAATCGATAGGAGACTTCTTCTGGGATATCTCTGTCCAGGCCCTTTTGAGCGCGTTGAAGGCCTTCACGGCCTCGTTCAAGTCCTCCATTAAGGGTAAGTCCTCCTCATCCATCTCTCCCATCACTATTAACCTAACCTGTTTTACTGTTTTACTGTTTTCCCCAGGATTTCAAGGTTTTTATCCTTTGGAGCAGTCTGCACTCCACTGCCGTTGTTTGTTGAGGCCATTGTCCCATTTTGCGACGCGTCGAAACCGCTGGATTTGCCATGTTGGAGCACGGAAAGCGAAAAGATAATTTGTGGTGATGAAGATGAACAAATAAGATTCACGATGTCAAATCGATGATACAAGCAGCGTGGAAGGCTGCGGAGCTTTCTGGCAAAAACGATGTTATTATTATTGTTGAGTATCTATCATGTACTTTCCTTTGACATTGTGTCATAGCTTGCTAGCTGCATACGGAATTAAAATCTGATGCAAAAAAAGAGAAAATTCAAACAAACAAAAAACTGGGTTTGCTCGGCAAGAATAGGTCCCAATGAGACTCAAGCATTGTGTCTGATTGGGTCTGAATTATAGATTCCTGCCTCAACTCAAAGATATAGAGCAGGCAAGATGTGTGCAACCACTTTGGTCGGTAGAGAGGCATATAGATTTTTATTCATGATGGGCACGAGCCCAGTGCTCATGGAGCATGACACGAAGAAAACGTGTCCTTCCCCGGCGACTATATACAAGATTACTCAACTTGATATTCATTGGTTGTTGGTTAGACCTGAGGTTTTGATAGAGGTTCACTTATTCTTGATGATTCTCCATTGTCTTCCCCATCTCTCAAAGGCTACAAAATCCCCCTTTTTCCACCCAGAACGAAAACCCCATCAACCTGACTCAGTCGTGAATTCTACTAGCCGAGTTGGGTTACATGACTACAATGTTCACTTATATTGGTCGATGGAAATGAATAAAAGCAGCTGTATTTTCAACACTCAACCCTCCGACGCCTAGATTTATTGGCTTGGAAGTAAAATTCGTGTGCAGCTTACACCAGAATGTGAGTCGATGAGAGATGCAGTCATTGGAACGAGAATGTGATAGGTCTTACTTTTAAACTTCATAATGCGTCGGTGGTATCCCGTCAGAAGCGACTGGTTGATTTGGTGGCAGGTCTTGAGTCATTTCCTGGGAGGCAAACTTCTTTTTATTTTTTCAATCATATTGTATTCAGCTAATCACGAGAAGAGTAAGTGATACCACGTTAGCTTAAGTGGATGGGAGAGTGAGAAAATAACTTCTGTCAGTAAGATAACAATTGTTGCAATCTGCGGTGGATTCGTAGGAATGGATCTTTTGGTGGTTGACATGGAGGGACGTAGAGGCATAGCAGGGTAGTGGGACTAGCCATTATGTTTTTCTTGGCATATCTTGGTTCGAAACTCATTGGTCTAGCAGGTAGCATTCTGTCTGGCTGGACGCAAGGCTCACTACAGGTAAATTAAAATTATCAATCAATAATTAAAATCACATAAACTACCAAAGTCCAAGCCTCGACAGCTCCTTTTGTCCCCTTATTTCTCCAACCTAGAAGGGCTTGATCACGTTGGTTGATGTGAATCCTTAGGGATTAGGTACCCGTATTTTGCCTCCTAGGTTTAAGTTGTAAGCCTAATACTGATGGCCTTCAAATCAATTCCATTCAAATCATGAAAATGTACTCCTGCAATTGTGTGATCAAATGAGGATTTATGAGGGTTGATGCTATTTGAGGGGATAAATAACTCAAAAAGCACCCTTGGCCTGCAAAAACACGGCTTGCACGATCTATTTAGTATGTTTGTTTGTTGTACTACTTGAGTCTTCGACTATCTAGCACATTGGGCTCCTCTCTGACCCAGGCCACACCTGGTACAGTGCTCCTTGCCTCTTGTGTTTCTTGAAAGATCATTGATATATTGCCCTTGATGGATAGCCATTCAGCTCAGTATTTACCCGTGGAATTCGGCCACCTTTTCCACGGAACCTTCTACCCAAAAAAAATAAAAATGGTAGCAATGGAAACTGCATGCGTGGTAAAAGTCTCAAAAAACCTCCAGCCCCAGCCAGGCGAGGCCTAGACACCAGAACCACATGAGGTGCGCATATTCATCAATGTCTCCCTTCTCCACAACACTCGAGGCCGGCTTGATCCAATCCACCATCTCCGTATCGGGTGCTGAGTACACTCCGGAAAGTCATCGGATGGCTTTTCCTCCATTATCAAGGATTGGTGATGAGAAGGGCTTCGACCCTGACATCTGATCTGATCGTGGCTAGCTTCATGATAATAGTAGTAAGGGGATGTGCTTATGGATGAAGACGATACAGACGGCGAAAGCGATTGGGAAACTTCATCGAAGTGAGGACTTTCTCAGTCTTGGCTCTGCAGACTCTACAGTGAGAGATGGAGGTTCGTAGGGGGCACCACTGACAGGTGTTGAGGAAAGCCCCTCACGATCTATTTAGTTTTAGACTGAGAAATTACAACGATCATAGCAATAAAACCCCAATAATAGTCTACTTGTCGATTGGCCATTAATTACGTATACGTAAGGTTAGTTTAATGCAAAATGAAAGGTGCGAAAGTGAGGTATGTCTATTCATTTATGTTATCTATATCTATCAATACAACGAACGTCCAGTTCGCGGTGTTGGCTGTGTCATCAAGACAATTACTCAGCAATTGGAGAAACACTGCACTAAGCGCCTAGTAAAAGACATACATTCCAATACCACTAACAAATTTATTTATTTTTAAAGGTCTACCGGGCTTCAGCTACGGCTAGGGCTCCATCTCTTAGGGGGGCATGATGATAACTATGTAATAAACTATATAAAATTAAATTTGGAGCCCGAGGGCTTTGGAAAGTGAAATTGTTAAGGTGTTGTGAGCGCTGCACAGCGGGACTCTCACGGAGGGCAAGACTGACACCTGTACGCGGTGCCCCCTACGAACCTGGGAGTGAAATATTCTCCCAGAGCCAAGTTCAGTCAAATTTCGCAATACCGGACAAGTTGGCCCACGAGGCAATGATTCAAAATTCTCCGCCACGTCAAATTTTCGCTCCCAACGAGTTCGACTCCTACCCAAGTCTCATCAAGTCTACAAGTACGACTAAGTACATCCTCTTTCCAATGACCACTCTTCTCATCAACTATTCTCTGGCCTCATCTAGCCGCCAAATACACGCCCACGCCGATATTTACACCCGACGGAGGAAGCAAAGCGTGGCGCACAAATCTGGGAGACAGTTCTTTGGGATGGACGTGAGAGGGATTGGGACAAGTTTACAAGATGACACAGAGGATGGATACAATCTCGACGGGCGTGTAATTTTGAATTTTGGCAAGGAGTTTTACGAATTGAGCTTTGTGCGCGCCAAATCTTCGCTTGCGAGAGTGCAGCGGACACTATAACAACACGCAAACGATGGAAGGTGCCGTGGTCCGCCTCCTGGTGGTGTTCTCCGGTATAGTTTGAGTAGCCTAGGCACCTACTCCACTTGGGAAGGAGACACTTTAGACTACATCTCGCGCGGAGGAAATTCAGAGGATGATGAAGGCATGTCTGGATAACTCAGGGTTTTTGAGACGTTCCCCTGGGTGGGTATTCACGGATGAGGGTTGACTTGGGGTGAAGAAAAAGCTACCATAACTTCGCAGTGGTACTTGCAAATGAAATCCGAGGCATGAGTGCTCTTACTGTAAATTGAGTCATCTTTTCTATATATTTTCTCTGATATTGTGTCATAGCTAGATAGCTGCATACGCAATTAAAATCTGATGCAAAAAAAAAAAAAAAAAAGCGGGACTCTCACGTGGACATGAGTCAATTGGCACGGATCGGGCAAATTTCCGAAAGGAACTTTGCTATTATGGGGCTTGTCCCTCACTGTCTATGGGAGCAAAGGTTAAATTTAAACAATTGGAACTTAACATGTGTAGCTAGTATCTTATATAGATTCTAGGAATCAATAGTCATTGACTCCGTTTGGACTATAATACAAATATGATCTAACCCAAACGGAACTTTGGCTTCTCCAAAATACAAAGGAAACAATCAGCACCACGTGAGGAGCCAAGAAGCAAATCCGGGTTCCTCAGGCTTCTGCGGTAACCAGTTGAGGCTAGCCTCTCTCGAACGAGGGGGCAGAAAATTAGGTGGGTGATTGACTTGTCAACCCCGCACTAGCAAGTCTAGTGGGCATCTAAGTGGCGGAAGCGATCGTAACAAGCGTGAAAGTCTCCATGTCCAGTTCGGCATTGAATAAGATACCCAAGATTTCGGCTAGTGAATCGTAGCTCCTCGGGGGGCTTCTCGGGGATAGTCTACCAACAAAGTACATTTGTAAAGAACAAACACTGATGTTATATCACGTGCCACAGCTTACCTATCACGTGCCCCACACTGTATATAAACTATCTAACAGCAGGATACGCTTTCGTGACTCTCGCCGCAGATAATTCGATACACCTGATTTGAATCCTTAGGATAATCTTTATAGCATACCGTGACATCATATAAATAATAGAGAACTAACGGCTTTGCAATTCCACGACAGGTTATCATAAATCTTGCAGCATGGATCGAACTATTGGAGTCTTGGGCGGCGGACAACTTGGACAGATGTTATGTGAAGCTGCAAACTCTTTAGGTGTCAAAGTTGTAGTACTTGACGCTAAAAACTCACCAGCTAAGCAAGTTAACGCTAAGGTCACACACATCGACGGTTCATACACAGATCCTGAAAAGATAAGAGAGCTGGCTCGAATATCGGATGTTCTAACGGTAGAAACCGAGCATGTTGACACCTATGTATTGGAAGACATAGCAACAAGAGGTGTTATGATAAATGATGAGAATGGAAACTCCAAATTGAAAATGGTCGATATTCAACCATGTTGGAGAACAATTCGGACCATCCAGGATAAATACGTTCAAAAAGAACATCTTATGAAAAATGGACTCCAAACTATTCCTCACCGATCACTTGATTCAAATCCGGAAGAGCTTATTGGATTTGCCCAGGAGTTTGGGTTTCCATTCATGCTAAAGACTAAGAAAGGAGCCTATGATGGAAAAGGTTGCTTGAAGACATGAAGGTTTTTTCTAATCCAGTGGACTAACTGAGGCAGGGAATTACGTCATTAAATCTTCTGCAGATATCAATGATGCATTGGATGCCCTAAAAGGACAGGAATTATATGCTGAAAAATGGGCTAATTTTAGAATGGAAATTGCTGTTATGGTAGCCAAAACCGAAGACAGTGTGAGCATGAGTGGAGAAGCAACAGTCGCATATCCTGCCGTTGAAACGGTGCAGGAGGACAACGTTTGCAAGCTAGTCTATGCTCCAGCACGAGATATTTCAGATGAGATATTGAAGAATTCTCAGGATATTGCTCGCAAAGCTGTGGGAAGTCTATGGGGAAAGGGAGTCTTTGGGGTAGAATTATTTCTACTTGATGATGGTATGTGATCAATTCACCTGCACTCAGATCTGTTAATGACGATAAATAGAC
Source organism: Blumeria hordei DH14 (assembly GCA_900239735.1). Taxonomy (NCBI): domain Eukaryota; kingdom Fungi; phylum Ascomycota; class Leotiomycetes; order Helotiales; family Erysiphaceae; genus Blumeria; species Blumeria hordei. The sequence continues at coordinate 433,442 of OENG01000032.1, read as the reverse complement.
TCCCTTCTTGTCAATGAAATTGCGCCACGGCCACATAATTCTGGTCATTACACAATTGAAGCGTGTCCGACCTTTTCTCAATTCAAGGCTCATATCTTTTCCATTCTTGATATCATGCCTAAATTTACTGACTCCGTCATACCGTGCATGGCACCAGCAAGTATCATGTTAAATATTCTCGGTGGAGCTTTACCAAATTCACACGAAGAAATGGTACAATATGCTGTATCAATTCCTTCACTTGGACTACACATGTACGGTAAGGAATCGAAACCTGGAAGAAAAATAGGGCACGCAACGATTGTCTCCAAGAATATGATCGAAGGTATTTATCGAAAAGTCCCTGTAGGTGATTAATGAAAAATTTACAGCTAATTAATTGTAGCCGAAAAATCTTTGGCGCATCTGGTGCATCTTGCAGATATAAATCGATCTGCAAGGAAAAATATACCAGTACCCTCTATTGGCTTGAACATATCTACCTCTAAAGCCCCTTCTACTGTTACCCCACTTATAGCCATCACCATGGGATCTGACTCGGATCTTCCTGTGATGAAGCCTGGCCTCTCACTACTGGAGACGCTAGGAATTCCGTTTTTCGTGACAATTACTTCAGCACACCGCACCCCTGAACGCATGCTGGAATTCGCTGCTTCAGCTGCTTCAAGAGGTTTCAAGGTTATCATTGCGGCGGCAGGTGGTGCGGCTCATTTACCGGGAATGATTGCTGCCAGCACACCCTTGCCAGTGATCGGAGTACCTGTACGAGGGAGTACATTGGACGGTATGGATAGTCTATTAAGTATAGTTCAAATGCCTCGAGGCGTACCGGTAGCCACAGTGGCTATCAACAATAGCGTAAGCACTTCACACATCCTTCAATCTTATCCCCTTAACATAAATACTCAGGTCAATGCGGCTCTTTTAGCTTGTAGGATCCTCGGTGCGAGTGACTTGAATACTAGAAAAATTCTAGTTCGCTACGCAGAAAAAATGAAAAACGAAGCAACTGAGAAAGGAAAGAAGCTGGAAAATGTTGGTGCAAGTATGTATGAAATGTGACGGCATTATTATTGAAATTTAAGTGTTTTGAGTCGCATTCGCGCCTTCACATTGAGGACCGTAGGTTTACAGACCTCGTGGTTCGTAAGAGGCACTGAAAAACTACAATGATTAAGTAACGATGTTAACGTTGGAGTCTGGGCTCAAGGAAAGGGTTACAATATATTTCAATTGACGATACCCTGTATTGATAGAAAACCAGGTTACATCCAGTAGTAAGCTCTGACATATATGTTAGTAGTGTGGCGCCACGAGACGCCCGTAACCCAATCTTTCATAGGGCTGCGCTAATATCAGTCCCATAAATACGAATCCACCATGGACCTCAAAGAAGTCATGAGAATTAATATATTGTACACTGGGCTCCTAATGTGAAATGTTGACGAAATCCAATTGATGGTTTTTTTTTGAATTTGATTTCATTTAGCCCGATTTGGCGCCCTATGGGCCCATGCAGGTGTCTATCAAACTATCTAATTTATAGAGGAGGAAACCTTGCAGTAAAAACCCCCTTAGCTATCTGATTAGATTCTCTACCATTATAGTCTTACCTTTAGGAAGTGCACTCACACTGTTGTTGCAAGTGTGGACTCCGTCCTTGTCCTGTGTTCCATTTTTCCCCTCTTTGCTTGATTAACGCCTCGATTTCTCCCGTCATCTGAAATTGCTCTATCCATCCTTCCTTCTGAATCCACTGCGCTATTCTAGTCATATCTTTGACGTTATTTACCATTGCTTCGAAGGATCGGGTCGTCGATTTACGAAGCAACTCGCCTCTTCCTTTTGCCCATCTTGGACAAGACAACACCATGTGCTTTATATTTTGGGACGGATATCCACATTGGCAACGTGGTTTTCCTACTCCTGGTACATTTCTTCGGTATAAGTAAGCATTGAGCCCAATGTGCTCGCTTCTTACTTGTGTGGCAATGCTGCTCTGGGCCCTGCTAAGGTTTTGGTGGATTTGGATGGGTGACTCTCTGTAGTTCATCATAAGCCTACCTGTTTTCTTGTCATTGTACAAATTTGCCGCTTTCCACTGCCAATTGATGGTTATTATAGCTTTTGTTTGTTGTAGTCTGGTGACATCGTTTACACCCAGTAGACATGAGAGAGTGAGTGTTTTGTTTTGTTCATTTACGTACTAGGTACAGTGATTCCCGTCGTACTCCTACTGGAGCTTAAGCACGAGTGGGGCCGGGCTGGATCAGGTTAACTACCATAAAGTATATCTACCTCGTCCCACCTAAATGACCGGACCACCTCAGACTTCACCCATATGTTGAATCATGTCAAGCCCAACCGTCCAGAGTACCCTCTTTTGTCGCGCCGCACCGCAAATTCCTCCTCTGCCTCGGCCACCACGTGCCTGAGCCCTTGAAACCTTCGCGATCTGTAACTTTTCCCTTCAATTCAGTCTAAGTTTTGACTCATCTCAGCATCTCCTCATCTCATCCAAGGGTCGTTTGGTTAATTGGAGGCCTCATCCAGTCGCCCACCAAGGCCTCCTCAGTTTATATTCCCTCTTTTCCCCCCATACAGCATCCCTTTGTCCTTTAGTCAACCTCGTCATCCCAGAAAATTTGTAGAATGTCCACTCCTCCGGCCTTGCCCCGTTGCTGCCGTACCCCTAACCTTGGAGGTCGAAAACGCGACTGAGAGTTTAAGTCCGAGGCACCGGTGCCCCAGCCTTTGTCGAATGCTCTAGTTGGTATGCCGGCGAAATGTCGTACGTATTTCGTTGGTGGCGATTCGTCATAGGTCGAGTTGTTGGTGCCCTTGGCCGAGAGAAGGACGCATTTAAGGCCGGTATTTCGACCATACTTTCACAGCGACTGGCAGTTACGGATTGTGGGACATCCTCTTATCTCTTTGTTGGCGATTTGACTTTTGGAGGTATGGGATAGCTTTGGTAGGTGGTGAGATGATTATGGAGAGGGCCGCGAGATGAGTTTGGCAGGGAATGATTTTCCAGAGAAAGAAATTAAGATCTTGAAGGTGTCGGTTGTTGTGATGAGAATATCAGACAGGTTATAGCCTGTCCGATGTTCGTATCTAGGGTGTAGATGATTGATTTCATTGAGTTGTGCTGTCGTGAAATCTCTGCAAGTCGGATTTTCGACTAAAAATGAGCCAAAACCACTCCTCCCGATCGCCAACTCGACGAAAAGTCTCAAATTCACCCTTTGTCGTGACTGATTCTCGGCTCTGGGGGAGTATTTCACCCCCAGGTTCGTAGGGGACACCACTGACAGGTGTTCAGCCTTCGTCCTCCAAGAGTGAGTGAGTGTGTTGTTAATTGTGTTACTTGAGACTATGACAATCTAGCACATTGGGCTCCTTTCTGGCCCAGGCCACACCTTGTACAGTGCTCCTTGCCTCTTATGTTTCTTGAAAGATCATTGATATATTGCCCGTGATGGATAGCCATTCAGCTCAGTATTTACCCGTGGAATTCGGCCACCTTTTCCACGGAACCTTCTACCCAAAAAAAATAAAAATGGTAGCAATGGAAACTGCATGCGTGGTAAAAGTCTCAAAAAACCTCCAGCCCCAGCCAGGCGAGGCCTAGACACCAGAACCACATGAGGTGCGCATATTCATCAATGTCTCCCTTCTCCACAACACTCGAGGCCGGCTTGATCCAATCCACCATCTCCGTATCGGGTGCTGAGTACACTCCGGAAAGTCATCGGATGGCTTTTCCTCCATTATCAAGGATTGGTGATGAGAAGGGCTTCGACCCTGACATCTGATCTGATCGTGGCTAGCTTCATGATAATAGTAGTAAGGGGATGTGCTTATGGATGAAGACGATACAGACCGGGAAAGCGATTGTGAAACTTCATCGAAGTGAGGACTTTGTTTCTCAGTCTTGGCTCTGCAGACTCTACAGTGAGAGCTGGAGGTTCGTAGGGGGCACCACTGACAGGTGTTGAGGAAAGTCCCCCTCCAAATATTGAATAAAGTACTGACCGAAGTAAACAATCCACGAACGTATAAACAGTCTCTATTTTTGACCAGAGAAATTTACGAGTCCGAATTTTCCGGTGTTTATTCTTATCCTTTGACAAAAGTGCTCTCTTAGTATTGGTACGACAATGTATGTGCGCATAAAGGAAAGAGCAAAAAACTTTATTCAAAACGGCGATACAGGGACAATAATATAAAATTTCACTCATTCATCCATCTGGTCCAACTCTCTAGGTGTGTCATGTAAAAATGTTAAGGGTTTGTTACGTAACATGGAGACTTTCGTTCCATCACTCAGGCTTTAGGAAGGATATCGAAGAAGATGAGGCCACGGTAAACCACTAATACATTCGCAAGGCTATCCCACAATACACAGCATCAGAGGCTACTCCCTTCTTCCTCCCATCCCTTCGAGCACTCACTCAGTTTCTGGCAAAGAAAAGATAAGGTGAGGGACAAAAAAGAAAGTCGGTATTCCAGTGTTGGCTCCAATTTCTGGATCCTCTAAGGACCCTATGAAACAACCTAGTAAACCTATAAATACCAATCGTACTTAGGCTTCAGATACGTGTAATGACTATGACGAAACTCATGTCACTGTTTTTCATGAAGTACGGTCAACCTAGGCGACCTATAAGCAAGTAGCTCCCCAAAAGTAGCCAGCAGACCTTGATGAACCATTCGAAAATATCAATAGTTACCATTATCAATGAATGAGTTTATTCTTGATGGGCACAAGCCTAGCAATCATAGAGCATGACACGGAAAAGGCGAATCCTCTCCCGGTGACTATATACGACGATAACTCAGTTTGACATTTGGACTACTCATATAGTGGCTGCATTCGCTGATACCAGTCGAGACCTTTGTGCTAGGAAATTTCACCCTTTATTCAACCGTTAATATCAACCAAAGGGAAAACAAGAAGAAACTTTGGCTACCCTAACATGCCTTTGTCATCTTGTATATAGCCGCCGTGGGACAACATGGCGGAGGTGGGAGCTAATGTGGTCTATTACAGCCGCCCCAACGCGTCAACAAATATGACAATGGCCAAAAAAACCAAGGCATTGGAGTCCAAACAGCTGCTATGGTTGGAATCATGGAGATATTATGGAAGCTAATAAAGAAGCTTAGAATTCTCTACTTAGATGAAGACGATGAAAAATTACCATCACCACGGAGGCTACAAGGGTCTTCAACATACACAGCAGGGAATGGAAAGAGATTCAGACGATGACATATCCCCTCGAAGAAAGGATGTTGGCTCTTGAAGAAGTGGTCTAGAAGATTTTTGCAAATCCCAGTCGCAACACGGCTCTGACAACTTCAGGGCCGCCGGCCCCAAGAACATACGCGTCATCAATGGCCAAAACAGCAGTTAGAATACGCATCGATGGAGCAGAAAATATGCAGCCAGCAGAGCGGCTCACAGACGCACAGAAATGTATTATTGTGGCTATGAGGAGGGGAATTGTATATAAACAGTAGCTTTATCATTATGATTTGCTCAACTCTATTCTGGAGTGGACGATGATATGTGTTTGCTTTATTAGACTCGTTTCCCGATGATCCCTATCTACATAGAGGAGAATACTCTTATTAATACCTATAGCTCATCTAAGTATTTGCTAGTAGAATATTCGATCATATGCTATAGACTAGTCAACATTCGTGTCCATATCATCCACATGCAATTGTCTATGATGTCACTACACGAAAAACGTCTTGTATAGGTCTCTATATCATGTAACACAGCTTATCTGATTGACTGAAAGAGTTCACATCGTAACATATATACCAGAGGCATACTATGAGTGTCCGGAAAGAGCACGAGCTAAGCGATGACAATGTCGAATCAAGTAGAAACTCAGATCAGGATTGTAATATATCAGATTCTTAACTAAGGCACAGATGAAAAGAAAAGCATCTACAGATCTATAACAGTACATAATTTACACCTGACCCGTGCGTTCCATGCAGGGCAGCTCTACACCATAAAGACCAATTACTATGTCATTGCATCAGTACTCAATACTATAGTGCAGAGGCGTTACAAATACGCAGTACGCCAAATGCGGAGCAAAGACGCCGAGGTGTTTGTTCAATGGGCGAGCCAAAGAGATACGGCTCTCAACTTGATGGAAATACAGAACTTCCAGGTCTTACAGCAAGGTTTTCACGTGACGGTTTGCAGGGTTCCATTGAGGACGAAGGTACAAGGAAGAAAATGGGCCAACAACTCGACTCTAATCTGGGAGATTGAGGCGTCCACAAGTTTCCGAATTCCAGGATTAACTATAAATAGTGCAAGGTGGATGCACGATGGAAAGGAGCTCAAGCGGGCCATGGAGAATGGCCATTCAAGAGGGTCGATTATACTGAACCTCCCCATACAGGCCTCACATGAATAGGTGGTCCGACACAGCATTGTCCTCAATTCTATGCTCAATTCCACACAGGTACGGTCCCCAAGGGCCGAGCCAACGTAGTGTTACAACTGCAGTCAAGGGGGACACACGTAGGCGTCGTATGGCAAGGCAGCCCGATATGGCGAGTACGCTAGTGCTCACAAGACTCAGGATTGCCCAAGGAAAAGGGTTTCTTCCGCGAACCGCAGCAAGGAACATCGTTGGTGGCAGAGAGCAGCACGTCGGACCTCTCAGGTCTATAATGGAAGTGTTCAGGGAGCCCGCTTCGAGCTCTCGGAGCGAAGGGCAGAGATACGTTGAGAGGCTATCCTAACAACTGCGATACCAAAGTTGTCGTCAACAACTGATTATCGGGGATTCATTCTAATCGCCAGCAAGAAAACTGGCGCGCCAAAGAGGGGGCCAGAGCCCACACGGAAGGTGATTGCTGATTCAACGGCCTTACTAAATACGTTGACATCTACGACGCCGGCAGCTTAATCTACCCAAATGACGAGGGAGAGAGAATAGGATGGTGGAAAGATTCTTCCGTACTGCACCTAAGAAGAATCTATGGTGTTAGAAGAGATAAATTTATGGTGAAACTGAAATTACTGGAACAAAAGTATATCTTGGGCATGAAGCTGCAATGTGCGATCGTCGTGCAACTATGGAGTTTGTGGCTTGAAAGCTTTTTCCCTTCTTAATATAGCTTATTGTCTTTATGTTTCTGTAAATAGAATCCGAATCGCACTTTTAATAAGATATACAAATTAGAGCCGATACCAGGCTCAGAGAACAACTTGATCATTATCTAGCTTTAATATTAATCTAGAAAGGTTATCATAATTTTTTTAATCAACATAATCGATTTACAAGTATTGAATTATATCCCTCAAACTGTTTTCCAGTTTTTTCTCATGAAAGCAAGGCTTACCTTCCTAGGGTATGATTGAAATCATTCAAGATATGGGTTTAATTCAAATTATCTTTTCACTTTGACAGTAGCAGCGAGTTTCAAAAGTAAGACGAATTAAGATTTAGAGCCACCGACTAGACCATCTAAAGTTGAGTATTAATTCTGTATCGAGATGATTGCTCTGATTCATGCAAAAATGCGAATGCATGTCGATTTTGCAAGTTATCCATTTTCATCACTACTAGAATTATCTCAAGCTTCTATGCCCAGCTCTTTGGGCCCATCTTTTCCGGCTCCCTTTTTGCCCTTCCCGGCTTCTTCTTCACCGGGACCATCAAGGCCATCAGGGCCTCCTTTGGGTCCACCTCTTCCTGGTCCCTTTCTGCCCTTCCCAGCTTCTTCTTCACCAGGAGCATCAAGGCCATCAGGGCCACCCTTGGGCCCGCCTCTTCCAGGTCCCTTTTTGCCAACGCCGGCACCGTCCTCGAGCTCTTCTCCAACCTTGGCAACACTAGCACCATCTACAGTATTTCCAGCATCTTTTTCGCCTTTAGCTTGTTCTTTTTCGCCGGCGGCATCAGCGCCATTGTCCAGTTTATCTGTAGCCTTGGTAGCACCGGCACCGGCAACAACATCTCCAGCATCTTTTCCGGCACCTTTTGCGCCATCTTTTCCGCCCTTTGCTTGATCTTTTTCGCCGGCGGCATCGGCACCCTTCTCGAGTTTATCAGTGGCCTTGGTAGCACCGGCACCAGCAACATCATCTCCAGCGTCTTTTCCGGCACCTTTTGCGCCATCTTTTCCGCCCTTAGCTTGTTCTTTTTCGCCGGCGGCATCAGCACCGTTCTCGAGTTTATCAGTGGCCTTGGTAGCACCGGCACCAGCAACATCTCCAGCGTCTTTTCCGGCACCTTTTGCGCCATCTTTTCCGCCCTTTGCTTGTTCTTTTTCGCCGGCGGCATCGGCACCCTTCTCGAGTTTATCGGTGGCCTTGGTAGCACCGGCACCAGCAACATCATCTCCAGCGTCTTTTCCGGCATCTTTTCCGGCACCTTTTGCGCCATCTTTTCCGTCCTTAGCTTGATCTTTTTTGCCGGCGGCATCAGCACCCTTCTCGAGTTTATCAGTGGCCTTGGTAGCACCGGCACCAGCAACATCTCCAGCGTCTTTTCCGGCACCTTTTGCGCCATCTTTTCCGCCCTTTGCTTGTTCTTTTTCGCCGGCGGCATCGGCACCGTTCGCGAGTTTATCAGTGGCCTTGGTAGCACCGGCACCAGCAACATCATCTCCAGCGTCTTTTCCGGCACCTTTTGCGCCATCTTTTCCGTCCTTACCTTGATCTTTTTTGCCGGCGGCATCAGCACCCTTCTCGAGTTCACCGGCCTTGGTAGCACCGGCACCAGCAACATCATCTCCAGCGTCTTTTCCGGCACCTTTTGCGCCATCTTTTGCGTCCTTAGCTTGATCTTTTTTGCCGGCGGCATCAGCACCCTTCTCGAGTTCACCGTCCTTGGTAGCACCGGCACCAGCAACATCTCCAGCGTCTTTTCCGGCATCTTTTCCAGCACCTTTTGCGCCATCTTTTCCGCCCTTTGCTTGTTCTTTTTCGCCGGCGGCATCGGCACCGATCTCGAGTTTATCGGTGGCCTTGGTAGCACCGGCACCGGCAACAACATCTCCAGCGTCTTTTCCGGCATCTTTTCCGGCACCTTTTGCGCCATCTTTTCCGTCCTTAGCTTGATCTTTTTCGCCGGCGGCATCAGCACCCTTCTCGAGTTTATCGGTGGCCTTGGTAGCACCGGCACCAGCAACATCATCTCCAGCGTCTTTTCCGGCATCTTTTCCAGCACCTTTTGCGCCATCTTTTCCGTCCTTACCTTGATCTTTTTTGCCGGCGGCATCAGCACCCTTCTCGAGTTCACCGGCCTTGGTAGCACCGGCACCAGCAACATCATCTCCAGCGTCTTTTCCGGCACCTTTTGCGCCATCTTTTGCGTCCTTAGCTTGATCTTTTTTGCCGGCGGCATCAGCACCCTTCTCGAATTCACCGTCCTTGGTAGCACCGGCACCAGCAACATCTCCAGCGTCTTTTCCGGCATCTTTTCCAGCACCTTTTGCGCCATCTTTTCCGCCCTTTGCTTGTTCTTTTTCGCCGGCGGCATCGGCACCGATCTCGAGTTTATCGGTGGCCTTGGTAGCACCGGCACCGGCAACAACATCTCCAGCGTCTTTTCCGGCATCTTTTCCGGCACCTTTTGCGCCATCTTTTCCGTCCTTAGCTTGATCTTTTTCGCCGGCGGCATCAGCACCCTTCTCGAGTTCACCGGCCTTGGTAGCACCGGCACCAGCAACATCTCCAGCGTCTTTTCCGGCATCTTTTCCGGCACCCTTTGCGCCATCTTTTCCGCCCTTTGCTTGTTCTTTTTCGCCGGCGGCATCGGCACCGATCTCGAGTTTATCGGTGGCCTTGGTAGCACCGGCACCAGCAACATCTCCAGCGTCTTTTCCGGCATCTTTTCCGGCACCTTTTGCGCCATCTTTTGCGTCCTTAGCTTGATCTTTTTTACCGGCGGCATCAGCACCCTTCTCGAGTTCACCGGCCTTGGTAGCACCGGCACCAGCAACATCTCCAGCGTCTTTTCCGGCATCTTTTCCAGCACCTTTTGCGCCATCTTTTCCGCCCTTTGCTTGATCTTTTTCGCCGGCGGCATCAGCACCCTTCTCGAGTTCACCGGCCTTGGTAGCACCGGCACCAGCAACATCTCCAGCGTCTTTTCCGGCATCTTTTCCGGCACCCTTTGCGCCATCTTTTCCGTCCTTAGCTTGATCTTTTTCGCCGGCGGCATCAGCACCCTTCTCGAGTTCACCGGCCTTGGTAGCACCGGCACCAGCAACATCTCCAGCGTCTTTTCCGGCATCTTTTCCAGCACCTTTTGCGCCATCTTTTCCGCCCTTTGCTTGATCTTTTTCGCCGGCGGCATCAGCACCCTTCTCGAGTTCACCGGCCTTGGTAGCACCGGCACCAGCAACATCTCCAGCGTCTTTTCCGGCATCTTTTCCGGCACCTTTTGCGCCATCTTTTCCGTCCTTAGCTTGATCTTTTTTGCCGGCGGCATCAGCACCCTTCTCGAGTTCACCGGCCTTAGTAGCACCGGCACCAGCAACATCTCCAGCGTCTTTTCCGGCATCTTTTCCAGCACCTTTTGCGCCATCTTTTCCGTCCTTAGCTTGATCTTTTTTGCCGGCGGCATCAGCACCCTTCTCGAGTTCACCGGCCTTGGTAGCACCGGCACCAGCAACATCTCCAGCGTCTTTTCCGGCATCTTTTACAGCACCTTTTGCGCCATCTTTTCCGCCCTTTGCTTGATCTTTTTCGCCGGCGGCATCAGCACCCTTCTCGAGTTCACCGGCCTTGGTAGCACCGGCACCAGCAACATCTCCAGCGTCTTTTCCGGCATCTTTTCCTGCACCCTTTGCGCCATCTTTTCCGTCCTTAGCTTGATCTTTTTCGCCGGCGGCATCAGCACCCTTCTCGAGTTCACCGGCCTTGGTAGCACCGGCACCAGCAACATCTCCAGCGTCTTTTCCGGCACCTTTTGCGCCATCTTTTCCGTCTTTAGCTTGATCTTTTTCGCCGGCGGCATCGGCACCCTTCTTGAGTTTATCTGTGGCCTTGGTAGCACCGGCACCAGCAACAACATTTCCGGTATCTTTTTCATCGGCAAGATTTTCACCTTCTTCAGCAGATAAGCTGGAAACGCTACTAGCACCGGCACCACCTGCCTGTACTGCAGCGTCAATTTCTTCTGGAGTGGCTTCAATTTGTATTAATTTCTTTGTAAAGATGCAACCTTTCTTATCATCAAGGTCGTCACAAGTGTTTCCCGCACCAGTTTGATCGTCAGCCTTCAAAAATTATTAGTCTCATTAATGATTCATAAAGAAAGTATTTACCTTTCCAGGTGCAAACGTCGCTGACGTAGCTGCAAGCTGAGGATCAGCTCCAATACTGTTGAGCTGTACTGCTAGATCAAGAACTGTCTTTTTGTTGGCCGCTGCAGCTCCTGCCCCAGCCGGATCCTGATGTTGACTGATTGCATCAATCTCTGGGTTAACTGCCTTCTCTGTGCAGGTATTACTGGCCCTACCGACAGCGCCGGTATTCTTTTCAAGGGCGGCGAAGATCAAAGCATTAGCCATACCGTCGATATTTCCAGCCTTTTTTTCATTGGTGAAGGCCTGGTCTGCAATTGATCGTTGGAGGCAGTCTAAATTTTTAATGTCGCCTGCGCCTTTAACAGCAGCAGCATCGCCGAGGAGTCCAAAAATTGGATCTTGTATATTTTTGGGGTTGTCAATCCTCAGACTTACACCGACCTTATCGACGACTTCCTGGTGGGAATGCTCTTGAGGAACTTCTCGCTTTTCAAAAGGCACAGCCGATGTGATGCTGACAAAAGCGATAAGCGTTGAGATAGTTAAACATTTCATGACTTGTTTTGTTCGTAGGTAGTTTAGAATGGTATGAAGCGAATGAATCCTACAGATAAGTAGTATATGTCTAGACCTGCCAGTAATATATAACGAGTGTATGAAGTCAGTTGGACAGGTTCATAGACTTAGAAAAGGAATGGAGTATTATTTTTTTTTATCATTCCTGTATGGGTATTTAGTTATTCTTATAGCTGCAGAGAATGTTATATGGACAACTATCAGCTATTGCAACTCTAAGTTTCTTTAAACATGTAACGGCTACAATACTCATTTGAGTCATAATTGGCCTGTCCATGTTTCAATTCCTGGTCGTGTGTTTATTTAACTTAAAAGTGTAAGACTTGTAAGGTATTCTTTACATCATGACTAGTCGATATGCTATTACCGCTTTGTGTTGATGACTGTATTATTTTAGAGATTTGATGATGCTAACAAACTCTTGAAACACTTGTCAATGCTGCGGATGTAACATGGATTTAGAGGATTTAGAGGACTAAATTCGTGAGTTGAAGTAATTATAATTCTCGTCGAGTAATAGACGGACGGCAACCCCACGGACAGAGTGTACACCTTATCTGAGGTCCTTGAAATATAAAATATGGTACAGTGCTTTCTTGAATGAAGTATTCTATAGTGTTTTTAATTTTCTCACATACACATTATGAGAGTTTAAGGCACGTCGTAAATTCCTTTTCTGAATGTGGGGCAGATTTTGCTCTGAATCATAACCCGCCAGCTCGCGGGTGAAGTTTACTCGTACACAAACCATAATTAAGCTTCGCAGGTGGGTAGTGCCACATCAATTATCGAGTAGGATAGTGCTGTCTTTTGCGAGTCCACGAAATCTCACCAAGGATAGAGGGGTAGCAGGGTTATCGCTTGAAGCTTTGGAAGAAGAGTCAGTTGGACAACTCGTATGTCCCATCGATTTTGGTTACTCCTGTGACCGCATGGATTCCTCGCTGATGTGACAGCCCTACATAGCCCATATGTTTCATAGATCGGCCCATCAGCGTTGGAAGACTACATGGGTTCAGACACTCCATTTTGATCATAGAATCCAAGTTTCTTCACCGTGCGGATGAGTTCGAACAAGGGACTGCTTCTTCCGCCTCTTTTTGACGCATATACAGAAACTAGTGCCTCGGCCCGGCTGCGTCCTGTATTGGAAACACTGTTTCATGCCCGCAATGTTACATGTGCTGCACGAATCCATGCGTGCAAACTAAAATATCTGCAAACATGGTGAGAAGTCACACTAGTAGCTCCAATTCACCCGAAACGGTAACTATTTTTGCTTTGTTACGTCGTAGGGCTATCATTTTCAACCCCTAGAGGGATACTTTTCTCAGCACCTGTCAGTGGTGTCCCCTATGATCCTCCAGCCCTCACAATAGAGTCTGCAGGGCCGAGATTGAGTTACACCCTTCTCACTTTGATGAGGCTTCCCAATCGCTTTCGCGGTCTGTATCGTCTTCATCCCCAAGCACTAACTTCGCAGTGGTACTTGCAAATGAAATCCGAGGCATGAGTGCTCTTCTTGTATATTGTGTCAACTTTTCTGTACATTTTCTCTGATATTGTGTAATAGCTACATAGTTGCATACGCAATTAAAATCCGATGCAAAAAAAACATCCCTAAGCACATCCCCGTACCACCGTTATCATGAAGCTAACCACGATCAGGTCAGATGATAGGGTCGGAGCCCTACTTATCACTAGCCCTTGATCATAGAGGAAAAGCCATCCCATAAGTCTCCGGAGCGTTCCCAGCACCTGATACGGAGATGGTAGATTGGGTCAAGTCGGCCTCGATTGTTACAATGAAGGGAGATGTAGATGAATATGTGCAACTTGTGTGGTCCCGGTGTCTAGGCCTCGTGTCAGGATTGCCTTCTGTATAATTCATATATTTGGAGAAAGCCAATAATTAGTGTTCTGTTATTGTGGTCTAGCTTTTTGGCAGAGTGGTTATTTAACTACCTCGTGCACAACATAATATGGCACCCTCTAACCTGATAACCACTCCCGTGACCCACATGTCCTCCCTGCTATGACACTTCGCCTGACGTGGGCTATAGGTTTTTTGAGACTTTTATCCGCGCACGCAGTTTCCATTGCTACCGCTTTTTTTGGGTAGAAAGTTCCGTGGAAAATGTGGCTGAATTCCATGGGTAAATACTGAGCTGAATGGCTATTCATCAAGGGTAATATATCAATGATCTTGCAAGAAACATAAGAGGCAAGGAGCACTGTACAAGGTGTGGCCTGGGTCAGAGAGGAGCCCTATGTGCTAAATAGGCTGTGACTAAAGTTTTATAAAAAAAAAGATAACTCATTATCATAAAGACTAAATTAGAGTTACAATATTCTACAATACATATTTTGCTTTTAATTAGTGAGGTCTATGAGGCTGCAGAGCTCATATATACCCCAGTCTTCCCCATAAAACCAGTCATTTGTAAATGCATTTCCTTAGCAACTGAATGCATACAAGGGCCCGGATGGTGTAGTGGTACACCATCCGGGCCCGTCTTTCAGGTAGGGTCTGGATAGCCTGGACATCTATCCAACCTGAGACAGAAGATCGCCGGTTCGACTCCAGCGGACCTCACCTCGCTGATTTGAGCTACATTGATGATGGTGGCATGTCTGGATAACCGTAGGTTTTTTGAGAGGTTTCCCTTGGGTGAGTTTCACGGAGGGCATAGTTCGACAGCGGGGAAGAAAAAGCCGCCTTGTCACAGCCGTAGTGAGACTTGCAAATGATATCTGAGGCATGATGTTCATCATAATTATACCATCATTGTATCTGACTGAAGTCAACACCTGCATGGGCCAAAAAGGCGCCAAATCAGGACAATTGAATAATTTATTTATTTGTATGCATACAAGTGACTAAATTTCAAGGTCAACAAAATCTCTATGGCAAGATATAAGGATTGCAAGAGGAAGTGAGTTTGCCAGATACGTGAATTAATCGCATATGCAGAGTGATATTGATTAAATTTTTGAAATTTTAGAGGCAAGTTTTACCCGCGGAATATCGCCTTATTTTTAAATCATTTAATGTATATTCAGTTATTTAGCTATGACACATGACCGGTACTATGTATACATGTAGGAAGACTCTTTTGACGTTAGAGACACTCATACTCTGGATTTCATTCGCAAATACCACTATGAGGTATGTTTGCTTAGACAAACAGTCGACCCTCCTCCTTAAGTACCCACCAAAGGGAATTTAAAAACCTTTGATTATCCAAGCATGCCTTCATCATCCATGCATACCAGCGCCGCGAGAAATGTAGTTAAGTTTTGCCGCATTCGAACCAGCGGTCTCCTGTCTCGGGTGGGTTATGTGTCCTAGCTATCCAGACCTTCCTTGAGAAACAGGCCAAGATGATGTACCACTGTACCATCCAACTATGGCGGTGTTTAAAGTGTTACCTGCACTGTCGCAACTGAAACCTTGGCGCACGTACAAAGCTCAATTCGAAAACTCGTCAAAATTCACGCCCGTCAAGAGTGTATCCATCCTCTGCATCATCTTCTAAACTTGTCCTGATCCCTCTCACGCCCATCCCAAAGAACTGTCTCCCAGGTTTGTGCGCCACGCTTTGCTTCCTCCGTCGGGTGTAAATATCGGCGTGGGCGTGTACGTGATGGTGAATTGAGGCCAGAGAAAGTCGACGAGAGGTGTGATTATTGAAATAAGGATGTACTAAGTCGTACCTGCAAACTTGATGAGATTTTGGTGTTGATTGATCTCGTCAGGTGTGAAAATTTGATTAGGTGGAGAGTCTTGAATCATTGCCTCATAGGCCAACTTGTTCGATAATGCGAAACTTAACTGAACTGGGATCTGGGAGGATATTTCACTCCTAGATTTGTAGAAGGTACCGCGTACAGGTGTCAGTCTTGCCCTCCGGAATCTCGCCTTACTCGGCGGAAGAACACCTATCTGATTCATTACCCTTTAATCACAAGTAAGGGGACAAAGACTAACCACCTTTTCGCTGTGGCTTCTAGGAACCTGGGTGTAAGATATTCACTCATAGCCAAGTTTGGTCAAATTCCACAGCACCGAAGAAGTTGGCCCACGAGGCAATGATTCAAAATACCCCACCAGGTCAATTTTTGACAGCCAACGAAATTAACTCTTACCTGAGACTCATCAAGTTTACAGGTACAACCTGGTACATCTCCATTACAATAACCACAGCCCTTTTAGAGCTTCTCTGGCCTCAGCTGGTCATTAAATACTTGCCGACGCCGATATTTACACCCGACGGAAAAAACAAAGCGTGGCGCACAAATCTGGGAGAAAGTTCTTTAGGCTGTACGTGAGAGGGGTCGGGATAGGTTCACGAGATGATGCATAGGAAAAGTACAATCTCGGCGGGCGTGAGACCCAGAATTCTTGCCTGGAGTTTTGCAAATTGAGGAGCATTGTGCGCGCCGATCTTTCGATTGCAAGAGTACAGCTGATGGTGTAATAATAAGAAAGCGATGCAGGTGGCCGCGGTCCGCTTCCTGGTGGTGTTATTTGTTACAGTTGGAGTAGCTTGGGCAACTAATCCACAGGTGAAGGAGACACCCAAGACTACATTTTGCGCGAAGAAAAGTAAATGCATGATGAAGGAATGCCTGCATAACTTGGGGTTTTTGAGACGTTCCCCTAGGTGGGTATTCACGGATGAGGGTTGACTTGGGGTGAATAAAAAGCCGCCATAACTTCGCAGTGGTACTTGCAAATGAAATTCGAGGGATGAGTGCTCTTCTTTTATATTGTGTCATCTTTTCTGTACATTTTCTCCGATATTGTGTCATGGCTAGATAGCTGCATACGCAATTAAAATCTGTTGCAGAAAGAATAATACCAACCATACAACATTATTAATTTTTAAATTCATTTTATTGTCCCTTCTGAGTCTATGACTCTGTAGGACATGCAGGTCCTCTCGGCCTTTAGCTCAAGGATACCTATACCAGTAGTATATCCCCTCCTATGCCTCTCGTACAACTTCCCTAAAATAGAACCGCCCCTCACAAGTCGTCCATCAATCATACACATGGAGGAATTCCTCCATAGTTTTAGACCCAGTAGGGACTATTAAAAATCTAATATGTAGGAGCCCTTTGTCCTTCATCATCTCCCCTCTCCAGTTAACGTAACGATGGCTATTTGCCGGAGTATAGCAGCCGGGAAAAAACGCAAAAGCCTCTAGGTGCGGAGCTCTCCTAATACCGACATTAGGACTAAATCCGTAGACAAAGTGACCCTTCTGAAGCGTTCGAATAGGCCAGCCAGCTGAGCGCTGCAGACTTGTGGGTACCTCGGGAAATTCGATCTCTGCCTTTATAGTCTCCTTCCAAATCCTTCCCGAAGGTCGTGCTGAAATGTCAGATAAGTCTTGACAGAGCGAACCACACATTATGAATGAACGTAGAACAGCTAGAATTCAGACCTTTACCTTCGGTAATTTCTATTTTCTCTTAGGCGAATTGCAGTGCTGGATACGACGCCTGGCTATGCTCAGGATATCGACAATTTTTCCCCGAAAGTCATGGATTCTACTCTCTCTCTCTCTATTGCTTAGGTGTTCACTCCCGGACACACAATCGGTGGGGCCTCTAGTTGGAGTTACATTCGATCCATTTTGCCACTTATATATCATCCTTGCCGACTTTGTCATACACGCTATTTATTATCGCTTTCAAAAAAACTATCGAGAACTTCCTCTAGGGCCGCAGTCATTTTTTACACCCATTTAGCCCTTAGGCCGAAAATTATGTTCATGTTTCGGAACTCGCACTTGAAAGCACAGTTCACGTGTAGATTACTCTTGTTTTTCATTAAAATGGTGCCCGTAAACCAGAATACTTTTGCAACAAATATGCTTTGATAAACTACTTCATACTTGTGCCTAATATGGGAGAACTAACTATGTTTCAAGGATACTCAGTATTCACTTCCCGTGACAGTTGCTTCTGCACTGCTAGGCTACCATCTAAATTTCAGATTTCGAAACTCGCACAAACGCCAAGCGATAACTTGGGCTATGCTAATCCATGTACGTCTGCTGTGCATATTCGTCCCTCTGCGTTAGAGCGGTTGACATTTTTCGCCCAAAGTGACTGCCATCGGTACCCTTGTCTAGCATAGCTGGCTCGTCAGGCTCCACGAATGTTCGGCTCCGTAGCGTCACAGGTGATGTTGGGTCGATTGATATCGCAAGTGTTTTGCACCTTGTCCCATATTATCTGATGTTTCCCCTCATACTTCACATATTATCTTGCCAGCCGAGGCCTCGAGCATTAAGAATTATGATTCAAGGCTAGCTCTCGGGTCACCATGAGTCCAGTAACACGTAGCGAGTGGATCCAAAAACAATCTCGAGTCAGGAAATAGAAACTTCATGACAGATTTCCAAAATACAACAATGTCTATTGCACAGTCATGAATGGTATTGCGACTTTTTGAATCGATGCTAGGATATATGGGAATAAATCGTTTCAATGTGGGACGTATGAGGGACACATGAGGGATCCGTAAGGGAGAAGCTTTCGACGAGATGGGCTGATTAGCCTCGGAAGTATATTTCTCACAATTATAAGATATGTCTATTGTCCCGAGGGAAATCTTCAGTTCAATCAACCATCTTTCTTTTTACTCTTTTTTTATCTATCTTTTATTAACCTCCTTCGCTATTCATTACTAGCCGGACTAGGCATATCATTTGTCTTCGATTTTCTCTCTCTCTCTCTCTCTCTTTGTAAAATTAAGTATCAAGCTTATTCTATTAACAACATGAAATACTCTACAGCAACCATTCTCCTTGCCTACTTTGGCCTAACATCGGCTGTGCCGTATCAGAAGCGAGAAGTTCCCCAGGAGCATTCTCATCAAGCAGTGCTCGATCAAGTCGCGGTCAGTTTGAAACTTGACAATCCGGATAAGATTCAGGACTCGGTGTTTGGACTTCTTGGCGATACGGCAGCTGCTAAAGGAGCAGGCAACATCAAAAACTTGGATTGTCTTCAGCGAGCGATTGCGGACCAGGCCTTCACCAACGAGAAAAAGGCAGGAAATGTCGACGGCATGGCTAATGCTTTGATTTTTGCCGCTCTTGAAAAGAATACTGGGGCGGTAGGTAAAGCTAGCAACACCTGTAACGACAAAGCCGTCAACCCAGAGATTGATGCCATCAGTCAACATCAGGATCCGGCTGGGGCAGGAGCTGCAGCGGCCAACAAAAAGATAGTTCTTGATCTAGCGGTACAGCTCGAAAGTATTGGAGCTGATCCTCAGCTTGCAGCTACATCAGCGACTTTTGCACCCGGAAAGGTACATATGATGCTTCGTCAATCTTTAATGAAATGAACTAACAAGTCATAGATTGGCGATACAACTGGCGCAGGAAACACCTGTGACGATCTAGACGACAAGAAAGGATGTATCTTCACCAAGAAGTTGATCCAAGTTGAAGCCACCCCGGAAGAAATTGACGCCGCCGTCAAGGGAGGTGGTGCAAAGGGTGAGACTTTTGTGAAAATACAAAGAAGGCAGAGTGTTTATTAACTGTGACAGGAGCCAAGGTAGTCGCAAGTGCAAGCAAAGAAAAGGCATCGGATAAATCTGCCAACGCTGAGGAAGAGGCAGGAGATGCTGACGCTGCTGATGCTGCTGATGCTGCTGATGCTGCTGATGCTGCTGATGCTGACGCTGCTGATGCTGGCGATGCTGCTGACGAGAAGGCATCTGGAAAAGGTGAAAAGAAATCGGGTAAATCTGCCAAGGTCGAGGAAGAGGCAGGAGATACTAACGCCGCTGATGCTGGCGATGCTGCCGACGAGAAGGCATCTGGAAAAGGTGAAAAGGCATCGGACAAGGTCAAAGCATCTGGAAAGGATGTTAAAGCCGAAGATAATGCCGGAGCCGCCACTGCTGCAGATGCTGCCGACGAGAAGGCATCTAAAAAAGCCGACAAAGCTTCAGACAAGAACAAAGCATCTGGAAAAGACGCCGAAACTGAGAGTGATGCCGGAGCTGCCGGAGTTGCCGAAGCTGAAGCCGTTGATGCAGGTGCCGGTGGAGACACTGGCTCCTGCGGTACTCCCACCGTTGAATTTGGCGTGGGCCTTGGTGGACGTCAAGAACCCGCTTTCCAAGCCACCAACCAAAAAGACTTCAATCACGGTGCAGCTCTCAATATCAAAGTCATCTCTGACTTCATTTGCCAAAAGCTACAGGATAGTTGCAAGGCTCCCGCAGATGTTGTCGAGAATTGCAACAAGGCCTCAGCAGCTGCTCGTAAGTCTCGAATCTGGTATATGGCACAAAATATTTAGCTAACAATTGTCTAGAAAAGGAGAAGGGACAGAAATCTGCCGATGTTTTTAATGCAGGCGTGACCGGAAAAGCTTAAACGAATCTAATAATCGACATCGATGTCAAAGAAGAGCATAAAAGCTCCTCATATCATGTGCTAAATCTGATTACGAATATGGAAAATACAAGCTAATTCTAAAGTGCTGAATTTAATACGCTTACGAACTTGCGGGGCAACATAAATTATTGGCTAGGCTCGACCGCTTTAAAGTAGCTTAAAGATGGAAGGGGAATGGGAGTAGCTTGGGTTTAGACAATCCACTAAAGCTGTGGTCAACTTCTGAATAAATATATTGGTAAACACGCACATTTTAGCTCAATAAAATATTTAAGCAAGCATATCTTAGATCTATGGACATGGTAGTTATTGGTCATCAGTGTCTAACTTAGCTTAGATTTATGGCCGAGTTCGTACCGGATTAAGTGAACTCTTGTTCCGCGAGTAGGTCTCTAGAATATAATTTACATTTGTAAGATTTCACAGCTATTTTATCCGATAGTCACGTGACTATGGGGAACTTAGCCAAATCGAGATGGTAATGAACCATAAAAAGACTTCCAACATACTACATTCACTGCTGCCTAGGGACCATGGTTTAATACCCAAAACTATAACCCCTTGTGACCCCAACAAGTACATGAGTCTATTCTAATCCCTTCTTTACTGCTCCCACAGGGGGACTTTCCTTAACACCTGTCAGTGGTGCCCCCTACGAAATTCCAGCTCTCACTGTAGAGTCTGCAGAGCCAAGACTGAGAAAGTCCTCACTTCAATGAAGTTTCCCAATCGCTTTCGCCGTCTGTATCGTCTTCATCCATAAGCACATCCCCTTACTACTATTATCATGAAGCTAGCCACGATCAGATCAGATGTCAGGGTCGAAGCCCTTCTCATCATCAACCCTTGATAATGGAGGAAAAGCCATCCGATGACTTTCCGGAGTGTACTCAGCACCCGATACGGAGATGGTGGATTGGATCAAGCCGGCCTCGAGTGTTGTGGAGAAGGGAGACATTGATGAATATGCGCACCTCATGTGGTTCTGGTGTCTAGGCCTCGCCTGGCTGGGGCTGGAGGTTTTTTGAGACTTTTACCACGCATGCAGTTTCCATTGCTACCATTTTTATTTTTTTTGGGTAGAAGGTTCCGTGGAAAAGGTGGCCGAATTCCATGGGTAAATACTGAGCTGAATGGCTATCCATAACGGGCAATATATCAACGATCTTTCAAGAAACATGAGAGACAAGGAGCACTGTACTCACAGTGAATTTGGAGCTTTAGCTTAGGACAAAATAAAATAAACAAACAACAGTCCCCATATGTCTGATTACTAAGCACCGCACCCCTGTCGATGATCTACATCTTGCCTATGAACTGAATCCTAGTACAATAGATTTTTGCAGCTTTTTTTTTTGCATCAGATTTTAATTGCGTATGCAGCTAACTAGTCATGACACAATATCGGAGAAAATGTACAGAAAAGATGACACAATATAAAAGAAGAGCACTCATCCCTCGAATTTCATTTGCAAGTACCACTACGAAGTTATGGTGGCTTTTGCCGGCAAAGACGAATTCTTCACCTTCCAGTGGTGCCGGTGTAATCGCTCAGTATGCTCTGCATATCTGGGATAGCCAAGAAGAATCGCATCCGAATTGAGGTCGAAAGCAAACCCAAGCATGTCCCTATTTGACGACTTCTCGACAATGCCTTTCTAACCACGCCTCATCTCGCCTCAACGATCAATGAAGAAGTTACTCCAATTGCAAACAGGAGCTTGCCCCATTAATTACCGGCCATCACCGACTAAAAATTTACGACGCTACGTATACCCGCAAGGAGGAAATCAAGTCATAATATACAAAGCTCGGGTCATGGTTTATGGGGGACTGATGCTCTAATGGAGTTATACATCTTGAGGAAGGATAGGCGGCTGAGATGTGGTGCGAGAGGGGGAATAGGTCTTTGAAGACGATGCTGGGACTGACATTTTCGAGGGGTTTTCAACTTTGGAACGTTTGTGGGCGCCAACATTGAGATTTCGGCGAATTAGCCAGGAGGGCTTCTTTTGTCGATGAGTCAACGGCACTCTCCAGCGCCCTGGACGGCACAAAAGAAGTTAGGCTAAGCTACTATACAGCAATCACGCTCTGTCAAGACTTTTCTGACATTCCAGCACGACCTTAGGGAAGGAGGCTAGAAAGGCAGAGTGCGAATTTCCTGAGGTACACACAAGTCTGCAGCGCCCAGCTGGCCGACCTCTCCGAACGCTTCAGAAGGGGCACTATGTCTTCGGATTAAGTCCTAATGTCGGTAATAGGAGAGCTCCGCACCCAGTGGTTTTTGCGATCTTTCCCGGCTGCCATACACCGGCATCTGGTCATCGTTTCGTTGGCTGGAGTGGGGAGATGATGAAGGAAATAGGGTTGCTTCAAGTGTATGATTGATTGAAGACTTGTGATGGGAGCTGTATAGGAGGCATAGGATGGGATATACTACTGGTATAGGTATCCTTGGCCTGAAGGCAGGGAGGACCTGAATGTCCTATATTGTCATAGACTCGGACAGGACAATAAAATGATTTAATAATTTAATAATAATACAATATCAGAGCACACATTGCTGAGAAATTCGAAAATTCGAAAGTTCATTATTTCCCTCTTTCCTCCCTTCTCGTTCTCGTCGCATCCATCTTCGAAGTGTGATCGAGCTTAGGCATTTTTAAAATGCCTCCAGTCCGAGAAAAGCGTCCCAACGCCAAGTTAGACAACACGAGAGTCCGCCCGAGGGCTCTCGAAAAATTATCTGGCCTTGTCCAGTCTGCGAAATGCACGGAGATGAGCAAGGTCTCTATCAAAGGGAAGGAAAAAGCCCTCTCCGCCGTCACTGAGCCCGATACTGACATGATCGGGTCAGTTGAAATTGTTGAGGAAATTCCTCAACCATTCTCCGTCCCTCACGGGATTGGAGTATCGTCCAAATCTCCTCCGACCACGTCAAAACCGTCGGAAAACGCTGCATCCAAAACAGCGCCAAAATTAACGTCGCAGCTAAAAGCTGCCACGAAAGCAGAGTGCCCCCCAGGGCTCCGACCAATTGTCGAAGCTGAACAACGACGCGCCGCCGAAACAGCGGCAAATTTGGCCCTCTGCCCCGCCGCCATCTCTGGCGTCGAAGCCACCCTCCTCCCTTTGACTAACGGGTCAAATAGACAATTCGTAGACTCGATGGGAGTCTACTTACGCGCCGCCATTGCGCAATATATGGCAACGGGCCCGGCCTCTATGCCACCCGTCCTCCCTCCTCGCCCGGCGAACCCATTCCCAAAGGTTCCCGACGCCAGGAGCACACCAACACCCGCCGTCCCAGCGCTGTCTATCAAAAGCACCTGGGCTACGGTAGCAAAAAACGGACTGCGACAAAAAGCGGTTCCTATAGCAAAGGCTGTGCCGCGACCTGTGGCCAAAGCCCAAAAGAAAGAAACCCCCAAGGCGAAGGTCGACAAGCGACTGTTCCTTTGTCTTGAAAAGGACCACCCGTGGCGAAAACTATCCACAAGTTGCGTGAGAAGCAAATTGGAGAATAGATTCTTCTTCATTCACGATAAAATAACCTCGCTTCATCGAGTGAGGACCCGCTTTGCTATACTAGCAAACAACGAAAAAATACGACAAGAGATGCTAGATGGCTTTTCGAAGCTGGCGAGTGATAACGCCAAACTCGAGGCACCTTCAGATCTTGTAGCCTTACAGATACCGAACGTACCTGTAAGTATAGTTACAGAGCGAGGCCTCATGGCGGTCGATTCTGAATGGGTCTTCGACAAGATCGCCGTTACGACCGGCGCGAGACCAATACATGTCCGACCTCATGGGACGTGTCGACCTGGGGCACCGTACCGAAACTGGCATGCCCTTTTCGACCGCGAAGTCGCTCCTCGTGCGGGTTTCCGCCTCTTTGACGAGTCTGGTAAGGCTACCATTCACAAGCCTCGTCGACAAATTGGACAGTGTAAACGCTGTTTGGGTTTCCACGGCACCCGTGGTTGCTATCGTGCTCCAGCTTGCTGGAACTGCGGATAAAATATGCACTCGGAAGCCGAGTGCAAAGCCCTCACAAAGTGTCGTAACTGTGGGGGACCCCACCGATCGGATTCTCGTGCCTGCCAAGTCAGACTCAAAAAATCCGGACCGATGTCAAAAGAGCAGCTCGCGTGGATTCGCCACATAGAACAAAGGGAGTTCTCAAAGGTGGCTAGAGCTAGGGCTGCAGCCAAAAAGGCCGAAGAAGCTATCATCGCCGTGGCGAAGGATGTCTCGATGGCCGAGGCAACAGGTTTCGGAGCTCTGGAAGCTGAAGAGGAAGTTTGAGGACACAGCAACCTCGACGATGCCTCTTTTGGGGCATCTACTAACCAATAGCAGAACACAGGCTCGATAAAAGGTGCCTGCTAACCCATCTCTTGCTATCAGCGGAGATGGAGTAAATTTGTCATTTGGAAGGTGCGACGGACGACGGAATGTGTGAGGAGCACATTGCTCAAGTCACACATGGAGGAATCTTCTGTCTTTTTCGGAGTTAGTTTGATTTTCGTGATTTTTCGTTTCTGTACAATCAGCTGCACTTTTGGTAGCGATTCACGAGGTTGGAACGAGTTATGCTGTAGGAAAAGTTACAGGGAGCCCTGTCGGATCCGCCGGTCCTTGACCCAATGAGGAAAACATAGCTTTAGCTTAGGACCAAAACAATAATATAATATCGGAGAAAGTGTACAGAATACAAGACTCAATTTACAACAAGAGCACTTATGCCTCAGATTTCATTTGCAAGTACCACTGCGAAGTTATGTGGCTTTTTCTTCACCCCAAGTCAACCCTCATCCGTAAATACCCACCCAGGGTAACGTCTCAAAATCTCTGAGTTATCCAGACATGCCTTCATCAGCCACTGAACTTTCTCCGCGCGAAATTTAGTCTTGGGTGTCTCCTTCCCATGTGAAGTAGGTGCCCAGGTTACTCAAACCATACCAGAGAACACTACCAGGAGGCGGACCACGACACCTTCCATCGTTTGCGTGTTTTTATAGTGTCCGCTGCACTCTCGCAAGCGAAGTCTTGGCGCACACACAGTGCTCAATTCGTAAAACTCGCCAAAATTCAAAATTACACGCCTGTCGAGATTATATCCATCCTCTGTGTCATCTTGTAAACTTGCCCCAATCCCTCTCACGTCCATCCCAAAGAACAGTCTCTCAGATTTGTGCGCCACGCTTTGCTTCCTCCGTCGGGTGCAAATATCGGCGTGGGCGTGTATTTGGCGGCAAGCTGAGGCCAGAGAATAGTTGATGAGAGGAGTGGTCATTCGAATGAGGATGTAC
This sequence comes from Blumeria hordei DH14, assembly GCA_900239735.1. Taxonomy (NCBI): domain Eukaryota; kingdom Fungi; phylum Ascomycota; class Leotiomycetes; order Helotiales; family Erysiphaceae; genus Blumeria; species Blumeria hordei. The sequence goes on along the minus strand of OENG01000032.1, from coordinate 407,809 downwards.
TTAGTCGTACTTGTAAACTTAATGAGACTTAGTTCGGAGTCGAACTCGTTGGGAGCGAAAATTTGACATGGCGGAGAATTTTGAATTATTGCTTCGTGGGCCAACTTGTCCGGTATTGCGAAATTTAACTGAACTAAGCTCTGGGAGAAAATTTCACTCCCAGGTTCGTAGAAGGCACCACGTACAGGTATCAGTCTTGCCCTCCATTTTTGCTGCTTACAGCATTCAACAAAAAAATTATTTCATGTTTTGCTTGTTTGTGTTTATTGTCCTATAAAGTCTATAACTATGTAAGGACATATAGGTCCTTTCTGCCTACAGGCCGGGAGTATCTATGCCTCGGGTAGTGTATTCCCTCCTATGCCTCCTTCGCGACTTCTTTCCAGCAGGAATACCCCCACAGGCCTTCATTAGAGTACACACTAAGAGGAGCCGTTATCCAGTCATTATCTCCCATCTCCAGCCAACGAAATGATGGCCATTTGCGGGTGTGTAGCAGCAGGGAAAAGTTTCAAAAACCACTGGTTGCGGAGCTCTCCTATGACGAAGATGCCGGCCAGCCGGGCGCAGCAGACCTGTGTATACCTAAGAGCGTCTCTCAACCTTCCTAGCCTCCTCCTTCCTCTTTTCCTGATTCGTGCCCGAAGGACAAATCGAAGATCGTGAAAGAATGTCAGAAAAGTCTTGGTCGAGAGTGACTGTCGTGAAGGAGTCTAGCCTAGCATCCAAAAGTCGTTACGGATGAGGGGGAGTCGAGTAACTCATGTATTCCAGATGCCCTCCTGGCTACTAGATTCGGAATTAAAGGTTAGGCGGGACGACATTTTTGACGAATCGAAATCTGCTTTTCTCGAGGGCTGAAGGGTCTTTTACTTTGCGTTCGTGGCCTTTTTGTTGCCAGCCGGTGGGTAGCACATGTTGTTATATAACGGGGGCTTCTCTGACTACCGTTGTAGCGTTTAGTACGGCATTTTCTTTCCTCATCCTAGCATCATTATCGTCGTCATGGTCGTCTTATGGGTTATCGGAAGCGTATCTTTGACGGAGGGGGAGATAACACAGCTCAAAGTTGAAAAGGTGTTACTCAATCTCGGCTCTGTAGAGTCTACAGTGAGAGCTGGAGGTTCGTAGGGGACACCACTGACAGGTGTTGAGAATAGTCCCAAAATTATTTCATGTTTATTTTTTATATTTTATATTTTATTTAAATCATTTATTGTATTTTCAGCTATCTAGCTATGACACAAGACCGGTACTATGTATACATATAGGATGACTCTTTTGACGTTAGAGACACTCATACTCTGAATTTCATTCTTTTTTTTTTAATTCATTTATTCTGAATTTCATTCGCAAATACCACTATGAGGTATGTTTGCTTAGACAAACAGTCGACCCTCCTCCTTAAGTACCCACCAAAGGGAATTTAAAAACCTTTGATTATCCAAGCATGCCTTCATCATCCATGCATACCAGCGCCGCGAGAAATGTAGTTAAGTTTTGCCGCATTCGAACCAGCGGTCTCCTGTCTCGGGTGGGTTATGTGTCCTAGCTATCCAGACCTTCCTTGAGAAACAGGCCAAGATGATGTACCACTGTACCATCCAACTATGGCGGTGTTTAAAGTGTTACCTGCACTGTCGCAACTGAAACCTTGGCGCACGTACAAAGCTCAATTCGAAAACTCGTCAAAATTCACGCCCGTCAAGAGTGTATCCATCCTCTGCATCATCTTCTAAACTTGTCCTGATCCCTCTCACGCCCATCCCAAAGAACTGTCTCCCAGGTTTGTGCGCCACGCTTTGCTTCCTCCGTCGGGTGTAAATATCGGCGTGGGCGTGTACGTGATGGTGAATTGAGGCCAGAGAAAGTCGACGAGAGGTGTGATTATTGAAATAAGGATGTACTAAGTCGTACCTGCAAACTTGATGAGATTTTGGTGTTGATTGATCTCGTCAGGTGTGAAAATTTGATTAGGTGGAGAGTCTTGAATCTTTGCCTCCTGGGCCAACTTGTTCGATAATGCGAAACTTAACTGAACTGGGATCTGGGAGGATATTTCACTCCCAGGTTCGTAGAGGGCACCGCGTACAGGTGTCAGTCTTGCCCTCCTGGTAACTCCTTATAATACAGACTAGTCATTATGTCATTGCATCCCTACTCATTACTATGATGCAGGGCCGTCACACCGACCCAGTCGACGAGGTTGTTGGGCCAGCCTTGGGTACGCATGCAGTACAAAAGTCTTTGTGGGAGAACGGCGTCAAAAGCGCCTTTTACATCGATTGTGAGCATGCTTGCTGTGCGTCCTTTGTTGATAGCTCTCTCCACATCATGGGTGAGGCTGATTTTGAAGTCAGTCACAGATATGCAGGGGAGAGCTCCGAATTGTTGAGATACCAGGACCTTATGCCTGACAGCAATCCAGGATATACGTTTTGCTATCAATCTTTCCAGACCTTTTTCCAGGACTGAAAGGAGTGCAATTGGTCGATAATATTGGGGCGAAGATAGATCAGTCTTGCCAGGCTTTTGAAGGATAAATACTATAGCCTGCCGGAAGCATATAAGGTGGTATCCCAGTGACAGACAACTAGTGAAGAGCGCTATGATATGATCTTGAATAAGTGGCCATGCTGTTGTGCTCAGCTAAGGTAGCCCTGGCAGGTAGCGCATGGAGGGTGAGTGTGTCATCAACGTACCTCAGGCATAGACAACTCACATGACATGTTTGGCGCATTTGTTCAGGCAAGGCACACTGCATGAGTAAGCATGGTGGGCATATGATTTGCTGGTAAGCGAGCCCATGGGGTATAAAAGGGGAGTATTTCCCACTGTAAATTAGAATATACACCCATAGAGTCATCTACAATTTACTCACCATAAAACATCATATCCCAGCCGTCAAACGCAATTGTACGTTCCCCATTTCATATACCAAGTAAAACACATGCTTCTCTAAGAATAGCTGGTGGTATCTCATCAACCCCTGGGGAGGTATTGCCAGCTCGGAAAATCGCTGCTTTCACTTCTTCATTTGCTAGGGGAGGGAATGGCAGTCGGGTATTTGGCACAGCATCTCAGGGAGTTGTGTTATCATTGTTCTGTAGGGTACGAGTTGTGGGGTCTTTGGAATAATGAATAATTCTGTGGTGATGAAATATGGTGAGAACGTGAGTTACAATGTGCAAAGGACAGTGGTCTTCCTAAAGAAGAGATGTATTTATGAGTATAAGGTATAAGTGTAATCAGAAGACATTGCGTGAAGAAGAATACTTCTCCACGCCGAGTATTTATATACATGAAATAACCAGATAACCAAATAGCACATTATCTTAATCCTGAACGATCTACTACACAACACTTTGTAAAACTAGCCTATGTTTCGAGTCCTCCCTCCTCGGTTCAGAAGTTCGTTACACAACTCGTTGTGTTTTAGCCTAGAACTCTGCATGAAGTATCATCTTACGCTTTGCCACAATGATCCATGAAACAGCAGGAGTATCTAATGGCATATCTTTGGCATTTGTGGAGTTTGCGTTGGAACTACAGCTTCCTGCATTTCTTTCTATTGACAAATGTGGTTGCATGCATCTTGCCTGAACTATATTTCTGAGTTCAGGCAGGAGCCCATTTTTCTGATCCAATCAGACTCAATAATTGAGCCTGTTTGAATCACATTCTTCCTGAAAAAATCTAGTAGTTGTTTTGTTTGTATTCTCTCTTGCATGCCCTAGTTTTCTGGGTCAGTGGATAATTATTTTCTAGTCAGGGATCCCAATTAGTTCTGCAGTTGGTTTGGTTCCGGGTAACCTTTCTCCTTTGAAACTTTACTGTATATATCGTGATTACTATAGGTATAGAGTAATCAAGATGTGTTATGTACCAAGGATGTGGACACCTTGCACTTGACCAACTAGATGACTAAGCAGCATTTCCTGACACTCAGCTAGCTAGCGCACTAGAAATTCATTATACATGTTTGTCACGGTTTCAGTACAAGGTGCATGAGCGATCTTGTAGGTACAGTATATTTATTATAATTCTCTGAGGAGAGAATTCCTGAAGTTAAAGACTACATATATATACACTCTGAACTATTGCCTTTCGAGAAGATTCTCCCTGTAACCTGAATGACTGAGACTATTCGACAACTACCTAGAAGGTTCTCGGTACACCTGTCATCCTCATGAACCTTCAGTTTGTTACCAGAAGGTTCAATGAGAATATTCTAAGCTCCGTGGCTTCCGAGACCTCTCCCAAATATTCGCTTTGTGTCATTGCCTATGCTAGCCAGCGTAGGCTACAGGAATCCTTCGGCTCAACAGCCATTACAATGTTCCATACATAACAGGTTATGACCCTTAAGTTGCTTCTGCTTATAGGTCAACATAATAGTTAATATACTATCTTCTATTGTGCTATGGCCTTACTGTTAACCTGTCTGCATCATACTGTAGCTTCCGCACATCTAGAAGATGTCTGATTCAAGTACGTCCAAGCTCTCTTGTAATGGCACGGCATTCTGCCATGTCATTACATATATCAGATGACCAGGAAGGTATGGTGGGTGAGGAACCAATGTGTGGGAGTAGATAAGATAAGGTCACGCAACCCTAGGAAGCGAGATCACACACACAAAAGCTCGCAGATTCTATTATCATTACACTTTCTTTCTTTCTTTCTTCTTTGTCTTAGTATTCGCTCAATAGATTGAATATATAGTTCTACAAGCTGTACTCTCACTTGTGCTTATTCTACGCCGTGACATAATACTAAGACCACCGAAACCACTCAACGCGACGTCTGTAGGGAGGTAAAATACCTATTGCAGACTTGGTGGCGTGGACAGCTAATAGCTCACACCATCAGGACAGTCATTACCCATTCGCCTCAGGGAAGAGACAAGATTATCAGCCTTGAATAGATTACAAGGTCACTTTATTCATTATTGAGATACACCACAAAATTCATTACAACAAACCCCCACTGTTGTCAAAAGCCACTTGTCACCCTCTCTAAAATCGGCCAAGAAATTGCACTCAACAGTATGCCGGCCCCCACCACCTCTAGAGTTGGTAAGAAAAGAGCTGAAGCGGAGGATTCCAAGAGCTGGCCCAGAGGAGATTTCAAGAAATCGGTCTTCGCAACTTGTGCACCAGGAGATGAGGAGAAACACCACACTGTGCTGGAACTCCCATGGAGCAAGCTTGTCACCGAAGAAGTGCTAAAAAATGAGTATGAGAAACGTCTTGCTACGCGCGCTGTCGAAAACAAAAGCGAGACAGCAGAAGAATCTAATGAAAATATACTCAGAATTATGTGTGTCGAACTCGCCGAGCGATCCAACGCTATTAGCGAATATTGTGAAAAGGCGCACAAGGAAAAGGAGAAGCAGAGAATCTTGTACAAAAGTGGGCCATTGAATCAAACCGCTGGAAAGATGCTTACGCAGAACGTTCCCTCAAGGATGCAGAGTGTAAAAAAGATTCAATTACGTCCGCATCAGAAGATGGTGCAACAGAATCGCAGAAGAAGAAATATGATACCAAAAGCGAGCGCCAAAAGTCTATGTTTTGTTCTCGGCATCGCCAAAAGATCACCAATCCTCCTATTTTCAAAGGTACCGACAACCCTTCCATCGAAGATTGGGCCTTTGCCGTGGACAGCAAGTTGGAAGGCGATGCATTGTACCTCGACAATGAAAGGCACAAGATTTCATACCTCCTGGGATTTTTTGATGGTGACGCGCGAAAATTCCTGAAGCCTTACCTCAAGCCAGAGAGTGTTAATTACATCACCGAAGCTGAAGCTATTGTCGATATCCTACGAGGAGCATACGTGTCACAGGGGCAACTAGTTAGGGCGTGATCACGTGAGAACTATGGCGTAACCCTAAGCGAGAATACTTAGATTTAGATCTCTGCTTGTAGATTAGTTTCGTTCCTTGTACAACTACGATTATCTATTCTGAACATCCGAGTATTTATACAACGCCAGCCCGTGATAATACGATAAGACCAATGAGCAAAAGCGTTCCGAAGCTCGTGCCCATTTCAAGAAACTTTACCAAAAGGACGATGCTTTCTCTGCGTTCTTCTCCAAGTTCTTGACCTACGTTTCTGAATTACAACTTCGAAACCAAGATCGGATGGATGAATTCCGGGAGAAAATAAATCCCGAATTACAGCGTGCCATTCTCGGTGCAACCTTTGATAACACTTTCGAGATGTCAAAACATTGTCTCAAGGTTGAGCCCCAATTGGTACTGCTGCAGCGAACTACGAACGCCCAATTGCGATACGAGCAACAAAAGGAAAAGATCAAGAATCCTATTACTCCGCCCAAAGAAAATCCTCTCCCTCGCCACAGTGTACCTCCTATGCCTGTTCGAACCTCTGGTACGTGCTTTCGATGTGGCAAGTCAGGCCATTTTGCTGATGCCTGTCCTGCAGCGAAGATCAACGAAGTTGATACAGATCAGAAGGAAAAGAAAATAGAGGAGCAAGGTGAATCATCTGGATCAGAACTCTTCACAGATTCTGATGAGGGAAAAGATTCGCTCTAGGAGAAGTCGCCTCCCTAGAGCAGCATGGATATCAAGCGAGCGGTATTGATTTGGAGAAGTTGTTTGGCGGAAAGCCTCTGGTTATGGAATGTACCATAGAAACTAGAAATAAATCTCAACTCCCAATCACTGCTCTCGTAGATACCGGCGCAAATGGATATGCCTTCGCTGATTGTAAGCAATTGCGCGATTGGCATCGTAAAAGTAAAGTCAAGATGATGCGATATACACTTAAACATCCACTTGTCTCACGGTGTAGAATAGGCACAAATGAAAGTACAGCTTGTATGGCGATAATTCAGTCTGTGAAGCAAATACTAAGCTGGAGAAGAATAGAAAAGAATAGAATCTAATTACAAAAAGCCCTGAGGCTATTCCTATTTGCGCGGGCTTCCACTAAATCGCCGCGCACGTGCTCCTTCCCGCATCAGCCATCAATCGCACATCCTCCCTCCACGTAATTGTATATCATGACAGAGCAGAATGCCGTGCCGTGACAACTCGCTGTCCGAGGCTTCAATGGTGGTGCTTCTCGACCCCTACGCCACGCCTATCTCATGAGACTCCAATAGATTCCCACCGAATTAGCATGCCATTCTTTGCCACTACATTAGGCAACAGGAACAACGTTATTTTGTGAAGACTATGGTTGGCATACCATCAGATACTTCTGGATTGCGCTATTCACAGAATGTGGTGGCCAGAAGGTCGTAACAACCACCAATGGGATGCTATACGTCGTGATCGACTGATTGAAATACCTCCTTTTAAAATCAACAAAACTGCTTGTTCGAAACCTTTGGCAAATCCACCATTTGTACCCAAGCAGATACTCCGACGCCCTATCATAGCGACCGAAGCAGCACCTGCAGTGCATTACCCAACAAAACCTACTTTGCAAGAACGACGGGAAATCTACGAAAATTAAAGAGAAAGGCTAGGGATAGAAGAGATAAATGTGCCAGCAATTTCAGCAATCGACGTTGACGCGATAGAAAAGCACGATAAATGCTGGTATGTAGGAATACAAGCAGGAGAAGACGAACAAGACGTGGCGGAGCTGGCTGAACTCACCGAAACGGAAGAGAGGGAAGAATTATTAAACCAACTACCCTCGGAATACCATGACTTGGCGCACGTGTTCTCCAGACGAGAAGCAAACAAACTGCCGCCACATCGGGAATTCGACCACAAGATCCACTTGGACAGCGAGCCGGAAATGAAACAAGCTCCGCTATACAAGATGAATCAGAAAGAACTGGATACGGTCCATGCGTACATCGAGGAGAACCTGGCTAATGGATTCATCGAGCCCAGCGATTCTCCTTTCAATTCTCCGGTTCTATTTGTCAAAAAGAAGAACGGTGATCTCCGATTCTACGTTGACTACCGCAAACTCAACAATCATATGCGAAAAGATCGTTACCCTCTGCCACTAATTGGAGAAACATTGGCCAAAGTAGCTGGCTCCAAGAAATTCACCATTCTCGATGTCATCCATGCTTTTAACCGCATTCGTATGGATCCGGATTCCGAGCGTTGGACCACCTTCCGTACCAGATTTGGACAGTTCCGCTACCAAGTACTGCCTTTCGGTCTCACAGGCGGTCCTGCCACGTTCCAAAGATACATCAACGCTGTCCTCAGCGATCTACTAGCCAAATTCGCAGCCACCTACATGGATGATGTGATGGTTCACTCTAGAGATCCCTCGAAGCACACAGCTGAAGTTCGGGAAGTACTGCAACGCTTGGACAAAGCCGGAATACAAGTGGATATCAAGAAATGTCGTTTTGCGCAAGAATCTGTCAACTTCTTAGGTTTTATTGTCAACACAACTGGTATTCTCCCCGATCCAAAAAAGTTGGAAAGCATACGTTCTTGGGAACGACCCAGCAGTAAAACAGGTGTGCAGTCGTTCCTTGGATTCTGCAACTACTATCGGAACTTTATCGAAAACTTTTCGCGCATGACCAAGCCCTTGTACAATCTCACAGCTACCCAGAAAGGACAACTGTTCGAATGGTCGGAGCAAGCAGAAGAGGCCTTTCTCTCTCTAAAAGAAAAGCTCGTGAGTCCGCCAAGCCTTTTGTATTTCGAGCAGAGGAGACCGACGCGTTTGGAAACAGGTTGCTCAGACTTGGCAACAGGCGGAGTGCTCAGCCAATTTCACAACAATGGTGTGTGGCATCCAATTGCATTTCATTCGAAGACACTGAGCGACCCAGAAAGACATTACGAGATACATGACAAGGAACTTCTGGCTATTATTCAATGTTTGAAGGAATGGCGTGCGGAACTCACCAGCCTTGTGGATCCGTTTTTAATACTGACGGACCATCGCGTTCTCGAGTACTGTCGAATAATAGGACACAAGTTTTATTTGGATGTGTATAAAGCAAGGATACTGGAGTTTGGGCAGTAATGATGATTATGAAGATGTAATAACAAATAGGTAATGATTAGTAATAGCTTTAGAAGCATGTATGATGTGACGAGTGTTCAAGGTCACTAAGGCCCTGGCGCTCCATCACAAAGAAAGACAGACATGAATAAATGCAATAATCATTATTGAGATACCACAAATAAAGAATCCATAGGAAATATTCCGACACTGATCAGTCTTCGAATTCAGATCAGAATACCTGTGAAGAGAGATACAATTTGTTCAGTCCCTGTTAAAGGCCTCAGCATATATTGTATTTGCTAAGGAATATAGATTTTAATTGAACCCTGAGAAAGGCCATCAATTTTAAGCTTTTATTCAAGAAATCGACCCCTTATTAACCAAGGCCCTCGATTTGCGTCCATCATGCTTACACTCCACCCAGAATTTTAACCATTTCTATTCCGAAAAACCCAAGTTTTTGTTAGGTTTGTAGTCCTAAGAAAATGTCAGGCATTTCAAACATGAAACCAGAAACTTCCTCGCTTTCCAAACAGGAAGAAATCAATAATTTTATCAAGAAGACTCTCAAGGAATTTTCAACGTACAGTTTCAAAGACGATAATCTTTGGGAAGCATATCAAGATGAATTCAGCAATAAAACCCTTGATGATTTCCAGGCTGCTTCAAGGACAGTGTTGCAATCACTCAGAACATACCTACGTTCTCACGGTGTCTGGGTCAAATGGGACAGGCATACAACTATGGCAGTTTCCCTATTCAATACATTATCAGAAGAAAGCCCCACAGAATGGACTAGGGAAGACATAATGAACTCCAATGAAATTTTTGACTCGGTTAAGATTATCAATGTCATGAAAAATTCTCAAAACTATTCTGTTCAAACCAAGTTGGGAAACCCGCGGATGTCAACTCAGGAAGTACCAAAAAGGTCTCAATTTATTCATCCATCTACAGATCAAGCCCCTCAAAAGAAACCCTCAGAGCTCTCAGCATATCCCATCACTGGCTATGGCAGAGAATTATCAAACTTGGCAAAAATGTATGGGCCGGAGCTCAAATATCAGGGTGAAGGTAATAGCTTTGATTACAAATTAAATATATTCATGGAACTGTGCGAGAAGGCCCATGTACCCGAGCTCTTATATGCAAAGGCATATTCAATAATGCTCAGTGGCTCGGCACTAACACACTATTTTTCTGTAACATCCAATGGACACCAATCAAACTTCGACGAGCTATGCACCGCAACTAGAGATTATTTTGAAGGTCCAGAAACTAAAAGAACCAAGATTGCCAGATGGGAATCGCTTACTCTTCGCTTGGTCATAACTGAAAATATAGATAAAGGGAAGTCGACCTTGGAATGTTTACAAATGCTTTTTACCGAACTTTGTCACTTGCAACTTAGCTTCGATATAGAATATAGATCAGAAAAACATCTTCATACAAAGCTAATTAATGCCTGTCGCAGCTTCCCTGCCTGCCAGCTTGCATGCTTTAAACCAAGTAGTACCCTAATGGGACTTTTCAACGATCTCCAATCATCTATTTCAACTGTTGAGCTAAATGAAGGCGCCCAAACATCCCAATTGTTCACGGACCGCCGTTACTATAAACAAAACAGCCGAAGAAATGCTGAAACCTCGCGCTCAAATTCTCATTGGAGGTCTCATAAATCACTCGGGTCGTCTCAGAAAAGATGTTATGTTTGTAAACGCCCTGGTTGCTGGTCTCGAAATCATACTGTGTCAGAGCAAGAATCGGCAAAGAAAGGCTTCCAAAAACAGATGATGAGTCGAATCAATGATTGTACAGACCAGCTACTTGCACAATATGAAGGCGATCCAGAAGATCTTAGCACTAGAGAATCTGAACTTGATAACCAAATTGAAATGCTAGTTCTAGATACGACTCCACCCGCCGAGATTGATAAACTCGACGTCCTTTACAATGAATCTTTTATAACCTCCTTTGGGACTATCCTGAACCCAAGAGAAACTGCGTTAAACCTCGCCAATCTCTCCTTCCAATATGCAATCACCGGAAATGATCCAACTACCCCAGCAATTGTCACCAAAGATGATCCATGTAATTATTTAGCCTCCTCAATGTTACGGCTAGAGTTGACAAGTGATAGGGTAATGTTATCACGTGATGTGTAGTCTGGTTGAGTAAGCGTCGGTCCCGGAAGCGAGCTGGCAGAGTTTTCAGCCCAGCGAGGCTGCATGCCTTTTTCTCTCCTTGTCTTTTCTTTTAGTTATTGTGCGTAGCTTTAGGTCAAAATACAAAGCAATTACTCTTCTATCTTTCAATGGAGCCTTCTAATATCAACCTGAGGTCGGTCGTAATATAAGAAAAGACCAATACAACCTTTGCTGAGAAGCATATCATCTGCCCGTTATCAGCATCGTTGTCACACCTCTGCTGCACGACCTGATCAACGACCACCTGCCTACCTTTCTAAGTAGGTGCCTTCTAGTCAGTCCGCTGATTGGAGTGTTTCCGGAGCAAGCCGGGAAATTATTTAAGTTTCGCCTACCTCTGTAGCGTTCTTTCTCTGCCACGGAACTTCGCTGATCAGATTGCAATTCAAAAAAAAAAAGGTCTCAATCCTCCATCTTCTACTCATGTCAACTCGTCGAAGCGCACGAGAGACTACTATGCCTGCACGTTACGGTTTTCCTAGCAGCGCTGATCAGCCTTTACAGACCACTGAGGATACGCTGAAAAAAGATGGAGAAGTGGAAGAAATTTCTGACTTCACCTTAGCTCAGTAAGCGATAATAGGTCAGATCGTTGCCGCAGCGCTAGCTAATTCTCAGTCAAGCAAGTCGCCAACCACCGAGGCTCGAACGACCCCTCGCGCCCTTACAGCTGACCTTCAACCTTCGGTGGACTACTATCTGCCTGTACTTGAACCTTCGATCGCCGCTGTAGAGTCACACCGGGTCAAGTACCCGCGAAGTGTGTTTACCGACCATCTGGGCGACATTGGATACAATGTTTGGAAGATGGAAATGAAGCTTTTCTTCGAGGAGTTTTCGGGGAACTTTCGACAAGGGCAAGCCCAAGTTAGGGCATATTTCAAGTGTACTGGAGGAGTAGCTAAGACAATTATCCTGCAGCATATGGATCCCGACTTTGGTGGAGTCTTCGACAGAGCAGCAGATGTCCTCAAAGCCTTGGATCAACGTTTTTTTGACCACAATCATGTGAAAGCTGCCAAATCAAAGTACCAACAACTTAAAATGGGCAGCATGACATACGACGAGTTCCGCAAAAAGTTCACAAACTATGCGAGCACTGCTAAGATTGCGCGATCTCGTTGGTTCGAGGATGTCTGTGAGAAAATCTCCCCGGCCTTGAAACGAGATGTCAGGATTGAGAAGTACAAGATGAATGGTAACTACGCGATCTTGGACGAATTCTTAGCCATTGCTGATCGCGAATCTCGCAACATCGTTTTCGAGGAGAGCCAGTTGGCCCGTAAGGCGGTTGTTATTCATGCCGTAGATCGAGGACGTAGCCACTACGCCGGAATTCTCAAAAAGAACAATTGGCGACCGAGCTCACCTGTCGGTCCCTCGACTTCCAGCACTGGCCTTTCCAATGTCCGTCTCCGTTCACCATCTCCGCTCGTTTCCGCAGTTGTGAGCCCTACTCTCTTGACCCCAGCTGGTGATTGCCGACTTTGTCACAAGTCCTGGCACTGGATGCGAGACTGTCCGGATGTCCTGAGGCATCGACAGATGGAAAAGAGGATTGCAGCCCTACAGTTGGATGAGGATGAAAGTTCAGAAGACCTTTCAAAAAACTTCTAAGCCATGGTAAAGACTCCCACTACAGTAAAGGCCATGATTTGTGGAAGGACTTAGAATTTGATTACCGTTCCCTATTTGGAGGACGCCAGTTTCTAGTTAATATAGAACTAGCTAGAAATGGAAATTATATCAAAACAAGTGCACATATCGATGGCGGAGCAAATATCTTTTGTGCTATTAGTACCTCTTTGGCCTCCCAACTTCTCTCCTTGTTCCGAATCTCATTTCTCACCCTTCCTAAGCCGATCGTCCCCAATGGCTATAATGGCCTCTCTGGGAAACCGATCACTTCTGCTATCCTCCTCACCCTTACAATTGACAAACGCCAGATCAACTTCTCTTTCCTGATTACCGATTTGGGTAGTACTGACATTCTTATTGGTCGGAAATTTTTAGAACACTATGATCTCAAGCTAGAATGCGCTGGGGGAAGGAATCGGATACACTGGCCAGACGATATGCCAGCTGTCCCTTACTATGATCGTAGATTGCTCCTTTGCGTTGATAAGGCACCTCGCAAGACTAATGCAGATCATCAAGCAGACGTCGCCCGAAGAGACAGCCAGATGGAAGCCATCGAAGAAGCCGAACTTTCAGGAGTACAAATGACCAGTGACTTCAGATTGCTAGTCAGTCCCGTTAAAGGAAAACCCCCGAAATTGAAAAAATCTCAAATACAACCCCAGCCTTGTAGACAATCATGTTTCTTAAGAGACATGCAGAACCACTTATTAAGTAAGGAGGGGTTGCTCCAGAGATCAAATCCCTGCAGTCCACTTTTGAATTCTCAGACTTACAGGTCAGAGTTACCAGTCAAATTGCCTGCCCTGCCCCCGAATTCGAAGTCATACAACACCTACTCGACGAATATTTCCATGATCTCGGCGTCATCAATGCATCGGTTCCACCTGAAAAGCTATGCCCAAATATCTCGTGATGCCCTTACCAAGGACAATTCTAATTTTGTTACTACGGTAAATGAAATTGATATGGAGATCAAGCGAAGAAAGGATGGGCTGGAATTTCGAGACGAAGTCGAGGTCGCAGCTCTAGATAGTAAACTATCTTCGGAGGAAGCTCTGGAGGCCAAATACCAAACGAACGAAGATATGCTGAAAGAAAAGCTCATGCCTCAATATCAAGCTTTCCAAACCATCTTCTCTCGGAGAGCCTCAGATGAGCTCCCTCCACACAGGCCCAGTGTCGACCACAAAATCGATCTGCCAGCTGGAATTAACTTGCCCATGGAGCCATTGCGCCGAATGACCGATGAACAACTCCCGGAAACCAAGCGGTACATCTTAGAGAACCTCCATAAAGGTTTCATTGCACCTTCGAACTCTCCGCACGCTGCACCAATCCTCTCTGCTAAGAAAGCCGATGGTAGTCTGCGCCTGTGCGTTGACTATCGAAAGCTCAATGAGCTAACTGCCAAGGACCCGTACCCGATTCCCTTGATCGACGAAATAATGGCACGTATTTCAAAGACAAAGATCTTCACGAAGCTGGATATCAAACAGGCCTTCCATCGCATCAGAATGACCAAAGATGCCGAAGATTACACCACCTTCCGCACTAGATATGGGACGTACAAGTATAATGTGCTGCCGTTTGGTCTGACGAACGGACCAGCCACCTTCCAGCGCTTCATCAACGACATTCTCATGGAACATCTAGTCGATTTCTGCTCGGCTTACATGGATGATATCCTAATATACTCTGAAAATCCCGAAGAGTATGAGATCCACGTAAAAAAGATCATGCAAATTCTCTTGGATCACGGACTTCAAGCCAACATTAAAAAGTCCGAGTTTCATGTCACAAAGACAAAGTTTTTGGGGTTCATTGTCGGAGTTAAAGGTATCGAAATCGACCCCGACAAGATCTCGGTTATTAAAAACTGGGAGTACGCTGCTAACGTTAGGGGTGTGCAAAGCTACTTGGGATTTTACAACTTCTACCGACGTTTTATCAAGGATTATAGCACCATCTGTTGCCCCCTCACACGCTTAACGGGCAAGGATGTTGTATTTAACTTTGATAAGAAATGTGAAGCAGCCTGGGAATTGTTGAGATCAGCATTGAAGTCCGCCCCAATCCTCTGCCACTATGACCCGTACAAGCAGACACGTCTAGAGACAGACTCGTCGGATGGAGTTGTCGCTGGCGTCCTCTCCCAATTGCAGGATGATGGTCTTTTTCACCCTGTGGGTTATTTCTCAAAAACAATGATTGATGCCGAGCTCAATTACCCAATCCATGATAAGGAACTCTTGGCAATTTTCCGATCCTTCAAGCAGTATAAGCCTGAGCTATTAGGTGCACTGGAAAACGTCCATGTGTATACAGATCACAAGGCTTTGGAGTATTTCATGTCAACAAAGGAACTCACGGCCCGCCAAGCTCGCTGGGCAGAGTTCTTCGCCGAGTTTTATTTCACGATTATGTATCGGACAGGTATTACAAATACTCTTGCAGACACCCTCTCCCGTCGCGACCGAGAACTCACACCCATTGAGGCTAAGAAACGGGCATATCGGAACCAACAGATGATTCCGGACAACAAGATAGACCCAAAGATCTTGGAAGAACTGCGAGTGGCGAAAATTGACTGCCTCAATGAAGTCGACTCTTACATCCATAGAGTCTCAGTGGATGCAGACAACGAGGTTGCGACTCATAATTCCGGATTAACAGTCAATGACGAAGTTACATTACCTTTCGACCACCTGGTTGTTGATGGTGAGCCACCGGACCCGGCCTCTGTAGTGGCATACGACATTGATGGATACAAC
The DNA here is from genome assembly GCA_900239735.1 of Blumeria hordei DH14. Lineage (NCBI taxonomy): Eukaryota > Fungi > Ascomycota > Leotiomycetes > Helotiales > Erysiphaceae > Blumeria > Blumeria hordei. The sequence goes on along the minus strand of OENG01000032.1, from coordinate 392,215 downwards.
ATTGTTGATCAGGTTATTGAAGCCAATAAAACCTCTCCTGACTTGGAACCCCTTCATGCGAAAGCTAGAGCGCACCACATGGATTATGAGCTTAACCAAGGGAAACTCTACTTCCAAGAACGCCTGGAGATACCCATGAAACCTCCAGAGCTGCACACCTCCTTGATCCGCCACGTGCATGCTCAGCCATGTGTGGCACACGCTGGAGTCAACAAGGTCAAGTTACTGCTCGGTCAGAAGTACCACTGGTCTGGATTAGGGAATAATGTTGCCTGTTATATTGCCAACTGCAGTTGTGCCCGCCAGAAGGCCCGACGGGACAAGACACCTGGCCTGTTACACCCTCTACCAATCCCTGCTCGACCGTACCAGCACTTGACAATGGACTTCACTGAGCTTCCTCTTGATGAAGCGGGTTACAACACTGCATTTGTCATCATGGAAAGATTGACAAAAAAACCCCTTTCGATTCCGTGCCATAAAACAATCACGGCTAAGGAAATGGCTGGGCTATTCCTCGTGCAAATTGAAATAGTTCCGGATATTGGAAGAGTTAAATACTAGCCTTGAGGTTGATTTAGAGATATGATGAATCTGTTTAATGTAAGAAGAAGTTTACTGATATTTAATGGATAGTTAATTGTAAAGAAATTGCTATATTTCTATCTGTGTAGCGAGAAGTCCCTCTACATACATGAAAGCGGGGTTTTCCGCACACTAGTGTAAATTCCAACATACTTCCTTATCTAACCTAACTGGGAACGTTGCTGGAGATCCTGAAGTCAATGTATGCTGTAAGGCATCTATTGGCTAGTTATTATTCATGCTAGTGAGTGATGATATAGGTTAATCATATCTCATGGCGTCAGTGCATATTATTCTAATATGAACTATTTGTCTACTGCAGTCATGTTGCTGCCTTAATTACAACACAACTCACATGACATGTTTGGAGCATTTGGTCAGGCAAGGGATATTAAATGATTAGGCATATGATTGGTGGGTAAACAAGTCAATGAGGTATAAAAGGAGAGGTTTTCCCACTGTAACTTAAACACACACATACATAGAGTCACTTACAATTCACTCTCGATCAAATCATATCTTAGCCATCAAACACAAGTGTACGTTCCCCATTTCATATACCAAGTAAAACAGATAGGACGAAGGTTGGATTTTTTTCGGATGTAGATGAGTGAGCCTGGGCGCGTAAGCATCCAATCCCAGTCAGGAGGAGAAAAAATTACGTAGGCCAGGTGGGACTTATCAATTTTAGAGTTTATTGTTTTAACCGAGAGTTCCTGGACAAACATCACATCAAACCTGGCCTCAAATGCGGCTTTTTAAAAGAATAAGGTGAGAAGGTCCACCACGTCCAATGTTTGCTTGAAAGAATAAAAGACGAGGCGGTGGAATACTTCTGAAATATGCCCTATTTTTCAATGAGACTAAGATCATGGGCATTATTGGAGGCTTGCTCTTGTGGATCTACTTCCATAGAATCAAATGAGGCATTTTTGAGTGCGGTAACACTATTCTACCTGATGGAAGAAGTAATTAGCGAGGAGCTTGTGGAGGCTCTGGTGGTAAGAGATGACCCATCAGTGTTGCCGATATCAGAGGCGGCAGCTGATGCCTCACGACGAGCCTTATGGAGCTTACTGCAGTTTTTAGAGCGAATCCCAGAAACTTCTTTGTCGGAGAGCTGAATAATTTTGCCCTTGTAAGTGCGAGGCCATAGATGGCAGGTGTGATCATTAGCTGGGTGTGGTCCTAGACAGTTAATACACCGAAGAAGATGAGTGCATTCTCCCTGATAGTGAAGAGTACCATAGAAGGCGCACAAAGCTTGAATTCGGCAGCGAGAGGATTTGTGGAACCTAAGACAAGCTTAGCACTGGACTACCTTTGGTTTTGGGATGTAGCGCCATGATGGGGCGCTGTCGACAATACAAAAGGTAAGGACCTCTTTTGGAATGAATATAACCGCCGTATGAAAAGGATCGCCGCGGGTCTCGTGCTACGACCAGTTGACGCTGGATGGGGCAATACCCATCTGCGCCTGAGCTATGTTCTTGATTTCATCAAGCGTAGAGGAAATCAGATTGGACACGGGATTCCAAATGGTACCCGGAATACGCTTGACCATACATCCAATGCGATCTTCTTTCATGGATCGTTGTGGCATAGCGTAATATGAAACGTCATGTGGACGGCTAGGCTAAAACACAAACATTAGTTCAATGTACGTTTAAAACTAGCAAGGAAGACTGATAAGAGTAGGCTAGTCTCATTAGGTGATGTGTAGCAGATTGTTTGGCATAGAGGCGGTGTGGTACATGCTATTTGGTAATTTTATGTATATAAATACTCGGTGTGAAGAAGCATTATTCTTCACGCAACGTCTTCTTCAATTACCTTAACAATACATTTGTTTACCCATCTCTTCTTCGGGAAGACCATTTATCTCTTTCCAGCTCTTCATCAGCAAGACCCACGTGTAGCCTCTATCGCTACTTTCTACCAATTCGTCTCTTCCTAGAGAAGACCAGTCATCCCTTCGACCCACTCATCACCTTCATCTACCACCTAGATCTCCGTTGGACCACATACGCACCCTGTGGAACACTGTCCTAACCTCGCCCTTGAGATTACGTTGCGTCGTTATCCACACCGTGCAGAATGTCTACAGACTACTCTCGTGGTTGGGCTCCTCCTACCACAATCGAAAACTTCAAACAGCAATTTGCCACTGATGCGGACGCGCTATACGCATACATGAACGGACACCTCAATCGATACCGCACTGAACGAGATACTGCTCAGGGTCAGCTCATGGCTGCTCGCCAGGTTATTGAAAGCCTCGAGGAACAGAACAACAAGTTGAACCTCGACTTAAACATCGCTAAAGCCGGTCATTCTTCTAATAAACCTAGCCCGGCTATAGCCGCCCGGGACTCGGCTTCGGCATTTCGCTCCGAGAAATTCCCGGACCCCGAAAAATTCAACGGCACAAGGAGTAAACTGCCCGGTTTCATCACACAATTACGGATGAAGCTCGAGGTAAATAATGACAGATTCCGAGATGAGTCTGCCAAAGTTATTTATTCCATTAGTCGGTTGGAGGGACAAGCTCTCGATCAAATTGTTCCTCTAGTAAACACAAACCCTGAGAAACCATTTTCATCAGTCACAGCGTTTTTGTCGTATTTAGATGCCTCATTTGGAGACCCAGACCCTCGAGGAACTGCCCGTCGTGAACTGAAAACTCTGAAACAGGGTGCTGGTGATTTTGCAACCTACTACTCAAAATTTCTTCGAGTCATTGGCTATCTTGAATACAATGAAGCTGCAAAAATTGATGCTCTTGCCGAAGGTCTTTCCGAGGATATGAAAGATGCAATGATGCATCGAACAGAAATACCAGTAATCCTCGAGGACTATGCAACTTTGCTCATGAAAATCGACAATCAGATCCGGGGTCGCAAGGCTGAACAAAAAAACCCCCGCGAATTTTCTCGGCAAACAGTTGACAGAAATTTCGCGCACCCATCACATGTTGCAGGTGGTCTAGCTCCCATGGATTTGTCAACAATGAAACTTTCTAACACCACCAGACCAGCACCTGAAAACAGATACAATTTTGTAAATGGGTTCCGTAAACTTTCGGCTGGGGAAAAACAATGGCGTCGGGAAAACTCCCTTTGTATGTATTGTGCGGGGGCGGGGCACGGCCCTGACAGGTGCCCTTCAGCGAAACGCCCAAATCATCAGGCACCAATTACTGGTGCAGTTTTAATGTCATCGCCGTGCACATACCATCCAGCAAGTCCAGGGGACACCAAATCCGAGCCGGATTTTCAGTAGTCCCGGATTTGAAAGATAGCCCTGATCCGGGGCCCTCAAAACTCTCCTCGATGTCTGCATTTTCTATATCAAGCTTTTCGGTGTCGCAAGCGGAGGACAAGTTGGATGGTGACCATTTGGTTGCTGCCTGTATATTAGTAACAGCTAAAAAATCCATTCAAACTTACTCACTTATTGATACTGGATGCTCTGGGTATGCATTTATTGACGAAACATTTGCGCGCTATCACAACTTTCCCCTCTACATTTTAAAAACCCCGCGCACTCTAAAAGTAATAGACGGAAGGCCCATATCTTCTGGTAGGGTCACCCACGCTTGCCGTCTACAATTATCAATTGACTCTCATCACGAAACCGCTACATTCTTTGTTACCAAACTTGGTTCGTACCCTATAGTACTTGGAATCCCATGGCTTCAAAGGCATGACCCAGAACTACGGTTTAAGAATAACACAATTCTCTTCAATTCCAATCATTGCAAACAAATATGTAATAGCTCTGTAGTCCCCCTTCAATCAAGGGAATTGCACCAAGAAATCTCTCAAAATTTGTAAACTCCAAGGCCACCTCTGAGTGCGAACCCAAAAATAAGCTTCGAGTACACAGCGTAGAGGTTGAAGACAACCGTAAAACAAAAATACTAACTGCTTCTGGAAATTCAAAAGTCAGTTTACCAGTACAGTATCATAAATTTTACGGGATGATGGACGAAAGACTCGCTAACTCACTTCCACCACGCCGTATCTATGACCATAAAATCCCTATTAAGGATGGGAAGGAGCCTCCATTTGGGCCTCTTTATGGTATGTCCCGGGAGGAATTGACGGAATTAAAGTCCTATATTCAGGAAAATCTCAAAAAAGGATTTATTAGAACAAGTTCTTCACCAGCTGGAGCTCCTGTGCTTTTTGTGAAGAAAAATGACGGAACACTTCGTCTTTGCGTTGACTACCGAGGGCTAAACGAACTTACCGTCAAAAATCGGTACCCACTACCATTGATCCGAGAAACACTCGACCGGCTTTCTAAAGCAAAATGGTACACCAAGTTGGATCTTAGGCAAGGTTATAATCAAATCAGAATGGCCGAGGGAGAGGAATGGAAAACTGCTTTCCGCACTAGATATGGCCATTTTGAGTATACTGTTATGCCTTTTGGGTTAACTAACGCTCCTGCCACGTTCCAGCACTTCATTAACGATTGTCTTCGCGATTATTTAGACATATTTTGCACAGCATATCTTGATGATATCCTCATTTACAGCGAGACTCTAGAGGATCATGTAACCCACGTTCACAGAGTGCTGGAAGCCTTACAGAAAAAAGGAGTCCTCCTGAAGCCAGAAAAGTGTAAATTTCATACACAAAGCACAACGTATCTAGGACTTATTATCGAGCCAGGTGGTATCAGAATGGATCCGGGTAAAGTAGATGCTGTAAAAAACTGGACTGCTCCTAAAACAGTAAAAGACGTTCAGGCATTCCTAGGTTTTGCCAACTTCTATCGACGTTTTGTCCGCGGATTTCATCACTAGCATTTCCACTTACCCAGCTAACACGTAAAAACGCTCCCTTTATCTGGAATTCGGAATCAGAAGGCGCATTCGAAGCCTTAAAAAATGCTTTTATCACAGCACCTATCTTGGCCCACTTTGATCCTGAGAGAGAAATCACAGTTGAGACAGATGCTTCAGACTATGTCTCTGCTGGGATTCTATCCCAACGCGATGACAAGGGTATCCTTCGCCCGATTGCTTACTTATCGAAAAAACATTCGCCAGCTGAATGTAATTATGAAATTTACGACAAAGAACTTCTGGCAATCATACGTGCTTTTGAAGAATGGCGACCAGAACTGGAAGGTGCTGCACATGAAATTGCGGTGATATCAGATCATAAAAATTTAGAGTATTTTATGAGCTCCAAGCACCTTAATCGTAGACAAGCACGTTGGGCCGAGTACCTTTCACGCTTCAATTTTGTTATTAAGTATCGACCAGGAAAGCAAGGAGGAAAGCCAGATGCACTTACAAGAAGATCACAGGATTTCCCTGGTGAAAATGACAATAGAAGATTACATCAAAGTCAGATTGTTCTGAAGAGGGAAAACCTAGAAAGACATCTAGATCTTCTGCAATCTTGTCGCTTCGCACTGAAAAAACAAATACCCCAGAGTGGGAAGAATTGTTTGTTCAGGGGTATCAAATGACCCGTTCCCTGGTAAGATACTGGGCCTGATGAAGGCTAACGTGAAGCAATCAAAAGATATATCGCTGGCGGAATGTGCGGAGTTCGAAAATAAACTAGTCTACAGAGAAAAATGGTACGTGCCACAATACGACCCAATCAAACTCCATATCCTCAAGCAATGCCACGACAATCCCTCGGCTGGACACCCTGGTCGCGAAAAAACATTTGAACTTGTAAGCCGAGACTATTATTGGCCATCTATGCGAAAATACATAGCGCGTTACGTGCGCAACTGCCACACTTGTCGTCGAAGTAAGCCCAGTAACCACGCCAAGTTTGGAGTCTTGCGACCACTACCCATTGCTCAACAACCATGGCAAGAAGTTTCTATGGACTTTGTAAGTGGATTACCTGTAAGTGATGGATTTGACGCAGTTATGGTGGTAGTAGATAGACTGACAAAAATGCGTCATCTAATACCTTGCAATACCACAACAACTTCCAAAGATGTCGCTCAATTATACTTATGTAATGTTTGGAAGCTTCATGGTCTGCCAACCCATATTACTTCGGATCGCGGTACACAGTTTACGGCCAAATTCTGGAAGGAATTATGCAACAATCTACGCATCAAGGCAAGAATGTCCACTGCTTTCCATCCAGAAACAGATGGACAGACCGAAAGATTTAATGCTGTAATGGAACAGTACTTACGAAGCTATGTATCATATCAACAGGATGACTGGGCCAAGTGGCTCCCTATGGCAGAGTTTGCTGCAAATAACCAAGTGGCGGCTTCAACCCAAGCAACACCATTTATGAGCAACTATGGTTTTCATCCTCGCTTCACAATTGCCGTTAAGCCCTACACTAAAACAACTCCAAGCCATAACGCTAGGGATTTTGCCCTCAAAATGAGACAAATACATGACGTCTTGCGAGCTAATATAAGATCAGCGCAAGACGAACAGGAACAAGCAGTCAACGTAAATAGAAAACCTGCACCCAATTACCACGTCGGCGACCTCGTTTTTCTCTCTGCAAAAAATATAAGAACCACGCGGAACTCTCGGAAGCTCGACTGGAAAAAACTTGGCCCCTTTTCAATTACGAAGATAATATCCCCATACGCCTATCGCCTTGATCTCCCAAAGACAATTAAAATACACCCGGTTTTTCATGTATCTCTATTAGAGCCTGCTCCAGTTGATCCTGTACCAGGTCAGATCCAGTCACCAGCGCCGCCAATTATTGTCAATGAAGAAGAGGAATTCGAAGTCGAAGAAATCTACGACTCAAAAATGTCAAAACATAATGGACTACGATATTTAGTCAAGTGGGTGGGAGACAACGAGCCAACTTGGGAGCCAGCTATTAACCTTGATGATACCGCAGCCGTTGAAAGCTTCCACCAACAGTATCCAAATAAACCAGGCCCACTACATTAAGAGGAAAAGAAAGCTCAAATAGTTAGACTCGCAGGAGCTCGCAATTTAGGAGGGGAGCTACTTTCATGGATCGTTGTGGCATAGCGTAATATGAAACGTCATGTGGACGGCTAGGCTAAAACACAAACATTAGTTCAATGTACGTTTAAAACTAGCAAGGAAGACTGATAAGAGTAGGCTAGTCTCATTAGGTGATGTGTAGCAGATTGTTTGGCATAGAGGCGGTGTGGTACATGCTATTTGGTAATTTTATGTATATAAAAACTCGGTGTGAAGAAGCATTATTCTTCACGCAATGTCTTCTTCAATTACCTTAACAATACATTTGTTTACCCATCTCTTCTTCGGGAAGACCATTTATCTCTTTCCAGCTCTTCATCAGTAAGGCCCACGTGTAGCCTCTATCACTACTATCTACCTATTTGTCTCTTCCTAGAGAAGACCAGTCATCCCTTCGACCCACTCATCACCTTCATCTACCACCTAGATCTCCGTTAGACCACATACGCACCCTGTGGAATACTGTCCTAACCTCGGCCCTTGAGAGCTAGCTAGAGTAGGCTACAGGAATCCTTAGGCTTAACAGCCGTTAACAGCAGGAGGATGGTGTTACGGCACGTCAAGGAGGTCGTATAAGTTGTTATATTGTTATCAAGAGTTACGCTTGTAAAGGCAATAAAAGACGAAGAGAGGAGGTAGCTACTCTCGACCCTCTCTGAGATATCTCCCTCGGCTGTGCTCAGTCATCCAACGTGATGCCAAGGCGCGCTAACCCGTATCCCCACACGCACGCAATACGGCTCTCACAGATCGTGACAGATGGAACGCCATAGTTTCTACAATAGCACGCTTCCAAAGCTGGTCGGCAGGCTCAGGCGCGTGGTGGCTGAGGCGGAACAGTGGAAGGGAGATTGTTGAAGTTTTTCTTTTGTAATGCGGGATTTCGCGGGAAAGTTTTTGTTTTGTTTTCAACTCTTGGCTGCTGAATTTGTCATGGTTCAACACATAGATGCATTTTGGCATGGTTCCGGTCATTTAGGTGGGACGAGGCATTTGTACTGCACAGTAGTTAACCTGATCCGGCCCGACCCAACTCGTGCTCAAGCTCCAGTAGGAGTGCGACGGTAGTTACTTCACCTATCACGTCAATGAACAAACAAACGCACAATTCGTGAAATTCGAAAATTCGAAAATTCCCTTTTTCCCTTTTTCCCCCTCTCTCGACTTCGTCGCATCTATCTTGATTTGTGAACGACCTCCTGGCATTTTTTTTTACGATGCCTTCAGTTCGAAAAAAGCGTCCCAACGCCAAGTTGGACAACACGAGAGTCCGCCCGAGGGCTCTCGAAAAATTACCTGGCCTTGCCCAGTCTTCGAAATGCGCGGAGATGGGTCAGGCCGTTTCGAAAGGGAAGGAAAAAGCCCTTCCCACCGTTACTGTGCCCGATACTGACATGATCGGGTCAGTTGAAATTGTTGAGGAAATCCCTCAACGAGTCTCCATCCCCCACGGGATTGGAGAATCGTCCAAACCTCCTCCGACCTCGTCAATTCCTTCGGAGAACGCTGCACCCAAAGCAGCGTCAAAATTAACGTCGCAGCCCAAAGCTGCCACGAAAGCAGACTGCCCTCCGGAACTTCGACCTATTGTCGAAGCCGAACGACGACGCGCCGCCGAAACGGCGGCAAATCTGGCCCTCTGCTCCGCCGCCATCTCTGGCGTCGAAGCAACCCTTCTACCCTTAACCAACGGGTCAAATAGACAATTCGTAGACTCAATGCGAGTCTACCTACGCGCCGCCATTGCGCAATACATGGCCACGGGCCAGGCCTCTACGCCTCCCGTCCTCCCTCCTCGCCCGGCAAACCCTCCCCAAGGGCTCCCGAAGCCAGGAGCATACAAATTCCCGCCGTCCCAGTTCTGCCTGTCAAAAGCACCTGGGCCACGGTGGCCAGAAATGGACTGCAACAAAAAGCAGTCCCAACTAAAAAGGCTGTGCCGCGACCTGCGGCTAAAGCCTCAAAGAAAGAAGCTCCCAAGGCGAAAGTCGACAAACGACTGTTCCTTCGCCTAGAAAAGGAGCACCCGTGGCGCCAGCTTTCGCCTGCTGGCCTATGGAAACAACTACAGAGTGAGCTAGATTGCTTCTTGAGTGACGCCTGCTCTATACACCGTGTTAGAACCGGCTTTGCGATTCTGACAGGGAATGAAAAGAAAAGGGAAGAGCTCCTAGATGCCGCACCAAAGTTTTCGGACTTCGGCGCCAAGCTCGAGGAAGCCTCCAACCTTGTCGCCTTTCGGATCGCGAATGTTCCGGCGACCATAAAAACACTCGACTGTACTCATACGGTCAATGCGGATTGGGTCTCATTGGAGATCTACCGAAAAACAAAAACGTTTCCATACAAGGTGCTACCGCACGGGACATGCCGTCCTGGAGCGCCGCACAGAAATTGGAAAGCCCTTTTCGACCGGAACGACGCCCCTCGCCCGGGCTTCCGTATTCTCGACGAGGCTGGTATGGCTACTATCCACAAGCCACGACCTCAAATTGAACAGTGCAAACGCTGTTTGGGCTTCCACGCCACCCGTGGTTGCTCCCGCGCTCCAGCCTGCTGGAACTGCGGATCTAACATGCACTCGGAAGCCGAGTGCAAGGCCCTCACCAAGTGTCGTAACTGTGGGGGTCCTCACCGATCGGATTCCCGGGCCTGCTTAGCCAGACCCAGCAAGTCCGGACCGGTGCCAAAAGAGCAGCTCGCGCGGATCCGCCAGATCCAGCAAGGGGAGTTCGCGAAGGTGGCTCGAGCGCGAGCTGCAGCAAAAAAGGCCGAAGAGGCGATCATCGCCGCGGCGAAGGATGTCTCGATGGCCGAGGCAACAGGTTTCGGAGCTCTGGGATCTGAAGAAGAAGTTTGAGGACACAGCAACCTCGACGATGTCCCCTTTTGGGGCATCTACTAACCAATAGCAGGATACCGGCTGGATCAAAGGTGCCTGCTAACCCATCTTTTGCTCTCAGCGGAGAATGGGCAAATTTGTCATTTGGAAGGTGTGACGGACGAGGGAATGCGGGAGGAGCGCATTGCTGGGGTCCATTATGGAGGAATCTTCTGGGATTCGGAGTTGTTTTTGATTTTCGTGATTTTTCGTTCCTGTTCAATCAGCTGCACTTTTGGTAGCGATTCACGAGGTTGGAACGAGTTAGGCTGTAGGAAAAGTTACAGGGAACCCTGCCGGATCCGCCGGTCCTTGACCCAATGTGGAAAAGATAGCGTTAGCTTAGGACCAAAAGTAAATAAAAAAAAAAAAAAAAAAAAAACTGTGCATTACACATTGTGTCTATTATTATCCCCCTGCAGTCATTCTTTTATTTTTTTTTTTTTTTTTTGCTAATTTCTGGTCCTAAGCTAACGCTTTCTTATCCACAATGGGTCAAGGACCGGTGGAGCCGGCAAGGATCACTGCGTACAGGCCCAACTCATTCCAACCGCATGAACTTCTACTGAAATTGTAGAAGTTAACAGCAAAACTAAAATCAAAAACATAAATCAAAAACTGAAATCAAATTTGGAAGAAATACTGTTTGGTCCGGATCCCGGCAGTCATTCTTTGTTTGTTTGTATTTAGGTTATCATCTGGAATTATATACTATAATTGGTTATGCCTGCATTTTACTGTTTGCGATATTAACGCTCATTATGTTTTATCTTGTATTTATGATTAGATAACAAACAATGTTTGTAAGACGGGATGGGGAGATAACATGTTCTGGACAATGCAAACTTACTGAAAGAAGACGAGCGAACTTGTACTTAAACAGAAGTAAGATCATGGATGTTGTGATGTACAATATTAATGGGTGTATAAGCCAGGAGGTGTCACGTGAACAGAGTTAAGTGGGACAAGTAGGGCACAGCGTAGGATTAGCCGAAGCGCACATGCATGGTATAATGTGTACTTCACCAGCAATTGTAGACAGTAGTAGTGTACCATCTCCTTCATCACATAGATTCCATATAGACATTATATACACGTCTCAATATATATTCTGTCCCATATAATATCACGGTCCAGACTCCACGACGTCACTCATAACCTCGTAATCATAACAATGGAGGATAGAGCAATCAATCATCATTCTTTCCCTTCTCTGTGAGAAAACATCGAAGTCCCAATCCTGTGACAGCATCATTGGGAAGAGATGCTCGCCTAGATATCTACAGGCTACGACTATCACAAGTTTGACCTCTTGCCGCGCGCTGAATAAGCTTGAGCTCATCAGCGACGTACTAGGCCAAAGGGGGAAGTTATAGTGACTTGGCCATCACAAGAGCCATGACCAAATTTAAAAAGGCTCAGATTGGTTTACATGGAATAGTATGCGTGGAGTCGGTGTGATGGCTGTCAAGCCGAAAGACTCCTGCAGCCTACGCTGGCTAGCGTAGGCAATGGCACAAGGGGAATATTTGGGAAGGGTCTCGGAAGCCACGAAACTTCGAATATTCTCAGTGAACCTTCTGGAAGCATATTGAAGGTTCATGAGAATAACGGGTGTACCGAGAACCTTCTAGGTAGTTGTCGAACAGTCTCAGTAATTCAGGTTACAGGGAGAATCTTCTCGAAGGGCAACTATTTAGAATGTATATATATGTAGTCTTTAGATTGAGAAATTCTCTCTCCAGAGAATTATAATAAATATACTGTACCTACAAGATCGCACATGCACCTTGTACTGAAACCGTGACAATCGGGTCGGCCCAATGGAAGTTTTGAATGTGGATGTTGTCGTAAAAATAGATATAAATTGTGAGTCGCGCAACAGACGCGTAATAGCAAGTGACCGTACGATCTTCGAATCCACCCTATCCCTTGACATGTTTGTTTTTCATTAATGTAAATTTCTGAACATAAAAGCCTAGCTTCAGTGGTAGTTGTGAGAGCTTTGTAGACACGTACCGGTGTCAAGTCACCTGGGTATAGGACTTTAGCAGGATACGTTAAATTATTCAATTCAATTCAATTCAACAACTGAATATATAGTCTCACAAATTGTAACGTGAAATAGTCTCATCAAAAATCGGCCATCTCCCATTGTAAAGTTGCAATGTTGTGTGTCCGTGAGGAGGTGTTTTTGTTTTGATATGTTTATTTACGTGCTAGGTACATGTCACCTATTGCACTCCTACTGAGGTTTAAGTGCAAGTGGGCCCGGGCCTGATAAGGATAACTTGAAATAATTACAATAAAGCTCGTCCCACCTAAACGATAGAACCAGCTTAGACTTCACCCATTATTACAGGCTGTGCCCAGTTAAGTTAAGCTGGGCTATCTTTCAGGCCCAGCCTTGTTCAAGGACACTTACCACGTGATCTACAAGAGAGTTTCTCGAGACTCGAATCACTTGGTTAATTATGCTGAGGCTGAATAACAGATCATTCAGCAGCAAAAGAATACGTGTCGGGATACTGGATCACTGGTGGCTGTAGCTGGCATATTTAGTTCAAAGTATTTCCTGTAGTAAATCTCTATAGAAAAATATTAACTCTTTGTGGTACTGTTTACGTGCGGTGTCCGTAATTCTCCTCGCCTTTAACACTCATGAGTTGAATCATACCAAGCCAGACCGTCAGGAAACCAGCTGTATATATGCCGTAGCGCAAATTCCTCCTTAGCCTCGGCCACCACGCGTCCGAGCCCTTGACATTCTCATTGACTCCGAAATATAGATGTAGTCCCAGATCTCATCGTTGCTCAAGCCTTGCACCTTTATATTGTGCCGTTGGGTTGTTGTCGTCATTGGAGATTTGTGTAATTCCCTCGGAGTATATTCCTCTTGTTTCCTCCTTTGTACACGCCCCATTTCCATCAAGGCTTTCCTCATAATAGCGTAATTAGGTAGGCGATGTGACGAATATGAAGATGGGTCGCAGGTGCAGGATTGACTCAAAATGCTTTGTTGCAGGTATATAAGGAGTTTGAAGGATTTTATTTGTTTGAATACGACCCCCAGACAGACCTAGGCCCATTGGTGAATTGTATGTTGGTGGTGATGAGTTTTCATTCGACTTTCTTGCACTTGTGAAATCTCAATCAACTCATTTTTCGACCAATAGACCGAGTACAATACCTTCAAGCCGAAATTCCATCAAAGAAGTTCATCCCACCCTTTTTCGTGACTGATGCTTGGCTCTGGGAGAATGTTCAAGGTCGTTACCGTGCACAACATGGGAGTTTTTCACGTATTGGTTCGCCCATTCTAAAGTAAATTACCCGATGTGTTGGTGCCTATACAGACACAACAAAGCAAATGAAAGTCGGGATCTTATCGTCCTGCACTCGAAAAATCATAGTATAAATGGATGTCATCCGTCTAATGAATCTCATGATATGCATGTGAGAGCTGTAGGAGATCACAGGTTGACAAATGACAAAGTCGAATTGGATAAAGACTATATTCAAAAGATTCTAAACTAAAGAGTAAAAGGGAAAGGAAAGTATCTAGAGATGTACAACTCTACATTATCTGCGCTGGTCTGTGCGCTATAAACAAAGGACTCTAGCAATATCTTATGTGAAGTGAATGTAATGTGGATATAACAACCCTATCTAATGATCTAGGGTGGAACCGTCACAATGCAGATGGTACTTAATGAAGAAAAAAGAAAATCTTTTACAAAATAAATGAGATGAAGAAATTGTTTACATCGGTTTGTGATTCCGTTAGAATCAGACTTGTCACTGTGACTTTTCGAATAATTTGTGGCACGCACACAGCTATTCAATACATCAACTCCCCCCGCTGAAGAAATAGCCCAAGGTATGCTGGAATCTTAATTCTATGCTCTGTGGGGCTGAGTTTGACATTGCCCGAGGTGGAAATGGAAAAAGTGGTTGGGGACTCCTTTTCTCCGAATGAGCAGAGGGACTATTGTCAACACCTGTCAGTGGTGCCCCCTACGAACCTCCAGCTCTCACTGTAGAGTCTGCAGAGCCGATATTGAGTGACAAAGTCCTCACTTCGATGAGGATTCCCAATTGCTTTCTCGGTCTGTATCTTCTTCATCCATAAGCACATCACCCTACCACCATTATCATGAAGCTAGCCACGATCAGATCAGATGTCAAGGTCGAAGCCCTTCTCATCACTAACCCTTGATCATGGAGGAAAAGCCATCCAATAAATCTCCGGAGCGTACCCAGCACCCGATACAGAGATGGTGGATTGGATCAAGTCGGCCCCGACTGTTACAAAGAAGGGAGATATAGATGAATACTATTGTGGTTATGAGCTTAGGTTAGTGTCACTATGCATGCTGACCTTGTACGAGTATATAGATTGATGAGTTCAGGTTGTGGTTGAAGGTGTATCTGAGGTTCACTGTATTGAATTGTTCTTTACTAATTGTGTGCCGAGCACTCGCTACTTATACTTATGTGCGGCCGCTAGTCGGCTCCTGACCACATGAGCTTTCTCCTGCAGATATCCCAAACGATACAGGAACTACACGAACAGCGTAAACATCTAATCACGTTATGTACATGCGAGTATCCTAGCTGTATAACATGCCCATCACAACACTCCCCTTGTCGGTAACGACTCTTAAATGATGTGGTATTGTTTAGGGTATTTGTTAGATTGCAGCAGAGGGTTACTGTATTGGGACCGGTGACTTAACCTTTGTGAGACTGTCAGCTAGTTGTCTTGATGTAGGTATATATACAGGCTTCATGTATCCTTTGTCGTATTGTTCTCTGCAGTAGTAATTTCGAAGGGCGATATGCTTAGATTGTTTATGGTTGTCATGATTCTTAATTAAAGATATTGCCGATTGGTTATCTATGTAAAGCTTCGTGCACTCAGAACCATCAATGCGATCACTAATGCCCAGCTCTTCAAGTAGAGATCTTATCCACTGGAGCTCACGGCAGGTTTCAGTGGCTGCTAAGTACTCAGCTTCTGTTGTTGAGAGAACTACTTCCCTCTGCAACTTCGAGCGCCAGCTTACTGGGCCGTTTACGAGCGTGATAAGCGAACCTGACGTTGAACGACTACCAGAAGTTTCAGCTGCAAAGTCTGCATCTGTATATGCTTCAAGTTGTGGTTTCGATCTTGTTCTAGTATATGTAAGGCCTCGATCGGGATCTTTTGCAATATACCTTATCACGCGACGCGCGGCTTGATAATGCTCGGATGATGGGTTTGTTAGAAAACGTGCAAGGTGGTTGACTGCAAACGCAATGTCTGGGCGTGTGTTGTTTGCTAGAAACTGCAGACCGCCGACAATTGAGTTGTATTCCGTCTTTTGATGCTCTTCGCACGTTGTTTCATTAGGACCCATGAGGCGTTCGAGTGCAGAGGATGCTGGTTTACAATCTGATAAGCCGTGCCTCTCTATTAATGCGCGAGCATATCGACCCTGTGAAAGTGATAGCGTGTCTGTATTTGGGTTCAATATGTTGATTCCCAGAAATAGATCAGTGTTGACTGCTTTTAGTTTGTATTTTTTGTGAAGTGTAAGCATAAGGTCGTCTATTTTCTGGATGTTAGGTCCCAGAACTTGGAAGTCATCAACGTACATCATGACAAATAAGTCCTTTTGTTTATTTGTATAGAGACATATATCTGATATTGTTGGAAGAAGACCGTGTTTGGCTAGGGTGGCTCGTGCGTCATCATACCATAGTGCTGCCGCTTGTTTGAGTCCGTATAGGCCCTTGCGGAGTTGTATGAGACGGCCACCCCTTTCAAATCCTTGCGGTAGCTCCATATACAGATCAATATCAATGTCTGGGTTCAGGAAGGCCGTTGGAACATCACCTTGCTTTCTGTGCCAGCCAAACTGGTGTGCTAAAGCTAGCAGTATTCGTCCAGTTTCGGACCTGGGTGTAGGTGCGAAAGTTTCATGGTAGTCAACTCCTTCTCGCTGAGTATATCCCTTGGCTGTACATCGAGCTTTGTATCTTTCAAGACTACCATCTGCTCTAAACTTCTTTTTGAATACCCACTTGCACTTCATTGGTCTGCGTCCTAATGGGAGTTCGTCACGCTGTATTATTTTGATCGCACCTTTTTCTTGTAGTGATTGGAATTCTTCGTTTGCAGCGTTTTTCCATTGTGACGCTTCAGGAGAGGACATGGCTTCAGCCCATGTCTTAGGGTCAGTTGATGCAAGCGCTACTTTGCCATGGTGTAGTCGTTTGTAGTCATGTCGCACTACTTCTCTACCACTTCTTGTATGCATGGTTTCTCGCTCTGGGGAATGTGCGCGTTTCTGCCCTGCTAATGGAATTACCGGATCCCAGCCTGTCATGATTTTATCGAGGGCTTTGGGCTCATGCTCATCAGTCTTGCTGTGCACAACATCCAAATTTTGCTCCCCTTCATCCTCTGCTTCTGAGAGCTGGGATTCTGTGTCAGAAAAGTCATTTGTAATTTCTTGCGTGTTGAGCCTCGTTGCTGGGCTATGATTTACCAAGTCTGTCTTGGTAGGCAGGGTTTCAATTTGAGTGGATGAATGCTCGTGTTGTTGCTCAAATGGTGGAGGAGGTGGTACATGCTCTCCCCTTTGCTCATTTGGTGGAGGTGATATGTGATTTTCTATTTCATCACTTGTTGGAGGAGGTATATGCTCTACTCTTGATGGTTTGCTCGTGGCATCGTCTGGTGTTGCTCTTTGGGCTGCTAAAGAGGGTATAGATTGCTCCCCTTCAGACGATGGCAGAGTTTGATTATCTGGCCTAGGATGCGGCGTTTCTATATCTATGGGAAATGATTGATCATTAGTCCAATAGCTCAAGGTATGTTGTTGTACGATAGGGTCTAACTCATCTCCAAACATCACTTCCTCATTAAAGGTTGCATGAGGAGTAAAACTTTCAATCCATTTCCAATCTTGTGAACTTGTTTTGTGAGGATGGTAAATGATGAAATTTTTGTTAGTGTTTTTCTGGAAACCAATAAACCATCCCTTCTCAGCTCTAGCTGTAAATTTGCCAGGCTTTGGAGTGATTAATTTATAAGCTCTACACCCAAATCGTGGAACGAGAGACAAATCTATTTGACCAGTGTGCGGTTGGCTTAAACCTTGCATGAAATCAATTAGCGGAGTATTCTTCGTGCGCATACAATACAGTCTATTGGTAATGAAACAAGCGTATTCAACTGCCCATGGCCAGTATGTCACTGGCATGCGGGCGTCAATCAGCATTGATCGAGCTTTCCTAAGCACTACTTTATTTGTAGATTCTGCAACACCATTTTGTTCTGGTGTGTATGGAGCTGATAGGTCTGTGCGGATGCCATATTTTTCGCAGTGTGCTTTG
This sequence comes from Blumeria hordei DH14, assembly GCA_900239735.1. Classification (NCBI taxonomy): domain Eukaryota; kingdom Fungi; phylum Ascomycota; class Leotiomycetes; order Helotiales; family Erysiphaceae; genus Blumeria; species Blumeria hordei. The sequence continues at coordinate 374,384 of OENG01000032.1, read as the reverse complement.
ATGCGAGAGAATTCAGTCCCTCCGTCTTTGAAGATTATGCGAACTCTCTTACCATATTGATGCTGTTGGGTTTCGATCCACTGAATCAATAGTGGTGCGATTTGATCTTTGGTCTCGGTTGTTATAGCCCAGCGCATTCGCGTTTTTGCGTCGGTAATAATAACTACATACTGATGCCCGTTGATTGCGGACTGGATCTTTCCCACTGTGTCAATATGAATTTCGTCTAGGGGTTCATTTGGGGTTGGTCTAGGTTCCCTGGACACAAACCTTTGGGCTTTACTTAAATGACATGTTTCACAGGTCGTGAGTTCACTTAAATCAATGCCCTCAAGTCCTTTCGAGACTTGTGCTGTTTTCTTTAAAATTGTCTGACCCGTATGTCCTAGTCGCTCGTGCCATCGCTGTGCACTGGTTGTTGTTAAAATTCTTGCAATGCCAGGTGCAGCAATCATGGAACTAGACGGCTGGCTAGTCTCAATTGGGAAAATGTAGAAAACGTCATTTTTGCATACAAGCCGGGCTACTGGTCTGTCTGCCTCAGGCGGACAATGCAACACTAAAAACATTCTGTTGTAATCTGGTAGAATCCCAGATATTCTCTCTAGCCTACCAGCAGATATGATATTGCATGAAGAATCTGGTGAGTACAATGCATCATGTAGCTTTAGTGTGAGTTTACCAATCTTGATACGTGCAGTTCCGAGACTGTCAAGTGATGATACTCCTACTGCTTGATCAAATCTAAATGGCTTAGTAGTTTTGTTGATAAATTCAAAAGAAGATTCATGTGGCACAAAATGGTGCGAAGCACCAGTGTCGTAAATTGTACGGCTTTCATTAACTTGAGCAGTTGCAGCTACAATAAAGTCTGTATCACTATCTCCGATGTCATAAGTGGCCGCTACTCTATTTCTTCCTCCGCTAGAATTCGTGCTACCCCGACTGTTTCTAGATGCAAGTTCGGGGTGTTGTCTAAAACAATCTTTGTTCTGGTGTCTATGACGACACTGCTTGCAGATAGCCTCAGGATCTACGTTCCGTGTAATGGGAAGAGATGTTGCATGCGCCACTTGGGCTGGCAACATCCGATTTCCTGCAACAGAACGTAGCGATGACATCATTGTCTGCAATGGAACATATTCATTATTGGGCTCATGTATTCTGGTGTCCCTCCAGTTGTTCAACCATTCAATCCTCTTGGTTCCCATCACAAATATGGCTGCTGCCTGACCATCTCCAATGTGGTAACCAGAGCGCTTTGGCGCAGCATGCGACGGTAATGCGTCCGCTGCGTTATTTACGCTCTGAATACCCGCTAAAAACCTGTCAATATAGTCATCAGCAGTGGTCATGAATCTGATCATTAAAAAGCTTTCGAGAGCTGTTGCGTACGGGGCTGTAGCAGTTTCCTGCCGGGTGCAAGCTACCGCATCGAACAGCTCTTTTGCTGTCATGTGATCATAGTTCTGAGGGCACGTTGATGATGAAAGCCTACTAGTAATCACGTTCTTGGCCTCAATCTCCCCCAGTAACCATTGCTCGAGTTTAATTTCATGCTCGGTAGACAGGTTAGGGAGATCTTCGGGGCTCGTATTACTAGAGCTAGCGTCGACAGGGGCGTGCACTGGTCGTAGTCCAGGCATGTTGTGGAATACGTGTCCCAAAACATTGCGTCGTGCGAGTTTTGCTTGGAGACTTGTCTTCCACTTTGCAAACAAAACTCCCGGCTGGGGGATGAGCTTATTGTCGTCTTTTGCCATAGTTGTTTAATACTTGTACGTGTTATCGTGATTTTGGCGCAGCGGAATCGCCCGGGCTCATAACCTATTGTGGTTATGAGCTTAGGTTAGTGTCACTATGCATGCTGACCTTGTACGAGTATATAGATTGATGAGTTCAGGTTGTGGTTGAAGGTGTATCTGAGGTTCACTGTATTTAATTGTTCTTTACTAATTGTGTGCCGAGCACTCGCTACTTATACTTATGTGCGGCCGCTAGTCGGCTCCTGACCACATGAGCTTTCTCCTGCAGATATCCCAAACGATACAGGAACTACACGAACAGCGTAAACATCTAATCACGTTATGTACATGCGAGTATCCTATCTGTATAACATGCCCATCACAACAAATACGCACACCTCATGTGGTTCCGGTGTTTGGGCCTCGCCTGGTTGGGGCTGCGGGCTTTTGGAGACTTTTCCCACGCACGCAGTTTCCATTGCTACCATTTTTTTGGTAAGAAGGTTCTGTTGAAAAGGTGGCTGATTTTCATGGGTAAACACTGTGCTGAATGGCTATTTGTTTGGATTAGGTCTTAGTCAACGATGTCTAGCCTAATCATGCTATGTTGCAGACTACTGTTCGAATTATTCATGGGATCATAATCAGGCTTGTGAGTAGTTTTGGTTTGGTATGGGTTATAAGGTTGATACCTGAGCGTGTCTCATAGTAGTCAGGCATTCGACTTAAGTAGCAAATGCACGGTAAACCTCGACCCCAAAATAATGATACGAATCAAGTTTGGTATGGTAGGTCCTGTATGGCTAGTGTGGATGGAAAATGGGCGATTTACCTGTAGATAGATGAAGACGCTGTAGCCCTCTAATAGTTGGGAAAAGTCTTCTACCAAATAATATCGGAATCAATCCTAGCTATTCATTAAGCAATCTCATAAATTATTTCCGTGTCTGTCATTATATACCAATATACAAAGTCGACAATCAAGATTTAGAAAGTTGATAACTATTCATCACAGGCAGTATGTCAAAGATCTTCCGATTAACAAAAAAGGATAGGAGCACTGTACAAGGCGTGGCCTGGGTCAGAGAGGAACCCAAGTGCTAGATAATCATAGACTCGAGTAGTACAGTAAACATACATCTCTCTCTATTCAACCTGATGGAGGCCATCTGAAAATAGATGGTAGCTGAACAGACCAATAGAAATCACTTGCAATAGGATATTTCTGTTCAAGATGTAATCTGTGCATAACTCTAAGCTTGATGATGGCAAACTTGTTGTGAATACCTCGGGTCAGCTCCGATCGAGCCTCATCGGGCTTCCACCATTGCGGCACTCAGACACTCGGCCGCAGTAAGCTAGGTGAGATTAGGGCACTGATAGCACAGCTAAGTACCTAATCACTCTGGCAACATCCTTACGTCTGAGCGTTGCCTGGTGGACCAATGCATTTAGACTGAGGTGCTGTTGTATAATCCACGTAGATTGCCAGGGCAGACGCTTGGGGCCATGTCGTGGTTAGTGCACGTGACAGTGGAGCTAAACCGTATAGGTTTAGTGTGCGATGCGTGCATTGGCAATATGAAGCAAACCAGATCTCGATGAAACAGGGTTAATGGGACTAGCCAGAGACCGATGGAATCGGGGAGAGCGAGAGATACATTTCTCCTAGGAGAGAAATGTTGTAACAAAGGGAATGTTCTAGCACGGGGCTGCGGACAACACAGTAAGTCTGGAACCACATATAAGGAGGACTTGACCTCCGTTCATTCACTTGTAACTAAGTTTCCTTAATATACAATTCAAGTCTTACATACAAAGAGAACACAAGCGACAGTGATAATAGAGACCTACTGCAAGTACGAGTTCCCCAGTAGCACCCATCATCCCGCTCCTATATAGCCTCGTTATTATAACAGGTGCTCATCACTCAGATGGCTACCGAGTGGCAACAGCATACAATGTGACGACGGTGTGTAGCTCTGTAATCCCGGAAGTTCCACACTAGCAACCAGTGTCAATAGTATGTTATGACAGGAGATATTGGTAGGGGCTATGGAAGTGGTTACTGTGACAGAAGTAGGAAGCACCTGTGGTGAGTGCGTGATCAGGACTGGGGTACTGAATGTATATATAAGGAAGCAATACTTCCGCAGTTAGATGGAGAATTACCCATCTCACTACTGTCCATTCCAACACATCTTCTCACTACAGCCACATCAATTATATCCGCGCATCCATAATCATCTGCATCCATTTCAGGAATTCCTCTGTCCCCTCATGACCTCGTTATTATAACAAAACTAGGCGACGAATATTTGTTATGATCTAGGAGTAGCTTAACCCCAATTGGTAGGGAAGATTATGCTAAGGATTGGTAAGGGTCATGGGCTCTAATTTAGTGTCGTCTGTCGCACATGTAGCAAAGAGCCGTCCATCCTTTCCTACACATTTTATTTTTCTATATCCATGTTGTAGAGAGCAGTATTATTCGAGTGTTTTACTATCTACTATTTACATACTTAAAAGATACACAGAATTCTCGATTAACATCCAAGTGTCCGAATCAGTCTAAGTACTCTGGGTAACCTCATATCATAAAAATACTATCACATGTCATTTGAGATAATAGGGCGAAAAGACATGAATTAGAAGATGTGACCAGCATAACAAGGGTTGATTATCCAAGAGTAAGCATGGGCATTGTGAATGTATTCGGAAGCGTAAGTGTGTGAAAGTGAAGTTTTATGTGCGATATATCTTTACACATGTCATGTCCCTGCCCACAATTACCATTCCCCCCCAAAGTAGCATAGCCATGCAGATAAGAAATGAGCACATTAGGTTCAGTTCTTGTCTGCAAAGAAGACATGCTTCCGGAGTAGACAGACCACGATGCCTATGCGGATATCCGTCCCAAAATGTAAAGCACATGGTTATGGCCTTCACCAACTGGGCTAAAGGAAGGGGAAAAATACCGAGAAAGGCAGATATTTGGTCATTCGAGGCCATGATGGATAACCCAAAGGATATTGCAAGGAAAACTATGTGGATCCTGCCGTTACGGCGTGCGCTAGGGGTACTGGAAATCGCCGTCTGCCGAAGGTAATGTATTAATAACTGTTCGCATTGTAGATGCTAAAGAAGGATACTCAGATATAATCCAACTGGCGAGGTGCCAGGTGGTCAAAGGTCGGAGAACTACAGGATAGTCGAGACACGAAGTCAAGAAGTCGAGTTGCCGAGCCAGCGATCAAGGCTGATAGATCAGGGTGAACGCAAGGACGAATAATGTAAATACTAAATGAAAGACTGAGGATATTGGACTGTGAGGATCTAAAATTATGATATTATATAAGTGCTAGATTTCGAGATCAAAGATCAAAAGAATAAAAGATTGAGAAGCTGGAGAACTACTATGTGGCAGCTCCAGCTTCCTTATTTCTAACTCGAGACAGTACTTGACTCAACTAATACTATGGCAAATATAGTCATGACGTCAGCCCCTCCATCTCTAACTAGTTTTCTCGGAAACCTTTTCCTATCTCCTTTTCCTGAGAATCTTCTCCTTGAAACCTCTTCAAGGATGCCTGGCCATAACACCAGCAGGAAGGCAGGCTAGAGCAGTTTTGACTGACGTTGAAGTCAAAGCTACGATGAAGGCGATAGAAGGGGGTAGAAGGTGTTGGAAAATGAAGTATAATCCTATTAGTAACGGTTACCTTCATTACGTAAGGGTTCCCAACGCAATCCCTACATCCACTATTTACACTCTAATCCCATCTCCCCTGTAAGATTTGCACGAACAGGTACTAGTGTGGCTCTACTTCTATGACAAGGGAATACAGCGTAAATGATTGCCTACAATTACTTACTGATTTTTACTTATATATATCATCACGTCGTTTTTTATGGTATTTATTGATATCTTTTTACATATAAACAAATAATTAATTCACTCTTCTTCGCTCTGCTTTAAGTGATACTCTATCTCTTTCAACAGATTATGAGACCAAAGCTCTAATCAACTGTGCTACGACTACATCAGCTCTTTTACACGAGACAGAACCATTTCTGCTCATTCTATTTTTTACTCCTTTTCGAGACAGGACTGCTTTCTGCTCAACCTTTAATCTCACACCTTAACGCTCATCATCGCATATTATATTACTGGAACCTTTCGTCATGTCTACTGCCAAGATTCTCAAGCATTGTAAGAATGCTCCCGAGCTCAGTAAGGAGACGTATCTAAGATGGTGTCGGATATTCAAACTGAGTTTAAACACTCATAATGCCCAAGAATATATTCTGAGGAAAGTGCCCGATCTAATTCCCGTCGATGAAAAGTCTACTTCTGAAATGTCCCCTCAGCAACTTGTCGACAACAACATAAAGTCAGCGCTCCTCCAGCTAGTTCCAGAGGATGTTTACTACATCATTGAAGCCTTACCTACGGCATTTCAAATGTGGAACGCAATTGCAGCCTACTACCAGCCTAACAGCGAAGTTTACATAGATGGGCTGATAAAAGATTTTTGGAGACTTAACTTCAATTCAGGCGCTGACGTCGACGAGTGTGCAACCGAGTTGACAAAACTGCAATCTAAGATTGCATCATTAGACCCATCCAAGCGCCCTTCTGATCTATCGAAAAGGAATCGCCTCCTAGATCATTTTGAAACTGAATGTAACGGCTTCCATAATGGAGCAGTATCATTTATAAAATTAAATTCTCATGTGACATTCCTCGAGGCGGTGAATTTGTTAAGGGACAGCCAGAGAAACTATCTGGAGTATAATGAGAAAGCTGTTGCTAATTTAGCTAATTCCGGAAAAGGCATGACAATGAAGATCTGTTCTTTCTGTGGGAGGAATAACCACATCCGTGAAACATGTTTTAAATGGATAGACACTCCAGAGGGATCGAAATGGGCATCTAAGAATCCACAGAAGGCAGAGACAGTTATGTCACTCAAGAGAAGATTTGGAAGTAGCCGGACGAATAATAAAGATCGGCAGGATCATGAGTACGTTCTGTCATGTTCAACTTTATCTCCTAACGATGTCATTCTTGACACCGGCGCAACTCATAATATTTTCTGTGACTCATCACTATTCACGTCGATGGTGCCTGTGAGGAAGTCCATTGAAACGGCATCTGGACGTGTGGAACCAGTTTCTTGGTCTGGCTCAGTAAGTTTTGAGGTAAATTATGTAAATAATGGACATCAAACTAGAACTGTCAAACTTACTGATGTCTGGTACCTACCATCTTGCGCAAAGAATCTTGTCTCAGGCTCTCAGTTAATTTCCAGAGGCTATAAAATTAAGACTAACGAGTATGGACTAGGAGTCTATTCATCTAACGGCACAATTGTTATGAATGCACGTCCTAAAAATGGACTTTTTTGTTTCAATATGGAAGGTTCAGCACACTCTCAATTCCTTAGCAACAATCCTAATGCTCTCGTGTCAGAAGGCAACAAATGCACAATAGAAAATTTATTGCATCACCGTTTTGCACATGTAAGTGCCCACGTCTTGAAAAACATTTCCAATTCAGACCTAGATCTCGACCCTAAAAACAAGAAGCCAACAGACCTTAAGCTCAAATCTACGTCCTTCAATGACTGTCATACTTGTAATTCATGCAAACAAGTGGAAAAAATCAACAGAGATCAGGTACAGAGGAAACTTAACCCTCTTGAATTGGTTCATTCTGACACGTGGGGGAAATGTAGGACAAATGGCTTACTTGGAAGTCTTTATTTTGTGTCTTTCACTGATGATGCAACTCGCGAAAGTAAGGTTTATACTTTAAAAAGTTTGGTAGAAGTCCCCGAAAAGTTTCAATTATACAGGGAAGAAAAAGAGCTTCAGACTGGGCGAAAGATTAAAGCGATGCGCTTCGATGGAGGTAGTGAATACAAGAAAGTAGAATTTAACGGTATTTTGCAACAAATGAGCGCCCCATACACACAGCACCAAAACGGTGTTTCTGAAAGGTTGAATAGAACACTTGTGACTATGGCTAGATGTATGCTACACCATGCAAATTTACCTCTACGTTTCTGGGATCTTGCTATTAGCTCTGCATGTTATATTCGAAATCGTCTGCCTACGCAACCTGAAGTCAGAACCCCTCACGAACTAATGACTGGCTCGATTCCTGTAGTTTTACATTTAAGAGTATGGGGATGTCTCTGCTATGTTCTAATTCAAACTTCGGACCCACATAGAAATAAACTTTCTCCGACTTCACTGAAAGGAATATTTGTAGGATATTGTGAGTCTACAACACAGTATCAAATTTACATTCCTTCCAAAGAGGGTCGTAATAAAATCATAGTCTCAGCTAACGTAGGTTTCTCGAAGATACTTTCTGGGATTGGGGTAAAACATCAGAGCAACAAGACATTCACTTTGATAGAATTCCTGAAATAGCTACTGAGGAAGAAGTCCCCCAAGAAAGAGAAACTAGCTGCTCACATGACTCCGACTCTGATTCCGAAGTTGATTCTGACGCAGAAATGCACTCCACTGATTCAAGAATTGAAACTAATTTACCTCATGATCCTTCAGAAGATTCTGAAGAATCACTCCCTTCCCCTTTTCTCCGGCCGTCTGAACGTCATCAACCTCCCCTGCCAATCTAACTGATCTACCAGAATCATCGGGCTCGGTGCCTATCTCTAACCCTATCACCCTTAGGAGGAGTAAACGAATCCGAAAGCCTATATTGCCCCGTTCGGCGTGGCAACCACGAGCTCAAATTGCGGAAGAGAAAACTTTCATACCTAGGACTTTTAAAGAAGCACTAATCGGGAATGACAAAGAAAAATGGCGAGAAGCAATAAACGAAGAACTTAATTCGTTGGCAATCAAAAACGTTTTCACCCCTATAACACATGTCCCCATGAAAGACGACCTATTGGTTCAAGGTGGGTATTCTCAGTAAAGAGCGATGGAAGGTTCAAAGCCAGATTGGTTGCCCAGGGCTTTAGTCAACTGCAAGGGGTCGATTATTTGATACATATTCCCCAACAATTCATATGGATTCTCTTCGGGTAATTTTAGCAGTCGCTACGTTCCGCGACTGGGAGATTCACCAGGTTGATGTGAAAACTGCGTATCTGGAGGGAGATCTCTCTGAAGATGTATACATGAGAACACCAGAGGGAATTAAAGGTGGTAAATACGTGAAACTAAATAAATCTCTGTATGGCCTCAAGCAGTCTGGTAAAGTATGGTATGATAAACTCGATCTCCAACTTAAAACTCTCAATTTCAGGAGATCAACCAGCGACCCTTGTATTTACATTCACAATAAGAGTGTAATAGTAATAGGTGTGTATGTTGATGACTTGGTGATCTGTGGAGAAGAAATTACTGATGTCAACATGATCAAACAGCAACTTTCCTCCATTTTTCCGATCAAGGACCTTTCTGAAATTGGTACTGTCATTGGATGGAAAATAACCCGAGATAGATCTTGCAGATCTCTACTATCTCGCAAACAGACTACATCACAAGTAAGATTGAATCACTTGGGCTAGAAGACGCTAAAGGCGTAAATTCTCCTCTTGAGGGGTACGATTCCATCATACCAGCTGAAGATGGAGAACAAAAAGCAGATGATTCTGCCTATCCAAGTGCAGTAGGGGGGTTAGGATACGCTTCTAATAGTACTCGACCAGATATCTGTTTTGCGACGTCTCAACTAGCCAGATTCAACTCATCCCCATACATGCGACATTGGAATGGTGTGTGTCGTGTCCATAGGTATCTGAAGTTTACAAAAAACCACTGTATCACATACAAGTTCGGACCTAATACTTCAACACTCAATCAAGAACGTACCTTAAAGATGTTTTCAGATTCTGACTATGCCTCTGATATTCACACCCGTCGATCTGTGAGTGGTTATGTTTTGATGCTCGGAGGAGGCCCTATTTGCTGGCAATCGAAAAAACAAAAGTCAGTTGCAACTTCAACAATGGAAGCAGAATATATTGCATTATTTGAAGCATCTAAGCAAGCGATTTGGGTTGGTAAGCTTCTAAGAGAGCTTCAAGTTGCGGAAGAATTTATCAGTCCAAATGGAATGACAATTTACACTGATAATCAAAGCGCCTTAGCCCTCGCCAATGGAACGAACTCGTCAAAGGCAAAACATATTGATGTGGCCTACCATTTTACAAGGGAATGTGTTCAAAATGGTACTATAAGTATACAATATATTCCGACAAAAGATATGCTTGCTGATATACTCACCAAGCCTCTATCTTTTTCTAAAGCTGGGCCTATTTGCGCTAAATTACTCACGGGCTCATGAACTTCAATTTTACTTGGTTGCGTCGGTCAGGAGGAGTGTTGGAAAATGAAGTATAATCCTATTAGTAACGATTACCTTCATTACGTAAGGGTTCCCAACGCAATCCCTACATCCACTATTTACACTCTAATCCCATCTCCCCTGTAAGATTTGCACGAACAGGTACTAGTGTGGCTCTACTTCTATGACAAGGGAATACAGCGTAAATGATTGCCTACAATTACTTACTGATTTTTACTTATATATATCATCACGTCGTTTTTTATGGTATTTATTGATATCTTTTTACATATAAACAAATAATTAATTCACTCTTCTTCGCTCTGCTTTAAGTGATACTCTATCTCTTTCAACAGAAGGTAGACAAACTGCCACTAGTTGCAACTTAGTGGATGGTATCCGCCCTGGACATAACTGTGTTAGTGCACTTCTTCAAGATAATAAGACATTAAAGTGTAAACAAATTGTAAATTTTACGGGGTTTACCACAAAGGTTTCCTTCTATATAAATATTAAAGTTCGTAGGAACCTGTATGGGAACATAGGGCGCCAAATCAGACTGAATTAATCCAGATTAATGTAACCAAGCCTCGCACTGCCATAAACATCATCGTTGGATGGCAAGACTGAACATCTGTACGTGGTGTCCTCTACAAACCTGGGAGTGAAATATTCTCCCGGAGTCAGGTTCAGTCAAACTTTCCAACTCCGAAGATGTTGGACTACGGGACATTGATCCAATACTCTCTACGATATCAAACTCTGCCACCAAACAAGATCGACTCCTACCTTAGTCTCATCAAGTCTACAAGTACGACCCATAACATTCTCATTACAATGACCCCATCTCATATCGACTTTATCTGGCCTCAACTCGTCGCCAAATACACGCCCACGCCGATATTTATATCCAATGAAGAAAACAAAGAGTGGCACACAAATCCAGGAGATACTTCTTTGGGATAGGAGTGAGAGGTATCAGGACAAGCTCACAAGTTGGTGCAAAGAAAGGTGTAACCTCGATAGGCTTAAAGTTTTGAGATTTGGCAAGGAGTTTTACACATTGAGCTTTTCGCGTTCCAAGGCTTCGCTTGTGAGAGTGTAGCTGGCACTAAAAAAATAAGCCATGGATGAAAGGTGCCGTGTTCCACCTCCTGGAGGTGTTCTCTGGTATAGTTTGAGTAGCCTGGGCACCAACTCCACTTGGGAGGGAGACATTTCAGACCATATTTCGCACGGATGAAATTCAGCAGATGATGAAGGCCTTTCTGCTTAACCCAAAGTTTTTGAGACATTCTCCTGGTTGGGTTTTAATGGTGAAGGAAATACTTGGGATAGAGAAAACACAGCCATGACTTCGGCATAGAACTTGCAATTTAGATCCGAGGCATGAGTGCTCTTCTTGTACATTGAGTCATCTTTTTCGTATATTTTCTCTGATATTGTGTCATTGCTAGATAGTTCCATACTATTAAAACATGACCCCTTTAGCATGTAAACGAGAATTACAACCGAGGGATCGGAAGCAGTGTATTATAAATTATTATATCGAGTTAAATTAGTTCCGTACAGAATTAGTGTGCGCATCCACTACATGCTCATTATTACACGCGCTGGTATGCGCTTACGCGCTTATCGCTCCAGCATTAGCAAATATTTACGAGACACAATATATAACCCATTTATCCCGTTGCCTGGAGTTTTCGAATTGAGCTTTGTGCGTGCGCCAAGACTTCGCTTGCGAGAGTGCGGGCGACACTATAAACACCGCCGTGGTTGGATGATGCGGTGGTACATCATCTTGGCCGGTTTCTCAAGTAAGGTCTGGATAGCAAGGACACATATCCCACCAGAGACAGGAGACCGCTGGTTCGAATCCGGCAAAACCTAACTACATTTCTCGCGGCGCTGGTATGCATGGATGATGAAGGCATGCTTGGATAATCAAAGGTTTTAAATTCCCTTTGGTGGGTACTTACGGAGGAGGGTTGACTGTTTGTGTAAGCGAACATACCTCATAGTGGTATTTGCGAATGAAATCCAGAGTATGAGTGTCTCTAACGTTAAAAGAGTCATCCTATATGTATACATAGTACCGGTCATGTGTCATAGCTAGATAGCTGAAAACACATTAAATGATTAAAAAAAAAAAAAAAAAAAAAAATCCCGTTGCCTGATTAGCACGTGATATGCTCTGCACCTTTCAAATTTAACACTCCCCCACAGAGCTTGTCTCAGTGCTTTGTATGACTCTAGTCGACTACACCCAGTTGTGATTTAAACCTCTCAAATTTGATTCTCATCAATGGCTTTGTCATACCATCTGCTACCATATCAGCAGTGGGGGTGTAAGTAACTTCAAACTTTCTTTGTTCAAACAAATCCCTTACATGATGATGACAAATATCAATATGCTTAGATCTCTCATGGAGGTGGGGGTTTTTAACGAGTGGAAGTGCCCCTTGATTGTCACCTAGTACTTGTACCAAGCCGGGGTTGTTCCCAATATAGTGAGAACAGCTAAGATCTCGAAAGACTTGAGCAATCCACTGACCTTGCTTTGCGCAAGCTGAAAGTGCTACATATTCAGACTCACAGCTTGAAGTAGCAACCGACCTCTGTTTCTTGCTGAACCAAGATATTGGGCCACCGTAGAACATTGCTACACTTCCGGACACACTCTTTCGGTCTGGTTTGTAGCTCGCCCAATCGGCATCAGAGTATACCACGAAATGACTGTAGTCTCCCCCAGGACCGAAGCGAAGTCTCTGGGATACGGTAGATCGTAAATAACGGAAAAGTTCCTTCAAGGCATGGCCATGGTGTTCTGCTGGATCGGTCATATATTGAGAGAGTTTTCCTAGAACAAACGCTATGTCAGGCCTGGTTAGTACCATTGCAAACATCAAGCTTCCTATTCCTTGTTGGTACTCTGTGATATCGATTCTTGTATCTTCAGCATTAGCAGTACAGAGAGCCTCGTAGTCAGCTGGGGGAATTTTTTTCAACTTATCCTTGCTTGCAGACATCCCAAATCTCTCAAGAACCGCTCTAAGGTATTGTTCTTGATCAAGAAGAACAGTGTGGCTAGCACGATCTCTTGTAACTCTCATTCCAAGGATCTTCTCGATCTCCCCTAGATTCTTGGCATTAAATCTAGATGAGAGCTTTTTATAAAACCAAACCAGGTCTTCGGTCTCGGTAGTCGCCGCAGCTATATCATCGACATAAACTAGGAGTTGGACGTGCCGTTGTGGATGAGTGAATAAACAAGTATCAGCAAGGCTTTGAATAAACCCCCAACATATAAGGTTAGATTTACAAAGTAAATTCCGATCTCTGGCTGCCTGTTTAAGGCCATACAGGCTGCGCAGAGCCTTTAATGCGTGCCCTTTCTTTACAGGAATGCCTTTTGGTGCTGAAAGATAGATGTCTTCTTTGAGATGCGATTCGGTGAATGCATTTTTAATATCAAAATGATGGCATTCTAGATTCTCCCTAGCAACCCTAGCGAGAGACAGGCGAAGAGTATCCATTCGAACTGTCGGAGCGAAAGTCTCGGTGTAATCTTTGCCATGGACTTGGTTAAATCCACGAGCCACAAGTCTAGCTTTGAATCGTTGAATAGCAGCATCAGTATTAAGTTTAACCGTGTATACCCACTTAGTTGAGACTATATTTGCGCCTTTCGGTGGAACTACCTCTTCCCAAGTGCCATTTTCACCTAAACTAATGATTTCTTGTAACATCGCCGCTTTCCATTCTTTACTGTATGTGGCATCACTGATAGCTTCGTTGTAGGTTTTGGGAATTCTGATACTATTAGATAACTTGTAATGGACTTAATAGCATTAATGGTTCGCGGTAATAATCGTCTGATTGTCTATTCTGTTCCTCTCTTCTACGTGTAGCTCCTAAAGTAAAATATCTACATGCCAAGACACTAACGCCGCACATCCCAGGTCTATTCCCTGCAGTACCATCAACGCCTTAAAGAAACATATAGTAGAACAAACCGTAACACACCCCCCAGCCAGTATCTTTGATAATTGCCTTTCGAGATTCAAGAAATAGTAATGGCTGTCAGATCATCGGTTTGGAAATGAAACATTGACATCATTCATGCGAATGGCTCTCATTTTTTTAATGCGACTGCTGATATCAACCAACCCGAGCTGGCTTAAAAATTCTTTAAATTTCTGTTTGGGGAGGATTTTTGTGAGACCATCAGCAGGCATTTTTTCTGTTGGAACCCATATGATATTCAGTCGAGATGCTTCAACTTCTTGACGGATCCAAAGTTGGTGTATATCGACATGCTTGACTTTAGTTTGAAGTTTATCTTCAGATTTGATGGCAATACCGACAGTTTGTTGGTTGTCACACCAAATTGTTGGCTTACAATCAAGTTTTAGAGAAATTCCATCGAAAAATCTTATCCATTCCCGCATCTGTGAGCCAGTTAGTGACAAAGATAGTAGCTCAGATTCGGTTGTTGATTTTGTCACTGTTCTTTGTATTGTCGATTTCCAGTCTATTGCCATACCACCGAACTTGAAGAGGTAACCTTGAGAACTTTTGCGTGTCTCTGGTTCATCAGCATAGGACGCATCTGAGGACCCGAAGAACAATGGATCCTTGTACATGGGATTATCAGTAATACTTTCAATCAATTGGGTTTCTTCAGCAGATGCCTCAAGTGCGAGTCCTTTTGTGCCCAGTAGATAACGCCAAGTCTGTTTGATCTTCGAGATATGTGATTGCCCTGGATTTGTGAGGTGACACGCGAATAGAACATGAGTGCGAGCTACATCAGGTCTACTCCATACAGCAATGTACGCCAGAGAGCCGACAAGCTGCTGGTAGAGCTTTATGCGACCTTTATCTGGCTCTTCAGTTGATTGAGGAAGCCAGTTTTCAGTTATTGGTACCTCTGGATACTTGCCAATATTGTCAATACCAAATCGAGCACAGACCTTTTCGATGTATGCATCTTGTATGAGCCAGGTTTTCCGATTAGGGCGGTTGCGTATAACCCGAATACCGAGAAACCAAGCCAAGTCACCCATGATCTTCAAATCGTACTTCTGAATGAGTTTCCGCTCAAAGTTGCTATGAATGTCTTCATTTGTGCGATGATACGCCATGACTATGTCATCAACGTAAACAAATAGAAGGAGCCATTCATTTTTGTAGAGACATGGGAAACCAGAGACAGCTTTGAGATCTAGCTTGATCAAGGTACTCTTCAGCTCTTCGTACCATAGCAGCGGTGATTCCTTAAGTCCGTATAAAGCGAGTAGAACTTCTAGAATCTCTCCACGTATATGACAAATACCATCAGGAATTTCGACATAAAGCTTACGATTGAGCTTAGCGTTGAGAAATGCAGTTGGGACATCATACTGTTTTAGCTCTAGATCAAAATAATTTGCTACAGAGATAAGAGCACGAAAATTTCGAATTGCAAGCGTGGCAGCGTAGGTATTTTCCAGGTGCTCTTGCAAATCTCCTCGAACAACTAGTCGTGCTTTAAATGACATGAGAAAGCCATCTTCACCGGTTTTGTAGGAAAAAACCCACATCAATGGTAAAATCTCAGCGTCTGCTGTGGCCCTTGACTTTTCTGTTTCCTTAAAACAACCTTTCGCGCAGAGTGAATCCCATTCCTTACTTAGAGCATCCCCAAATTGCTTTCCAAACTTATGAGATTCGAGAGCTTTCACATGCTTCGGCGGAGGTGGAAGTTGGTTTTGGTGGATTCGGAGAGTTTTATTACAGTGAATTTGTTTAGAGGTTTCAGTCACAAACGCTTCCAAATAATCTGATACCTGATTCATTCCTAGTGTAGCCGCGTGTGACTGAATAGCAAAGACATTTGGATTTGACAATTGCTTTCGATTGCGCTTTCCTGTAATAATAAGACTCGTATCGAACGGATCGAGATTAATTTCCTTTGGGGCAGGATTACCATATAATCGGTGTCCTCTGGGAGCTTGCACAGTATGAGTTTGCTGCATTGCTGAATTTTCCATGTTCGTAGATGGTTGAGCAGAGTCGCCGATTTCTGAAGGACCAGGGGTTAGTAGTTGTCGTCCATATTCAGAAGTAGTCTGGCAGTTATACTTTTGAGCATTTTTAGCGCTTACACCCCAACCTCTGGCTCGGTGTCGTTATCCTCAGGCGCTGAACTGAGGTTTCCATTCCTGCGTTGACGATTTGAAACGAGATCACTCATAGCAATGTCAATAACCGAATTTTCTGGGTATTCAAGAAGTTCGACAACACGCTCAACTGTTAATCTTGTCGCATATTTTCTCGTATTATCGTAGAAGATAGACTGTTCAAAAACAACGTCGCGTGTCACAAGCACATCATCGCTAGTAGGCAGCCAAATGCGGAATATGTTTGTGCCTTGGTAACCAACAAGGTGCCCAATGAGTGCTCGAGATTCAGTCTTATCACCCTTACTGATTTGTTTGTTGAGGGCATAGGCAAGACAACCAATGGGACGCATGTGTGCGACAAGAGGCTTTTTGTGCCAGATCACTTCAAATGGAGTTTTCCAACAAAGTGATTCTGTCGGAGTGCGATTGAGAATATAAGCTCCAGTTTTATAAACCTCATTTGCCAAAGTCTTTGGAAGATTTCCTTGAAGTCGCATAGCGCGAGCTCTTGATGTAAGTACTCCTCCAGCACGCTCAGCAAGACCATTCTGCTCAGATGTGTAGTTCGAAGAAGTCTCGAGGATAATTCCTAGTTCAGCACACAGATCGACTAAGTCGTTTCCGAAGCCCTGCTCGTTATCAGATCTAATACAACATACGTCTGCATCAAAAACACGACTTATTTTTCTAATAACAGACTTGATCCAATGCATTAGAACCGGTCTAGATTTTTTGCGTATAGTAGAAACTTCATGCCATTTGGTATATTCATCGACGGCGTGGAGCATGTATCTATCGCCGTTCCAGCATTGTTCATTAAGAGGAACAATATATACAAGGTCAATACCAATCCGATAAAATGGCCTAGTGGCTTTATCTTGTGCCGGGCGTCGTGAAATAATTTTTGTCAGCTTTGCCTCTGTGCACACTTGGCAAATACAATCTTGAAGCTCTGATTTGCTAATAGAAATACCTTTGACATTTTCTTCGAGAATTTCTACAGCCTTTTTGCTAGGATGACCCCAAATTTGATGTGCAAGCTGCCGATCAATGGTATTTGTTGGCTTTGGGACGTAAGATGGACGGTATGAAACTCCAAAGCTGCTTAAGGGCTCTTTTATGTCCGCTGGAAAAGGTCTACGAGAAGGATCAGCATCTATGTGTCGCCGGATCAATTGGTGTTGGTATACAGCAGAGCAAGTCCAGAATAAATCAGTTAATTAATGAAATCTAGAGAAAGAAGATTTCCTACTTCTCGCTGTATACATAAGGAATTGTAATTGTCAGCGCCGATCATAACAATCTATGTTGCTAAGCAACCATATCCAGACCGCAACGTTGGTAGACCCCGTAGCTGGCTAGGCCCTATATTCCATCCTTACCGTACTGGCGCAGACAGTACAAACACAAGGGATTAATCCCGTAACACTATGAGCCAATGTCCTCCGTTGTACTGCAACTGAGCTATAATATTAGTAGGCTGTTGCCTATAGAGCACGTCTCGTCCAGAATCAAAATGAATAGCTTCTTTTCGGCAGCGCGCGAGACCAATGACACTGGTAAGAAATCCTTCGACGTATGCAACATGGGTCAAACGCAGAGTTTTGAGCCCTGCTGGCGTACGTGCAACTAGTTCAAAACTTCCCCAGGCATTGATAAGAGAACAACTACTACCTGCGTTTATAGTTCGCCGTTCGGTATTGTCACGCTCTCTTTTCCATCCCTTCCAGGCTTCACTATTTATTACATGAGTATTCGATCCTGGATCGACTATCCATCTAGTCAGTAATTCATTGGGTTGATTTTTCTCGAGAGCTACAGTGGCAAGATTCTCAACCGGCTCGACATCATCGTCTACAGATAGGTAGTTTGAACATTTTGTATTTATACAGTTACTGTTGGTAGAGTTTACAGACTCGTCAAGAGTACTACTAACATACACAGCGAATGTATCAAAGCTAGCTAGTGGAAGACCGTCATCTATTTGGAGCGTTTCTTGTTTCTGACTTCTCTTACCCCACTTTCTTAGAGCAGCAGAAATCTTTCCTTCTATCTTTGGATCATTTCGGGCTTGTTCAACTCTATGCAAGGCCTCGGGATTTGGACAGTAATTTGGCGGACGTTCAGGATGATCTTCGTTGATAATGAAGCAGTCTGCGAACCAGTGTCTCGAGCCACAGATACATTCGGGTATGGGCTTGCCATTTCTTCGATTCTTACTTGCACCTGTTGGTTTCTTGTTGAATGGTTTTGCTACCTCGAGGTTTGCAGCAGCAACAGAAAACCCTGATAATTGAGGCTTGTTGCGTCGTAGGAATGCTGTGATCTCTGCAACATAGTCATCTAGAGAAGGAAGTAAATCTGTGGTGCCAGCATTTTCCGCCCTATAGAGGTCGCGAAGACAAGTCGTTGCATATTCTTGATCAAGTGCCTTACACGCGACAAGGAAATCTTCTTGTGGCCTTATACCATCAGTTTCTGGAAGATTCATAGACTTTCCAATCGTAGTAATCCGAGTCCAATTAGAGAACCAATCATCCAGTTTACTCACAGCTGTTGGAGCTACTTTAAGGCCAAAGTACTTCGACATTATTTCATGACAAAGCGTGGATGCATCAGGTGCCAAATGCTTCTTGAGCCTAACTAACCTATCATATGGTGTACTGCAATCTTGGATAAGATAAATATGCTTTTTTGAAATTGTCTTGCTGATTTCTAGGTTGAAATAGGCGAGAGCTTGGACCAATTTTCGATATTCCATTAGTTTACGTTCGTATCGATCGTAATCCCAACGGTAGGTATCTCTATCTTCTTTGTCAAGGTTAGCTAGTGAAATGGCGTCGGCTTTGTAGGAACTTAATTCTGGCTCAGGAGGTTCTGTGAGAACTGGTAAAGAATGTCTTGGTGTCTCAGGGTTCACGTATTTCCAGAGATCATGTCGAAAACATGAGTCTTTTCTTATAAATAACCAATTAAACCAGTCACC
Organism: Blumeria hordei DH14; assembly: GCA_900239735.1. Taxonomy (NCBI): domain Eukaryota; kingdom Fungi; phylum Ascomycota; class Leotiomycetes; order Helotiales; family Erysiphaceae; genus Blumeria; species Blumeria hordei. The sequence continues at coordinate 355,151 of OENG01000032.1, read as the reverse complement.
AGGCTTATCGAGGACAACTGTAACTCGAGTAACTGTTGGGTCAGATTCAGAATACATTTTCGAGTGATTTATTGTTGCTGCAAATAGATTTGACAAGCGCAGATTCACAGCCTGTTCGGATTCTTGGTTGAGGCTTAGGTTTGTCGCGTAGATTCGCAGACAACTCTCGGTTCTTGGTTGAGGCTTAGGTTTTGTCGCGTAGATTCGCAGACAGGTGGAACTCAGGGATTGCGTTCGAAACAGTGAGAAAAGGATTATCGAGAGATTATTGTAGAGCAGCCGGGCTCATAACTATTAGATAACTTGTAATGGACTTAATAGCATTAATGGTTCGCGGTAATAATCGTCTGATTGTCTATTCTGTTCCTCTCTTCTACGTGTAGCTCCTAAAGTAAAATATCTACATGCCAAGACACTAACGCCGCACATCCCAGGTCTATTCCCTGCAGTACCATCAACGCCTTAAAGAAACATATAGTAGAACAAACCGTAACAGATACCGGCAACTTCTTCAGCCGGAAACGAGCACTCTAAAGCATCTTTCTTATGATTTATATCAAGTAGTCTGGCGGCGAATGCTCGGGCTATTTTCTGGTAACGCTCATCCTCTTCTGGAGTGAGATCACTAAATTCTCTTCTCCGCTTTGACCTGGTAAAATAACGCGGTCACTCGGGCTGCTCACATCGCCTTTTCTGAGAACTTTTTTCACTTTCTAGAATAAAATCAGTATTGGTAACCGTCCGTTTAGACCTGGTGGCAAAATCTTGCTGATGAGATTTTTCAGGATTTGAAGATCCAGATTTGGTTGTCTTTGTGGAGTTAGATGTCATTTGGTCGGTAAAAGCATTTCTTGACTCTTGTCTATTCCTTTCGTCCAAATCATTTTGGTGAGACTGATTTTCCGGACTACTTTCATTGTCCAGAGAGTCTTGAGGAAATGTTTGATTTGGATTCTTATCCTCGCCCACAGAATTTGGATAAATTATTTTCTCAGAACTATCTACTTTGCCTATAACATTTTGGTGAAGTTGTTATCCTGGAGAAATTTCTTCGTCCTGAGGGTTTCGATGAATTAATTGATTTTGATTATTTTCTTCGCCCGAAACATTTAGATACAATTTGTTCTCAGGACTATTTTCTTTGTCTAGAGTCTTTTTTTTTTGAAATTGTTGCTCAGGGCTACTTTTCCCGTCCAGAGTGTTTTGTTGAAGTTGTTGCTCAGGATTGTTCTCCTCGCCCGGGACCTTTTGTTGAGGTTGTTTCTCGGGGCTACTTTTTTCCTCTAGAGAGTTATGGTGAGGTATTTTCTGTACCTGTGGCATCGTTGCAGACGGTTCAATGTCTATCATTATGGGTGTATTCAAATTTTGTTTAAGACATCAATGCCGGGAAACACTAGGATGGAGTATTTCAGCATCCTTTCTCGGTCTTCCACGTGGTTTTCGATCATCGAATTCGTTTTTAGTCCCGTTTGGACCTGAAGTACAGTTTCTTAACCTCAATTCGACAGTGTCTCCTTTAATATGCTCCATGACAGTAAGCCGGCTTGTTCGTGATGTTTAGCCAAGTTCTGGACTGTAGACTCGGAACTGTTTATTTGTTGTATCACTATATCCCATAAACACACCAACTCTTCCACAATCAACTAGCTTGTCTGTCCTTTGTCCCTTTGCAATGGTATTTGGATTTATGTAAGATACACATTTGCTTCCCCAGACAGCAATGTGCTTGATATCTGGACGAATACCAGTGAAGGCTTCTTCTGGGCTTATTTGTACACCATCAACAAGTGGCCCAGTTTGCGTTCGATTACGAATGTAAACATCAGTTTCAACAGCTTCATCCTAAAATTCCAAAGGAAGATCCGAGTCTTTGAGTAATGCTCTCATACCATTCTTGCAGCTTTCAATATTGCGTTCAGCAGGGCCATTCTAATTTGACGTGGCTATTGTTGTCGGTTCCATTTGGGTGCCAAGCTGTACTTTCCACCTAGTTATCACCTTGAGGAGTTCCCCTGCATTGTCAGAACGGACTGCCTTTATCTTTTCTCCAGATTGAAATTCTACTCCAAGCTTCCATTGATCCAGTGCAATAATACATTCATCCTTGGATTTGCAACATAGGACCCAAAGTTTTCTCGTACAAATGTCGAGAATAGATACAAACCATCTATTCCCACGTAAAGATAATGGAAATGGTCCAGCAATATCGATATGTATTAAGGCGAGTTTTTCAGTTTTCCATTTAGCTAATTCTTTAGAAGTTTTATTCCTCATTTTTGTCAGCAAGCATACCTCACAAATGCGCTCCTCAAGAGAAGGTGGTACTTTGATGGGCCGAGAAAGATTGGTTACATGGTGAAGTGTTTTCAGCTTTTGTGGTCCTAAATGAGAAAACCTTCGATGATACAGCAAGTATCGATCTTTCTCACTTGCTGATAATGTAGTTTCTTTTACTGAATTTGAATCTTCAGAAGAAACATCCATGGCATCAGGTGCGGCATTAAAAGCACAAGGCTAGAAAGATTTAAACGCTTTCGATATATGTGATACTATATACAATCCATTTTGCACAGTGACAATGATTAAGACTCTATTTCCTTTTTTAAAATACATATAGTTTTCATTAAAGGCACCTTTTAGGCCCTTATTTCGGCACATCTGCCTTCCAGACATCATGTTGATGCCTAAATCAGGGACTAAGAGAACATCCCCCAATATCATGGATGATCCATCGTTGCAAGCAAGCTTAACAGAGCCCTTAAAGTTTGCAAACAGCTTTCCACCACCAACTAGTATTGTTCGACAGTGAATTGGTGTTAAGGACCTGAACAGAGATGGTTGGTCAGACATGTGTGTAGATGCACCAGTATCGCTGGCCCAGGTGGAAGGAGAGACCTTACTGATTAGAGCCCGTGGTATTTGGGCATGATCACAGTTATCCAAGTCATCACTCGAAACCCCTAAGCCGACTTCGAAGTCAGACTGTGTAGTGGACTTGTATGCCTTGCCTTTTCCTTTGAAAAAAACCTTTTTTTGTTGCTTAATGACTGATTTAGGCTTCTCTGATGGTCGAAGACGGTATTTAGCAGGTCGGTTGATTTTACTCTTACCCCTTGTCTGGTCGTCATTGGCTTTGCGAATATGTTCGCGGACTGCAGTTCTGGCTATATCCATGTATGGACAAGCCTTGATATATTGCTTCTTGTCACAGATGTAGCATGGAGAGGAGAAACCAGACTCGTCGCTATCATCTAAATGTGAGCGCTGACGCGGTGCTGGTCTTCGGGTGCCGCGAAATTTAGAGGATCCAGCGAATGCACCATCATACTGGGTCTCAGTCGCCATCCGTGTTTCTTTTAACTACAATCGCTTTAGTTTTTCCTCCACAGAAAGACCAGTTTGAGCATCAAGTGTATCGATTGTTGCCGTAAAATCCTTGGGTAGTGCACGTATCAGAATTAATAGTAGGGCTGGGTCTTGATATGTGTTCTTTTGGCTAATATCGGCAGCACACAACTTTCGGCGGTAATCTTTCAACCTGTCCCAAGCTTCAACGATAGACATATCCTCCAGGTTGAATAGCTGAATCTTTGTCATATATTCGTTTGCTGTTGAAGGATCTATTTGCCGGTACTTACTCTGTAGATATGTCCATAGTAAGTAGGCCGAGTCGTATTCATCGTGAAGTGCTTGATCATCTGGAGATAGCGACCTGAAAAGTAAATCAATTGCTGTGGCTTCGTCCCTATAATACTGTGCCATTTTTTCGCGATTCATTCCAATTTCGCCTTTAGCGGTGGTCTTTTGCTTTTCATCATCACTCAGACTAAGCTTCTCGAGGTTCTCTTCTATATCACGAACAGGAGCTGTAGCACAAGTAGCGGCCATTGACTGCTCCACGACGTAATAGACTCCTTTGCCGCGAAGTTTCACCTTGTATCGTCGGAACCATGAGTCAAGGTTTTCACCATTTAAAATCGGAATTCCCCAATAGCTCTCGCTTGATTCGCCCATATTTGGTGATATATTGTTTGGGATATCGATAATCTTTTCCTTGTACTTTCCTAGTACCGGAGGAAAGTCGCGTCAGTGTGCTTCTTATACTTTCGCTGTAACGAAGAAGTGGCTAAGAGATTGACTGAGTCACGGTCTCTGCGGTCGAATTCAATCAGATTCTTTAAAATAATTTAAATACATATGCATCCGGACTTCATAACCTATTGAAACATGACCCCTTAAGCATATAAACGAGAATTACAACCGAGGGATCGGAAGCAGTGTATTATAAATTATTATATCGAGTTAAATTAGTTTAGTACAGAATTAGTGTGCGCATCCAGCTACAAGGTTATGAGCCTAATCAAATTGAGCAACACCAAAAGCAACGTCAGCTTGCTGAGCGTGGCCCAGTCGATTTCGGTTGACACATGGGCTAGGTTCCGTTCACGGCACGATAGATCAAAAGTCTGGGTCTCTTCTATTCAGTCTTCTAACAACTTCCCGATTGAGTTTGACTGGGAGAACTTTACGTCTCACCAACAACCTCCCAAAATCAAAGGTAAAATTTCTTTCGCTTTCAACCTTACTAACATTGCGTGCAGGACTGGGCACTTGCTCGGCCTCATTTTAGACAGGCACCTCGACCGCGACATCAACATTCTCAACTTTTCGACGCATTCCAAAGACGGCGCGAACTAAGACGCCTCACACAGACAACGATCAATGTACGACAAAAGCTGGGGCACCGATGCCTCGGTTTTGAGCTCTCGATTTCGGAATTTCAGCCCTCTCAAATGGGGGTTGAGCGCAGTGCAGGGGAGAATTTGAGAAGATTGATATGTGATTTTCAACAGGCCGTTGGCACAGTTGGTCGAGTGCTGGATGTGCTTTCTAGAAGTGGTGGGTTGGATTCCTACACGGCCTGTTTAAGGGGGGACTACGGCTGCTCGTCGTGAAAGAGTAAAGGAGGAATTATTGAGGTTTTCCCACAATGCATGGTCTGAGGATCATGGTGAATGCGTTCCTACAAATTCGACCTGATGTAACAAGCGTGAGGCACGTAGCAGGAAAAGTCAGGCACCGGATGGGCTTTGCTGGAAAATGGAGGAACTTGTATTCTAGATATCCTCCATACGTGTCGTGTCCACTGGATGGAGGGCGTAAGCGTGGCACTAGAAATAATCTAATCTAATCTAGGCAGGCATTATTGTGTTCATGAGATTCAATGATGTTACAAGTCTTCCATCATGATTTATAGATTCGACAAACGTCCGAGACCTAGATATTTGTCAACAAGACCGCGATGTGATTCATTCTAGTTGGCACAGAATGAGAGAAATCATTGACAGATTGAGGATATCCGGAGGAGCAGAGAACAGTATTGACGTTTGATATTCAAATAATGCATTTTCCGTTTGGTTCCGTTGTAAATATATTGTTGGAAAGCTTCCATTAGCAGGTCCTAAATTGATGCTGATGACTGCGGAATTTCAGTGCCTAATGAATTTCTTCCACATCACACAAACCCCATCCTTCTTCGGAATATTGAGACAACTGGTATTGTGGAGGATCCCCATACACTTGTAGTAAGAAGGCAGCGTGATATATGTCTAGAAAGGAACAGTCAATAAGACAGATGTGAGAGTAATGACAAAGCTTACCATTTGAATCTACACTCTTTGTGAAATATATTGATGAGTATTTATCACCAGTGGGAATAGCAGGTTGTTCCTTCCGGAATTTATTCTCAGGTTTACCCGTTGCAGATTTCAAAACATCTTCCAAACTTAAGGGATCACCACGATCACATCTGTATTGTAGGCTTCCGTAAGCGGTTGGTATCAGTAGTAAAAGACCAGCCAACGCCACGGTTGTATTAGTGCTGATCAACTTCATTTCAATAATATATTTCTGCGGTATCGTATTGTAGACTCGAGAAGCTAAGCTTTCTGATTTCGAGTTCAATTATGAGTAGAGAGGTAACAATAGTTATGATAAGTCTTGATTATGGACTCGTTTTCGTTGTCGTTCTACGCCAATGTTTATATGGAGAGAGTCACAGGAACATGGGTAAGAAATCTCGATAATCTTTCCTGACTTGACCAAGGCTCTATTACATTTATATTTCTAACGAGATTTAATTTCGGCATTTCCAATCATACATTTGGATTCTGATTAACTGAAGCGGCTGCATGTGGGGTCTACTCCATGGAGTATGGCGCCGGAGGAATTGATGAGCCAAGCTCTGCCTAAAGAGCTGCTTTATCGCTAATTTTTTAACTCGAACAACCTTAAACTAATCATGGCATGAAGAGTCAATTCTATTTAGCCGATAGAAATACTGGGAGGAGTAGCCGACATAGACGAATGAAGAAGTTGCTCCAATTGCAAACAGGAGCTTGCCCAATTAATTACCAGCCATCAATCACTACAAATATACGACGCTAAATATACCCGCAAGGAGGAAATCAAGTCATAATATACAAAGCTCGGGTCATGGTTGATGGGGGACTGATGCTCTAATGGAGTTCTTCATCTTGAGGAGGTACAGGCGGCTCAGATGTAGAGCGAGGAGGAGAAGATATCTCTGAAGACCATGCTGGGACTGACATTTTCGAAGGGTCTTCATCTTTGGAACGTTTGTGGTCTTCAACTCCGAGATTTCGGCAAATTAGCAAGCGGGGCATCTTTTGTCGATGAGTCGACGGCACTTCCCAGAGCCCTAGATGCCACAAAAGAAGTTGGGCTAAGCTACCATAAAGCAATCACGCTCTGTCGAGACTTTTCTGATATTTCAGCACGACCTTTGCGAAGGAATTGAAAGAAGGCTAGATAGGTAGAGGGTGGACTTCCCGAGGTATTCACCAGTCTACAGCGCCCAGCTAGCCGGCCCCTTTGAACGCTTTAGAAGGGTCACTATGTCATGGGATCTAGTCCTCATGTCGGTAATGGGAGAGCTCTGCACCTAGTGGCTTTTGTGATTTTTCCCGGCTGCCCCACACCCGCAAAAAGCCATCGTTTCGTCGCCTGGAGAGGAGAGATGATGAAGGACTGAGGGTTGCTTCAATTGTATGATTGATTGAAGACTTGTGATGGGAGCTGTATGGGAGGCATAGGATGGGATATACTACTGGTATAGGTATCCTTGGCCTGAAGGCAGGGAGGACCTGAATGTCCTACATTGTCATAGACTCAGACAGGACAGTAAAATGAATTAAAAATAATTGCAAGTAATAGAAACAAAGGTTGATATAAGCGTTAATTATTTCTGGCAGATCCTATTCATAGGATTATTTAAAACTTGGAGAGGTCTTGTTCGGAATACAACGTAAATAGTCACAAGACAAAAGCGAACACAAGAACTAATCTTTTTTTTACTTTCTTTTTTTGTATCTGTTTTTAATCACGTTTGTGTTAAAGTCGAAAGGTGCAGAGCATATCACGTGCTAATCAGGCAACGGGATTATATCATTTTATTGTCCTGTCTGAGTCTATGACTATATAGGACATGCAGGTCCTCTCTGCCTACAGGCCAAGGATACCTATACCAGTAGTATATCCCCTCCTATGCCTCCCATACAGCTCCCCTCAAACGGTACCACCCCTCACAAGCCCTCATTTGATCATACACTTAGAGGAGCCCTTTGCCCTTCACCATCTCCCCTCTCCAACCAACGAAGCGATGGCCATTTGCGGGTGTATGGCAGCCGGGAAAAATTGCAAGAACCACTGGGTGCGGAGCTCTCATAATACCGACATTAGGAATAAATCCGAAGACATAGTGACCCTTCTGAAGCGTTCGAAGAGGCCGGCTAGCTGGGCGCTGTAGACTGGTGAATACCTCGGGAAGTCCACCCTCTACCTATCTAGCCTTCTTTCAATTCCTTCGCAAAGGTCGTGCTGAAATATCAGAAAAGTCTTGATAGAGCGTGATTGCTTTATGGTAGCTTAGCCCAACTTCTTTTGTGGCATCTAGGGCTCTGGGAAGTGCCGTCGACTCATCGACAAAAGATGCCCCGCTTGCTAATTTGCCGAAATCTCGGAGTTGAAGACCACAAACGTTCCAAAGATGAAGACCCTTCGAAAATGTCAGTCCCAGCATGGTCTTCAGAGATATCTTCTCCTCCTCGCTCTACATCTGAGCCGCCTGTACCTCCTCAAGATGAAGAACTCCATTAGAGCATCAGTCCCCCATCAACCATGACCCGAGCTTTGTATATTATGACTTGATTTCCTCCTTGCGGGTATATTTAGCGTCGTATATTTGTAGTGATTGATGGCTGGTAATTAATTGGGCAAGCTCCTGTTTGCAATTGGAGCAACTTCTTCATTCGTCTATGTCGGCTACTCCCCCCAGTATTTCTATCGGCTAAATAGAATTGACTCTTCATGCCATGATTAGTTTAAGGTTGTTCGAGTTAAAAAATTAGCGATAAAGCAGCTCTTTAGGCAGAGCTTGGCTCATCAATTCCTCCGGCGCCATACTCCATTGAGTAGATGTTGTGATCAGGCCCACTTATAGATCACATAACTTGAAATGGCTAGTATTAGGCAAGTGTAACCGACAGGACAGGCAATCCTGTGTCAATGATACGTCATTAACATACAGCAAATGACAACACCAGTATCTCAGCCATACATGATAATATGATCATATGACGCAGGTATATCTAATGATATAATTGTTGAATGGCTGAATGGTTGGGAGTTATTGCTATAGAGGGTATAGTTTGTGTACCACTTTTGTGTATAAATACTTGCTGCTAGAACTCTGTACATGGTCAACGTTTTCTACTCCTATCTTCAATAGTTATCAATATAGCAGATCTACAATACATATCCTTCTTCTTCTTCACGTTAGACTTAAAGCGCTATCCTATATCCACCCAAGTTGACTGTTACATCCATTGCGACCATTCTTAGACTTCTCATAACCTCGTTATCACAATAGTAGACCCCACATGCAGCCGCTTCAGTTAATCAGAATCCAAATGTATGATTGGAAATGCCGAAATTAAATCTCGTTAGAAATATAAATGTAATAGAGCCTTGGTCAAGTCAGGAAAGATTATCGAGATTTCTTACCCATGCTCCTGTGACTCTCTCCATATAAACATTGGCGTAGAACGACAACGAAAACGAGTCCATAATCAAGACTTATCATAACTATTGTTACCTCTCTACTCATAATTGAACTCAAAATCAGAAAGCTTAGCTTCTCGAGTCTACAATACGATACTGCAGAAATATATTATTGAAATGAAGTTGATCAGCACTAATACAACCGTGGCGTTGGCTGGTCTTTTACTACTGATACCAACCGCTTACGGAAGCCTACAATACGGATGTGAACTTGGTGACCTCGTAAGTATGGAATTGGTTTTACGTTTATCAAGTGGTCATAATGAGAGTCACAACCGGGATGGCAACCCTGCTATTCCCACGCGGGAAAAATATACATCAACATCTTTCACAAAGAAATTAAGTGCAATTGGTTAGTTTTTGCCATTACTTTGACATCTGTCTTATTAATTGTTCCTTTCTAGATACACGTCACGTTGGCTACTTAATACAAGTGTATGGGGATCCTCCACAATATCAGTTGTCTCAATATTCCGAGCGTGGATGGGGTGTGTGTGCTTTGGAAGAAAGTCATTAGACACTGAAATTCCGCAATCAACTGCATCAATTTAGGACCTGCTAATAGAAACTTGCTTATCATATATTTACAACGGAACCAAACGGAAACTGCATTATTTGAACATCAAATGTCTAGATCTCGGACATTGGTCGAATATACAAATCATCATGACGGAAGACTTGAAATATCATTGAATCTGATAAACACAATAATGCCTGCATAAACGTTGTACAGTCTAGTTTTCTTTTGACTGTAAAATTTAGAGAGATTTTTGTATGAATGACACGTTAATTGTGAAAAGGTAAAAGCAAAGACAAGAATGAAAAATGAATTAACGAATTGCTTTATGCTACGACATACTCGTAGTATTATAATATCTAATTCTGCACCTAATAAGGCCCCTTAGCATCATTACTAGTCAGATATGCCTGCACGCAGATTGTGCTCTCGCTTTTTGACTTGATACAGACTTATACAAGCTTAGGTCGGCTAACACGCCCTCTCAGTCCTAAAGCAAAGATCCGTCCATAAATCCTAGTTGTTTAGGTAAGTGTCAGAATGAATCTCCATTGAAGTAATCTTCTTTTGCCCGACTACAACCCGTAATTAGTATTATAGCTCTATGCTTGTCCTGTCTCACGTTTGACTTGCGTTTCTTCTTCGACCCTCATTTCGATGTTCCAAGACGGCCTCTATCTCCATGGCTATTCAGGATACGGCCTCACAGGCTCCTTTGGTAGAACAACCTTCGATTTTCTAACTGCAAGCCACTGTCCACTTGCGTATTTCGTCGTCTTTTATCGCTTCAGTTGATGAAACTTTGTTGATTTCAAGCATAGCTATTCCCATCTTCTTACCAAAATTCGGCGAAGCGTTCAAATCTATTATCTGCTGACTTTGACAAGGCCATTGAATGGTAGGCTTGAGCAAAACACGCCCTCTTGTCGACATTTGCTGCGGTTTGTTGTCTTGAGCGACCCTGTTATCCTCGATTCTCACATAATTCTGCATTCTTCCAGGTTCTGTTACCTCACCTAGACCATAGCTTACTCTCTCACGCTCTATCACTTCGGGTGATCCAAGCGAATCTAGACCTTCAGGTGTATAAACGTCGCTAACATATTTCGCACGATCAGTTCCACTTGTAGTCAGAATTAGATATTCCAGAGGCTTCAGCCCTGCAAATATTCCCAGCTTAGAATATTTCCGACGATAATTCGCATCTAAATCGGCATTATTGACCGTAAGCTGGCAGTTTGTGACCCTATCATCCCCTGAACCACTGAGAATCTGACGCGAATATTTGATAGACGTTTCTGGTGCTCCCAACTCCGGCGATTCTTTTTCAACCACCACCTCACCACGACAATGCGCCATCTCGTTGTTGTAAAACGAGACCATGTCTTCGTAGACCTGTGGGCCTACCTTAGCAGCATAGCTACTCCCAACAAATTCTTCAGGAATCTGGCAGTATTCCTGAGCAATTCCAGCCGGTGGACCTATTTCATTTGCTGTTTGCCCAAATGCAGCATAGGAATTGCATGCTTCATTTTTCTTTCTCGAGGGACAAATTTTAGCAATGTGACCTTCTTATTTGCACTTATAGCAACAAATGAAAGATTTCTTCCAAGGATTGTTTTCATTTGTCTTTCTCCCAGACCTTTCTTGATCACTCAAGTTTTCTCTATATTGATTGTTGAGGTAATTTTTCCTCAACTCAGCCCTCTTGGGCTTATCCAATTTGTTTCATTCTCCCATCCTGTCATAGTGATGAGAGATGAAATCTTGAATGAGGTTCTTCACCGACCAGCTTTGTTTTTTTTTTTTTTTTTTTTTTTTTGAACATCGGCCCTAAACTAAAGCTATTTTATCCACAATGGGTCAAGGACCGGCGGATCCGGCAGGGTTCCCTGTAATCTTTCCTACAGCCTAGCTCGTTTCAACCTCGTGAATCGCTGCCAAAAGTGCAGCTGATTGAACAAAAACGAAAAATCACGAAAATCAAAACAACTCCGAAAACCAGAAGATTCCTCCATGTTGGACCCAGCCAATGTGCTCCTCACACATTCCGTCGTCCGTCACACCTTCTAAATGACAAATTTACTCATTCTCTGCTGAGAGCAAGAGATGAGTTAGCAGGCACCTTTGATCCAGCCGGTATCCTGCTATTGGTTAGTAGATGCCCCAAAAGGGGACATCGTCGGGGTTGCTGTGTCCTCAAACTTCTTCGGATTCCAGGATTCCGAAACCCGACCCCCGGCCATCGAGACATCCTTTGTTGAGGCCATCGTTGCCTCTTCGGCCCTTTTGGCTGCAGCCCTAAATCGAGCCACTTTCACGAACTCCCCTTGCTGGATCTGGCGGATCCACGCGAGCTGCTCTTTTGTCACCGGTCCGGACTTGCTGGGTCTAGCTTGGCAGATCCGGGAGTCCGATCGATGAGGTCCCCCACAGTTGCGACACTTGGTGAGGGCCTTGCACTCGGCTTCCGAGTGCATATTTGATCCGCAATTCCAGCAGGCTGGAGCGCGGGAGCAACCACGGGTGACGTGGAAGCCCAAACAACGTTTGCACTGTTCAATTGATCGACGAGGCTTGTGGATGGTAGCCATACCAGAATCGTCGAAAAGGCGGAAGCCCGCACGAGGGGCTTCGTCCCGGTGAAAAAGGGCATGCCAGTTTCGATACGGGGCACCAGGCCGGCACGTCCAGTGGGGTCGAACCTGAAGTGGTATCGTTCTCGTAGTGGTTGAGATTTGGCAGGAAACCCAATCTGCATCTACCTCCACAGGGCCGGTATCCGTAATTACACTTACGGGTACGTTGGGTATCTGTAAGGCGACAAGGTCCGAAGCTGCTTCGATTTTGGCGTTGACACTCGCCAGCTTCGAAGAGGCATCTAACACCTCTTGTCGTATTTTTTCGTTCTTTGCAAGAATAGCAAAGCCGGTCTTCACCCGATGGACAGAAGTAATCTCGCCCATGGAGTGTTTTGTGATATCCTCTACTTTCAATCTTACAATGACAGTGGAGAGCTTGCGCCACGGATGGTCGCGGTCGAGCCGAAGGAATAGTCGTTTGTCGACTTTCGCCTTTGGGGCGACTTTCTTTGTGGCTTTGGCCGCAGGTTGCGGCACAGCCTTCACTACAGGGACTGCTGGTTGTCGCAGTCCGTTTCGTGCCACCGACGCCCAGGTTTTTGGAATTTGCACCGGGGCGGTGGGAGTTAGTATGCTCCTCACTTCGGGAGCCCTTGGGAGAGGGTTCACCGGGCGAGGAGGGAAGACGGGAGGCGTAGAGGCCTGGCCCGAGACCATGTATTGCGCAATGGCGGCGCGTAGGTAGACTCGCATTGAGTCTACGAATTGTCGATTTGACCCGTTGGTCAAAGGGAGAAGTGTTGCTTCGACGCCAGAGATGGCGGCGGAACAGAGTGCCAGATTTGCCGCTGTTTCGGCGGCGCGTCGTTCTTCGGCTTCGACAATTGGTCGAAGCTCCGGGGGGCATTCTGTTTGGGTGGCAGCTTTAGGCTGCGACTCTTTACTTGGAGCTGCTTTTGGTGCAGCTTTCTCAGACAGTTTTGAGGCGGTCGGAGGAGGTTTTGATGATTCTCCAGTCCCATGGGGGATTGAGGATGGTTGGGGAGAATCCTCAACAATTTCAACAGACCTGATCATGTCAGTATCGGGCACAGTAACGGTGGGAAGGGCTTTTTCCTTCCCTTTCGAAACGGCCTGACCCATCTCCACGCATTTCGAAGACTGGGCAAGGCCAGGTAATTTTTCGAGAGCCCTCGGGCGGACTCTCGTGTTGTCCAACTTGGCGTTGGAACGCTTTTTTCGAACTGAAGGCATCGTAAAAAATGCTAGGAGGCCGTTCACAAATCAAGATAGATGCGACGAAGTCGAGAGAGGGGGAAAGAGGGAAAAAATGAATTTTCGAATTTCTCGATTTGTGCGTTTTGTTTGTTCATTAATGTGATAGGTGAAGTAACTACCGTCGCACTCCTACTGGAGCTTGAGCACGAGTTGGGTCGGGCCGGATCAGGTTAACTACTGTGCAGTACAAATGCCTCGTCCCACCTAAATGACCGGAACCATGCCAAAATGCATCTATGTGTTGAACCATGACAAATTCAGCAGCCAAGAGTTGAAAACAAAACAAAAACTTTCCCGCGAAATCCCGCATTACAAAAGAAAAACTTCAACAATCTCCCTTCCACTGTTCCGCCTCAGCCACCACGCGCCTGAGCCTGCCGACCAGCTTTGGAAGCGTGCTATTGTAGAAACTATGGCGTTCCATCTGTCACGATCTGTGAGAGCCGTATTGCGTGCGTGTGGGGATACGGGTTAGCGCGCCTTGGCATCACGTTGGATGACTGAGCACAGCCGAGGGAGATATCTCAGAGAGGGTCGAGAGTAGCTACCTCCTCTCTTCGTCTTTTATTGCCTTTACAAGCGTAACTCTTGATAACAATATAACAACTTATACGACCTCCTTGACGTGCCGTAACACCATCCTCCTGCTGTTAACGGCTGTTAAGCCTAAGGATTCCTGTAGCCTACTCTAGCTAGCTCTCAAGGGCCGAGGTTAGGACAGTGTTCCACAGGGTGCGTATGTGGTCTAACGGAGATCTAGATGGTAGATGAGGGTGATGAGTGGGTCGAAGGGATGACTGGTCTTCTCTAGGAAGAGACAAATAGGTAGATAGTAGTGATAGAGGCTACACGTGGGCCTTACTGATGAAGAGCTGGAAAGAGATAAATGGTTTTCCCGAAGAAGAGATGGGTAAACAAATGTATTGTTAAGGTAATTGAAGAAGACATTGTGTGAAGAATAATGCTTCTTCACACCGAGTATTTATATACATAAAATTACCAAATAGCACGTAACACACAGCCTCTATGCCAAACAATGTGCTACACATCCCCTAATGAAACTAACCTACTCTTATCAGTCTTCCTTGCTGGTTTTAAAAGTGCATTGAACTATTATTTGTGTTTTAGCCTAGCCGTCCACATGACGTTTCACATTACGCTATGCCACAACAATCCATGAAACTAGCGCAGGCAATGACACGAAGGGAATCTTCGGGAAGGATCTCGGAATTCCTGGAGTTTAGAATATTCTCAATGAACCTTCTGGAAGCAGTCTGAAGATTTATGAGGATGACAGGTGTATTGAGAACCTTATGGAAGAAGAGTATCTCAGAGTGTGTATAAATTTGTAGTCTAGCTATAGGAACTCTCTCCAGAGAATTATGATAAACATATTGTACCTACAAGATTGCCCATGCATTTTTGTAATGAAACCGTGACACTGCTACTTGTTTGATAGATTGCTTAAAGATCATTAAGATTTGCCTTTCTTTCTGTCAGAGCAGCATGTAGACAGCAGGGCAGAGACGGGTCAAAGAGGTGGTATTCAGGTTAAAGGTGCCATCCTAAATGATGCGTAAGATAGTTGCATAACCACTCGGCCAAAAGGCCAGACCAGAATCATAGAACACTAGAGTCCAGTTATCTCCACATATGTAGATTATAAAGAAGGCAATCCTGACACTTCCAAAGTCCTACCCGTGGACATGTAGTCTCTAACCACTGTCTTGAACTTCGTAACATACTCTACTGGACACCCTCCTGTATACTTGAGAGCAATAAGGTTTCCCCAGACGGCTTCATGTTGTTTTCGCCAACTTGCCAATAGGTTTGTTCAAATAATCTCATCATTTCTGTGCACCGTCTCATACCTATGACTAGGCTCTTAGTTTCTGCTATTGTGATTTGCTGAATAACAGCGGCAAGTCTCACCTCGTCCAACAGTGTCAATTTCATGCGAGCTTTGTATCTGATGCATTCTAGTTGTAATAACACCCCTTCTTGGTACATGGACTAATTTCTAATTCCTCTTAGAAAATCCGACTGGGATGGTTTCCAGTCAAAAAGATTCCATTCCAGCAAGGTTTCACTTCCAATTTCTTGGCGCGTTTCCGGCAGGCCTGTCCCATCCTGCACCTGTGTCTTCGTCTTCATTTGATAGATCTCTGCATTCACCATATCAATCCGACGGCCTTGAAAATGCAGCTTGCTCTGAAACCTTCTCCTAACATTCATCTTCATCCCGATCCTTTCTTTTGGTGGAACATTTATCTGAAATTTTTCTTCTTGGTGCAGGCATCAGACATTTGCTATGGCTATCGGTCGAAGTGTTCAGGTTAAGAGTTAAATGGGAGCATAGTTACTTGTCAGTTTTCATAGATTCTGTTCAAATGTTGTGGAATTGGTAAGTTACTTTGTGGCAGATTTCCAATACTTTTCCGATGCTCTTCATGAGATAGTGTTGTGATCAGGCCCACTTATAGATCACATAACTTGGAATGGCTAGTACAGTCAGACCCCTGTTAACATGATGTAATTGGAGCTGTGTAAAATATCATCATATAAAGGATATTTTTTAAAAGGATATGATTACCTAATCAAGATATCTAGGCTACTTTGTACTTTTGATGCCTCCTTTATACTCCAAATTGCTGTCTCTAATCGCTCTAATACTCTCAAATAGCTCGAATTAAGAGAATCTTGACTATCAGTATACTCAATCAACTCTTTCAGAGTTTCATGGATAAACGTAGTAGAATCTAGGATGGTGTCTCACGGGGAGTTCCATGCCAAAATACAACGCGGCTTTAGATTGAGTTCCTAAACAATTAGGACATACTCAGGAACATAGGGTCGTTTCATAGGAATTACGTAGTATCACTGTTCGAGACAGTGCTTAGGGCTGTCCTATTATCTGATGTACATATATACTCAGCGTGAAGAAGTATTCTTCTTCACGCAACGTCTTCTGTTTATACTCATATCTATTGTTCACCTACTTATCTCTTCTCTAAAGAAGACCGCTGTTATTGTACCATCCTCACCCATTACTTAATTTATCTTTACCTCTTTTGTGAGCCCTATACCTCACGCTGATTTATACCTCCTACTCTTAGGAATCACCACTATCCTCGACATCTATAACCCACTTGTACCCAACTTGTACCCTACGGAATACCGATAATACAGTGCCTTGAGACAGAGCCATTTCTGTGACGTTATTGATGTTTGAAAGTACTTCAATTAATCCTTAGAATATGAAGCTAAAGAGAGAAGAAAGAGACTGTGAAAGGCGGGGTATCTACCCCAAACTATATACAAAGAACGTGGGTGACATTATAAAATTGGCGGGGAACAGAGCCTATGTGCCTCAGGCTGCCCTCATCATCAGCATTGTGACAAATTGTCACAACCTCTTCTTTGTCTTGATTTACTCCCAAATATTCTCCTATCACTTCTTGTAAGATCATTGCCTCGTCAAGCATCATAGTCCCTTCCTCTTCCTCAATTGGATTAAGAAAATTGTCTATTGCTGTCAGGATTGCCTTCTGTATAATGTATATATGTGGAGGTAGCCAGATTCTAGTGTTCTATGATTCTGGTCTGGCCTTTTGGCCGAGTGGTTATGCAACTATCTCATGAATAATGTAGGATGGCACCCTTTAGCCTGAATACCACCTCTCTGAACCTTGTCTTCGCCCTGCTGTCTACATGCTGCACTGACAATTGCCATTGAATCTCGTATATCTCCTACTCTGACTACCTCATTAAACAATTCAGAAAGTCCAGTCGGAAGTACAAACATAGGCAGAGCAATTGGCTTAGAAATAAGAGTCGATTTCCGAAAGCAATTATGAATTGCTGTATTGGTAACTTCGTTATTCCAACTTTGTAAGATCCAGCGAATTGCTAGTCAAATATTGACACTTGATTGTGGATCTGTATCCTCTTCAATTGCTTGTAGAACAAAGCGGAGCCAGTATTGTCTGTAGAATACTTTGCAGTTCTGAATAATACCTTGCTCAAGGACTCAGAGACTGTGGACTAGCTTAATTGATGGCCGTACTCAGCAAAGAACCACTCAATGAACTGTTTTTGTGTTAGTTTTGGGACCTGACGGTGCGCCCATCGTCGTAGAGCACGTTGTAGCTCTACAGAGATTCTTTTTTTGGCGGTATTGTAAGCACCAATCTAATTAAAAACCCTGGTTAAGACAATATTCAGAGGTTGAAGAACAATAATTGTGTAACCGGTAAATGTATGGGAACCAAGTCTGTTCTGGAAAAAATATCGTATAAATGGCAATATTGTCTTAACGAGGATCGTCTTAACAGGGGTCTGACTGTATTAGGCAAGTGTAACCAACAGGACAAGCAATCCTGTGTCAATAATACGTCATCAACACACAGCAATGACAACACCAGTATCTCAGCCATACATGATATTACGACCGACCTCAGGTTGACACTAGAAGGCTCTCTTGAAAGATAGAAGAGAAATTGCATTGTATTTGGACCTAAAGCTACGCACAATAACTAAAAGAAAAGACAAGGAGAGAAAAAGGCATGCAGCCTCGCTAGGCTGAAAACTCTTCCAGCTTGCTTCCGGGACCGACGCTTACTCAACCAGACTCCACATCATGTGATACCATAAACCTATCACTTGTAAACTCAAGCCGTAACACATGATAATATGATCATATGACGCAGGTATATCTAATGATATAATTGTTGAATGGCTGAATGGTTGGGAGTTATTGCTATTGATGGTATAGTTTGTGTACTATCTTTGTGTATAAATACTCGCTGCTAGACCTCTGTAAATGATCAACCTTTTCCACTCCTATCTTCAATAGTCATCAATATAGCAGATCTACAATACATATCTGTCTTCTTCACGTTAGACTTAAAGCGCTATCCTATATCCACCCAAGTTGACTGTTACACCCATTGCAACAATTCTTAGACTTCTCATAACCTCGTTAATACAATAGGCAGAACACAGACTACTTATATACCCTAATATGACCCATGTCATTGTCTACGTTATCTCTCCTGACTTACTGCCAACAGCGTGCCTAGGTAAAATTCTGCAGCTCATGAGTCCATCTCTCATGAGAGGCTTCCGCTATTCCGGTGGCTGGCGCGCACGGTCCCAGCAAGTGTCGCTGAAATGCCTCAATCACTTACGTGTAATATCCCAGCTGAGCAATCCTGAACCTAGCTGTTCAGGACTGACAGCAAACCTGTCCATGGTTCGCGCCTGTTGTTTGTACATACACCGCAGTGTTGCTCCAATCATTCCCATACAGTGTCTCAATTCCGCAGTCCTTAGTCATCACTCAGGAGCGGAAGCAGTTGTATAGTTCCGGTAGCGCGCGAGGTCTGCATATACCTCTGATTGCTATCCTGTAATTACCCAAGGATACCTAATTGCACATGGCTAGCGTGTGTGGTCAATAGACTCATCACGACTCTGTCCCAATCAATGCCCTGTAATGACTCAGTCCGGCGCTCTTAAGTCTCCGACTCAGAGGCGACATTAGTTGCATATATAGTCAGCACACAATGTGCATATGCACCTGTTGGTGCCAAGCCAGTCATTGGCTGGCAATATCACAACTCGACCAGCAAACACTGGGCCTGCTTCTTGCTGCACGGTCAGGGCATGGGGACTTTGCAGACTACCACCGTGTCACAGACTGACTGATGTGGAGATGATTCATGTTGTTGAGTGACTTTGATGGCATTCTAAGCTATTCTAACAATAAGTATCTAGATGTTTCAGGATGGTATTTTGTACTCTTACCAATTCACTGAGCTTCTATCAGATTCTAAGTCACTCTCAGGAATCGGGCTGGAACTAGATTACTGTAGTCTGTAGTAGATAGTGTCGAAGTATAAGTAGCTGAGGTATCTTCATGTCAAAAGCTCTCCAGCTTTCAGTCTTGTACTATTCCCTAGTCATTCAAGAATCAAGAACCTAGTCTTATGTTAATATACTATGTTAATTATCAAGTATCCAAGATTTTACACCAACCATTTCCAAGTTAAGTAGCCAAGTCCCAAGAGAGCATGACTGTGACGGCCCTGCATCATAGTAATGAGTAGGGGTGCAATGACATAATGATAGGTCTGTATTATAAGGAGTTACCCGGTATGGAACGCACAGGCCAGGTGTAAATTATGTGCAGTTATAGATCTGTAGATGCTTTCTTTCCCTTCTCTTCCTTAGTTTAGAATCCTTTATATTATAATCCTAATTTGAGTATCTATTTGATTCGACTTCGTCATCTCCTAGTTCGTGCTCTCTTCGGACCCCTCACAATGACACACTGACGTTTCCAACACCTCGAACCTCTCTTGACCTGCAGTTGCAGACAAGAAAAGTCACCTGACAACTTCTTCTTTTGTCGACTAGGGCGTAGCCTTTCACGACTGCAAGGTGGGCTCCAAAATCCCAACCTTTGAATCCCCTGGGTTCTCAGCTCTTCAGAAGGGGTTATTGATGTGCAAAGAAGCATGAGGATTTCATTAAGTGCACTAACTAACTAATATGTATGTACATGATATCACGTGATCCAATATTCTCCACTACAGTTATTTATTTCAGCAAGTGGGTCCACAAGACTAAGTTTTTTGAAGAAACCAATTTTCACTCCTAGCTTTTACTCGTGCAACATACTACAGTGCCTCTAGGATTGAAAAGGTTAATCTTGAAACTGGGTTGTTTAAGGGATTAGCCCTGTAGGTGCAGCTGGGCTAGCTCGTAATAGGTTAGTATGTCTCTCTTCATTACCCCGCTTGCCATGAAGTATGGTCTAATTGTCTTAATCTAACAATTGCTTAGAGAAACACATTTTCAATGACATTTTTGACTGCCAAATCAATGAAACCCTTCAAACTGAAAACCACTATCAATTCATCCTCTATTCTGGCAAACAATGTCTCTCGAAAAGTCTGCTTCAGAAACTAAAGTTATCAGGCATCTTACTTGTGATAGCATAAGGTTCAGGAAAGGCTCTGACTAAAGGCAAAACAATAATATGATTGTAATCTATAGAGAAAGAAGGATAGGTCGGTTCACTAAACAATGTATATACATAGAAGCGGATCAATGTTAGTCCTAGCGTTCATATAGCACGTAACTAGTTTCCTATGACATTACTTGCAATCAACGCATTGAAATAAGAATATTAAGAAGACATGGCTTGATATTACAACATATATCTGACAAACTTGGCTTCACAAGAAGGCAAGTGCAATATGCGTGTGCTCGAGAGACTGAGAATCCTACACCTCGCAAAGGATGCTGTCACAGATCAGCTATAGAAAGCAGAGAGCATTTGTATGGGTGATGGTATATTAACAATTCAACTATGGAGAGCTAAGTTCTACATACTAAGCGACATATATGTATAGACTCGTTGGCTTCTAAGATCTTCCTTCTAAGGCCAGGTTACTTCTAGATAATTCTAGTTGCTACTGCAAGAATATCATTTTGTAAATAACTGGATGCTTCAGAGGGTCGGTAGCTCGTCAGGTCAATGGTTCAAGAGGTCAATAGATCAAGGTACAGAGATATTCAAGATTATCAATAAGGTTCCTAGAGTACAAGACCATAATCTGCCCAACTAAAGTTATCCCAATTGCCCATTATATATTCCTTTCTATTGTTCTCGAACTTTCCAGTATACTCTCATACAGAACAGAACAGAACAGAACAGAACAGAACAGAACAGAACAGAACAGAACAGAACAGAACAGAACAGAACAGAACAGAACAGAACAGAACAGAACAGAACAGAACAGAACAGAACAGAATAGCACACATATCATTGTACATAGTTCCTATTGATCTAGAATAGGCCCTTGGTCCGTGACACATTTCTAGCAGCTTCTCCAAGGTTCATTCTCAATCTTAATCCTGTGAAACATTTTCTAGCTCCTTTGCCAGTGGTTCTAGTATGTTCTACAGGGCTCAATACCCGGTAGTTGTACGTTTGTACTAGCCAGTACTGACTACAGGAAACTACCGACTTTGCAGCCGTTACAGATGCTCACCTAAATTAAGCGCGGAACAAGTTGATGAGCTTGAGGCTTTCGTCCGGGAATCTCCTGAAAATCTATACATGTACAACAATGAACCATGTGATAAAGAATATTCAACAATTGAGGCACTGCGTAAAGTTGGAAAAACGCCTATTACATGACTACCTTTCTCTCCGGACCTGAGCCCAATTGAATCACTGTGGAACATCTTAAAAAATTACATTCAGGTAAATAATCCTGAGATAAATGGGGTCAGGCTTGTGCGCTCTGCCACGTTGAAGACATTGCTACAGGACGTATGGGACTCTATACCTTCTGAGGAGCTATTGCCACTAGTTTGTAGCATGCACGAAAGATGTGTAGCAGTGATTAAGGCAAATGGAGGGAACACAAAGTACTAGGATGGAGCAGACTAATACCAAACATGTAGTACGGTTTCATTTTAGTTGCGAGCCATACTGAGGGCTTCGACGTCTACTTTTGCAATACAGAGCCATTATTTTTGAAAAAGATGTGTATTTTTAGATAATATCAATTCATTTTTTAAAATTTTAATTTTAAATGAGGTCCATTGAACTTTTCCTTTAGAGTACAAAACTATCCCCATAATTTAGACTTTCACGGAATATCATTGGATAGTACCTCTTGCTTGCATAACTAGTCGACAGACTAGACGTGGGCCTGCATGAAGACCATACCAATTAAGGCAATATGTACCGGGATCTAACCCAGTCATTTTGATAATTGTACTGTAACTCCACATAAGACACTGTAAGTATTTAGCGGGACTCAATCACGTACTGGTAGCTCTGTCTGTACCAGTGAAAGATGATTTTGTTAAAGTTATGGGGTTGAGCAAATATGGAGGTTAGAGCGGAATCAGTGTCGGCAGTTAGACCAATACAGTAAGTCTTGTATGAAGTTGTAGAAGGAAGAATTGTTTGGAAAAAAGTGTATTGAGATGTATGGTTCTGACCAAAACTGAGCTGATAAGAGTGAGATTGCGTGTAAGCATATCTTATCAACTGTGGTTTTTGACCAGTATTTATCAATCTCTATGGATCATAAGTTATGATCCCTGTAGATGTAGATCTGTGTATATACAGATATATGTGACAGAAATATAAAGCTAAATACATGTGTGTCGGTAATAGATCCGAGAAAACTATAACCTGCATTTGAGACATAATCATTAGATGGAATGCTAGTGTGAAATAAATGCCAATATGCATTAAACTTTCCGTGAGGGATGTACTGATGACAATGATATAGGATGGGGAATTTGATAGTCTAATTAGCCAGACTTACATTTGAGTTATTCTTGGCATTCCAAGATATATCATGTTTCAACAGTCAGAGCATTCCTGGTCCCAATAATCCTCAAATGAAAGACATGCAGGCTTTGGTTGGTTGGCTCGACGTAGAATAGCTGCCAAGCAACGACGCCTGAAGAGGCCGCCACATCTAGGCACTCAGAGGGAGTTTGGAGGGAAGACTCGGAGGAGCGGTAGCTGTGAGAGCTTGGCGGAGTATCTCTATATTTTCGGTAGTGAATTTAGGCAGGTTCATTAAGGGGTATCGCTTTTGAGCTGGAGAGAGGTGGACTAAACCAGATGTTGTCTCATGGTCGGATGTTGAGTGAGCCAGTATTCCTTCCATGTTTGTTAGAGCTACTTCGAGGACGTGTCCAGCTCGATGATTGGGAGCTCAATGCTGTAAAGCCGACTTCAAAAAGTGATTTTCAATTCATACAGCAAAGCTATCAACTCCGGATGAACGAGAGATATTAGGCTCCCATAATTCGTGATGAAGAATAAAATCTTCCACAATTATAGAGTTCGGCCTCACGGGCCAATTCAAGAGTGGGAAAAGGCTCTCAGACATATGGGATTGAGGCTGTAGGTAGACGTTGATGACCTCTAATTATGGAGAACATTGAAGCTGGAGGGCTACAATATCTGGTAAAGGCCCACTGCCTAGCTGGATAGTGTTGTGCTCAGCTAAGATAGCCCTGGCAGCTAGCGCATGGAGGGTGAGTATGTCATCAGGGTGCCTTGGGCATGGACAACTAATTGGAACAGTTCCGGATATTGGAAGAGTTAAATACTAGCCTTGAGGTTGATTTAGAGATATGATGAATCTGTTTAATGTAAGAAGAAGTTTACTGATATTTAATGGATAGTTAATTGTAAAGAAATTGCTATATTTCTATCTGTGTAGCGAGAAGTCCCTCTACATACATGAAAGCGGGGTTTTCCGCACACTAGTGTAAATTCCAACATACTTCCTTATCTAACCTAACTGGGAACGTTGCTGGAGATCCTGAAGTCAATGTATGCTGTAAGGCATCTATTAGCTAATTATTATTCATGCCAGTGAGTGATGATATAGGTTAATCATATCTCATGGCGTCAGTGCATATTATTCTAATATGAACTATTTGTCTACTGCAGTCATGTTGCTGCCTTAATTACAACATATCTAACAGATCATATCAAATAAGCAGCAATTACAAGTATTCCCAAGATAAAATATGGACAGAAATCAAAGCCCTAGTGGTCACCTGGGCTTAAACAATTGCGAAAAGAAATTGAATATAGACAAAAGCAGTTCAAGGCTAACAAGGAAGATACTCTACTCAATGATGCATACTGTGAAGCAAGGAATAGATGTTTCTGAAAGATAAAGAAGGCTAAATAAGACCATTGAAACAGATTTCTAGAAAAGGGAGATTCCAAATCAGTTTTCAAAGCAATGGCTTACACCCGAGATATTAAGGCTCAAAATTTCCTTCTATAACTAGTAATAATGGTACCTTGATAAGTTCATTAGAAAAAAAATGTGATGCATTCAGAAGCACACTTTTTCCTTCAACTCCAATTTGTGACAATCCCTGTTGGGATGGATATGAACAAAACAATTTGACCTGGCCAGTACTTTCCAAAGAAGAATTGGAGCAGGCTTGCTCTGCAGACATCAAAGGAAAGACACCTGGGCCAGATGAGTTAACCCAAGAAATTATCACAAGGGCATATAGGGCTATACCAGATACATTTATGAGGCTCTTCTCACAACTCATCAATGTTGGATATCACCCAAAGTGCTGGAAACAAACAACAGGAGTGGTACTTCGAAAACCAGGCAAGCCAGATTACTCCCAAC
Organism: Blumeria hordei DH14; assembly: GCA_900239735.1. Classification (NCBI taxonomy): domain Eukaryota; kingdom Fungi; phylum Ascomycota; class Leotiomycetes; order Helotiales; family Erysiphaceae; genus Blumeria; species Blumeria hordei. Next base: position 330,417 of record OENG01000032.1, on the reverse strand, counting down.
CTAAAGCCTATAGAGTGATCTCACTTCTAAACTGTTTGGGAAAGGTTAGTGAACGAATCCTTGCAAAGCGACTGAGCTATCTAGCAGAGACAACAACCCTTTTGCACCCGTCCCAGATAGGAGGACAACTGAAGAAGTCAGCAGTGGACGCTGCCCTATTATTAACAAATGAAATAGAAATCAGCTGTCAGCTGAATCAGATTTCATCTACTCTTTTTCTAGATGTAAAAGGAGCTTTTGATCATATAGCCAAGGGTCAATTGATCCGAGTCCTACAAAAGCTCAAACTTCCAGTGAGCCTAATAGCCTAGGTAAAATCTTTCCTAGATAATAGAACACTCCAATTGAAATTCGATGGACAGAAAGAGATGGTATCAGAAATTAATGCTGGAATTCCTCAAGGTAGCCCAATTTCTCCCATCCTATTTCTCATATACACTCGAGATATCTTCAAATCAAACTCAGTCCATATCTTGTCTCATATGGATGACATAGCAATCACAACTTCTTCAAGCAGCATGAAGAGAAACATCAGAATAATTGAGAGAGTGGTTCAGCAGCTCTTTGAAGTGGCAACAATGAACTCTATACAATTTGACCCATCAAAAACCAAATTAATGTGTTTTACCAATCGTAAATCAGCCAAGGACTACCCACTTACCTTACCAAATGGGCTCAAAGTTAATCACAGCCAAAAGATTCAATGGATGGGCATATGATTTGACCCAGAACTAAAATTCCGGACCCACATCTCAACTAAAATAGCACAAGCCACTCAAGCCTTTTTTAGAATGGCAAGGCTAGGAAATACATATTGTGGACTTTCGCCAGCTGCAATGAGACAAATCTATCTTGCTTGTGTTTTAACCATTGCAGATTATGGATCAGTTGTCTGGTGGAAGGGACAAGAATATGCAATATCACTTCTTCAAAAACTACAAAATCTGGCCATGAGAAAGATCCTGGGAGTTTTAAGAACCGCACCAATACTTCCAATGGAAGTAGAATCATGTTTACTACCACCAAAAATTCGACTACAGGCCAACATCAGCAAATTTGCCCTGAGGATATCAAAATTAAATTTTTCACACCCAGTAAATTATGAGATGCAGAAAGAAAGGGATTACATACTTCTTAAAGAAACACAGCTGAATAGGATCAAGACAAGTGTGGAGAACATATTAGATGAAGGGACCATAGAGACAATAATTCCTCTTGCTTTTACTCCCTGGAGTCAAAATCTGAACTATAAAGTACACATAAGCAAGAAAGCAAAAGATAACACTGCAGAAATGCATAATTATTTGAAAACAAAAATTGACTTGCAAAAAACAACATTATATATACATATGCCTCTTCATGTAAGGAGGGTACTAGGATTGGAGTTGGAATAGTTGCCACTGATGAATTTGCAAAATTTAAGGATCAATGTCTAACTAATATTGGAGAAAATATGCTGGTCTTTGATGGCGAACTAGTAGCTGTTACAAAAGCAGTACAATATGCAAGTACCAAATCTAAGCCAGGACACAAATTCGAAATATATTCAGACAGTCAAGCAGCTTTATCCCGCTTAGCTAAACCCTCAGACAATCCTGGGCAGCCATGTCAGTTGAGAGCTCTCAAGGCACTGTATTATCGGTATTCCGTAGGGTACGAGTTGGGTACAAGTAGGTTATAGATGTGGAGGATAGTGGTGATTCCTAAGAGTAGGAGGTATAAATCAGCGTGAGGTATAGGGTTCACAAAAGAGGTAAAGGTAAAGTAAGTAATGGGTGAGGATGGTACAATAACGGCGGTCTTCTTTAGAAAAGAGATAAGTAGGTGAACAATAGGTATGAGTATAAAAAGAAGACGTTGCGTGAAGAAGTTTTCTTCTTCATGCTGGGTGTATATGTACATCAGATAATAGGACAGCCCTAAGCACTGTCTACAACAGTGATACTACGTAATTCCTATGAAACGACCCTATGTTCCTGAATATGTCCTAATTGTTTAGGAACTCAATCTAACACTGCGTTTTGTTTTGGCATGGAACTCCCCATGAAACACCATCCTTGCTTCTACTGCGTTTATCCATGAAAAGAGCCATGAGAGCAGCAAAAATTATTACAAATAACAAGGCAACAGTATCATTGAGCTGGATTCCAGGCCACTCAGATATAGAAGGTAACACTGAAGCAGATAGACTAGCCAAGAAAGCTACCAGGATAACCCCAGAGACAGTGTATCTCAGCTTTGCAATGGCTAGAGCCCAGATTCTAATAAAAATTAAACATCAATGGCTTGCTCTTCTAAATCATAATGATAGCAATTTAAAACAGAAGCCACTTGCTTATAGGAAAAAGTTCAATCAGAATATCAATTCTAAACTTAGGATATCCTCTGAAGTAAGCAGAGAAGTTTCAAGTGCATTCTATCAAATCAAGCTAAGACATGGATACAACAAAGCATACCTATTCAGACAAGGACGCAGTGAGAATGACAAGTGCAGATGTGGGAAGCGTGAGACACCAGATCACCTCCTACTCAGTTGCAGCAACTAAAGACATGAACTACAATTGCTTAGACAAGAATTGAACGGGAATATATTGACAATGAAGTTGCTTCTTCATACCAAAATAGGGGTAAATTGACACAGGCTCATACCTGGTTATCATTAGGCTGCTGCCTAACAAATAAGGCTTGAACTTTTCAACCATACTAAACATCAAACATGCCATGAACCCCTCCATGACTCATTAGACCCACATATAGGCTTTGGCCCAGTTCATGCAAATCTATTCTTAAATAACAAATTTAGATTGCAGACAGGACAACTCGACCACCAGTCGTGAGTTATCTAAACCACATGCATCATGAACTATTTAAATAACTTAAATTGCTAACATTAAAATGAAGCTGAATTAAAATAGACAGAGATGCTGGTGTTTGTTGGAGGACAGGTCATGGTCTATTTTGAGAATGGTATGAAATGAGGGAACAAGATCATAATCTTGTAAATAAATAGGAGCCCTTCTGTCATGTCTCTGCTCGTTACTTTAAGATTTCCATTTGTATCTAGCTCTGAGTTCAGTTTGAATAAAACGCCACTTTAATACCGTCACATAAATAAAGTTATTGAATATATTAAAAATACAAAAATATCAACCAGAAGATGGCACCAGGAGAGAATAGAGGAAGTACCTCAGAATTAGTAATAAGTAATCCCCAATTATAATTGTGGGTAATGAAGAAAAATGGAAGGCTTGAAAGATAAATAAATGCAGAAATGCATATTAAACATACAAAGGGCTTGTCCCTCAATATCTATAAGAACAAATTTTGGCATATTTCAAAATAAAATATCTCAAATGTAATTAAAATCTTTAGTTAGATTCACAAAGTCCTCCATAGTCTTAGACTCAGTAGGGACTATAATAAAAATCTAATCTAATATAATCTCTTCACTTGTGATGGAGCGCCAGGGCCTTTGTGACCTTGAACACTCATCACATGATATATGCTTATACAGCTATTACTAATTATTACCCATTTGTTGTTACATGTTCATAATCATCATTACTGCCCAAACTCCAGTCTCCTTGCTTTATACACATCCAAATAAAACTTTTGTCCTATTATTTGACAGTTTGTGATAAAAGTATGAGCTTCTGTATTGATTTGTTCCAGTGAAGCCAGTTTGATTTCCTTAATTTTGGAATGGGAGAAATTTCGACAATGCTTTTGAGTCAAACTGTAAGTGTCCATATCTCACTCTTTTTGTTTGACTCCTTCAGAGAGTCTTTTTCATGGATCGTTGTGGCATAGCGTAATATGAAACGTCATGTGGACGGCTAGGCTAAAACACAAACATTAGTTCAATGCACTTTTAAAACCAGCAAGGAAGACTGATAAGAGTAGGTTAGTTTCATTAGGGGATGTTTAGCAGATTGTTTGGCATAGAGGCTGTGTGTTACGTGCTATTTGGTAATTTTATGTATATAAAAACTCGGTGTGAAGAAGCATTATTCTTCACGCAATGTCTTCTTCAATTACCTTAACAATACATTTGTTTACCCATCTCTTCTTCGGGAAGACCATTTATCTCTTTCCAGCTCTTCATCAGTAAGGCCCACGTGTAGCCTCTATCACTACTATCTACCTATTTGTCTCTTCCTAGAGAAGACCAGTCATCCCTTCGACCCACTCATCACCTTCATCTACCACCTAGATCTCCGTTAGACCAAATACGCACCCTGTGGAACACTGTCCTAACCTCGCCCTTGAGAGTCTTTGATTTCATCAGCACTCACAAAGACAATTCCGTGGATTATGAGTTTGTCATCTGAATTATTCCAGCAATTGTTTTGATATTGTTACAGGCTGCACCTATCTCCTAGTGACTGTTGCACAGACACTAATCATAATTACATCATTAGCCTAACTATCTGGAGGGATGTCCAACTCAGCCATACAAATACAGGTTTGCAACAAATATGTAAACAGGATATTGTTGTAGCAAGTCTCATATGGAATAATGGACCAACACAACCTAGATTTGCTACAACAAGCCTACTCGGAATATCAAGAATATGGTTTAGTAGAGCAAATAATGTGGTTAGTGCATTAGGAGTTGGGACACCTTAAGTAGCCTCCCCTCGGTGGGCAGTTCCGAGATGTATGTAGGAAATAGACAGTTATCAACCACAATTCATTTCCTATATTGTTTTGTTGATTGCCCATCACAGATATTTGCATCTTCAGAGGTGTCATTGCGTAGAATAAGCACAAATGAGAGTACAGCTTGTAGAACTATATATTCAATTTATTGAGCGAATACTAAGACAAAGAAGAAAGAAAGAAAGAAAGAAAGAAAGAAAGAAAGAAAGAAAGAAAGAAAGAAAGTGTAATGATAATAGAATCTGCGAGCTTTTGTGTGTGTGCTCTCGCATCCCAGGGTTGCGTGACCTTATCTTATCTCCTCCCACATATTAGTTCCTCACCCAGCATACCTTCTTGGTCACCTGATATATGTAATGACATGGCAGAATGCCGTGCCGTTACATCACCCCCCCTCCAGTCCTCGATTGCTCCAAATCGGCTAGTGCCGGTGTCGACGCCGGCTGTCTTCTTCTTCGTGAGTCGTCATGTTGTCCTCGGATGTGAACGGTTAAAGCAGACGGTCAGCGCACGTAAACTATACCATAAAATAATTAATATTCTTCTATGGGAGAGATAACTACACTGGATCGCGCGAGCATAAAGTGTGCCCTGACAATCACCTTACATAAGCATTATCCAAAGACCCTGTTCTGTGCGAAAGGGCCAGCCTTTTCGCGTAGTCTTCATTATATGCAAGGCTGGGCACGCAGGTCAGCCCAGACAACCAATGGCGGGTAAACCCGTAACATCGGGATGTTCTTCACTGAAACGATCATGAGCCGCATCATCCAGCCAGATAGGTAGGCGCTTAGGTGGGCCTGGCAACGCAGGGTGATCCATGTGAAATTGTTCGAGCATTGCAGGTGCATTACGGAAATTTGCTGCAGGGTACCACTCTTCATCGGCGTCCCATCCTCTCCACTGAACCTTGTACTGTAGACGGCGGCACTATAAGCGAGCGTCAAGTATGCATTCAATTTCCCATTCTAACTCGCCATTAATTTCTTCAGCGGGTGGTTCTAGATTGGCTTGTCCGGGCAATGGGTTATCAGGGTCTTTGCGCAAGCAGTCTGGCGAAAACACCGGATGAATTTTCCAGGATGCTGGCAATTGGACTCGGAAAGAATGTCCCTCCTTAGAAATTATTTGGTATGGTCCTACCATTGGGTTGTCCAATTTGTCTGAAGGTCTTGTGGTTCTCCATATGCCTCGACGGATGTAAACCTTATCTCCCACGTCAAAATCTACCTCCCGTCGATGCTTATTTGCCTGAGTTCGCTGGCGCTCTTGCGCGCGTGCCATGTTTTCCCGGGTCCACTTGACCGCATTTTCCACTCGCTTGACCCAGGCTGCTGCCTCGTCGCGGTTCAACGATTCTCGCGCAGTCCATGGTTTGACTCATTGATTCCAATCAAGCTCTAGACGTGGTTCGTAGCCGTAGTCAATCATTGATGGCGATAGTCCTGTGGATTCGTTGGGCATGGCTGCTGCTGCGGCGTCTAAAGCGGGTAGCAATTGGCCCAATCATCTTGGTGGAAACTGACAAATGGCTGCAGTTGTTGGTCCATGATTTGGTTAATGAATTCCGTTTGCCTGTCTATTTGAGGATGTTTTTTGTGGTTATGAGCTGTGAGGTATATGGCAATTAAATGACTCTGCTGTCTTTCGGTGGATTGGCACGGGCTCATGTGCAATGGTGAGTCGCGGAGATGGTGCGCTCACGCTGGGTGATGGCACGATGGACACTGCTTGCGTATCACTGTGGCCAAATGGGTGTCAGTAGGTATCAAATGTGAACTCTTACTGACAATGGTGATCTATGAAGGTGATGCTAGATGTGCATCCCGACGATTGATAATATCATCTAATGGATGATGTGAAGTATGATATTATTTGGATAGATTTTAATTCACTAAACTCGGCAGGTGAAGAGATTGTATAGTTGTTGGAAATGGAGACACGGAGTGTTGTGGACGTATGGGCCCTCCATTTCGTCTAGGTTCCCGACACGATCTTGTGTGTGTTTAAGAGGTTGGAATGGGTAATATGGTAGCGCTTCAGGCTACCTATTAGATATACGAGCGGCTGTATGGCGTGGGCACAAGGAGGTTATTGGGGGTTTTCTATGCCTAGATGGCGCCACACTCGTTTATGGTGTGGCTTAGGCTACGTGTCGCTTACACTTGTACTTGTAGCGCACACTTTCCATACTTTTAGCTTTAATCCGAACATGACACTCTTTTAGTCAACTTCTACTTTCGTTCCATGAATATTGCGCCCATTTCATTGCGCGATATTTCCAACAGATTATGAGACCAATATGACTCTAACTAACTGAGTATAGTCGTCAAATTTTCTCGTTCGGATTCAATTCTTTCGATTCTGCCCCATCTCCGATACGATGTAACAGTCCATCGATCGATCAATCCTGCAGAACCCTCACGTCCACTTTCTTTGCCGATTATCGCCCACCGAAGTCTTTCACACTTTCCCGGCGCAATTCTCCCTCCATACGTTCCCAACTTTTCGCCTATTTATACCTTCTGTCTGTTGTAGCAGAAGAGTTTCTTGGTCTAGGGATATTCTTCGTTGGAGGAGCCGTGGCACTTTCTCGGCATCTTTCTCCCTCCAAATCTCCCCGAGTTCTCAACCGTGTGTGCCTTCTGTCTGGTTTAGCAGAAGAGTTTTTGGTTGAGGGGTACTTTAATTTGGAAGAGCCGTGATACCCTTCTTCAGTCTCAGTTAAGGACTGTTGAAGGCAGTGAATAGAAAAGGAGGCATTATAATTCGACTACTTAGGATTATGGGGTATTTCTTGCACACAAAGTTTGATGGGATATTTACGGGTCGACTTATTTTATTTTCTACTTTCACTCAAGCCGGCCACAATACCGACTTGTATTTATTATACTTGGAAGCTTTCTTTCTCTGTCGGGTTGGAGCATTTACCACTCGACATCACTTACCGAATACCTTCCTTCGGATACATTCTCTAACAAGTTGGCACTTCAACCACTTGTTCTTATATTTCGGATTTACTTTTCTTCAAGCTGGCACTTTCACCAATCGACCTATTTTCTTGTTGCCATTCTTTCTTCCGCCAATGCCGTTCGAGGCACAATTATACAGCCAGCTGCCCCTTTCTCTTCCGCCTCTCGGGACCTCTTCCAGTCTCCTCGCCGTCCCTCGTTGGGATTTCTTCTAAGGCCACTCATACTTAAAGGTGTTCCCCTCCGGACGTAATGTTTTCCCGCCACACATATGTTGCTTGAGTCGGGCTGCTGGATACTATGGTTTCACCTGAGTTGGTCGATCTTGTCGGTCAGGAGGAGTGTTGGAAATGGAGACACGGAGTGTTGTGGACGTATGGGCCCTCCATTTCGTCTAGGTTCCCGACACGATCTTGTGTGTGTTTAAGAGGTTGGAATGGGTAATATGGTAGCGCTTCAGGCTACCTATTAGATATACGAGCGGCTGTATGGCGTGGGCACAAGGAGGTTATTGGGGGTTTTCTATGCCTAGATGGCGCCACACTCGTTTATGGTGTGGCTTAGGCTACGTGTCGCTTACACTTGTACTTGTAGCGCACACTTTCCATACTTTTAGCTTTAATCCGAACATGACACTCTTTTAGTCAACTTCTACTTTCGTTCCATGAATATTGCGCCCATTTCATTGCGCGATATTTCCAACAATAGTACATGAACAGCGTCTGTGCACCAGTCTGTATTATCCACCCTTTCCTAGTACAGCAGCCTATCCTCCGTTTCCCTGTCTCCTAACAACTCAACCGAGCCAGCACAACAATGTTCAACAGTGGATAATTTGAGTTTCACCCGCGCCAACTTGGAAAGCTCGTCCATGAAATCCGATATGAATTGCAGGCCTCGATCGCTGGTAATTGTCGTGGGGCAGCCTCGGAAACGCCATACGTATCGGTAAAACAAGTCAGCAGCAGTTTTCGTGGTCGCGTTTTTGGTTGTAGGTATGGATATTGGTTGTTTCGACAACCGGTCTACTGCTACCCATATGTTATTGAATCCTCTCTTGTCCGGTACTCCTACTTCGTGGAAATCCATGGAGATATCATCCCATGTACGTTCGGGTATCGGCAACGGTTGCAGCAATCCTGGCGTCTTATCTCGAGGATTGTGCGATCGCCTGCATACGTGGCAATTCTGCACGTATCTCTCGATGTCTCCACTACATTTGGGCCACCAGTATTGTGCACCAACCATCTTACTCATCTTGTTTCTTCCTGCATGAGCTGTCAATGTAGATTCATGGATCATACTTAACCACCAGAGATGGAGGTTGTTTTTCATTGGGACCACTAATCGTCCTTTGTGTAGAAGCAAGCCATTTGGTTCCAAAGTATAAGGCATTTCCTTTTCTCTAGCTTGCTGGCGCAAGTCATCGAGTTCGAGATCTTCCCTGTTCGCCGAAAATATTTCGTTGAGCACATCCATCTCTACATTGATGGGAGCCAACATATTTTTATTGTGGCTTGGGACTGTGTTTTCTGGAGGGAATACAATTCTGGTGCGCTCTCGATCTTTAGCGGCTTTCTGTGTGGGAGGGAGTTCTTTTTTTCCGGGACAATGCATCAGCCAAAACATTCTCTTTTCCAGGCCGGTATTGCAATGTGAAGTGGAATTGTGACAACGTTTCTGTCCAGCAGACCTGTCTATCATTGAGAAGCTGCTTCTGACCAAAGTACTTAACGGAATATTTCCTATGGATTCTTTATTTGTGGTATCTCAATAATGATTATTGCATTTATTCGTGTCTGTCTTTCTTTGTGACGGAGCGCCAGGGCCTTAGTGACCTTGAACACTCGTCACATGATACATGCTTCTAAAGCTATTACTAATTATTACCCATTTGTTATTACATGTTCATAATCATCATACTGCCCAAACTCCAGTATCCTTGCTTTATAAACATCTAAATAAAACTTGTGTCCTATTATTTGACAATGGCAAAACAGATAAATAAATGAAAACAAATTGAAGTTCCTTTTTATACTTGATGTTTTTGAAAATATAATCTGCAATAGGAAATATATTAAACTCTTTCCACCCATTCGTTTTCCTCGACTATAATAGTGTTAAGATCGATAAGACGTTTCAAAGCATTGCAGCAATCTGACTTTGTCATCGCATTTGCTGGATTACTATCGCCCTTGATCCAGCGTACTTGAGCTATTTCCCGTCTTTGGTAAGATTGATGGAGGCACATTACATCAACCAATAATCTCTTTTCACGGGTTGTACCCAACTTTACTAAGCACTCATATATAAATTTAGAATCTGTACATAGAATTAGTGGCACTTTTGTGTGTAGAATCTTATCAAGGGTTGATTTGATGGCTGCGCCATAATCAAATCCATGCACCATTCCATACAGTTCCGCTGCTAGTACGCTTCTTGTTACTCTTTTACATTTTATAGAAGACCAGTGTAGGATGTTTGCTTTATTATGACGGTCTTTGAGCACAATTACGAAGCCGATTTGAGAGGAAAAGTCATTGTTGTTGGCAAAAGAAGAATCTGTAAAGACAAGTAGTTGCAGAGAGTTTTTGTCCAGTGGCACAAACTTTAGCCCTCTGTTCTGGTTTTTGATTTGCCACAAAACCCTTTTATTTAGCTTCTTAATGCTATTGCTGTCGGGATCCATGGTTTGAGCAGCATGAGAAAGGTCGAAAGAGGCTTCTGGCTGACACACACTCGCAATATATGCTCCTCGCGCTCATTGCGAAATAAATTGATCTTTTGTCAAGACGCTGATTCTGGACTTATTTCTAGAACCGTAAATATCAATTGGCTCACTGTGAAAAGGTTTTAAATTTCTGCATTGAAGCTCCTGCGTTAAGTTAATAGAGCACGAGCCACTATCTCTGCTGATGTGTCCGCCGTTGAAATTAATGGGCGCGGATTCAGTAAGTATTTTCCGTTCTTTCGCTGCAAATTTAGCCTTGTCGAGTTGAAGTTGTTCTTCGCCAGCGAATAATTTATTGGCTATAAATAGGGTATCATCAGTCTGTATTCCAACAACACCAAAACCTTCATCACATTTGTTTTTGTAGAGGAGACAAGGGTCGAATGTCGATTGTTTCAAGGATAATCTTTCAGTATGGTGCTGATGATAAGTGAAGAACCAATGATTTGCTGCTTCTGGCATGCCATACAACGGTTTGATAACCTTTAAAATAGTCCCCCTGCCTCCTAACTCCATTGGTGCCCGTATGTAGAAGTCGCGACTTAGATTTGTTTCTGATTGGACATAGGCTTGAGTTATGTCTCTAAGATACAAGTCCACTGGAAGCATTGCTGCAAGAGAAAGAATGATTCGTTGACTGACTCTTTGGATAGTTGGAGCCTGAGTAAGAACAAAGTGTTTGTTTTCGTCTTTGTAAGCTTGTACAACCAGACGAGATTTTTCGAAGGCTTTATCTGTACCTTGATGTTTTATTTCATCAACAAACCTTGAAGAAAAAATTCTTATCCCAGGTGGGATATCAGAGGGTTAAACTTTGATGAACAACCCTCTTTCGAGTAAACCGTCTATTTCTTTTTGTCATGATATTTGGAAAGAAGTAGCCCGAAAAGGTTCTGTATTGTTGACAAAAGCAGATAAGCTTGGATCTTCACAAAATCGGGCAGGTGGTCTGCGGGTTCTTTGGATACAGGCTGGCATTTCATTTGCTTCATTTACACCATGTTGTCTTTCTTTAGTTTGTTCTTACAAACTTGAAGGATCGTCAATAGAGTTACGGAAGTAAGGTTTTACCGAGGTTGATCGAAAGCTTGTTGGGCCTGAGGGTAACTGAACTTTGCATGTTTCCTTTTTTATATTTATTAATTTGAAAGGATCATGCCACTCCCCAAGATGGCCTGTAATTCCTTCTCTCCACACCAGGACATCAGAGTTAGCAGGCAAGTTATGAACTGGTCAACGTTTGGTCCATTTCTTTCATTCAAAGCACTGTTTACTTGATTTTCTGCCCGAAATTTTCTTATCTCATTCGTGGCTTTTTGGATAGCCATTGAGCGTTGAATTACTGAAGGATTGGGAGGGTCTAACGTTGTCATTTGTCGGTATGCTCCAAAAACTAGGAGAGTTGGAACTAGGCCATTGGGTCCAGCAGTGTCATTGATGGCTTTTATTGCCATTTGGAGCATAAATTCTTTATTAATCTTGGCTCCAGCTAGTTCTTGAGAGATTATTTTATACACTCGTCGTGTGAGAGAGTGATAGCGCTCCACTATGCCAATAGACCAATGCGCCTCAACAGGTACGTTTTTGACAGAAATCGCCATTGAAGCAGCGCTTTGGTGAAACTCTTTTGCAGTGAAGTTGGTGCCGGCATCTGTGACAATATAGTCAGGAGGTCCAATGTACACATCTATCCAGCAGGCTCTTATTGCATCCCAAATATGCTTTGCAGAGATATTCTGGAGCCATCGGGCAGCCTGGAATCTGGTTTCTTCGTCAACAACATGAAGGACTGGGTTATTGTCAATATACATTATGTCGACAAAGATAGAGTGGTTGAATTGGATGTCGTCATCCTGCAGCTTGAACTTGAAGCGTCGAGGTGGTCCCTTGTGCTCTCGGCAATAGTCACAAAATTTAGTTAAGTGGTCTATATGTTCCTTTAGTATATCGTTATGACCGGATCTTTGTAAGACAGTATAGAGGCGTTGTGCCGAAGGGTGGCCGAAACGCCAGTGTAATCTTCGTAATTCCGTATCGGTAAGGAAACAAGGGTTCATGAAAATGGAAGAAGATATTAATGATTGTAAGAAAATTCCCCATAATAGAAAAGCATGTCCAAAACGCCGTATTACTTTATCCTTTTTACTAGGTGTTATTAACTGGTTCTGAATATTATCATAATAAACGCCTAAGTTATCCATATCTGAAAGAGCGAGTAGGAAAGGAGTGTCAGCTTTAACAATGTGGAATTCTATGACTCCAATAGGCGTATCCAATTTGATAGCTCCTATTGAGGAACTGCTTCCAATGCCGAATTGAACGTTTACGGCGCCTGCTTTTGTGGTGTCAATTGTGATATTGGCAATTCTTTGGAGTGCCTGAAATTGCTTAAGTCCACCAGTGGAGTATTTTGAGGCACCTGTATCAATGATAATTCCATAAACAAGAGCTATTGTACATTGAGTATTACGACCGACCTCTGGTTGATATTAGAAGGCTCCCTTGAAAGATAGAAGAGTAATTGCTTTGTATTTGGACCTAAAGCTACGCACGATAACTAAAAGAAAAGACAAGGAGAGAAAAAGGCATGCAGCCTCGCTGGGCTGAAAACTCAGCCAGCTCGCTTCCGGGACTGACGCTTACTCAACCAGACTACACATCACGTGATACCATAAAACTATCACTTGTCAACTCTAGCTGTAACATTACCCCCCCCCTTTGAAAAACTGCGTCTGCGCAGTTCGGGTCATCGGTTTATTGTCCTCCAAGTTGCTGTAATCGTCAATTCCAGCATTGTAAGCTTCTATCCATTTCGGTAGAGCCCTTGAAGGTCCTTTAGCTTGTGGGTGACTGGTATGGAATTCTTTGAGCTTGTGTGGGCCGGTCATTGCATCCGAGCAGGGGTACCATTCCAGATCCTCGTCTGCACCTTGCCACTGAATCCTATAATCCAGCATGTTGTTCTGCACCCGTGACCCCAAAATGCTAGTAATTTCCCACTCGTCCTGATTTGCTATTATTTGCATTGGCGCCCGAGCAGGGCGTACTTGTCCAGGTAGAGGATTACTGATATATTTTCGTAGGGAATGGGAATGAAACACTGGATGGATTTTCCAATGAACTGGCAAATCGACTCTCCAGCTCTCCCCCTCTTTCGCTAGAACCCTGACTGGGCCGTACCACTTGTCGGAGAGTTTTCTTGAAGGTCGGTCCAACTTCCAGTTCCTAGTGTCAATGACTACTAGGTCGCCCACTGCCCAATCTACCTCGCAACGGGTACGATTAGCCAGTCTCTTCATCTTATCTTGTTGCGATTGTAAGGCTGACTGAGCGAAGGCTATTGCTTTCTCCTGACGACTGAGCTGTTCGGTGGCTGATCTGGAAGGTTCGGGGCTGTGAAGGTCGAACGAGGTTCTTGGTTCGTACCCATTCAGCACCTGGAAGGGGCTGATATTGCCGAGTGACTCGTGGGGCAAGATGAGTTGTGCTATATCCATAAGTGTTAGAAATTGTCAAGGATTTCTAGGAGGAAATATCTCGAAGAACAAGTGTACAATTTCGGACAAGAATATATTGATAGTTGTATAGGATATCGAATTCTCTTCTCAATATGAATTAATAAAATATAGTGTTTCGTTAACTTAGTTTAACATATACAAATAAGCCAATCCTTAAATACAGATCCCCAAGGTTTTAGTGATCCCGAACTCCCAGTGATCCGGCTTCAACCAGCCACTCAATTACTGCAGGGTAGTATTTCCTAGCCACTGTATTACAGATACTACTGAATCTCGTGTCCCCTAGCTAAGCTTAATCATATGCAATAGAATCAAGTAAATTGATCTTGATGATCAAACTAGAAATCTAAACCTTCATACATACGAAATCTAGATTTCCAACACTCCTCCTGAGCATCAAGACCAATTAAGCCATTTTATTTGATCTTGAAGATTTGCTTATGAATTTCCTTCGCTTTGGAAAATGGTAGGAGTGCTGTGAGAATATCTTCCAAGATCATTTTGGTAGGGATATGTTTTACATTTTCCCGTCTTCAACACACTTCCGGACATAATGATAAGCCACATTAATGTGTTTATACCTTCCCGAATTTGAGCCTTTACCAATTGCCATTACACTTTGGTTATCAGTATAAGCTAATGAGCCATCATTATCAATAAATTTGTTTGCAATGTGAACCTCATTGAGGAATCCAGTGGTCCAGATAATCTGCTTTGAAGCCTCAAATAGTGCGACATAGTCTGTCTCTGTCATTGAATTTGACCCCGATTTCAAACGCCTAAATTGTGACTGCTGTTTAGTCTTATCTTCTGTTCTGTTGAGAAACTCTGAATAAGATTGAGGTATTGCAATATATTTTCGAATTTGCAAGGCATCAGCCCTCGGTACATATTCATTTCTAAGATGTATAGTCGTAGTGATACGGCTACTCCTCCTAAGTATTGGGACTTTAGCTTCAGGGATTATTTCTAGTGAATCAGGTGTAGTTTCTCTAGGAATTTTAGGTCTTGATATTTGTGCTTGCTCCGACACAATAGGCTGTGAATAGTTTGGCGGCACAATATCAACTTCCGGAGTAAAATCTTCGTCCGAGTAGTAATTAATATCACTTGGAATTTGCTGAGGAGATGCATGCATATCTATAGTGTCAAAAACGTGGGATAATTGATCTTTCCAAACCCAAAAGGAAGCTTCGATAACTCGCACATTTTCAGACGTTATCACCTTATTGGTTCCAAGTTTCAAGGGAATACAGTTGCAGAATTGAGTTTTTGGCTCGCAATACCCGATAAATATGCCACATTGAGAGGTAGGTATAGGTTTAATTCGATGTCGATCCTCATTATTGATCAGTGCATGATAGATATAGGCCCAAAATTTCTGGTCGAAGATCTCTGGAGAGCGACCACTCATCGATTCGAAAATAGTTGTACTATCATAGCGCATCAGTAATATGTTTCGCAGGTAACGGGCTGTAGTAACTGCAGCGTCCCAGAACTTGAATAGTAAGCGGGCTCGATAAAGTATACATCTTACCACTGTAATAAGTGATCGATTCAGTCTCTTTGCTACCTCATCTTGATATTGCGAATATGAAGCACTAATCTGCTGGGTTAAACCATTGAAATCGGTCGTTTTACATTCAGAGCTATCGTCAAAGCGCACTATATTGATGGTCGGTCTAGACTCTCGTTCTTTTCTTTCCTTTTCTAACAGAAGATAATTTGGAATATTCCGAGTATTGGGGTGATCCAAATCAAGGACTTTTGTAGATAAAGAGAAAGGACCGCGATTCACTTTCCCCACTTGTTTGCTTGAGCTACATACATCACATGGTTCCAAAACTGTCTTTGGATTTTGGAATTTTGCGCAATTTTAGTATGAAGACCTGGCGGACCCGGATGAGCAATGTGACGATGTAAAAGATCGGTGGCTGACTCCTGCGTATTCTGTGATAGCATTCTGACAGAACGACGCGAAGAAGGTGAAGAGGCATTATTCCAGGAAGAAGATGTATTAAAGCAGAATAATCCCGAATCTGATCTAGCGGTTGCAATAACTGATCCATTCCTTGATAACACGCTTAGTCCTCCGTTCACTGATTTAATACCTAATCCCTTTGATAAAAGCTGAATCCCAGATACCAAGTTTCTTGTACAAGAAGGGACATATAGAACGTTCTCCATAGTAATAACTTTGCTAGCTTTCTTGTTCTCCAATTCGAATACCTTAAACTGTACATTTCCAGTGCCAGAGACAGGGATATGTTTGCCTGAGGCATCAAGAATGGATTTCTTGCTGGTGGACATAGAAATGAACATGGACTTATCGCAAAAGACATGGTGTGTTGCACCAGTGTCGAGCACAATATCATTCCAATTGGAGACATTTGTTGTATCTAATGAATGCTCCTCCATTATCCATACTCCAGCCTCAGATGCTTCATCATCACTAATGTGGTCGGATTCGACCTTCGCGGGTTTAAAACGATTAGCTGATTTTGCACGCAACTTCCTAACTTTGGCAGCCTTGTTAGGATTCTTGGCCGCCCATTTAGATCCATCAGGGGTATCAATCCAGTGAAAGCAGCTTTCGCGCAAGTGGCCTCGGCGCTTACAGTGTGCACATCTCTTTACAGTAATAGAATTGTCGGAACTTGTGCTGGATTTACCGACTAGGGCCACGACTGGTGTAGGGTGAAGATCGCGATATACTGCTTGAGAAGCACGTATTGATGATATAGCAGACTGCAGAGAGATGGTTGGTTCCCGCAATGAAATGACAATCGACATGTAGAATCCTCTGCAGCATTTAATGAAGTGGGTCAATATCCGTTTTTTCATGCTTGAATCTGAAGGCGCTGACATGCTGTTGATCAAACAAATTTTAGATCGTATTTCAAACAACTTTTGCACGCATTTGTCAACCTCAATGTCATCTTCGAAAGTTAATCCCCAGTATTCCTGTAATAGTTCGTCTACGTCCTCAGTTGCATCTGGACAGTAGAATTGTTTCAGGTTATCCCAACAAGTTTTCGAAGAGTAAGAGGAATGAACAAGGTGAAATGCGACGTCGGGTACAAGTTGAGATATGGCAACTCGTATATTTCTATCTTGTCTTGAGATAAGTAGGCCGGTCTCTGAGCTTTTTATATCCTGCGTCTCGAGCTCGACTTTTGTCTCCAGAATGTAACTTTCAATTTCAAATAGCGACAAAGTATCAAGAAAATGAGTGCTCCATCTGTTGTATGTAGATTTCTCCAACTTTGGAGCACACTTCATTGACTTCAGTATTTCTGCAGCAGACATTGTGAGATTCGGAGTATTGAAGTAACGAATTAAAAAAATTGAGGTATATTCGATCAAAGGACAACTTATCAATAAAATCAATCAGCTCAGTTGACTAGAGCGTTGGTCTCATAATCTGTTAGAAATTGTCAAGGATTTCTAGGAGGAAATATCTCGAAGAACAAGTGTACAATTTCGGACAAGAATATATTGATAGTTGTATAGGATATCGAATTCTCTTCTCAATATGAATTAATAAAATATAGTGTTTCGTTAACTTAGTTTAACATATACAAATAAGCCAATCCTTAAATACAGATCCCCAAGGTTTTAGTGATCCCGAACTCCCAGTGATCCGGCTTCAACCAGCCACTCAATTACTGCAGGGTAGTATTTCCTAGCCACTGTATTACAGATACTACTGAATCTCGTGTCCCCTAGCTAAGCTTAATCATATGCAATAGAATCAAGTAAATTGATCTTGATGATCAAACTAGAAATCTAAACCTTCATACATACGAAATCTAGATTTCCAACAATAAGTGGCAATAGGGAGCTCCAATTATCTTGATAGTACGTGCAAAAAGGGCGTAGTCCCTGCTTAACATACTGATTCATGACCTCAGTTTGTCCGTCAACGTTAGTGTTATAGGCCGTAGTGGGTTTGACTTTTGTGCCTAAGATCCGGCAGTATTCTTTCCAGAAAGTTGAAACAAACTGTGGTCCACGGTCGGAGACTATAGAGTCGGGCGTTCCGAAGTGACGTACCCAATGCACTGTTGTAATTAAGGCAGCAACATGACTGCAGTAGACAAATAGCTCATATTTGTTTGGATTAGACCAGGGTTAGAAATATGCAGAGATTCTTGGATATATTCCAGGCTACTGTTTCTACTTGGGGTGTAATCCAAATGTCTATGATTCAAAGTGTGAGAGGTTGAGTTTTATACATGTGTGTCAAACTGTTACATCAATGCATGCTTAGCAGTTACATATCTCAGGGGTGTAGATGCATGGAACATGTTTGGCATAGGATAACACTACCATCGAGAACATCAATGTAACATTCTATAAACAGGACTATAACTAGATCTAACTTGACAATTAAGTCTTGATGTGTTGCTAAGTGGATGGATGACGTATAGATACCTTGGATAGATAGTTTATAAGTGACCTGGACGGAGAGTGAGGACGGGCAGGCCCTACGCAGAAAGCATATCATTTAATATAATAAATCATCTTTCATATACATCTACATCTACACTTATTATATTTTCTTTGCAATACTCAACGTATATTTACACATATCGACATACGACAATCCATAACTATTTTATGCCTTTTGTCCAAACGTTTATAAGTCGATAAATATTAGAATAATATGCACTGACGCCATGAGATATGATTAACCTATATCATCACTCACTAGCATGAATAATAACTAGCCAATAGATGCCTTACAGCATACATTGACTTCAGGATCTCCAGCAACGTTCCCAGTTAGGTTAGATAAGGAAGTATGTTGGAATTTACACTAGTGTGCGGAAAACCCCGCTTTCATGTATGTAGAGGGACTTCTCGCTACACAGATAGAAATATAGCAATTTCTTTACAATTAACTATCCATTAAATATCAGTAAACTTCTTCTTACATTAAACAGATTCATCATATCTCTAAATCAACCTCAAGGCTAGTATTTAACTCTTCCAATATCCGGAACTATTTCAATTTGCACGAGGAATAGCCCAGCCATTTCCTTAGCCGTGATTGTTTTATGGCACGGAATCGAAAGGGGTTTTTTTGTCAATCTTTCCATGATGACAAATGCAGTGTTGTAACCCGCTTCATCAAGAGGAAGCTCAGTGAAGTCCATTGTCAAGTGCTGGTACGGTCGAGCAGGGATTGGTAGAGGGTGTAACAGGCCAGGTGTCTTGTCCCGTCGGGCCTTCTGGCGGGCACAACTGCAGTTGGCAATATAACGGGCAACATTATTCCCTAATCCAGACCAGTGGTACTTCTGACCGAGCAGTAACTTGACCTTGTTGACTCCAGCGTGTGCCACACATGGCTGAGCATGCACGTGGCGGATCAAGGAGGTGTGCAGCTCTGGAGGTTTCATGGGTATCTCCAGGCGTTCTTGGAAGTAGAGTTTCCCTTGGTTAAGCTCATAATCCATGTGGTGCGCTCTAGCTTTCGCATGAAGGGGTTCCAAGTCAGGAGAGGTTTTATTGGCTTCAATAACCTGATCAACAATGTTGTATCCATCAATGTTGTATGCCACTACAGAGGCCGGGTCCGGTGGCTCACCATCAACAACCAGGTGGTCCAAAGGTAATGTAACTTCGTCATTGACTGTTAATCCGGAATTATGAGTCGCAACCTCGTTGTCTGCATCCACTGAGACTCTATGGATGTAAGAGTCGACTTCATTGAGGCAGTCAATTTTCGCCACTCGCAGTTCTTCCAAGATCTTTGGGTCTATCTTGTTGTCCGGAATCATCTGTTGGTTCCGATATGCCCGTTTCTTAGCCTCAATGGGTGTGAGTTCTCAGTCGCGACGGGAGAGGGTGTCTGCAAGAGTATTTGTAATACCTGTCCGATACATAATCGTGAAATGGAACTCGGCGAAGAACTCTGCCCAGCGAGCTTGGCGGGCCGTGAGTTCCTTTGTTGACATGAAATACTCCAAAGCCTTGTGATCTGTATACACATGGACGTTTTCCTGGGCACCTAATAGCTCAGGCTTGTACTGCTTGAAGGATCGGAAAATTGCCAAGAGTTCCTTATCATGGATTGGGTAATTGAGCTCGGCATCAATCATTGTTTTTGAGAAATAACCCACAGGGTGAAAAAGACCATCATCCTGCAATTGAGAGAGGACGCCAGCAACAACTCCATCCGACGAGTCTGTCTCTAGACGTGTCTGCTTGTACGGGTCATAGTGGCAGAGGATTGGGGCGGACTTCAATGCTGATCTCAACAATTCCCAGGCTGCTTCACATTTCTTATCAAAGTTAAATACAACATCCTTGCCCGTTAAGCGTGTGAGGGGGCGACAGATGGTACTATAATCCTTGATAAAACGCCGGTAGAAGTTACAAAATCCCAAGTAGCTTTGCACACCCCTAACATTAGCAGCGTACTCCCAGTTTTTAATAACCGAGATCTTTTCGGGGTCGACTTCGATACCTTTAACTGTTGTGGTTATGAGCTGAGAGGTATATGGCGATTAAATGACTCTGCTTTCTGTCGATGGAGTGGCACGGGCTCATGTGCAATGGTGAGTCGCGGAGATGGCGCGCTCACGCTGGGTGATGGCACGATGGACACTGCTTGCGTATCACTGTGGCCAAATGGGTGTCAGTAGGTATCAAATGTGAACTCTTACTGACAATGGTGATCTATGAAGGTGATGCTAGATGTGCATCCCGACGATTGATAATATCATCTAATTGTTAAATGACAAGGTGTGTCTAGCTGCTACAGGGGCGATCCGAGTCAGGCAGAGTCAAACACATGAGTCGCGTCAATTACGCTATTCATGCAGATCAGTCGCATGGAGGAAAATTTGTACTTAGGAGTCTGGCTGTCTCGATCTTAGTATACTTCTAGTTAACTCGAATATCTGATTCTATCTGACCTCAATCCACTGTGCTAATTCCATCGTATTCTATACAGTCATACTGCGATAGAAGTCCTCCAAATTAATAGGTTATGACCACCGGTTTGCCACAGGTATAAATAGAATCAAAATCGACTCCAAAGCCTTGACGGCTTAGCCTAAGATTCGAGAAAGGAATCTACAATTGTCTACGATTCGAGCAAGGAATCGAAATTTCACCTTGGACTAAACCTCACAAGAATGGAGGATAATGAAGCCCTTGTCCGCATCCCCTCGCTATCAAGGGATAACTATGAGAGCTGGTTTAGAGAAATGAAGCTAAAACTTAAATCTAGGTCAGTATTTTTCACTGTTGAAACAACATTGGAAGAATACGCGACCACGAAACAAAACAGAAGTAAAACAATACCTTCGACATCTGGTATCGATGGAGGATCAATCAAAGTTGAAGTGCTGAGTACGGGTTTGGACGAAACAAAAGTTGAAAAGTATGAGAAAGCTGAAGCAACGTCACTTTTCCTCATACTCCAGGCTCTCAGCGCAGAAGATTTTGATATCATCGATGAGCACGAGACAGCACTAAGAGTCTGGAACGCACTCAAAGGAAAGTATTTTAGAACGAACGAGTATACTGCAAACACGTATCTAACTAGAATTGCAACGTTTGAATTCCGTCAAGAAATGGGCTTGGACAATTCTTGGGCTAAGCTAAAAGAGTTTCGCCGAAAACTCATCAGTGCAGATCCTATCATGAAGAACGCTTATCCAGATGCGGCGTTATTCTTAATTCTGACAAAGACACTCCCAGCGGCCTTTAAGGCGACAACAGATGGATTCAGAATACAGGTTACTCTTTCTGTTGAGGACAAGCTGAAGATTTTGAACGAAGTCGAAGAAGATCTACGACTTCAGAATGAAAAAGCCCTCGTTGCTAGGCAAAAGTCGTCTAAGTTTCCACAGAAAATGCGACAAAATCAAAACTCTGATTCTGATAGCCCTGCTTATAGGTGCTATTTATGTAAACGGTCACACACTGTCGCTCGATGTCCTAGGTTAGAAACAGCTGCGAGACTTTTGAAAGAGCACGACAGGAAGAAGAAAGTGCAGGAATTAACTAAACCACGCCTGCAAGATAAAGATAAACCCAAAACTTCTCGATCAGCACAAAAGCAGTCCAGATACCACAATGCCTTCTCTGCTGAAACATTGGCTTCAGAAAATGAAGATTGCGAAGAATGTCACCTGTCAAAAGAAGAAATATGTAAGGCTACTCCATCCGATTGGCCCGTTGATACTGGTGCCACGTCTCACATGTCTGACCAACCTCTTCTATTCAGGAAACTTATACCGATTGTTCCCAAAAGAGTAAAGGTTGGAGGGGGCAATTAAAGTCTGAATTTTCTGGCGATGTTCAAATGAGGTGTAAAGACGGATCTTCAATGCTTCTTTCCGATGTTTTATTTGTTCCAAATCTGGGAGTTAATCTTCTATCAGTAAGAAGGCTGTGTCAAGCAGGTTTGAACTTTGCGGGTAATCAAAATGAATTGTTCCTTAAGTTAGGCAATAAAGTTATCATTGAAGCTAGAATGAATCAAGGACTATATACTGTGACGCATATCGCTGAAGGATATGAAGAGACTGCGTTTAATTCTGTGGAAAACGACAGGTCAAATAATAACACTTCATATGTGAGCCCGAGTCAAATCTCACATCAAGAAACTATCCGGAAAAACGAAAGGGAAAGATACCTCAAGTACCACCGTCGCTTTGCTCACTTAGGACCTGAAAAAATTCGAAACTTACATCTGGTTACTACACTCAAAAAGCAGATCAAGATTCCACGAGATCTCGACGTCTGTGAGGTATGTGCACTTACTAAGATGAAAAACAGGATCCCAAAGGTCCTAAGCCCTTGGATCAATGAAATACTGGGACAAGTTCAATTTGATGTCGCTGGCCCATTCCCAACAAGTATCAGAGGCAACAGATGGTTCCTCCTCATCATTGACATTTGCAGCAGAATGAATTGGGTGATTCCAATAAAGACCAAAAGTGATGCATATGAGGCCTTGAAAACCTGGAAAACAGTAACTGAACATCAATCGGGCAAGAAAGTTAAATGTGCAAGATCAGACAACGCACCCGAACTCCTAAAAGCCATCCACGATTGGAAAATAGAAGATGGAGTTCTTGCACAATCAACCACTATTGCCTCTTCGCATCAGAACGGCCCTGCAGAACGTTCGATCCAAACTGTTGAGTTCGATATGAGGGCAATGCTAGAAGAAGCCCAACTTCCAATTGAGTTCTGGGATGAAGCAGCAGAAGCTGACTGCTACATACGCAACCGAACTGACTCTGGCCCAATAATTTCGAACATGAAAACCAGTCCAATCAAAGCCTTTACGGGTGAAACCCCTTCAATTGATCATATACGGAAATGGGGGAGTAAATGTTTCTACTATGTAGATAAAAAGACACTGCCTGCTCATGAAAGACACGATAAACTTGTTAACCCAGCGAGAGTAGGCGTATTTGTAGGATATTCTGAGAATACAACAAAACACTTGAAGGTTTATTCACCGGAACGAGGATACACTATTTTATCAAGTCGTGTAGTGATTAACGAGAACGAAAAAGGAGGAACAGTTGATCTAAAGATACGAAATGCAAAGATCGGGCCTCAAGGAACACCGAATGTGACCATGGATAGAAGACCAAGAGGTAGACCAAGAAATGTGGAGATTGAACAAAAGTTGAGTCTTCCTCAAGCTAGTACAGAGAAGGATAAACCAAAAGAAACTGAGGAGCATAACTTTAACTCAGAAGCCATCACACTCACTGATCCACGTCCAGCTCATAATAAAGGAGATGCCAGTCGAGAACATGTAAGTATAGTGGGCAGTAGTGAACTCCCCAAAATGATTCAGCCCACTCTTCACAAAGCAGCTCGCAGCAGTAAAACGTTCGTCAAGACTTAGAGAAGACCTTAATCAACGATCAGCACTTGGAAAATCTGAGCGCGCCTGATATGGATCTGGAAAAAGAACCTGAAAGTGATAACTTGGCTTCAGAAACAGACATTGATACGGACTCTGATTCAGGAGAAGTATATGAGAGATATGAGATAAATGGAAATTGTGAACACCAAAATACAAATCGTCAACCTTACGAGGAGATAATTTCACAAGACGACGAAGAAAACATGAGTGATGGCGAAGCAGAAAAAATTGATGTTGAGAAACTTGCTATGGACAATGATTCAGATGAATTAGAGGAAGAATATCCAGTTGATGCTAATCATTCAACAGAAATATTGTCATTGAATTCTCAGACAAAGAATTCAAACGTAGATACCTCATTAGCTAACACTAATCTTGAGCACAATTTTTCGACCTCAAAACATTTACTCCCACTGCAAAGGCACAGATACTTTACACGCTCTACCGTTCAGAAACGTACCTCTCAGCAAGAAACTGAGTCGCTTCGAGATTCCAAACGTGTCAAGGTATTCATTGCACAATTGATTCAAAGTCGAAGAAATGATCTAACGAACAGTTCACTATTGCATCAGCTACATGATAAAGATGTAGAATCTGCACTTCCAGCCGAGGTAATTGCGGGTATAAAAATTCCCTCTAGCTTTGCAGAAGCAACGAAAGACCCATCCTACTCAGAAGAATGGAAAAAGGCAATGAATGAAGAAATGGTGTCACTCCGGAAAAATAATACATTTGTGGAAGTCATACCACCAAAAGACGCAAATCTTGTATCCTGTAAATGGGTATACACAATCAAGACTCATACCGACGGCTCAATTGAACGTTTTAAAGCCCGACTTGTAGCGCGTGGATTCAGTCAGATTCATGGTCTTGACTATAATCAAACATTTGCTCCAACAGTTAGAATGGACACACTTCGATTATTTCTTGCCGTCGCTGCTGCTGAAGACTTAGAATGTTTCCATTATGATATCAAGAATGCGTTTACAGAATCTCATCTTAAAGAGGACATTTTTCTTCAGCCACCTAAAGGAATTTCAATTAAAAGAGGCTACGTCTGGAAAGCACTTCGAAGTTTATATGGGCTAAAACAAGCTGCAAGAGACTGGAACTGTCTGATCAAAGATTCGTTACTGACATGGGGATTCACACAAAGCCTTGCCGATCCGTGCATGTTTACTCACGACAATGGTACAAGTCTATTGGTTTATGTTGACGACATTGTGGCATCGGCTAAGTCTCAAAAACATTTGGATTGGTTCTATAAAAAGTTATCGACAAGATTCAGCGCCAAGAATCTGGGGGAGATAGAAAAGATACTTGGAGCTAGGGTCACGCGAGATAGAAAGAACCGGACCCTATATCTTGACCAAGAACAATACATTCAAAACGTGTTGGAAAAGTTTGGATTCAGAAAAGGTGCTCACAAGCCAAAAACAGTGCCAATCACTGGATATGAACACTTACGGCCCGCCACAAGTGATGACAAAAGAATCGACGTTACAGAATACCAGCAAGCAATTGGAAGCCTTATGTATGCCACAACCGTCACGAGGCCGGATATCGCTTTTGCAGTTGGAAAACTCAGTCAATTCATGAGTGATCCCGCAGAACATCATGGATATGCGCTCAAAACAGTTTTCCGATACTTGAAGTCGACAATAAAATTTCGGATCCGTTACGGTCTCGGAGGAGAATACAGTAGCTTTAAGGTCTATTCGGATGCCGACTGGGCAAGTGATAAAAATGACCGTAAAAGTACCTCAGGAAGCGTCACCATGTTCTATGGTGGTCCAATCTCTTGGTCGAGTAAAAAGCAGCGCTCGGTATCAACATCAAGCTGTGAAGCTGAGTATATTGCTCTATCAATGTGTGCAAAACATGGACAATGGATTGCTCAAATATTTCGAGACCTCGGACTACCAAAGTATATCGGGAAAAACCCTGCACTAGTCCAAATGCTCGGAGACAACCAAGGATCAATTGCGCTAACTGAAAACGCATATCTGAACGAAAGGTCAAAACATATCGATATTTGCTATCACTTTATTCGTGATCTCGCCGGAAAGGGAGGTTGGCAGTTGATTACATTCCTACTGATGATATGGTAGCAGACGGCATGACCAAACCGTTGGCAAGAGTGAAGTTCCAGAAATTCATTGAACAGCTTGGTATTAAATGTACACAAGTCCCCGTGATAGAATCTACTAAATAACAAGTGATAGGAGACTAGAGTCAGGACAACCTTTGAGGGGGAGTGTTAAATGACAAGGTGTGTCTAGCTGCTACAGGGGCGATCCGAGTCAGGCAGAGTCAAACACATGAGTCGCGTCAATTACGCTATTCATGCAGATCAGTCGCGTGGAGGAAAATTTGTACTTAGGAGTCTGGCTGTCTCGATCTTAGTATACTTCTAGTTAACTCGAATATCTGATTCTATCTGACCTCAATCCACTGTGCTAATTCCATCGTATTCTATACAGTCATACTGCGATAGAAGTCCTCCAAATTAATACTAATGGATGATGTGAAGTATGATATTATTTGGATAGATTTTAATTCACTAAACTCGGCAGGTGAAGAGATTGTAAAGTACATGAACAGCGTCTCTGCACCAGTCTGTATTATCCACCCTTTCCTAGTACAGCAGCCTATCCTCCGTTTCCCTGTCTCCTAACAACTCAACCGAGCCAGCACAACACCAGGCTACCCAAACTATACCGGAGAACACCACCAGGAGGCGGACCACAGTGAGGTTCCTAGTAACTTGTAATGTGTAAATGTGAGATAAGCTTATCTTTTAGATGGTGTGGGTTACGGTTGTGTCGTGGCTCCAAACTATCAATATGTTTAGTAGAGCTTGAGACTAGATGTAACTTGATTTTCTATTAATACAGGGTATCGTGTATATAAATACAGTATTCCTTATTGGGACAGAAACCGAGTTGGTGATGAGTAAATCGATTTATTAAACTATCTAAGGAGGAAAGAGAACTCTAGCTACTAATAACAGGTACTTATAAGAGTTGATCTTTGTGGATCTATAGACTGATGACTTATCCATAGGTATTATACTTGCTACCCAGCCACGCAATGCCAGGTATCACTTAGTTGTGCTAACGCTCCAACCTCCTGATTAGTAGCGCCGTTTCGTTCAGCTTCATCTACCCCCCCATACAGCCCTATCGTAAACATCCTTAATATTATGCTTAGGTTATTTGCCTAAGCTCAAATAACAGTCAGACCGTAACACTTATCTTGCGCCCGGACTCCGACGTGAACAACATTACATAAGCATTACTATTTATGATAACCTCGTACTAACCTAGAGGTCTATCAATTAGGGATCCTCAACAGCACCATCCATTATTTGCGTGTTTTTATAGTGTCCGCTGCACTCTTGCAAGCGAAGCCTTGGAACGCATAAAGCTCAATTCGTAAAACTCCTTGCCAAAATTCAAAATATCACGCCTATCGAGGTTATATCCTTCCTTTGCATCATCTTGTGAACTCGTCCTGATCCCTCTCACACCTATCCCAAAGAACTGTCTCCCAGATTTGTGCACCACGCTTTGCTTCCTCTATTGGGTGTGAATATTGGCGTGGGTGTATGTTTGACGGCTAGCTGAGGCCAGAGAATATTTGATGAGAGGTGTGGTCATGGGAACGAGGATGTACTAAGTCGTACTTATAAACTTGATGAGACTTAGGTAGGAGTCGAACTTGTTAGGAGCGAAAATTTGACATGGCGGAGAATTTTGAATCATTGCCTCGTGGGCCAACTTGTTCGGTATTGCGAAATTTGACTGAACTTGGCTCAGGGAGAATATTTCACTCCCAGGTTCGTAGAGGACACCGCATACAGGTGTTCAGTCTTGCCGTCCTAGTGGCAGTTTGTCTGCCTTCTTGTTACGGTTTGACCGTGGTTTAGCTAAGGTGGAGACCTAAGCAGAGTTTTGGGGCGTATTAGGGAGAGTGTTACATATTATCTTGTATCAAGCGACTAAGTTTCACTTGGCCACATTACATTGGAGCTAGGAAGGAATGTGAGACGGCGAAGTAGAATTGCCAAGTGAGAGAGTCAGCTAGATGGCAAAGATGACGACGGGCAGTGGCGGAGCAATATGTCATTCTCACCAACAGAGTACGTACTGGATGAGCTAGGAGGATGTACAAATAGTCATTACCCGTAGTTGTGGTACTTCTCTCTTCATATAGTTTAATCTTTCTAAAAGTACACTACAGCCAGCTTGGTTTTGTCACACTTCTATCCCCTTCTATCTGTTGTGCTGGCTCGGTTGAGTTGTTAGGAGACAGGGGAACGGAGGATGGGCTGCTGTATTAGGAAAGGGTGGAAAATACAGGCTGGTGCACAGACACTGTTCGTGTACTTTACAATTTCTTCACCTGCCGAGTTTAGTGAATTAAAATCTATCCAAATAATATCATACTTCACATCATCCATTAGATGATATTATCAATCGTCGGGATGCACATCTAGCATCACCTTCATAGATCACCATTGTCAGTAAGAGTTCACATTTGATACCTACTGACACCCATTTGGCCACAGTGATACGCAAGCAGTGTCCATCGTGCCATCACCCAGCGTGAGCGCGCCATCTCCGCGACTCACCATTGCACATGAGCCCGTGCCAATCCACCGAAAGACAGCAGAGTCATTTAATTGCCATATACCTCACAGCTCATAACCACAACACCTGGGCACCTACTCCACTTGGGAAGGAGACACTCAAGACTACATTTCGCGCGGAGAAAATTCAGTGAATGATGGAGGCATGTCTGGATAACGCAGGGTTTTTGAGACGTTCCCCTGGGTGGGTATTCACGGTTGAGGGTTGACTTGGGGTGAAGAAAAAGCCGCCATAACTTCGCAGTGGTACTTGCAAATGAAATCCGAGGCATGAGTGCTCTTCTCTTATATTGAATCGTCTATTATCTACCGTTCTTTGATATTGTGTCATAGCTATAAGGCTGCATGCGCAATTAAAATTTGATGGAAAACAAATTAAAATAAATCTTGTATTCGCTTTTGTTTTGTGACTATTCACGTGACATCCAGACGTAGACCTTACCAAGCGTTACAAAATCCTATGAACAGGATCTGCCAGAAATAATAAACGCTGATAGTAACTGTTGGTAAAACACGAAGTAATACAAATTGTGTGCGTCACGAAGTCGGTGAATAATGTCAATTAACTGGTATCTCGAAATACATAAAACGTTGTCACTCCTCTGCCTTTCTTCCTCTACTCCAAGCGCCTTGCTAATGAGCTGAATCATATCCCTGTCAGTGTCCTAACGACAACCTGACCACCGAAATTACATAGAAGAATTCATAACGCCCAAATATAATCCTTTGACCGACAGTAACCCTTGTTCCTAGTACTTTCAATTATTTTTAATTCATTTTATTGTCCTGTCTGAGTCTATGAATATGTAGGACATGCAGGTCCTTCCTGTCTACAAGTCAAGGATACCTACACCAGTAGCATATACCCTCCTATGCCTCCCATACAGCTCCCCTCAAATAGTACCGCCCCTCATATGGCCTCGATCAATCATACATCTGGAGGAACCATTTGTCCTTCATCATATCCCCACTCCAGGCGAAGAAAAAATGACTACTTGCCGGTGTATGGCAGCCGCAAGAAATCGCAAATACCACTAGGTATGGAGTTCACCTAATACTGACATTAGGACTAGATCCGAAGACATAGTGACCCTTCTGAAAAGTTCGAAGAGGCCGGCCAGCTGGGCGCTTCAGACTTGTTGATACCTCGGGGAATTCACCCTCTGTGTCAAGGAAAGAAGCTTAGATAATATCACGTGAGATTGTCTATTTGGACAAGTGTATTGCTTTATATATGTTTTAGTTTTGTATCTATAAGGATTCTTTCTCTCTTCGTAGACAATCTAATCCACCAGATCTGACATCGTCGATCAACCTCCCATTCCCGTGACATATTGTCTACCATACACATCTATCCCATCAGCTAGATCTGACATCATCGATCTATCAATATCCCTCCTCGTGGTACATTGTACAGTGACTCTAACCCCTCACATCAACACACACAAAAAAAATATATATTTAAAAAATTTCTTTATACACTCCCAGTTGCCAAGATGGAAAATAATCCTTGGGATCTTGAAAGCACTGGTATTCCACGATACCAACAAAAAGCATCTGTGGTAGAAAGGTTTAAGGATTGTGATGCAGAATTTGTAAAAAGATATCCTCTCCTTTGCTCTGTTCCCAGCCAGGAATTGTTGATTCAAGCTATGCAAAGCGGCATCCCGGGTAACAACGCAGTTCAGCTCAGTGAAGAGATCATGACTCTGGCAACCTCATACGTGCAGCTGGACACAGAGCTTTTTCAGAGTAAGAACGAATACGATGCGCTGATCGAGAAATTCCAAGAGCTAAAGGACACCAACTCAAAGCTTGATAGACAAAAGAGAGCTGCGGGTTCAAGCAGCTCGCAGCTGCAGCAACAAAATGCCAACCTGCAGCAGCAGGCTAGCACCTTACAGCAGCAGGTCAGCTCCTTGCAGCAAAACGTTACAAACCTCCAACAGCAGAACCAAGCTCTAAACCATCCCATCTAATCCTCCTCAGAATGCGCACTCTATTCATCGATCAGCCGAGAATCCGGATCCTGAACTCTTCTCCGCCGATGATCCTAAGCAACGAAATGACCTCCCACTATTTATCCGGAAAGTAAATATGAAGCTCAATACCAACGCTGACTGGTACCCATCGGAGCAGAGTAAGATGGTCTATGTTATCTCCCGGCTAAGAGGAAAAGCATACTAGACAATTGCATATGGAATTAAAAGGGATGGCACTGTTCAGTTCCCATCCACCAATGCCATTTTAACTTTTTTGGGACAATCTTTCTCGGATGTAGACGAGATAAATACTGCCAGACGAGAAATCTTATTAATCAAACAGGGTCACAAAGACACGGCGACACACATCATCGACTGGTTTGAAATCGCACAAAAAACAGGCCTCTCTGACAACGCTCTAATAAATCACCTTTATGATTCATTGCACCTAGAGATAACAACTCAAATCAGAAATCGAGTCATGCTTTGTCAGGTCATGCCAACAGACCTCACCTCATACCTTGTCGAGGTCCGATACATTGACGCAGTTCTGCAATCCTCAGACCCGAATTACACTAAGTCTAAGCCAGTCTCCGGAACCTATTTTCCATCCACTCTTCCATCCTCAGCAACAACATCCACTCCAATTGGGGAGCCTATGGATCTCAGCTCAGCTACAACCATCCCAAAAACCACTTGGACCGCTGTCGACGCCGCCACCCACCGCATCCCTCGGACTGAAGCAGAAAAATGTGCTAAGAGAGCATACAGTTTCGAAAACAAGCTGTGAAGCTGGTGCTACGACCCTGGCCATGGAGCTAGAGTATGCGCCGAAGCACGCTGGAATAAAGATAAGCCAAGGAACGCGGATAAAAAAACTGTGATAGAAGAGGGAAAAGCCTAGTCCCTGATAACAGTCGCTATCAGGGACCCGAAGAAAGTAAGTCACAGAAGAATCCAAACGTACCCAACATAGAAGTCAAGTGTATCAACGAGGAGAAAACATCACAATTATTGTCACTTTCAACTCCACACAACAATCACCTGCTACTATCCTGTACTATAGCATCAGATAAAATAAGCTTCCAGACCCTAGCTTTTTTAGACTGCAGTGCTACTGACAAATTCTATGACTTAAACTCTGCGCAAAAAAAAGGCCTCCCCATAAATCCCCTATCACAGCCCTGTCAACTCTATCTAGCGGATGGAAAACTAGCTACCCAAATTACTCATTCAACAACTATTCATCTTGACATCTTCGGCCACAAAGAAACCATCACATTATTCCTCACAAATATTGGCAAATATGACCTTATTCTTGGACGTAAATGGCTCAGAAAGCACAACCCTGCTATTGACTGGTCAAAGGACGCCGTAAATCTTAATTCGTACTATTGTAAAGAAAATTGCCTCCCTGCCCAACTCGACCACATAACTATAACCAGTAAAGAGCAAGGCAACGGACGACCAAGGAAGATTGGAGCTGCAGCTTTCCAGACACTGTCAAAACAAAAAGGTGTTGAGATATTTTCATTATCCCTGTACGAGGTTGATACAAGACTCAAAGAAGTGGGAGCTACCTCTACCCCCTTGCCAACAATTCAACCGCCATTTCAAACACCAACAAATCTCACTCCTATCCAAAAAATGCAACAAGAGCTGTGCTGCCAAATGGAAGACTTCCCTAACAATTTGCAATGGCAAAAAACAGCCACCGACATGCACTTATCTAGCTTCTCCCTAGAAGACAGTCAAATCGCTCTCCAAACCAAAGATCATCCCGACCCTTCCAAAAAACTCCCTCTTCATTATCATCAACACCTAGCAGTTTTCGATCACAAGGGTGCAGACACACTCCCACCACACCGGTCCTGTGACCACAAAATCGAACTCAAACCTGGCACAACACCACCTCATGGCCCCTTATACAACATGTCCATTGAAGAACTCAAAGTACTGCGGAAATACCTTAATGAACAACTGGATAAAGGCTTCATACGCGCCAGCAGATCCCCAGCAGCAGCGCCAGTACTCTTTGCCAAAAAACCATGAGGTGGTCTCCGTTTCTGTGTTGACTACCGCAGCTTGAACGCCATTACAATCAAAAACCGGTATTCCCTCCCCCTACTATAAGAAACATTAGCTAGACTCAGCAATGCAAAATTCTACTCCAAACTAGACATTATCGCGGCTTTTAACCATATTCAAATCGCAGAAGGTCAAGAATGGATGACAGCGTTCAACACAAGATATGGTCTTTTCGAGACTCTTGTCATGCCATTCGGACTGTCAAATGCACCGGCCACTTTCCAAGCCCGCATCAACGAGAACCTACGACCTTTTCTAGACATTTTCTGTACCGCTTATATCGACAATATTTTAATCTACTCCGATGACCTTCTTACACAACGCACCCACGTCAATACAGTATTACAAGCGCTACAAGATGCAGGGTTACACTGCGATATAAAAAAATGCGAATTCGAAGTCCAGGAGGTCACATACCTCGGCATGATTATCTCCACCACTGGCGTTAAGATGGACCCAAAAAAGATTCAATGCATAGTAGACTGGGAGTCCCCCTCTTGCCTAAAAGACGTTCAAGGCTTTCTAGGATTCTCAAATTTTTACCGAAGGTTCATCAAAGACTTTTCAAAAATTGTAAGGCCTCTTGTCTCCCTTACTTGCAAAGACGTCAAGTTTGTCTGGTCGGAAGCATGCCAAAACACTTTTCAGCTCCTCAGAAATTCATTTATATCAGCCCCAGCTCTACGCCACTTCGACGCCTCAAAAGAAATCTTTGTTGAAACCGACTCATCCGATTTTGTTTCGGCAGGCAACTTATCCCAAAAGGACGACAACGGCGAGCTCCACCCAGTTGCGTTTATGTCCAAAAAATTTGAGAACTCGGAGTGCAACTACGAAATCTATGACAAAGAACTGTTGGCTATCGTTCGATGCTTTGAGGGATGGAGAGCCGAGCTCCAAGGCTCATACTATCCAATCACTGTCACCACCGACCACCGTAATCTCGAATACTTCATGACCACAAAAGAACTCTCACGCTGACAGATCCGCTGGAGTGAGTTTCTGTCTCAATTTGATTTCGTCATAAAGTTTCGACCAGGAAAGGACAACGCCAAAGCCGACTCTCTTACTCGACGGTCACAGGACCTTCCAAAAAATAACTCTGACCCACAATTACTTCATCAAAAACAAGTTCTCCTTCCATCTCATAAGCTTCATTAATCTGTTATCTAAGATCTTCAGGAAAAAACTGATAATCCGCCAAACCCCATCTGCAACGCCTCATATCTCTCCTCAGAAATTGTTCATAGACCCAAGGAGGAGCCTCTGGACTGTAAGATCGCCCGACTACTTGAGGAAGGATATACAGACAAGAAATACAAGTGGCTGGCTGAAGTAGTTACAGAGTTAACCAAACCTGAAGGTGTTCCACACTCAAAAGAGATTTCCCTATCAGAATGTGAATTTCGTGAAGGTTGCCTTTACTTTCGTGATAGACTCTACGTCCCTGATAATGAATTGAGACTCCTCCTCATACAAAAAACCCACGACAGCTGTGAGAAGGGTCACCCCGGAAAAAATGCATTGTACCAAGCTGTTTCAGACCATTACTGGTGGCCAAATCTATCCCAACAAACCGGCCAATTTGTTAGAAACTGCCATAATTGTATACGGAATAAATTCTCTCAACTGAGATACCAAGGAACTCTCAAACCCCTACCTCTTCCCGACCAGCGCTGGCGTGATATTTCAGTGGACTTTGTTGGTCCCTTGACCAAATTTAATAATTTTAATTGCATCATGGTGGTTATCGACCGCTTAACCAAAAAACGTCATTATATACCCTGTCACACAAAAATGAAAGCAAAAGATTTAGCTAAAATCTATGTCGGCAATGTCTAGCGACTACACGGACTATGCGACTCTATTGTTTCCGACCGCAGACCACTTTTTGTTGCAGAATTCTGGAAAGCAGTTTGTCACCACCTACAAATAAATGTTTCACTCTCCACATCCTACCATCCCGAAACTGACGGCCAAACAGAGAATGCTAATGCATTCATGGAACAGTATCTTAGGCAGTATATTGATTACTCCCAAGAAGATGTCTATGAGTGGTTACCAATGGCCGAATTTGCGGCTAATAATGCAGTCAACGCTTCAACCCAAATATCTCCATTCTTTGCCAATAAGGGTTTCCATCCACGCATGAGTTTTGGACCTCCACGGCCAATCTCAAGAACAGATTCGAAACATCTAAGGGAACAAATTGCTGGAGGTAACAATTTTGCATCCAAAATGGCCGGAGTATTGGACGTACTACGCTCAAACCTCGCGCGGGCCAGAGAAAGACAGGAAAAAGCTTCAAGTGCAAATCGCTCGCCAGCACCAGCCTACAGAGTGGGTGATGAAGTATTTCTAGATACTCGAAATATTACGACCTCGCGACCAATCAAAAAATTAGATTGTAAATTTATTGGACCATTCCGAGTGACAAAAATAGTCAATTCCCACACATACCAACTGGAACTTCCCTTCAAACATGAGAATTTACACAATGTATTCCATACAAGCTTACTTCGACCGGCGCCAACAAATCCTCTCCTGGGACAAACTAATCCACCACCACCACCTATCGCGCTTGACGTGTCTGGCGAGAAATTGTTTGCTATTAAGGCAATTGTTGACTCCAAGCAAAGAAAAAATAAGAAAATTTTTTATTACTTAATCTTATGGTGTGGACATGACCCTGATGACCAAAAATGGGAGCCTCTTGAGAACGTTGTCAACGCTACATCCTCCATCCAGGAGTTCGAGAGACGGTTCCCTAACAAATTGAAACCAACAAAGCGCGAGATTGAAACAGCAAAAAGAA
The DNA here is from genome assembly GCA_900239735.1 of Blumeria hordei DH14. Taxonomy (NCBI): domain Eukaryota; kingdom Fungi; phylum Ascomycota; class Leotiomycetes; order Helotiales; family Erysiphaceae; genus Blumeria; species Blumeria hordei. The sequence continues at coordinate 295,082 of OENG01000032.1, read as the reverse complement.
AGCAAGATATTCCACAAAGATGTTGTCGAGTAATGCGAAAGAATAGGGAGTAAAGCGGTACCATATGTCAAGGAAAGAAGCTTAGATAATATCACGTGAGATCGTCTATTTGGACAAGTGTATTGCTTTATATATGTTTTAGTTTTGTATCTATAAGGATTCTGTTGTAATTTATGCGACAGTGGAGTTAAGAGTATACTGCATACCAGCTATTAATTCAGCTGCGTGTGGATACTTGATCTCGAAATCAGATTCCTGATAATATAATTTAATATGGAATTTATTGTGTGTATTATAACTACAACTCTTATACTGTTGATTATTGTAACGGCTACAAAGCCGGTACTATCCTGTAGCCAGTACTGGCAAGTACTGGCGTACAACTACTAGGGGTCGGGTCGAAGGAAGAGCTCCACAGAATGTACTAGAATCACTGATGAAGTATCTAGAATATCCCATATGAATAGGACCAGGATCGAGCTTCAGAAGGATGATATCATTAGAGTCGTAACTGGAATTATCTAGAAGTAGCCTGGCCTTAGAGGGAAGAACTTAGAAGCCAACGAGTCTGTACATATATATGGCTTAGTATGTAGAACTTAGCTCTCCATAGTTGAATTGTTAATATACAATCACCCATACAAATGCTCTCTGCTTTCTATAGCTGATCTGTGACAATTATTCTACAATCTAAACACTTTACAATTACAGAAAGTGTGGAATACTAAGCGAGACACGTGATACAATTACAGAGCTATCACATGACTTTCAACAGATTCTTTCTCTCTTCGTAGACAATCTAATCCACCAGATCTAACATCGTCGATCAACCTCCCATTCCCGTGACACTCTGCCTTTCTAGCCTCCTTTCAACTCCTTCCCGAAGGTCGTGCTGAAATATCAGAAAAGTCTCGACAGAGCGTGATTGCTGTATGGTAGCTTATCCCATCTTCTTTTCTGCCATCTAGTGCTCTGGGGAGTGCCGTCGATGTTGGTAAGTATCAGTCGGGAGGTGTATACTAGTATACAATATTGAAACAGATAATAAGCAATTACATTCCATCCTCATATTCTAGTATACTGTGGTCCGTAAATCTACATGATCGCTTAACTGATTACATAATATACTCTTCTACCTGGAGTATTTCTGCCAGCAACTATCTAACACATTGATCATCCAGCCCAGACGCCATAGTTGCAACAGTCGACTCATTGACAAAAGATGCCCTGCTTGCTAATTTGCCGAAATCTCGGAGTTGAAGACCACAAACGTTCCAAAGTTGAAAAACCCTCGAAAATATGAGTCCCGCCATAGTATTCAGAAACCTGTCCCCTCTCTCGCAGCACATCTCAGCCGCCTGTACTTTCTCAAGATAAAGAACTCCGTTGGAACATTAGTCCCCCATGAACCATGACCCGAGCTTTGTATATTATGACTTGATTTCCTCCTTGCAGGTATACGTAGCGTCGTATATTTGTAGTGATTGATGGCTGGAAATTAATCGGGCAAGCTCCTGTTTGCAATTGGAGCAACTTCTTTGTTGGTGGTTAAGGCGAGATGATGCGTGGTTAGAAAGAGGTTGAGGATTCAGATGAGGATGGTAAGAGAGTGTAAGGATTCCCTGTTTCATTCTTAATTTAGTATATATTTTTAGTCTTCTTCCAAGCGGCTATGACAATACCGTAGCTCTTGGCATTGGGTACTCTATTATTAGGATAAGACTTATGTCATGATGGAACAATGGAAGGAAATCATGTAAATAAGTAAGGGCTTGGTCTACTGAAGCTGAGCTCTCCACGCTTAGTTTTCTGTCATACCCAACACCTTCGGACTACCTCGAATTACCTCTTGTACCTTTAGTTACCACTAGTACCCACTCAAACCTTTAGACCTTTTAGCTATTTATATTACCCATCTTTCAAACCTTTAGTTCCTCCTAGTTATCTCCACTAGACCTTCAGTCATCTCTTGCGACCCATCCTACCTCTTCTCACCTTCCAATTCTGCTTCAGGTCAAACGCCTACGCTCCAATCTGACAGAGAGGCATTGTCGAGAAGTCATCAAATGGAGATATGCTTGGGGTTGCTTTCGACTTCGATCCGGATGCGATTCTTCTTGGCTATCCCAGATATGAAGGGAATACAGAGCGATAATCACGGCACCACTGGAAGGTGAAGCAATTATCTTTGTCGGCTACTCCCCCTTGTATGTCTATCGGCTAAATAAAATTGGCTCTTCATGCCATGATTAATTTCAGGTTGTTCGAGTTAAATAATTAGCGATGAAGCAGCTCTTTAGTCAGAGCTTGGGTCATCCCTTCCTCTTGTGCCATACGCCATGGAATTGTCCCCACATGTAGCCGCTTCTGTTAATCCGAATCGAAATGTATGTTTGGAAATGCCGAAATTAAATCTCGTTAGAAATATAAATGTAATAGAGCCTTGGTCAAGTCAGGAAAGATTATCGAGATTTCTTACCCATACTCCTGTGGCCATCTCCATAAAAACATTGGCGTAGATCGACAACGAAAACGAGTCCATAATCAAGACTTATCATAACTATTGTTACCTCTCTACTCATAATTGAACTCGACATCAGACAGCTTAGCTTCTCGAGTTTACGATTCGATTCCGCAGAAATCTATTATTGAAATAAAGTTGATCAGCTCTACTGTCTCAGGGAGCTTACTACTAACGTTCCGTAGGGCACGAAGGGATATGGAATATGATTATAGGATAGCAGTGAAATGATCTTCTGTGAGGAAGAGAGATTTGATGTGGTACAATATGTGTACAGAATGTAAGAAGACGTTGCGTGAAGAGAAAACTCAATCACGCCTACCACACTATATACATGACATTGCCACTAGCGCTCCAGCATAGGAGGCGATGTGGCGACTACTTGTTTACCACCAGACCACCTTTACCTTTCTAGACCCTTGCATCCACACCTACTAACTAGCTTACTAAGATCAAGTACTACCCTACTGCTTATCCATGAAATTTAGTCCTTTCTTTTTGACTCATGGTTACCATCTCGAACCAATCCAACGCCGGTCAACCTTATCTAGCTCAGGTAAGACCCCTAAAGCAAGGGCTAACGCTTTCATAAATCGCCTGTATGACGGTAAAGAAATTGCCAAAGCTGCAATGAAAACAGCCCAGCAAGTTATGGAGCACAATGCTCATAGGGGACGAAAACTGGCTGAAAAGTTAAAGATAGGGGACAAAGTCTGGCTAAACTTCAGAAATATTTCCACCCCACAGCTTAAAAAGAAATTATCATGGATCAACGCCAAATACAGAATAATGCGGAAGATTGCTCCTGATGTCTGTGAACTAGATGTACCAAGTAATATCCATCCTAGATTTTTTTGTTGATCTACTCTGTCGGGATTCTGACAATCCATTTCCTTCCCAAGTCACCAATGATGGTCAACCCCCGCCACTTCTAGACGGAAAATATCCCCTCTATGGGGTAGAAATAGTTCTCTGAGCCGAATATTTCCGAGGAAAAAGATCTGTCTGCGTTAAGTGGACAGGTTACAAAGAAACAACTTGGGAACCCCGAGAAAATCTTATTCTTACGGATGCTTTTCAAAACTTTATTGAGCAATACAGCGATTGAGAAAATGTTGGTGACTCCAAGACGGGTAGCTACACAGGTTCCAGGGGTAAAAAGAAATCACTGCTTCAATGATAGTTGCAAATACCCCCAGGAGGAGGGAGGTGATGTTGCAGGATCTAGTTCACAAACTCCTGCCATTCACTGCGGGCGGCTCATGTATAATTCTGGCCTTAGGATTCGCTTAGTCATACCCCTGTAAAAATATATTTCCTTTCAAGGTGCTCTTATTCTGTATAGTAGTTATTCATGCGTTATCATTATTTTAGGAAATCAGAATAAACTTTGTATATTTTGTTCGATCAATTAGATCACAACCATATTCCGTGATAAAGGATTGTACTCGGTCTCGTATATTTCCCATTAGTGTAAGCCTATTAGCATGTGTTGCAGTGTGTGATGGGCGATCAACAAAACAATATAGGAAATGAATGGTGGCCGATTACTGTCTATTTTTTACATACATCCCGAAACTGTCCACCGCAGGGAGACTACTTAAGGTGTCTCAACTCCTAATGCGCTAACCATATTATCTGCTCAACTCAACCATATCCTTGATATTCCGAGTAGGCTTTTCATAGCAAATCTGGGTCATGTTGGTCCATTATTCCATCTGAGACTTGCTACAACAATATCCTGTTTACATATTTGTTGCAACCCTGTATTTGTATGGCTGAGTTGGACATCCCTCCACATAGTTAGGCTAATGATGTAATTATGATTAGTGTCTGTGCGACATGTTATAATGGAAGTTGTGTAGAGAAGCTTAAGCTGTTAGGCTTCTGTTTAATATCACCTAGTGAAGCGAGTTGGGAGATTGAAGAGTCTGAAAACTATAGTGGAGAGTTGTTAATTAAACCCACTTAGTATCAGAGTGCTACTTAAACTAATTATTACAACTAAGCGAGGGACACGATTACTAGCTTATTGTGGATAATTGGGAGGCTGGTCAATGTATGAGTCATCATGAACCTGGCTAGAGAACTTATACCTTTCTACGTTCCATGTTAATGATACCCTTCATTACCATATAGCACCAATTTCAACACCCCTTCTCACTTTGTACCAAAGATATTGGTGCACAAGTGCATCAGTCTTGGTTTTGGTAGACCTTTTGTACAGATGTCCGCAAGATTATCAGCTGACAGAATATGTAGTAAGGTGAGCGTTCCATCTTCAACTCGCTCTCTAGTGAAATGATAAGCGATGTCAATATGCTTTGTTGCATCATTGAGCTTTGGATTATGTGCTAGATCAATCGCGGAATTATTATCGGTTGACAGAGAAGCAGGTATATTTCTATCCAATATTTGGTGAAGTCCTCGTACAATCCAGAGGAATTGCTTAGTTGCGTACGACAGTGCCATATACTCAGCTTCACAAGTGGAGTGAGCAACAGTACGTTGTTTGCGAGACTTCCAGCAGATTGTGGATTGACCAAGTTGGAATAAATAACCAGAGAAACTTCTGCGTGTATCGAGACAATTTCCGTATGATGCGTCACAGTATCCATTGAGAACCAGGGGAGATTCAAATTTGAATAACAAACCGACATCTTTTGTCCCCTTGATATATCGTAGAACTCGCTTGGCAGCACCTAGATGAGTGACAGATGGATCTGAGTTAAATTGAGAGAGGTGAGAGATTGCATATGCAAGATCAGGTCTAGTGGCAGATATGATATACATTATAGATCCGATTATTTGCTGATACAGAGTAGTATTGGCCCTAGGCTCTCCATTTTGCGCAGCCTTTAGCGGTTGGTTACACTCTATAGGCGTGGAGACCGTATTACAATCTTGCATCGAAAATCTATCCAGGACTCTATTTATGTATGCAGACTGCGATAGAGTGATACCTACATTTGAGTACTCGATCTGAATTCCAAGTAGCCAGTGAAGAGTTCCCATATCCTTGACCTTAAATTCGGTCTTGAAGTGGTTCACTAAATCTTCGATGACCTCATCTTGTTCTCCAATCAGTACTATGTCGTCCACGTAAACTGCAATGATCATTTTACCTGTGTTGTGGATGAATACACAGGGATCAAATAGGGAAGGAGCAAGACCATAAGGAATGATATATTCAGCCAACCTGAAGAACCATTCCCGAGGTGATTGCTTGAGTCCGTATATACACCTTTTAAGTTTAGCAACATGATCTCCTTGCCTGTACCCTTCAGGAAGTTCCATGTAAATATCCTCATTCAAGACTCCATAAAGAAATGCAGTTTTAATGTCGAGCTGTCTCGTTTTCCATTTCTTAGATGCTGCAATCGCCAAGATTAACCGTAATGAATCAAGTCGTACAACTGGAGCAAAGGTTTCGTCATAGTCAAGCCCTTGGATCTGTGAGAATCCCTTGGCCACGTAACGTGCTTTGTATCGTTCAACTTCCCCATGTGCGTCTCTTTTTATTTTGCACACCCATTTACCATTGACAACTTTTCGTCCTGTAGGCCGAGGAACAACATCCCAAACGTCGTTATCTTTAAGGGATGCTATCTCCTCATCAAATGCCTTTTCCCAGTAAGCCCAGTTAGGTGATGACTTGGCAACACTGTAGGAGCTGGGCTCAGATTCATCATGAATATTTAACAAGGCTAACTCATTTCCATTGCCACAAGTTGAAATCTGCGATGCGAGTTGAGGAAGATCACGAGAAGCTTTCCACCATTCCCCCGTTATCGTGTCTTCATATGTCCGAGGACGTATCGTGCGCTTTGGTCTGGAGTTGACGGATGTTCTTGAATCTTCATTTGATGGGTCGGGCGGATTTGACAAAGCTGCTGTTGGTTGGGGCTCGATCTGAACAGTAGTTGGAATCGACGACGGTTCTTGCAATGACGGCTCTCTTAAATTGGACTGAACAGCCAGACATGGATCTTGATTTTGATGAATATTTCGAATATCTTGTTCTTGTCCAACATTTGGAGGATTTGACAAACTGGTCAACATCAAGGATGATGTTGATAAGTCTGGTTGATTAATGGTATGTGGATAGGAATCAAAAGTTTTCTCAGAGACGGAATTACCAACATGGTAAGGTAGGAATTCCACGTCGCCTGATATAACTATCTGTTTCCTTTGAGACACAAATATTCGATAGTGGTGATCAACTTCGGTGTATCCAACGAACAAACCTTTCTCTGCCCTTGGTAGAAGCTTGCTTCCAGATGGTCGCTTCGCCATGGGGACATGCACGTAGCATTCTCTTCCAAAGGGTTGAAGGTGTAGAATGGATGGTTTTCTCTCATGGAAAGCTTCATATGGGGTCTGTCCATTCACAGAGCCATGTGTAGTACGATTTTTAGTGTAAACAAATGTTTGCGCTGCTTCAGCCCACAACCGTTTATCTTTGACTGTGATCAACATTGCACGAACTCCTTCAGCAATTGATCTGTTGAGTCTTTCGGCTACACCATTTGATTCCGGAGAATAGGGAGGAGTCAAGTGGTGACTTATCCCCTTCTGAGCGAGATATTTGGATAGTGATTCATTGACATATTCGCCGCCATTATCTGTCCTAAGAAACTTGATTTTGCAATCGTACTGAGTTTCCAAGGCCGTAATAAAATCTATGATAGCTTGTGCTGCATCAGATTTATATCTTAGGGATCGGATAGTAGTGCATCGAGTTGCATCGTCTATGAAACTTATGTAATAAAGCGCGTTGCCATAAGATGGAACAGTGTTATGGTGTGCCAAGGGATTTGTCAGGAGCTAGCTTAGTAAATTAGCCGACCCATGTACATAGAATGTATAGAACCCACACATTCAATTAGATAGAAAAACTAAGTCTGCACACATTAGCTCATTGCTCCCATCTCACATATTCGTTCTCCTTGTACATCGCCAGTCACCTTTATTTGTCTATCAAGATATCTTCCGCAAGCTCATAACTATAACAGGTTATGAGCCCGGGCTCTTCAACAACCATGATAAATACAGATTCAGACAAGGTGACCTTAAGGAAAGGAGTTCCATTCAACCAGTGGAAGAGCAGCTTACAAGCAAGACTCAGTATACTTGATGTCGTAGGACATGTCTTTCATGATGTCCCAGGCATAGACCCTATTACCCAGCCATCTAAGCCGAAGGAAATAGATGAAGATGAAGACGCAGCAATGAATCACAAGAAGGCACTTGCGAAATGGTCGCACGGTGAGTTTCGTGCAAAAGATGCGATCGTCACTCGGTTGAGCCCAGAGTTGGTCCCCGAAGACTACGACCAGATCACTGCGAAACAGTTGTACGACGAGCTAGCCAAAACTAGAATAACAACAGCCTCCGCACCGTATGAAACTGCTCTTGCCAAATTGTTAGAAACTAGATTCACTGCAACTGCAGATGAATACTGCGATGTGTTCCTTAAGCGGCTGCAAAGTGTTAACAATGCAGCTTCAGTTATGGCAGCTGCAGATGAATCAGCAATGGCAGAAGACTACAAAGTCCATAAAGGACAAGCAGCAGCTTTATTTGTTTTTGGCACAAAAGAGGTGGAGTGGCTTGACATCTGGAGAGGCACGAAGACTCGAACTCTAAAAAATACCCTTGCACCACTGGATTATATGATGTCCACACTGCGAACCGAGGCCGGAGTCCGAAGCCAAGCACCTAAAATCGCCATGATGGCTGCTCCACAACAACAAGATGTTAATAAACCAGATCCAGAAGCAACATGTAGGCTGTGCTGGCACAAGCATAAAAACAAGTATTGCTACAAGCAACATCCGGAATTGGCAGTTGGACCTAAAGCAGAAAAGTGGCTGAGTAAAGGAAAGGGCAAGGGTAAAGCAAAGGCATCCATCCAGGAGAATATCGAAGATGGTGAATCTGAATATTCAGAAAGTGTAAACATATCTGCAGCAGCTATAAGTGGAAATAAAATGCCTTTCATATATGATACCGGTGCATCGCACCACTTTGTGAGCATGAAATCTGCCTTTATTAACCTCCACGAGCGTATACATCCATTCAGATTTGACCAGGCTGTAGGAGCGATGGCTCTCACTAAGGAAGGAACAGCCCACATTAAGCTGGGAATATTCAGGCTAGACTTACACAATACTCTCTACTCCCCGAAATCATCATGCAATATAATCTCTGCTGGTAGACTAGAGCGACTTGGGGGCATAACTATTGACCCTGTCAAGAGGTTTCTGGTCCGTAAAAATAAAGGTCAACCTGACATGCCCATAGCGCGTATTATTCAAAAGAACGATGTATCATACATCTTACCTCTGGAAGGTGGAGGGGAAAGTGTAACCCAGCAAATAGCAGCGCCTGGAGTTGCAAGAGTGCCCAAGACAAATAATACTCAACGATGGCATCAACGGCTGGGGCATGTTGGACAAAAGATTCTCAAGAAAACCTCACAGTGTTCTATAGGTCTAGAGAATCTAGATACTTCAGATCTAAGTGTGTGTGAGACATGCCATCTGAGCAAAGCACAACGCTTTGTCTCCCGCCAACCGAGACTCATACCAAACAGTCCCCTAGATGAAATATTCTTAGACACAGTAGGCCCAATAGCTCCGTCACTTCTCGGTCATCAATATGCTGTTATCATAACTGATGCCAAAACCCGCATGAGATGGGCGCTAGCAATCCATACAAAGGATCAAATTGCAACAACGCTTATCCAGTGGATAAATACCATGCATCACCAGTACGGTAAGCGTATACGTATAATATTTAGGGATGGCGGCACGGAGTTTACGCGGACCAGGGCTTACTGTGAACAACATGGCATACAGACGCACACATCTGCACCTGATACACCAGAACAAAACGGACTGTCTGAAGCGGCAAATAAGGTGATTTTAAGAGTAGCACGATCTATGCTCATTGATGCTAAAATGCCGGCTAAATATTGGCCCTGGGCAGTCCAACATGCATGTTTTATTACAAATAGACTCTTTTGTCTCCGGACTAAGCAGGTTCCAATAATAGACTTTCTTAAGAGCCTCAAACAGCCATGCCCAGACAAGGTTGACTTTAATAACTTGCCACGATTTGGATGCCGGGCATATAAGCTGACTGACCCCAAACCAAGCAAATTTGAGCCGAGAGCATGTAAAGGCTGGTTCATTGGATTCCAAGTTAATACAGATAAGAATTTCATTATTCACCACCCACATTGGACACCGATTAATGGGCAGAAATGGAAAATTAGCTTCACACCTCATGCAACATTCAATGAGGATGTAATGTATGGTGATGAATGCGAAAGATCTGACCATCAACAAACTATTGATTATTGGGCAGGGGATAATTCTATCTTTGCTGAATCGACAACGTCAACACATCAATCACCTTCATGGGCACCGTCAGAAGAAATTACCCAACAAGAATTTCAGGGGGAGTACTGCTCACAGAGTTCAAGCCAGCCAAACTCAATAATTCCTGACGCTAATGATTCCCAGCTTGATTCATCAATAGTTCCTCGTGATGAAATTCAATCCAATCATCAGTCATCTAGATCCCATACACAAGATGAGGCAGTAACAAGCTCTCCTATGGAATGGCAGCGTGAATTGAACCAAGAATCCACGCAAGGACCTGTACAACAACGGGATTGTCAGGTAATCGGCCCAGTAGAAACGTCACAAGCAGCTCAACATCAGACTATTTTTAGAAATCATCAAGATATGCAGGGGGTACAAGAACAAACAGGAGACCAACAGCAAATCAGTCCGCCAAATACACAGCAAATTACTCAAAATTTGTCTGATCAAGAAGTTCACGGTCCTCTGACAACATATGAACGACCAGGATCTCCGGTTGGATTAAGTGATGTAATGGACTATGAACCAGATGATGAGTGGACTGAATATGATAAAATTATGACTGGATGGGATCCAGTTCCACCAATTGCTGGACAAAAGCGGCCACATTCACCAGAAGCTGAGACTACACAAACAAGAAGTGGTAGAAATGTTAAAAAGTTAAATTACTATCGTCTTCACCATGGTCTAGCAGTACAGCCTTATACTGATCCCAAAACATGGGAGGAGGCAATGACAAGTGGTGAGTCGCGACAGTGGAGGCAGGCAGCGCAACAGGAAATCAACTCCCTAAAGGAAACTGGAGCTATCCAGATCATTAAAAGATCACTTCTACCAAAAGGTCGCAGCCCAATGAAGTGCAAATGGGTTTTCAAGAAGAAGTTCCTCGCGGACGGAAGTATTGACAAATACAAGGCACGCTGTACAGCAAAAGGATTCACACAAAGACCAGGAATTGATTATCAAGAAACATTTGCCCCCACACCTAGACCTGGAACTGGAAGGATCATGTTAGTTGTAGCACATCAGCTTAACTGGCACAGATGTCAAGGTGATGTTCCAACAGCGTTTCTCAACCCTGATCTCAATATAGATCTATTCATGGAGATGCCGAAGGGTTTCGAAAGAGATGGTCATATCATACTCTTGCGCAAAGGTCTGTATGGTCTAAAGCAAGCTGCAGCGCTATGGTACGACGACGTCAAGGCTACCCTGGCATCACTGGGACTATTCCCAACAATTTCTGATGTGTGTTTGTATGCCAACCAAAGCAGGGATCTTTTTGTTGTGGTGCATGTCGATGATTTTCAGATATTAGGACCGGACATTGATAAAATAAACGATCTCATGCATGCACTGTACAAAAGGTACAAGCTTAAACCTGTCGAAACAAACCTATTTCTAGGAATAAACATAGATTACCCAGACAAAGATACGCTCAAACTAACACAGGGGCAATATGCCCGGACGCTCTTGAATAGACACGGGCTCTCTGATTGTAAACCCGCCAACAGACCTCTGGAGCAATTATTAGAGCCAAATGCCTCGCAATGCACACTCCAGACTAGAACTGAGTACAATTCAATTGTTGGGGGTCTTCAATATCTTTCAAATAACACCCGACCAGATATTGCCTTTGCAGTAAATCACCTTGCGCGTTTCTTGATAAATCCCTGCATGGAACACCTACAAGCAGCGCGTCGTGTGCTCCGATATATCGCAAAAGATCCCGATCAAGGTATTACTTTCACGAGGTCAAAGGAAAAACCAGTATTGGAAGCATATTCAGACGCAGACTTTGCCGCAGATCCATCCACCAGTCGCTCAACGTCTGGCACACTTCTCAGATTAGGAGAGGGGCCAATAATGTGGAGATCACATCTACAGCGTGAAGTTGTACTATCATCAACTGAAGCAGAATTTCTGGCTGCAACAGAGACTTGCCGTGAACTAAACTGGGTCAAGTCATTGCTTTGGGAATTGGGAATTCAAGATCAAATCGAAGGCATTAAAGGCACCAGTCTCTACGTGGACAACCAGTCTGCCATATCACTAACCAAAAATCATGATAACCACAGACGTACAAAGCATGTTGCACTACGAAATTTCTACTGTCGCAATCAATTTCAGGATGGGTCCATTGTTGTTATTTACGTGCCAACAACCAATCAACTGGCTGATGCGTTAACCAAGCACAAGTCACTAGTAACAATAAAATAAGTCTCAGTGGCACTCTATTGTTGGCTCACTCTTTTAGGCCATACTAAGGTCCATAATAGTTATCACCAACAGGGGGAGTGTTATGGTGTGCCAAGGGATTTGTCAGGAGCTAGCTTAGTAAATTAGCCGACCCATGTACATAGAATGTATAGAACCCACACATTCAATTAGATAGAAAAACTAAGTCTGCACACATTAGCTCATTGCTCCCATCTCACATATTCGTTCTCCTTGTACATCGCCAGTCACCTTTATTTGTCTATCAAGATATCTTCCGCAAGCTCATAACTATAACAAACAGGGAATGGACCTGCAAGATCTGAATGAATATATTCACCTTTATGTTTTGCTCGGAAAATAGATGGGGGTGGTTTATGGTGTACCGACTTCGAAGACATGCAAGCATCACAGTAAAAGTTTTCTGGTGGACTTGGTATAATACCAGAGTTTTGGATGAGCTTATCTGTCTTAGACATCATTGAAGGTGCTGAATGACAGAGAGCCTCATGCCAAAATTCAAAGGTAGAGCATGCAGTTTCATAACTATTGGCCATTTCCTTGATCACGGGTAACGGGCCATCGTAGTAAGCTTCCAACCATATTTTATTATTTTTATATATCTTCATCGTAGTACCATTATCTTGGAGCATGTATCCTTTGGATCTAGCCTTTTTCCAAGAAAACAGTGGTAGGGATAATTTGGGCACGTATAGTACATCATCAATTTTAAAAGTAGAAATATTTCCATTTGATAGTATACAATTTAATAGCACTGTTCCTTTTCCTTCAATCGATATCTTTTCATTTGAGCTTGACATTACATGACCCGCGCAAACTGAAAGTCGTTCGAATCGTTCTGGATAAGGACACATATGAGCTGTTGCACAGGTATCAAAATAGAAAGGATGATGACTTACCCCTTGAGGTCCACTGACAGCAGCATTTGCTCGTTCTTGGATATCCTTGGAGCCCTTATCTATGGATGAGTTTCTTTCTCGGAGCCTGACACAAGCGTTCCAAACATGTCCTCTATACTCCAACGGAAAGTGTCTCCTACAGAAGGAACATTCTTTCGGTTTAGAATCTTTAGGATGTTTAGATTTAATGACTTTATAGGGTCTTGATGCTTTGGAAGTGTCATTTTTCGGCCTCCTGTGATGCGTGACATGGGCTGAGTGAGAAGAGGATTGAATTGGAAATTCATGATCAAGATCTAGAAGACGCTGCTTAACTTCAGTGTAGGATAAATTATCCTTTGTCACCAAATTGTCAACGATATTCTTGTGATGTCGACTCAGACATGCCAGTATCATATCCCTCTTTATCTCATCATCATCCAAAAAATCAGCAATCTTTTGACGACTGAGACTAGAAGATTCTCGGGCTAAAGATGTAGTCCGAAAGTATTCGTTCTCATAAATGTCAATGAAAGAAGTCATCGTACCACTGGGATCGTATGTGCTCGAGAGCAACATCAAAGATCCAAGTTGATGAACCAATGTGAACTTATTGGTCCGATGAAATTCGGCACTCAAGTGGTTCCACATCAGATGGGGGTCTTGTAGTTTGAGAATTTTTCTCAGTATACTTGGAGACACCACCAAGATATATATATTAACAGCAATTGTAGACAATTCGCTGTATGCTTCCTGCTCTTCAAGGCAAGCATCTTCCTTTGGTTTCTTTCCATTCACAACGAGTTCAAAGAGCTTCTGACCTCTCCAGATTGCCTCCATCGTGATTGCCCATGACTCGTAGTTATCGTGTCCGACGAGTTGGGTGACATTAGAGAACGACATATTTCGAAGCGTGCAATTTAGTCGCTTTGCAAAGAATCTTTCGTTATCTTTATCAGATGTGGAGGAAATTGGGTTCGAAGGTAAGTTTGCCATTTTTCTGTTGAACTGTTAGATGATTGATTGGATAATAAAGAAAAGGGAAATTCTAGGATATTAATGCTTTTCTTTGGGCACCGGGTCATAACCTGTTATAATGGAAGTTGTGTAGAGAAGCTTAAGCTGTTAGGCTTCTGTTTAATATCACCTAGTGAAGCGAGTTGGGAGATTGAAGAGTCTGAAAACTATAGTGGAGAGTTGTTAATTAAACCCACTTAGTATCAGAGTGCTACTTAAACTAATTATTACAACTAAGCGAGGGACACGATTACTAGCTTATTGTGGATAATTGGGAGGCTGGTCAATGTATGAGTCATCATGAACCTGGCTAGAGAACTTATACCTTTCTACGTTCCATGTTAATGATACCCTTCATTACCATATAGCACCAATTTCAACACGACAGTCACTAGGAGATAAGCACAGCCTGTAACACAGTGCCGTACTGCCGTGCCGCACTACCGAGTTTGATGCCATGTACATGAGGTTCCGGGCACCGAAACCATGGATAGTCTGTGCGCCTAGCGCTATGCTGAGGAATAAAAGTCCGGACAATAACTAACAATACTAGAGGTAAGCATGAGATGGACACTGGAGAGAGAGAGGCACGTGGGAACAAATATAGTGGTAGCCAGTGGTAAAGGTGGTGCGAACATAAACTGAGGATATAGCGCCAGCGTATGAAGGGTACCGAACAGGCACGGGTAGTTGGTACAAATAGAGCACGAGGTAGTAGTTTAGAAGGGGGAGGAAAATCGACAAGTCTACATAGCTTTCTATCGCGCATACAGTATCGCCTACAGTGAAGCACAGGACAGTCGTAACCCACCGGTCACATTCACATAATGTTCATTGATATATTTGATCATCCGTGACCCATACCAGATTTTGCTAGCTAAGAGCCTCATACATGCCATACAAATGCCGACGCAAAGGTATTGTATTGGGTGGCGTCGCACATTAGCACATGACAAGTGGTTAACAGCGCCACTCGAATCAGGCCTAAGTTGACCAACATAAGCTACAGGGACCCATCGGCTTACCAGCCGTTACAGTGGCGCAGTCATTGGACAAGACAACATCGCTAGAACATCAGCTGCTTCATTTCCAGCGATTCCAAAATGTTCGCGACACCATCTAACGCTGACTGCTCCTGCTCTAGTACAGGATGCCCGTGTCCTATTTGTCTAACTAGCTGCTAGTTGCCGAAATTTTGCAAAATAACAAGAGCTTATTGTAGTTAGTATCAACAAGAGGTGTCGAAGAGCCACTTCTTGGTTACCTAGGCAGATAGTTACGTTGGTTGCATAAAATGCCATTGGATTATGGAGGACAGCTGCTAGACCCTCTGTTGCTCCAGATATTTCTGTGTCATATACTTCTGCTGAAGCACCTAGATGGATGGTTCTGCAGGCAATCTCATGAGTTGCGCCGCGTCAAATTGAGTTTCCGGCTCCTACTTGATTCTCGATCATAGCGTTGTTGGAGAAAACAAAGAGGTCCATCATGGATTGTTGGGCAAACCATTGAGTGAAAGAATCGACTCCTGTTGTTCGGCCAACAGCGCCTATCTTTTCCAAACATTCATCACGTCCAACTTCCCAATGGGGAGTGATGTTATCCTCGGAGAGCCCCCGGGAAATCCTTTCTCGAATCCCGTGCATTCTTGAAGAATTGCACCGTCTACAAAGAGAGTGTCTAGGATCTGCTACCGCAGTACGTAGGGCGAGGCGATCGTGTATGCGCTCAGGCCAGGCTTCTGCGGGCCCCTATCCTGTTTCACGAAGAGGAACAGCTATTGGTGTAGTACGGTATACAGGAAGTGCTGCGCGAGCAGCATGGTTCATTAATTGTTGGATCCGACAGACCAGTTCTTTCAGAGTTCCTTTGGAATACCATGTCTCAGCCCCGTAGAGCAAGGTCTCGAAAGCTGCGCCAAAAAGCGCTTGTCTCGTAAAGTATAGGGCTCCTTCCGCAGGTGACCCTCGAAAGACTTTTAATTTGGCTTGTAACAGCCAAGGATCTTCCGCGTACTTATCTGACATGTTCTCTAAATCGGAGGCTCCGAGCGAAGATAACCCCAAGCCAGCGTGTGTGGGCGTTTGGTGTGATCTCAATTCCGTCCGCAAATACGCTAGGCTCTAGTGGAGATCCGTGCTTTCGGTGGAAGTATTGTAGCTCCGTTTTTGAAACTTCAAGGGCGATGCCATTCTCACATCCCAAGGTGAGGTCCATTGATAACTGCGCCTGAAGTAACTCTACGCAGCGTGCGAGATTCGGCGCGGATGCTTTAAATGCAATGTCTTCTGCATAGCTGAAACTTTTTGGGGAGAGACGGAGCATATCTTCAATTGCCATTAGAAATAAGATAGGCGAAGCTGGGGACCCTTGTGGAAGTCCGCAGTGTATCTTGAACACCAGAGATATAGTTCTATCCAGCGTGATTATTGCCTCTCGCTCGGACATGAAAGAAGACACCCGTTGTACGACATTGAACGGCCATCCTTGGCCCCGTAGGCAGTGACACAAGCGGCCTTTTTGAATTCCATCAAATGCACGTTTGACATCTACAGTAACCATTCCGGCTACATGTTTTTTGGCCCAGACGTCCCGAATATCGCAAGACAATGCAGTTGTGAGATCGGTAGCTGATCTCCGTGGGACTGTGTTACACTGATCCCGAGACAGAATCTGATGTCTCAGCGCTAGGAAAGAAAGACGACGCGCCACAAGTCTCTCCAATCCCTTGCCAAGGCACGATAGAAGAGCGATCGGGCGGCATGATGTTGGGAGGGCTTGGTTACAGTTTCCCGGCTTTGGTATTATAACAACATTAGCCTTGTTAAATACGCTAGGGTGTATCCCCCGCTCATCACATTGGCAGAATATGGAGATTACTCGGGACCCGATCATGGCCAGGCAAGCCAAGCTACTGTGGCGGTAATATTGTCAGGCCCAGAAGCAGATGTCGGGACAGTGTAGCACGAGTTGTAGACCTTTACGTCTATCAGCGGAGACCATGCCATAGATCTTTTGTACACTTTAAGGATTGCATCATCAAAATCTGCTTGATGAAGATGACGGCTAAGAGGTGTTTCCTGGACAAGCTGTGCCTTTTCTGCTGGATGAAAGATCGGGCCCGATGGTCCCTCTACAGGAGGGGTGTGGTAGTGCGCCTCTCTTTTATACCAGCACGTGACTTGGTAGGCCTCTTTAGGATTTGAAACTTGCTCTACTTTCTTGTGCCAGAATACCCGTTTTTATTTCCTCACTACTATTCCAGAGGCACGTCGTTCAGAAGTTTCTGATAGATCCGTGCGCCGAGCTCTGCAAAAGTTTAAACTGGCTTGAGTGCATTCCTTACTCTTCCTCAAGATCTATTTGTTGGAAATATTGCGCAATGAAATTGGCGAAATATTTATGGAACGAAAGTAGAAGTTGACTAAAAGAGTGTCATGTTCGGATTGCAGTTGAAAGTGTGGAAAGTGTGCGCTACAAGTACAAGTGTAAGCAACACGTAGCCTAAGACACAGCATAAACGAGTGTGGGGCCCTCTGTTATAATAACGAGGTCATGAGGGGACAGATGAATACCTGAAATGGATGCAGATGATTATGGATGCGCGGATATAATTGATGTGGCTGTAGTGAGAAGATGTGTTGGAATGGACAGTAGTGAGATGGTTAATTCTCTATCTAACTGCGGAAGTATTGCTTCCTTATATATACATTCAGTACCCCAGTCCTGATCACGCACTCACCACAGGTGCTTCCTACTTCTGTCACAGTAACCACTTCCATAGCCCCTGACAATATCTCCTGTCATAACATACTATTGACACTGGTTGCTAGTGTGGAACTTCCAGGATTGTAGAGCTATACACCGTTGTCACATTGTATGCTGTTGCCACTCGGTAGCCATCAGAGTGATGAGCACCTCAGTCTAAATGCATTGGTCCACCAGGCAACGCTCGGACGTAAGGATGTTGCCAGAGTGATTAGGTACTTAGCTGTGCTATCAGTGCCCTAATCTCACCTAGCTTACTGCGGCCGAGTGTCTGAGTGCCGCGATGGTGGAAGCCCAATGAGGCTCGATTGGAGCTGACCCGAGATATTCACAACACCCTCTAGGCATAGAAAACCCCTCATTAATCTCCTTGAGCCCACGCCATACAGCCGCTCATATATCTAATAGGTAGCCTGAAGCGCTACCATATTACCCATTCCAACCTCTTCAACACACACAAGATCGTGTCGGGAACCTATACGAAATGGAGGGCCCGTACGTCCACAACACTCCATGTGTCCATTTCCAACACTATAGCCTCTGTCTGATTATAGTTCTGTATTTGTCGAATAATAGGACACAAGTTTTATTTGGATGTGTATAAAGCAAGGATACTGGAGTTTGGGCAGTAATGATGATTATGAAGATGTAATAACAAATAGGTAATGATTAGTAATAGCTTTAGAAGCATGTATGATGTGACGAGTGTTCAAGGTCACTAAGGCCCTGGCGCTCCATCACAAAGAAAGACAGACATGAATAAATGCAATAATCATTATTGAGATACCACAAATAAAGAATCCATAGGAAATATTCCGACACTGATCAGTCTTCGAATTCAGATCAGAATACCTGTGAAGAGAGATACAATTTGTTCAGTCCCTGTTAAAGGCCTCAGCATATATTGTATTTGCTAAGGAATATAGATTTTAATTGAACCCTGAGAAAGGCCATCAATTTTAAGCTTTTATTCAAGAAATCGACCCCTTATTAACCAAGGCCCTCGATTTGCGTCCATCATGCTTACACTCCACCCAGAATTTTAACCATTTCTATTCCGAAAAACCCAAGTTTTTGTTAGGTTTGTAGTCCTAAGAAAATGTCAGGCATTTCAAACATGAAACCAGAAACTTCCTCGCTTTCCAAACAGGAAGAAATCAATAATTTTATCAAGAAGACTCTCAAGGAATTTTCAACGTACAGTTTCAAAGACGATAATCTTTGGGAAGCATATCAAGATGAATTCAGCAATAAAACCCTTGATGATTTCCAGGCTGCTTCAAGGACAGTGTTGCAATCACTCAGAACATACCTACGTTCTCACGGTGTCTGGGTCAAATGGGACAGGCATACAACTATGGCAGTTTCCCTATTCAATACATTATCAGAAGAAAGCCCCACAGAATGGACTAGGGAAGACATAATGAACTCCAATGAAACTTTTGACTCGGTTAAGATTATCAATGTCATGAAAAATTCTCAAAACTATTCCGTTCAAACCAAGTTGGGAAACCCGCGGATGTCAACTCAGGAAGTACCAAAAAGGTCTCAATCTATTCATCCATCTACAGATCAAACCCCCCAAAAGAAACCCTCAGAGCTTTCAGCATATCCCATCACTGGCTATGGCAGAGAGTTATCAAACTTGGCAAAAATGTACGGGCCGGAGCTCAAATATCAGGGTGAAGGCAATAGCTTTGATTACAAGCTAAATATTTTTATGGAACTGTGCGAGAAGGCCCATGTACCCGAGCTCTTATACGCAAAGGCATATTCAATAATGCTCAGTGGCTCGGCACTAACACACTATTTTTCTGTAACATCCAATGGACACCGATCAAACTTCGACGAGCTATGCACTGCAACTAGAGATTATTTTGAAGGTCCAGAAACCAAAAGAACCAAGATTGCTAGATGGGAATCGCTTACTCTCCGCTTGGTCATAACTGAAAATATAGATAAAGGGAAGTCAACCTTGGAATGTTTACAAATGCTTTTTACCGAACTTTGTCACTTGCAACTTAGCTTCGATATAGAATATAGATCAGAAAAACATCTTCATACAAAGCTAATTAATGCCTGTCGCAGCTTCCCTGCCTGCCAGCTTGCATGCTTTAAACCAAGTAGTACCCTAATGGGACTTTTCAACGATCTCCAATCATCTATTTCAACTGTTGAGCTAAATGAAGGCGCCCAAACATCCCAATTGTTCACGGACCGCCGTTACTATAAACAAAACAGCCGAAGAAATGCTGAAACCTCGCGCTCAAATTCTCATTGGAGGTCTCATAAATCACTCGGGTCGTCTCAGAAAAGATGTTATGTTTGTAAACGCCCTGGTTGCTGGTCTCGAAATCATACTGTGTCAGAGCAAGAATCGGCAAAGAAAGGCTTCCAAAAACAGATGATGAGTCGAATCAATGATTGTACAGACCAGCTACTTGCACAATATGAAGGCGATCCAGAAGATCTTAGCACTAGCAAATCTGAACTTGATAACCAAATTGAAATGCTAGTTCTAGATACGACTCCACCCGCCGAGACTGATAAACTCGACGTACTTTACAATGAATCTTTTATAACCTCCTTTGGGACTATCCTGAACCCAAGAGAAACTGCGTTAAACCTCGCCGATCTCTCCTTCCAATATGCAATCACCGGAAATGATCCAACTACCCCAGCAATTGTCACCGAAGATGATCCATGTAATTATTTAACCTCCTCAAGGTACAATAGCTCTTGTTTTTATGGAATTATCATTGATACAGGTGCCTCAAAATACTCCACTGGTGGACTTAAGCAATTTCAGGCACTCCAAAGAATTGCCAATATCACAATTGACACCACAAAAGCAGGCGCCGTAAATGTTCAATTCGGCATTGGAAGCAGTTCCTCAATAGGAGCTATCAAATTGGATACGCCTATTGGAGTCATAGAATTCCACATTGTTAAAGCTGACACTCCTTTCCTACTCGCTCTTTCAGATATGGATAACTTAGGCGTTTATTATGATAATATTCAGAACCAGTTAATAACACCTAGTAAAAAGGATAAAGTAATACGGCGTTTTGGACATGCTTTTCTATTATGGGGAATTTTCTTACAATCATTAATATCTTCTTCCATTTTCATGAACCCTTGTTTCCTTACCGATACGGAATTACGAAGATTACACTGGCGTTTCGGCCACCCTTCGGCACAACGCCTCTATACTGTCTTACAAAGATCCGGTCATAACGATATACTAAAGGAACATATAGACCACTTAACTAAATTTTGTGACTATTGCCGAGAGCACAAGGGACCACCTCGACGCTTCAAGTTCAAGCTGCAGGATGACGACATCCAATTCAACCACTCTATCTTTGTCGACATAATGTATATTGACAATAACCCAGTCCTTCATGTTGTTGACGAAGAAACCAGATTCCAGGCTGCCCGATGGCTCCAGAATATCTCTGCAAAGCATATTTGGGATGCAATAAGAGCCTGCTGGATAGATGTGTACATTGGACCTCCTGACTATATTGTCACAGATGCCGGCACCAACTTCACTGCAAAAGAGTTTCACCAAAGCGCTGCTTCAATGGCGATTTCTGTCAAAAACGTACCTGTTGAGGCGCATTGGTCTATTGGCATAGTGGAGCGCTATCACTCTCTCACACGACGAGTGTATAAAATAATCTCTCAAGAACTAGCTGGAGCCAAGATTAATAAAGAATTTATGCTCCAAATGGCAATAAAAGCCATCAATGACACTGCTGGACCCAATGGCCTAGTTCCAACTCTCCTAGTTTTTGGAGCATACCGACAAATGACAACGTTAGACCCTCCCAATCCTTCAGTAATTCAACGCTCAATGGCTATCCAAAAAGCCACGAATGAGATAAGAAAATTTCGGGCAGAAAATCAAGTAAACAGTGCTTTGAATGAAAGAAATGGACCAAACGTTGACCAGTTCATAACTTGCCTGCTAACTCTGATGTCCTGGTGTGGAGAGAAGGAAATACAGGCCATCTTGGGGAGTGGCATGGTCCTTTCTGTTGGAAAATGAAGTATAATCCTATTAGTAACGATTACCTTCATTACGTAAGGGTTCCCAACGCAATCCCTACATCCACTATTTACACTCTGGTCCCATCTCCCCTGTAAGATTTGCACGAATAGATACTAGTGTGGCTCTACTTCTATGACAAGGGAAAACAGCGTAAATGATCGCCTACTATAACTTACTGATTTTTACCAAATATATTATCACGTCGTTTTTTATGGTCTTGATTGACATCTTTTTATATATAAACATATAATTAATTCACTCTTCTTCGCTCTGCTTTAAGTTATACTCTATCTCTTTCAACACTTTCAAATTAATAAATATAGAAAAGGAAACATGCAAAGTTCAGTTACCCTCAGGCCCAACAAGCTTTCGATCAACCTCGGTAAAACCTTACTTCCGTAACTCTATTGACGATCCTTCAAGTTTGCAAGAACAAACTAAAGAAAGAGAACATGGTGTAAATGAAGCAAATGACATGCCAGCTAGTATCCAAAGAACCCGCAGACCACCTGCCCGATTTTGTGACGAGCCAAGCTTATCTGCTTTTGTCAACAATACAGAACCTTTTCGGGCTACTTCTTTCCAAAAATCAAGACAAAAAGAAATAGACGGTTTACTCGAAAGAGGGTTGTTCATCAAAGTTTAACCCTCTGATATCCCACCTGAGATAAGAATTTTTTCTTCAAGGTTTGTTGATGAAATAAAACATCAAGGTACAGATAAAGCCTTCGAAAAATCTCGTCTGGTTGTACAAGCTTACAAAGACGAAAACAAACACTTTGTTCTTACTCAGGCTCCAACTATCCAAAGAGTCAGTCAACGAATCATTCTTTCTCTTGCAGCAATGCTTCCAGTGGACTTGTATCTTAGAGACATAACTCAAGCCTATGTCCAATCAGAAACCAATCTAAGTCACGACTTCTACATACGGGCACCAATGGAGTTAGGAGGCAGGGGGACTATTTTAAAGGTTATCAAACCGTTGTATGGCGTGCCAGAAGCAGGAAATCATTGGTTCTTCACTTATCATCAGCACCATACTGAAAGATTATTGTAAGGGGGCGGATCGGATGTAAGAAGGCGGATCGGATGTGAGAAGACGGATCAGATGTGAGAAGACGGATCAGATGTGAGAAGACGGATCGGAAGGAGATATCAGATCGTAGGTTAAGCTAAATCTACAAGAACGTCGCACAACCTCTAACAGGTGCGCGTAGCTCTTAATTTATACACGAATTACGGACTACTTCTAGCAGAATATGACGAGCTTCTGATAACCCCTTATTCCCCTTAACTATTACAAATAACACCTGATAAACCACAGAGATGTAGCGGGTTAAGTAAGGTGATTATGTAATTAGAACTAGTCGCGCGCTGGTCGTGTATTTACGCGTTGTAGATAGAGAATAAGAGAGCACTTGCGACCTCCCACAGCTCCGAACCCAAACGTATTTCTGGTGACCTACACAGGGAACTCTGGAGTGTTAGTGTACATAGGCCGTAAGCAACGAAATTAGATAACGCCCACTTTTCCACACGCTGTAAAACGATATTTCGTGAAAAACATCTTGAGGACTTGTGGCGAGATTCCAGGAGCAACCTGCAACATACCATCGAATTGTCAATTGAATCACTTGACTCACGGAAACACAGATTTCTTCTCCCAGAGAATTAGCGATCATAATTCCCTCCTTTGGTGCAGAATATCATCTCTTGCAAAGACCCTTCATCAGCATAGTACGGTTTACGAAATTAGGAACACATCTTCGCACAACTTAGATCAATCCTTGGACCGTCATTTCGAACAATAATCTAACGGCATATAGGACTCCTGTTTGAGATAAACGACACGAAATCTGAGAGACGACAGATTTTATTATTTTTCTAAAGATTTTTCTCTCTCCTATATTTTTTTTTTTGTACTTTCTATTTGTCCTGGCCAACTTTCGAAGGACACGCTCATCAAAGATTGCTAGCATTGATAGCTCATCGGAATCATCTGAGGATTTTTTTAATTCTGTAGAAGCTACTGAGTTTAATTTAAGGATCCGGGAACTGCCCATCCAACCTACCAAGCCACACCATTTTTGTCCTCAATCTCTTGAGAATATACTCCACAGAGTTCCAAATATGAATACTAAAATGGCCACAGTTAACATAGATTTTGTCGAGGCGTTCAATGGCACGCGGACTGAGCGATTTTTCCGCCTACTTCATGACGCTTTCGATGAATCTGGTGTTGAATGGACACCTGCACAATTTGTCAAGGCAATCGATAGAAAGAGTAGAGGCGCAGCTTTAGACACGCTAGAACGAGACGCGAGATGCTGTCAACTGATGAAAGACGCTAGAGATCCACTAAAAGCTATCTCGATAGAAGACATCAGATACATTGAGCTCCACTTATTGAAGCATTTTCCAGCCAGTGAAGTGAAGAAAGTGGTTCCGGATGAACTTCTTGAGGATCTAGCTCAATATCAGGACGAAAAACTCGAAGCCTACTCTCTTCGGGCCTTCGACATTCTCCTAGCATTTGATGTTACAGACGGCACAAAAAAGAGTCAAGCAGAGAACTACATTTTGAAGAAGATTATAAATACCTTTGGTAAAGGATTATATAACAGTATTCTCAGAGATGAAGTTCGCAGCAGTCGTGACTGGTTCATGTGTGATACGCTATCTGCAGCGACTCAGGTCGTTCAAGCAACTAGCAAGTTCTTGGAAGCGAGGGCAGAAGCAGAGAAGGAAACAACAAGGTTCCGAAAACTTGATATCCTCGAAAGATTGGAGCAAGGAATACTCCCACAACCAGAATATGACGCTTATCGTGTCTCACTCGGGAAGCCGAAGCAGCAAATCCCTAGCCCGTACAATTCTGCGATTTCTAGAGCCGTCCGGCTGACCCCACCACCTCAGCAAGCGTTGCTAGAGCACAAAGTTCCGGCCCAATATAATATAGCACAAGCTCCATTGAGAAACCAAGATACCATTCCAGAATTGTTCCCCAAAGACCAGCAGCTACCAGATCCAAGTACTTCCCGCCATCCTTGATAAACGGCCAGCGAGTGTATAACGGAGAAACTTGTTGCTATAAGTGTGGACAATTCGAAGGAGTCGGTGTGCATCTAGGAAAACAATGCAGGAACCAACCAATGTCGCACTGGGAACAAGCATGCATCAGAAAGTTACGAGATCCTCGGAATTCCCGTACCATAGGCTTGTTTATGGTTGAGATAGCCCAAAACGAGAAGTTACGGAAGCAAGCAATATCGGGAATGCAGGAGGTGAATAAGTCGAGTCTTGGATACGAAGATAGGCAATCTCAGCAGAGTCAACCCCAAGCATCCTCAGGAACCGGCACAAATGAAGTCCCAATTGTCCCTCGACAGATGACTTGGGAAGATTTGAGACGAGTTAGAGGAGACCAGATAGATGTCAAAGCAGTGCAGATGAAGAAGAAGTCGAAACCCAGAAAGTTTGATGCTAAGTCAACAGTATTTACCTCGGAATTACCGATGAATTACGACTCGAGCTTTTCAGACATAGAATCAGATATAGAATCAGAGGCAAATCTAGAAGCTTTTCCCGTAAGAGCGAAAGCCGTAGTTCCTAAAGGAGACCAAGACACAGGTAGGGTTACAAGATATGGTGGTAGAAAAAGGGTCGCTGTGACGCATAGTATTGGCTCGTCAGAGGACCAACATGCTAATGCGACGCCCGAATCAGATGGCCGACGTCGGAAGACTCCAGCTAAGGTCCGAGATATAGCAGCCCCAAAATCTCATTGTAGGCGTAAGGAAGAGCCTCCTGTTGTCCCTCCAATCATAGAGGTAGATCAAGATAAGAAAACTCCACACATTTTAAGCAAGCCAGATGTACCTAGATTACAAAAGGATTCACAATTTCCTGGAAAAAAAGTAACAAACGGTCGAGTTCTTAAAGTGGTGAAGAAAAATTTGAATGCATTGAAAGAGATAGCGGGTAGAAAGGGATGCGGGCCATTGGACTACACACAGTGGGCACGACTTTTTCGAATGGAAATTAGCTTACTAGATCTGCTGCAATGTTCGCCCAATTTCGCAAAGCATGTCAAGAAAATGTCGACAAGGGTAAATACAAAGAGAGAACCGGTCAAAAGACAGAAGCGCTATCAGGCTACGGTTGAAACCGAAGATGAGTTAGATGTTCTAATAGAAACAGCATTAGTTGACTTTCACTGCATGCTAAATCGAGTTGCATCCGCGATGGAATACCCAATGTTAAATAGTATATCGTCGTCCAACAAACCGTTTCGAGTTCCTGGAGTCATTTATATCAATGTGAAGGGACAATTAGTTGCTTTAGAGCTTCCCAAACACATCTGCCAAGCTGACCAAGGTTCCGACATCAACCTAATCTCACCCTACTTAGTTGATTACCTACAGTTAGAAAAACTCCCTCTAGCACCACCAGGAAGTAAGCCAGGACTTCAGATGAACACTGCGGACGGTAACTCGACTAGTATGAAGTCATATGTTAAGGCTAAAATCACAGTTATGGGTATCACGAGACTAGTCGAACTGTTTGTGCGACCTGACCGTAACATCAAGTCTAAAGACAAGAATATCCTTCTTGGCCTTCCTTGGCTATGGTCGGTAGATGCATTTTTTGGAATCCGAGAGTCTTTCATGTTGATAGGAGACCAGAAGTTTGGAGAAGTTCAAGTATTTATTCAGGGGCCCAAGTTGAACCAAGACGTAGACCAAAAGCTGCTTCTGGTGCCACAGAAGAAAACCTCGTCATCACATAGAATCGAAAATTCCCTTGAAGATCTAACATTAAAGAAAGACAAAATTTCCTCCCCATCTTCT
This sequence comes from Blumeria hordei DH14, assembly GCA_900239735.1. NCBI lineage: Eukaryota > Fungi > Ascomycota > Leotiomycetes > Helotiales > Erysiphaceae > Blumeria > Blumeria hordei. The sequence goes on along the minus strand of OENG01000032.1, from coordinate 268,359 downwards.
TCCAAAGAATCACATTTATCGGAAGAAGATTACGATTCAATCAGTTCTGAAAGCACAGACGAGGCCGAAACAGATACTACTGAGGAAATAACGAATCAATACGATACGGAGTATGATAGCGAAACTAGTTCGGGAAACTGAAGCGTCGTCGGCATGACGTAAAAGTGCCAAACTCTGCGGCTTACCGAAGAATAAGCACATTAAAAGTGGCGAAAATTGGCATTGGTATGAGTGAAGAGAACAGGATGAATTCTAAGGGTGACATTGGTAGGGTCAGTCCTAGAGGCGATGATGAAAACATGGGTGGTGGAGAAATGGCTGATACTAATGTTGGATTCAGGAAATTGGTGGACGAAGGAGATCAAAAGGGTATTGATACGATACCTAATGGCGTAAAAGAAGACAATGGAAAGCAATTGACAGAAAAAAAAATTGGGAGAACTTGGAGGAAGATCCTTGACAAGAAGGCGACATGCACGCAATCGGAGGATTTTAATAGAGTTCCCAAGAAACACCCAATTGACTGTCTCGCAACTTCTCACCAACACCTCCCTGATGATGGAACCCCAAACACGCCTAGAGGCCCTGATGGATACCCGTTACGAAGACCAGTCAGAAGAACTCTATCGACAGCACCAGATATTGTTATCGAACAGTGGTTTTCAAAATCTGGTATACATGTTGGCCCACTACTCACTCCTGATCTACGACCACGTCTAACACGTCTCATGTATACCTACCGAGACCTCAATGCAATAGAACTGAAAGAAATGCCTGCTACAGACCTTTACGTCCATTGCTGCCGTCTCCAACCAAATTGTCCACCCTGGAAGGACTTCTCTAAGCGTCGTCAAACACCACAGCAGGAATATTGGCTTGTCAAGACAATTCAAGAAGGAATGTCCTGTGGAATGTACGAACGTCCAGTCCTAGCAAATCACGTATTCTCAGATTGGAATGCGGTTGCGGTAATATTACCGAAAGAGAAGGATCCAGAGAAGAGGAATGATCCGATGGCAGAAATGAGAATCACGTTCGATTATAGCCATGTCAAGGAAAACATGCCCGGCTCGTTTATGGAGTTGATGACGGAAATTCACGATTATTTGGCATTTCCAGGGCATGAATGTTTCTTACAGTTTGACATAAAGAACGCGTACTGGAGTATTGTCCTACACCCACAAGACCGATTTATCTACGCCTTCTACGTCAGCACTATCGGACAAGTACAACCGACAAGGATGCCTCAAGGCACCAAGTCAGCCAGATACACCATGAACGAGTTCATGCTAATATTTTTGGGCTACATTCCACCTTTACCGCGAGAACATCAATCGTCAGGATTTACAGGAGAATTTCCATCGCTCCTGCATCCCTTCCACGAAGGAGATACAGCGTCTTGTCGTAACTATATGGACGACATATTTAGTGGTTTCAGATCACCAGTCGAAGCATTAGACTGGATGGAAGAGCACTTCTTACCTCGTGTAGAGTGGGCACGGATTCGATTATCGTTTAAAAAGCTCCGACTATTTATGACGGAAATTTTAGCTCTAGGGGTTACTTTCAAGACAAATGGCATCATGGAAACAACCAAAACTAGAGCAGATAGAATTCGAAAGTTCCCTCCACCGATTAGTGGAAAATCAGATGTACGAAAATTTCTGGGCATAATCCAAATGACTCGTAGATGGGTTAAAGACTTTGCAGCAATATCTAGACCCTTGACGCGACTTACCGGAAATGTCGACTTCAAATGGGAATCAACTGAGCAACTCTCGTTTGAACTACTTCGGAAGACATGCTCTGACGTAGTAGAGACGCATGGATTAGATCCTTATTCGCCAATCCATCTCTACACAGACGTGAGCGCCTTCGCAGCCGGATGCCATATTACCCAAATGCAGTTGAAAAAGGGCGAGCATAGCGGCAGGAAAGTGGAATATCCACTGCTGTATGACTCATTCCTACTCAATAAAGCTGAGAGAAACTATGGAACATACAAACGAGAATTGTTCGGCATGGTATCGTTTGCACGTAAATACTATTACATGCTTATGACCGATTCACCTTCAATAATTTGGACAGACCATAAGCCATTGACATTTTTCCTTGAAACCCCCTAGTTTATGGAATCTACAGTCGGTGGGCATTAGAACTTGGAGCATTAAATGTCGAGATCAGATACATCGAGGGTTCTAAGAATAAAGTTGCAGATGCACTCTCACGGACAATATTCCCAGATCCTGAGTGTGAAAAAGACCATCTTTTAGACTCACTAGGGGATATTATCGAAGATCAGGATGGTAAGCCTAAGTGGATATGGAAAGACGGGAAGGGAGGATATGAAGAACTTCTACGACTGCGCAAGATCCAGGAAGATGATGCCACCAACCTCGATTCGAAATCGGTTGAGTACTCAGCAATTCGTCCGCATAAGGATAGCTTCGAAGAACAGTTAGATGCTCTTGCTACACAAATGGAAGAAAAAGAAACATATTCGAAATATCAAGATTCGGAGTGGTACCGAGACGTCTGGATTGCACTCACAAGGGCCTCCTACCCTTCGAACTTCGATCGAGTACAGGTTACTAGATTAAAGCGACGTTGCAATAATTTTGAGGTGATCGGGGACGATCTATTTTTTCGGATAAGAGGGGTGCGGAAGAAGTGTGTAACACTCCAAGAAGTCTCGGAAGTAATTCGACACGCTCATGATAAGGAAGGTCACTGGAAACACGCAATTACCATGAAGAAGCTGCGAAAGTACTACTGGCCAAATATGGCAAACGATGTTAGGAATTACATCCTTGGGTGTATGAAGTGCGCTCAGCATGGAAATGCACAACGGACGCAAACTCAGTCACCAACGGTCATTGACGAACCAAATGTCCTCTGGGGAATGGACTATATCGGGCCGTTTCCAAAAACAGCCGTCACAATGGACGAGGCATTGAAGTGCATGTGGCCACAGCTTCACAAGTCTAAATTTCAAGTAACGATTCAGGACCCTAACCCACTCGTAACCCAATCTACGAACGATTACGGATTTGTAAACTTCACGCATATACTTTTGGTAATAGACTACTTTGATCGATTCGTATGGGCATTCCCAACGATCACCGATAGCCAAGATGAGACGATTCGCTGCCTTGCATGGCTGATCAGTCAGGAAGGAGCTCCTGTGGCAACGTATCAAGACACAGGAGGGCATTTTGGAAAGAGGACAGCCAATTTTCTGAAAGCTCACAGTACGGAGTCTATCTCCTCCCCGGTAGCATCTAAAAAAGCAACTGGAATGGTAGAGAAAGCCAACGATATCTTGCAGATTACTATGAAACTAATCACCAGAGATCCGCATTGCTGGCCATGGAGAATACAGCAAGCAGTCTTCGAGGGAAATCGGCGCCAGATCAGCTACTTGGGCTACTCGCCATTTGAGATTCGAAGAGGATATCAACCCCATCAGCGTTGGAACAAAAGTATCACCTCCCCGAACGAAATGTCACTCTAGATACTTTAAAAAATGAAATCGACAGCTTTATGGAAATCTCCGAGGATAACCATGCGAGTGCAGTAGACCTATTCGTGCAGAATAGGGAAATTGTAAGGGATTCAATCATAGACAAGACGAACTGGCGAAAGCAAGTCCAGAAGGAGCGACATGATAGAGGAGTCCGTGTACAAACTTTCAGACCCGGAGATTATGTGATGCTGTATGATGGAAAATCTGCGAAGAAGAAACTTCATCCAGCATATCGAGGACCCTTTGTTGTGGCTGGTCATGGTGGCTCCCATGGAAAATCCTACCTTCTAAGACAGGTTAATGGAAAGGCTATCCCGAGAACCTATTATGGGGACCACCTCAAGTTATTCAAACTTAGGGAAAGTCATTTAATCACTGGTCGAGAAGAAAAAGTACCTTTCTATCAGAACCTCCGTGCAGGAACAGCAAGTCATAAACTACCTGCAGCCGTCGGAAACGGGGACTCAGAATGGAGTGCAGACAACTGATTGCTGCTACGGGACTTATAATGGGATTTTATAACTGACTTTGTGAAATGGAGTTATGTTCGATGTTTAAATCTTACCATTACATGATCACTTTCATTGTCTGGAGATAGTTATGGATCGGCTGATAACCCTGAAGTCCATCGTGGTATTCAGAGCATGGGTTTTATTCACCACGTCGAAGGAAGTTCTATAATCTCTTAAGTAGTTAGACAAACTCTCAGAGCGAAAACAAAAGGGATAACAGTACTCGAGCTACCTGCGCACTGTCGAGGACGACAAGTTGCTGCTACGGGACTAGAGATGTAGCGGGTTAAGTAAGGTGATTATGTAATTAGAACTAGTCGCGCGCTGGTCGTGTATTTACGCGTTGTAGATAGAGAATAAGAGAGCACTTGCGACCTCCCACAGCTCCGAACCCAAACGTATTTCTACCACCTGTTCTGATCTGCACTCAATTATACTATTGAACCATACCCATTACATCAAGTTGGGCGATCAAGATCGTCCATAAGATGATGATCCGACCTAGCTGAATAGGAACACTGACAATTATCCTTGAAACAATCGACATTCGACCCTTGTCTCCTCTACAGAAACAAATGTGATGAAGGTTTTGGTGTTGTTGGAATACAGACTGATGATACCCTATTTATAGCCAATAAATTATTCGCTGGCAAAGAACAACTTCAACTCGACAAGGCTAAATTTGCAGCGAAAGAACGGAAAATACTTACTGAATCCGCGCCCATTAATTTCAACGGCGGACACATCAGCAGAGATAGTGGCTCGCGCTCTATTAACTTAATGCAGGAGCTTCCATGCAGAAATTTAAAACCTGTTCACAGTGAGCCAATTGATATTTACGGTTCTAGAAATAAGTCCAGAACCAGCGTCTTGACAAAAGATCAATTTATTTCGCAACGAGCGCGAGGAGCATATATTGCGAGTGTGTGTCAGCCAGAAGCCTCTTTCGACCTTTCTTATGCTGCTCAAACCATGGATCCCGACAGCAATAGCATTAAGAAGCTAAATAAAAGGGTTTTGTGGCAAATCAAAAACCAGAACGGAGGGCTAAAGTTTGTGCCACTGGACAAAAACTCTCTGCAACTACTTGTCTTTACAGATTCTTCTTTTGCCAACAACAATGACTTTTCCTCTCAAATTGGCTTCGTAATTGTGCTCAAAGACCGTCATAATAAAGCAAACATTCTACACTGGTCTTCTATAAAATGTAAAAGAGTAACAAGAAGCGTACTAGTAGCGGAACTGTATGGAATGGTGCATGGATTTGATTATGGCGCAGCCATCAAATCAACCCTTGATAAGATTCTACACACAAAAGTGCCACTAATTCTATGTACAGATTCTAAATTTCTAAATGAGTGCTTATTAAAGCTGGGTACAACCCGTGAAAAGAGATTAATGGTTGATGTAATGTGCCTCTGTCAATCTTACCAAAGACGGGAAATAGCTCAAGTACGCTGGATCAAGGGCGATAGTAATCCAGCAGATGCGATGACAAAGTCAGATTGCTGCAATGCTTTGAAACGTCTTTTCGATCTTAACACTATTATAGTCGAGGAAAACGAATGGGTGGAAAGGGTTTAATATATTTCCCATTGCAGATTATATTTTCAAAAACATCAAGTATAAAAAGGAACTTCAATTTGTTTTCATTTATTTATCTGTTTTGCCAGTGTCAAATAATAGGACACAAGTTTTATTTAGATGTGTATAAAGCAAGGATACCGGAGTTTGGGCAGTAATAATGATTATGAACATGTAATAACAAATGGGTAATAATTAGTAATAGCTTTAGAAGCATGTATCATGTGACGAGTGTTCAAGGTCACTAAGGCCCTGGCGCTCCATCACAAAGAAAGATAGACTCGAATAATTGCAATTATTGTTATTGAGATACCACAAATAAAGAATCCATAGGAAATATTCCGACAGTATTATATCACTTGACTTATTTTCATAACATTTCGTGATATAGAAAAGCGCTGGGAATAATAAATTGGCTCCCCAATGTAATTATTAGTTGTTACTTACAAGCGAGGGAGTTAGACAGAAATTAATTAATACTGTAAACGTTATTGGCTCAATCTAGTATTGTAACTAATCACTAAGGTTCTCTACTTTGTACAAACAGGGAGAGCGCCATCCCTATGTATTTGCGCGCTCGGATCATTTGCAACACCTGCATAACTCCCAGACCTTGACCCCTGACTCCATAATCCTCATGTCATACAACTATATTACTAGAGCTGGTTATGCACAGATATGCATCTGCTCACACGCCCTCTCAGCTCTATTACTAAATCAGTTTTGTTTATTGTAGAGTCCCAAATGCTTGACGAAACTATGAAATGATGCGGCATCCAATGGCTTTGTAAACCCGTCCGCAGGATTATCCTTCGAGGCTATTTGTCGTACTTCGATGTGCTTATCCCGAGCTTCCTGTGACGCGTAGTGATACTCTACCCGTACATGTCGTCGACCAGATGTCATACCGTCATTAGATACCCATTTGATCGCACCAGTGTTATCCTCTAGGACAGGTATTGGACCTGGAGGCATCTGGTCTAATTCCGTGAGAAAGCTACGGACCCAAGCACAATCTTTGACTGCCTCAAATATAGCGGCATACTCCGCTTCACAAGTTAGCGTTGATACTGTGGTCTGTAGCTTTGATCTCCAGATTACGGGACTACCTGCCATGAATATAACGTAACCAGTTGTTGATTTTGCCGAGTCATGGTCGTCAGCGAAACTAGCGTCTACAGCACAGTGTAGCCCGTAAGATCCATATTCGATCAGATGCCGATGTTTTCTCTCGTAGAGAATACCCATGTTTGGACGACTAGAAAGGTATTGTGGAACTCTTAACATATGTTGATAGTGCTGGGGCGATGGATTACACATGTATCGCGCCATCTGTGACGTTGCTTGAGAGATATCGCAGCGCAGCATGCAGGAGGCAAAGTTATATTTTCCAACAAGGCGCTGAAAATTAAATAATTCGGAGTTAGTTGCTTTCCCAGTGTACTTTTTCATGTCTACCTTACATCCGACTGATAGAGGCGTCTCTACCTTTCTTTCTGATTTTACTCCGAGGTCATCCAGTGACCTTTCAATGTACTGGCTTAGATCTAACAGTACGCTCCCTGTAGGGGACGACCTACTTATCTTTACACCAAGAAACCAATTCGCATCACCAAGATCGTGAAGTGGGACGTCTTTGTTTAGGGCAGCAGACAATGATTCTAGCTCGACTTTCTTTGGTCCGATGAGTAAAAAATCATCAACATAGGATGCAACAATTATTCCACTATCTTTGTTGCGGTAAATGGCATTGTCGGAGATCAAAGAAGAGAAGCCCTTATCTGACATGATATTCCTAACTTTTTCTTGCCAGCATGCTCCAGATTGCTTGAGACCATATAGCGGTTTTTTCAGTTCAATGATGGAATCTAGCCTGTACTCATGTCTCTTTGCAAGCTCTGGCTTCTCAATAAAGAATTCGTTTAAGTATGGAAACTGCTCCATAAATATGGACTCTTTTAGTTCACCAGCGAGGTAGGCGGAAATGAAGTCTGCCTGTAGGATATGCCACGAGTTCAGGGCTGCTAATGCCATTAGAATTCTCCAGCTTGCTGACCTGGCTGTTGTTGCAATTGTTTCGTTAAAGTCTATACCTTTTGTTTGGGTGAAGCCTCTTGCAACTATTCTACCCTTATATTTCTCTAGTTCACCAGAAGATTTATATTTCTTCTTCAAAACCCACTTTGACGTCACAAGGTGCCCTCTGTGTTCTGCTGGTAGCCTAGGAACAAAGTGGAAAGTACCCCTATTAAGACATTCTTCGATTTCTTTGAACATGGCGTTGAGCCACTCATTCCTTTCAGGCCCTTTCATCGCGACTTTAAGGCTAGGTTCATCTGGAGATGGCGCTTGAAAGTATCGGGAGATATTTGCTGAATTCACTGCCATCCGGAACAAATGGTCCCCACCATCTTGAAGGCTATACAGTGATTTGTCAATGGACCTGTAGATTGCCAAGTGGATACTCATTTCATGGTCTTTTGTGGTCGTCAAATCACTGTTTTCGTCTTCATGAAGGGGAGCCCCAGCATTATTGCTTTCGCCCTCTTGACTTAATATCATGGACAGATCAAAGTCGACTTCTAATGGCGCATTTAAAACCAACAACTGTTGTTCTTCATATGGTCTTTGAATGGTCCGCTTCGGGCGTCCACGCCCTCTGGGAAGCAGAGGATGAATTGGAGATTCGGGCAACCGGTTATAATCCTCATTCCTGGCATAGTCCATTTTTCTACATTTTAGACGATCTTGAACTGCCCGTGGTAATGACCTGACGATTTGCCTTGGGTCTGGCGCCCACCCATGATTAGGACCAACACTTTCGTACGCTGTGACATTGGGTGACACTAGAAATCGGCCTCCATCGAGCAGCCAGACAAGTTTATTTGTGCGCCCCCTGTAGCCAAGGAAAACACTTTTAGTCCCATTCGCATCAAGTTTCTCACTAGTGACACGGTGCGATGATTCAACATGAGTTATGCACAGTGACCCGGGAATCCAAAGATGGCTAATATCAGTCGAAGCTTTAGTTGGGTCCATTACAGTCCAGTACAATTGCCAAGGTGTTTTATGGTCTTTAGTGGAAGATTGTGAAGTGCAATTAAGGGTATAGCATGTCATTTCAAGCATACGATTCCAAAATACCGATGGCACTTTCATTTGGATAGCACAACACCGAGCAGCGTCCTGAAGGAAGCGAATCCCGCGTTCTGACACACCATTTTGATGCTGGTTGTTTGGTGCAGATACTATGACCTCAATCCCTTGATCTGCCGCAAAGCTCTCAAAAGTGGTCAATCCCCAATCTCTTCCTCCATCTATGGTCACTTGCTTAACCTTTAATCCATGATGGCTTAGTTCATGATTGGCTTCGGAAAGGATCTTCTTTAGTTCTACGGCTGCTTCGCTTTTCTGTTTCATAGCACGGAAAATTCGGTATCTAGACAAGTCCTCAGTAGTTAAGCAAAAGTATCCATAACCTTCCATACTAAGAGGATTAAGGGTTCCCACGTCACAGTGCCATCCTTCACCCACATTTTTCATTGGTGATTTTCTAGCGTTGGTAGTGTACTTAAGGGATTTCCCCATGTCACACGCCTCACAGGGGAGTGATTCAACGTCAGAGATTTGTAATTCTATACCTATGGTATTCTTAATTGTCCATCGCATTCTTTCTGCGCTAGGGTGGCAAAGCCTCCTATGCCATAGAATTAACCGTCTCATAACGTCATCAGACATTTTAAATACACCATTACTCCAGCAGGAATTCAAAGAAGTTTTCAGGTGACAGATTTCGGCAGGGTCAGGAGTTTTTGAACATGAATGAGAATTTTCTGGAGGCTCTGATATCTGGCTGACAACTTTCTTGGGCGCCATAATTTTTAGGGGCTCATGTTCATCATGAAGCCAGAGGAAAAATCCACGCCGTTCCGGATTGATATATGTGAGTGTGTTTCCGTTGGGATCAATCATTTTGTTACCTTGAAGTTGGCCGCCACTTCGATAAAACCGTTCTCCACTAATGATATTTAGTGGGAATACTTTGATGCAAACAACATATTTTAGACTCATTGTTGTTTTCGTAGATCTCGGTCCTTTCAACGAGAGCCAAGCCTCACCCACACACTCTGCATATACTACTCCATTTCCCGTCTGTATTGGAAACTGAGTGGCTCCTAATTCAACAATCGTACCAGGTTTGAGGTTGCGTCGATTGTTTGTAGCATCTATATCAGCCCCCGTATCAAACAGCCACCTATTCTTTGTTTCGTTATTACTACTTGCACTGAGAATCTGTTGGGAAAGGTGAATCTCACCAACTATTTCTTCGGCGCAAATATCATTAATGTCTTTAACGTTTTGATTCCGACGTCGTGCCATTTCTGTATCGTAAAATTTGACCAAGTTATCGAATGCATATTGATTAACCTGGGTGGCATGCGAATTAAAGTCAATTTCCTCGTCTGAGACTTTACAATATTCTGCCGCAAGAACGGGTGGTGGTCCTAGACCTTTAGGGGTTCTTTTCGAAAAGTCTTTCCTTGAATTGGATTCTTTGTCTTTCTCGGGACATTCTCTTGAAGTGTGACCTTCTTCATTGCAGTTCCAGCATCGAAATTTTCCATCAGGGCCAATTCCTTTGAACTTCTGGGCTATTTGTCGACGGGGCTTATATCTGTGATCTTGCGCGTTGTTAACTGTGCCAATTTTCCTGTTGATACTATTGGAAATAGTCGAATCATGAATCTGGCCAACAAGATGATGGTGATGCGAGATGAAGTCCTGTATCAATTTTTCTGCAGTCCAAGGTTGAAACCGAGCAACGGTTGACGTTAATTCGTGCCACCTTCTAGCTTTAGTTTTAACTGCGTTTTTGAAAATAGATGTAAGTTGTCTCGGTCCTAATTGTCCACCAGCAGACTGATAGTCTCTGACCAATGACTTGAACTTAGAGACGAATAGAATGGGACAACCACCTTCATAGCGTAAATCTGATAGATCACTGTACAAAGCATCTTCTTGAATCTCACCTGATTGACGATAAATGGAATCATAAAGATCAAGAATAGCTGTTCCGACCTTCATGCCGTCAACGATTGCTGAAACATCTGCTTCTGAAGTCCGCTGAATTAGTGCTGCAATTTTCAATTCATCCAGCGTTGTTAATTCAGTTCCTACTTCATAGCCTATACTCTCCAGTTGTAAAGTTATGGCAGACTTATAGGATCCCCAATTAGACATGCCTTTTAGGAACATAGAGTGATGGGGGTTCCACTCAAGTGACTTCCAGTCAAGTGTGGTTTTTCTGCCGAACCCTCGAGAATCAGAAGCTGCAGACTTTCCGTATCCCACACCAAGCCAGTCACTACTTCCTCGTGCGGGTGGCATGTTGATTGATTCAATATTTTCAACATCAGTCCTCTCGGTGGACTTCATTTTGCCCTTCCCCTTGAATTCAACTTTTGGGGGTGGTAACATGGAATCGTTTTCGTATTCTCGAAACAAAGTATTCCGCTTCAGCGGCGGTCTCATACTTTCACTGCGTCCTCTTACCTTTGTAAGATCGGCATTTTCTTTTGTTGGGCCAAATAGGCTTTCAACGTTTCCGGATTGCTCAGCACCTCCGGCCTGAGCTATAACTTCGCGGTCAGCCTTTGATAATCCAAATGCTGATGAAGACATCCTGGTATATACTCTCGTTACGTCAGAGTACTAGAATCGGAGAGACAACTTATGAGTAGTAGGCCAACTGCAAATCTTTCGAAGTGATCCTGTGAGATAACTATACTGTAATGCTGAGTGCGAAGCGTGCCAGAAGTAATGTATGTGTATCGTCAATGAATTTTCAACTAAATAATGCTACCATGTAAACGTTATTGGCTCAATCTAGTATTGTAACTAATCACTAAGGTTCTCTACTTTGTACAAACAGGGAGAGCGCCATCCCTATGTATTTGCGCGCTCGGATCATTTGCAACACCTGCATAACTCCCAGACCTTGACCCCTGACTCCATAATCCTCATGTCATACAACTATATTACTAGAGCTGGTTATGCACAGATATGCATCTGCTCACAAATACCAATATTGTTACAACAAGCTTGTCACGAAATGCGTCCACTTGAAGTATTCCGACAGCTTCATTAGAGCATAATTCCCCAATAAACCATGACCTGAGCTTTGTATTTTCGACATGATTTCCTCCTTGCGGGTATACGTAGCGTCGCATATTTGTAGTGATTGATGGCTGGTAATTAATTGGGCAAGCTCCTGTTTGCAATTGGAGCAACTTCTTTTTTGGTCGTTAAGGCGAGATGATGCGTGGTTAGAAAAAGGTTGAGGATTCAGATGAGGATGGTAAGAGAGGCATTGTCGAGAAGTGATTAAATAGAGATATGCTTGGGGTTGCTTTCGACTTCGATCCGGATGCGATTCTTCTTGGCTATCCCAGATATGAAGGGAATACAGAGCGATAATCACGGCACCACTGGAAGGTGAAGAATTTATCGACTTTCTAAATATTGATCGTCGATTCTGTTTATTGGTCTGTAATGACAGACACGGAAATAATTCATGAGATTGCTTAATGAGAGGTTAGCATTGATTCCGATATTATTTGGTAGAAGACTTGTCCCAACTATCAGAGGGCTACAGCGTCTTTATCTATCTACAGGTAAAATCCCCCATATCCCATCCATACTAGCCATACAGGACCTAGCATATTAAACTTGATACGTATCATCATTTTGAGGTTGAGGTTTACCGTGTACTTGCTACTTGAGTCGCGTGTCTAACTACTATGAGACACGCTCAGGTATCAACCTTATAACCCATACCAAACCCGAACTACTTCACTACCCTGAATATGACCCCATGAATAGTTGTAACAGTAGCCTGCAACCTAGCACAATTAGGCTAGACATCGTTGACTAAGACCTAATCCGAACAAGAATTCATTTTTGTCGGCTATATTTCAGTCCAATCCATGAGAATGTGCGGTAATAGGATTTCCCCACACTTTTCAGTCCTGTAACACAATACTCGTTCTACATCGAGATGTTTTGGTGTTGTAATGGTGAATCACTTGCAAATGTGTAACCGTGCAGGCAATCTTTCATGACTCTATTCTCTCTCAATGTAAGATATTTATTAGTAACTCCTCGTAGTTCGCGACATTATGTACGATCTTGTTCCTTACGATCAATCTCATTACAATGCTTGGCCACGTGCCTCACTCCTATTTTCACGTTTCCAACGTGACAGCATCGGTCCAACATCATCTCCAGACCTGAGGCGGGCAAGTTGGACTAAAGATGATGTTGCGACGAACATGACTGGCGATGAAGTAGAGGCAGCTTAACGCAAATTCTAGACATACGAAGTCGTGGCGGCAAAGATGGAAGCAAAGGCGTTCAAACTAATACCATGGGCGTAACCTAAGTCGGCGAAGGAGCTCGTCAACTCCAGAAATTACCAAATTAGTAACTTTCATATCCACTCAAACGGAAGATTTTAATTCGAGATTATGTTCTTGCATGATTCAAAGCGAGAATATCATGTTTAGCTAGGTAATTTGGTAGATTAAGAGAGTGTGGGGCTTATTGTGCTTCTTGAGTCTTGGACAATGCGACACATTAGATTCATCTCTGACCCAGGCCACGCCTTTTGAAGGTCTCTTCGCCTCTTTTGTTCCTCAAAAGATCATTGATATGTTGCCCTTAATGAATAGCCATTCAGCCGAGTGTTTGCCCGTGAATTTAGCCACCTTTTCCACGCAACCTTCTACCCAGAAAAAAGAAAAATAGTAGCATTGGAATATGCAAGCGCTTGGGAAGCCTCATCGAAGTGAAAAGAGTGCTTCTCAATCTCGGCTCTACAAACTCTACTGTGAGAGCTGGAGGTTCGTAGGGGATACCACTGAGAGGCGTTTACAAAGGTCCCTCACAAAGTAAATCAGCGGCAAACACGAAATTCTCACCTTCCGGCGCTACCGGTACAGTCGCTCACTATCCTATACATGTCTGGGATAGCTAAGGAGTATCACATCTGATCCACATAAGAGTTGAAGTCGAATGCAAGCAAGAGTACATCCATGATCGACAACTTCTCATTAATGCTAGACCTAACCTTCTCTCACGAGTCCTCAAACTCAATTCTACTACAAACCACCTTGCCCCACTGACCGATGGAGATGTCTCAATCGTAAATGGCAATTTGACTCATGAATTACCAACCATTTCTCCATTCAAAGTCCCGATTCTACGTGTGCCCGAAAAGATCCTCAAGTCATATTATACACAGCTCGGGTTTCGCCTAAGATGTGAGCACTGCTCTTACGGGTATCTACAGCTTGAAGAAATATGAACAGCTGGGAATTAGAACGAGGGAGGGAAGATGAGGTTCATAGAAATCCTTGAACTGGCATTCTGGACGATTTTACGACTTTGAGCTGACTTCGCGTCGAGACTGCGATTTCTGGTAAGCCCTGATATGGGGAGTGTCCCATAAATTGTGGTTTTTGCCATCGCCCACGAATTGCATGCACGCGCGCCAGGCTATTGTTTCTTCAGCTGGAGAGAGATAATAATGGGCAGAGGTCCTATCTGAGTGTAAGATCGAATGAGGACCGGTGAGGATTGGAAATGTCTGGATGGTGCTGCAGGGGAGGCATAGAAAGAGATGTAGGAATCACATTTTTGTACTCAGCCTTTGGGCGGTGAGGATATCAATGTTCTATCTAGGAAAAGAATTGAAATATATAACAATCATAATTAAACTAGACTGTACAACGTTTCTGTAGGCATTATTGTGTTTATGAGATTCAATGATGTTTTGAGTCTTCCGTAATGACGATTTATATATTCAACAAACGTCCGAAATCTAGACATATGTCAAGAAGACCACGATGTGAGTCAATCGAGTTGGCACAGAATAAGAGAAATCGTTGACCGATTGAGGATTTCCGGAAGAGCAGAGAGCGGTATTGACTGTTGATGTTCAAATAATACATTTTCCGTTTGGTTCCGATGCAAATATATTGTTGGCAAGTTTCCATTAGCAGGTCCTACATTGATGCAGATGACTGCGGAATTTCAGTGGCTATTGACTCTCTTCCAAAGTACATACAGTCCATACACCCATGTTATATTGAGCCAATTGGTATTGCGGAGGATTATCATACACTTGTATTACGTAGGCAGCGGCATACGTTACTAGAAAGAAACAGTTAAAAAGGCAGATGTTGGAGTAATGGCCAAACTAACGAGGTGCACCAAGTGGACTTGTGAAATATGTTGATGAGTATTTTTTCCCCGCGGGAGTAAGAGGGTACTCATCCAGGTTAAAACTCTCACTATGACCCTTGGAATATCGTAAAACATCTTCTTTACTTATGGGATCACCACGAGGACATCTGTATTGTTTACTTCCGTAAGAGGCTGGTATCAGTAGTAAAAGACCAGCCAACGCCACGGTCGAAGTAGAGCTGATCAACTTCATTTCAATAATAGATTTCTGCTGAATTGAATTTTAAACTAAAGAAGCTAAGTTTTCTGATGTTGAATTCAAATATGAGTAGAGAGGTAACAATAGTTATGATAAGTCTTGATTATGGACTCGTTTTCGTTGTCGATCTACGCCAATGTTTTTATGGAGATGGCCACAGGAGTATGGGTAAGAAATCTCGATAATCTTTCCTGACTTGACCAAGACTCTATTACATTTATTTTTCTTATGAGATTTAATTTCGGCATTTCCAAAAATATATTTCGATTTGGATTAACTGAAGCGGCTACATGTGGGGACAATTCCATGGCGTATGGCGCCAGAGGAATTGATGAGTCAAGCTCTGACTAAAGAGCTGCTTTATCGCTAATTATTTAACTCAAACAACCTGAAATTAATCAGGGCATGAAGAGTCAATTCTATTTAGCCGATAGACACACTGGGGGGAGTAGCCGATAAAGTTGGCTGCTCCACCTTCCAGTGATGCCGTGATTATCGCTCTGTATTCCCTTTATATCTGGGATGGCCAAGAAGAATCGCATCCGGATCGAAGTCGAAAGCAACCCCAAGCATATCTATATTCGACGACTTCTCGACAATGCCTCTCTTACCATCTTCAACTGAATCCTCAACCTCTTTCTAACCACGCATCATCTTGCCTCAACGACCAATAAAGAAGTTGCTCCAATTTCAAACAGGAGCTTGCCCCATTAATTCTAGCCGGAACCCACTTCCAATTTACGACGCTATTTATAACCGCAAAAATGAAATGAAGTCATAATATAAAAAGCCTGCGTCGTGGCTTGTTGGCGACTGCCGCTCTAATGGGACAAACAACTTGATGGAGAACAGGCGGCTGAGATGTAGAGGAAGGAGGAGAAAAGATCTCTGAAGATCATGCTGGGACTGACATTTTTGAAGGGTCTTCATCTTTGGAACGTTTGTGGGCTCCAACTCCGTGATTTCGGCAAATTAGCAAGCGGGGTATCTTTTGTCGATGAGTCGACGGCACTCCCCAGAGCCCTAGATGGCACAAAAGAAGTTGGGCTAAGCTAATACACAGCAATCACGCTTTTCAAGACTTTTTTGACATTTCAGCACGACCTTTGGGAAGGAGTTGAAAAGAGGCTAGAAAGGCCGAGGGTAAATTTCCTGAGGTATCAACAAGTCTGCAGCGCCCAGCTGGCCGGCCTTTTCGAACTCTTCAGAAGGGTCACCATGTCTTCGGATCTAGTCCCCATGTTGGTACTAGGAGAGCTTCGCACCTAGTGGTATTTGCGATCTTTCGCGGCTGCCATACACCGGCAAATAGCCATCGTTTCGTCGCCTGGAAAGGGTAGATGATGAAGGACGAAGCGTTCCACCATGTGTATGATCGATTGAAGTCTTGTGAGGGTCGGTACTGTTTGAGGGGAGCTGTATAGGTGGCATAGGAGGGGATATACTGCTGGTATAGGTATCCTTGGCTTATAGACAGAGAGGACCTGCATGTCCTACATAGTCATAGACTCAGACAGGACAATAAAATAAAATAATAATACTAGGACAAATATCTCGGCTTCAATAAGTCATCTGACGAAAACCCAGGCAGGCAGGTTCCTTTGTCTCATTTTCATGGGATTACCCCAGCTCGACACAGCAGAGACCAAATGATCAATTTAGCATGCCTGAAGTGTATCATCATTTTGCTTCATTCATTACGCTATATTACCAGACTTGTCCTTGAAATCTGATTCACTAAGGCCTCTTTTACCATATATTCCATTTCCAACGCGCCATTTCGCATAACTTGGTTTGTCATTGATTCTTGTAGATCAAACATGTCCATTAGCTACCAGAATCTCCACAGTAGTAGGGGGCTTATTTTTATTTCAACCAGCCAGGCACGAGTTCTGCATCTAATTTGACAGGAAATGGATCATTGATCCTGAAGGATTCGACATTTCCAAGATGACCAACGTGATACACAGTGGAAATCAACAAGAAGCTAAAATATTTATTTTCGGTGCGCTGCGTCTCACCGGCATTGTTGGAGACATCTACCAGGAAATCTATTTCAACATGAACACCTTGACCCTCACTGATTACTGCGTATTTGACCGGTCATTTCCCCTCTTCTTATTTTACCGATGCCAACTTGTAGGAAACAGATGCTTCGTGTAAGTCACATGACCTCGCCTAATCAAAATAGCGATCCACTATAAATTCATATTTTGTAGATTCACAGAGACCCTTATTTCCATTGTAGACATTCTCAGCCAATAGGTCTTCTCGTGACATATTGTCTACCAAAACATCGTGTACTACTACCCTCGCGCTCAAATATTGAAGAAAAATTAGCAAATTGTAAACGTTATTGGCTCAATCTAGCATTGGAACTAAGTCACTAAGGTTCTCTACTTTTTTTTTTTTTTTTTTTTTATTCATTTAATGTGTATGCAGCTATTAAGCTATGACACATGACCGGTACTATATATACATGTAGGATGGCTCTTTTGACGTTAGAGACACTCATACTCTGGATTTCATTTGCAAATACCACTATGAGGTTGGTTCGCTTACACAAACAGTCGACCCTCCTCCGTAAGTACCCACCAAAGGGAATTTAAAAACCTTTGATTATCCAAGCATGCCTTTATTATCCAAGTATACCAGCGCCGCGAGAAATGTAGTTAAGTTTTGCCGGATTCGAACCAGCGGTCTCCTGTCTCGAGTGGGATATGTGTCCTAGCTATCCAGTCCTTACTTGAGAAACCGGCCAAGATGATGTACCACCGCACCATCCAACCATGGCGGTGTTTATAGTGTCGCCCGCACTCTCGCAACCGAAGTCTTGGCGCACGCACAAAGCTCAATGCGTAAAACTCTGCCAAAATTCAAAATCACACGCGCGTCGAGATTGTATCCATCCTCTGCATCATCTTCTAAACTTGTCCCAATCCCTCTCACGTTGTAACGGCTGTTGAGCCGAAGGATTCCTGTAGCCTACGCTGGCTAGCGTAGGCAATGACACAAAGCGAACATTTGGGAAAGGTCTGGGAAGCCTTGGAGCTTAGAATATTCTCAGTGAACCTTCTGGAAACATACTGAAAGTTCATGAGAATGACAGGTGTACCGAGAACCATCTAGGTAGTTGTCGAATAGTCTCGGTCATTCAAGTTACAGGGAGAATCTTCTCGAAAGGCAATAGTTCAGAATGTACATATATGTAGTCTTTAGCTTCGGGAATTCTCTCCTCAGAGAATTATAATAAAAATACTGTACCGACAAGATCGCTCATGCACCTTGTACTGAAACCGTGACACACGTCCATCCCAAAGAACTGTCTCCCAGATTTGTGCGCCACGCTTTGCTTCCTCCGTCGGGTGTAAATATCGGCGTGGGCGTGTATTTGGCGGCTAGATGAGGCCAGAGAATAGTTGATGAGAAGAGTGGTCATTTGAACGAGGATGTACTAAGTCGTACTTGTAGACTTGATGAGACTTGGGTAGGAGTCGAACTCGTTGGGAGCAAAAATTTGACGTGGCGGAGTATTTTGAATTATTGCCTCGTGGGCCAACTTAATCGGTATTGCGAAATTTGACTGAACTTGGCTCTGGGAGAATATTTCACTCCCAGGTTCGTAGACGGCACCGGGTACAGGTGTCAGTCTTGCCCTCCGATCCACTTTTATGTATATGCATTGTTTAGTGAACCGACCTATCCTTCTTTCTCTATAGATTACAATCATATTATTGTTTTGCCTTTAGTCAGAGCCTTTCCTGAACCTTATGCTATCACAGATCGTGAAGTGGGACATCTTTGTTTAGGGCAGCAGACAATGATTCTAGCTCGAGCTTCTTTGGTCCGATGAGTTAAAAAGCATCAACATAGGATGCAACAATTATTCCACTATCTTGCGATAAATGGCATTTTCGGAGATCAAAGAAGAGGAGCCCTTATCTGACATGATATTCCTAACTTTTTCTTGCCAGCATGTTCCAGATTGCTTGAGACCATATAGCGGTTTTTTCAGTTCAATGATGGAATCTAGCCTGTACTCATGTCCCTTTGCCTGCTCTAGCTTCTCAATAAAGAATTCGTTGAAGTATGGAAACTGCTCCATAAATATGGACTCTTTTAGTTTACCAGCGAGGTAGGCGGAAATGAAGTCTGCCTGTAGGATATGCCACGAGTTCAGGGCTGCTAATGCCATTAGAATTCTCCAGCTTGCTGGCCTGGCTATTGTTGCAATTGTTTTGTTAAAGTCTA
This sequence comes from Blumeria hordei DH14, assembly GCA_900239735.1. Classification (NCBI taxonomy): domain Eukaryota; kingdom Fungi; phylum Ascomycota; class Leotiomycetes; order Helotiales; family Erysiphaceae; genus Blumeria; species Blumeria hordei. The sequence goes on along the minus strand of OENG01000032.1, from coordinate 248,981 downwards.
TACCTTTTGTTTGGGTGAAGCCTCTTGCGACTATTCTACCCTTATATTTCTCTATTTCACCAGAAGATTTATATTTCTTCTTCAAAACCCACTTTGACGCCACAAGGTGCCCTCTGTGTTCTGCTGGTAGCCTAAGAACAAAGTGGAAGGTACCTCTATTATATCATGGATCCGCAATTAGAACTCTAATACTAATATTAATTTGTGATAAGATGAAGGGGTAGTTAATTATAACCATCAATTTAATAATAGCTTCCCCTATACAATTAGTCATGTACAAATTAATGTAAGGATATACAAGAGAGTCATGAAGAGAAGGACAACAACACAGCCATCAATGCGAAGATATTGGCAAGGATCGATTACGATTAATTCCGGCTGGCAAATGCTTCTACTCTTGTATATAATAGTTCAGCGTGAGAGAGCTTTACTCCTCACGCAACGTCTTCTTTACTTACCCATTACTATACATTTGTTTACCCATCTCTTCTTCCGGAAGACCATCTATCCATTCTCCAGTTCTTCATCAGCAAGATCTCCATTGCCCAGTCTTCATCAGCAAGACCCACGTGTAACATCTGTTGTAAAAATCTGAGTTCATAACTGCACACCCCATCAGGGGATAACCGTGCACCAATTAATTTAACCCCTTAGAATCTGATCACTATTGCCTCCTGATTGCTACACACTAACATCAACGTGTTCACTATAATAAGGACACCATTGTAGTTATTCTAGCTATCATAGACAATAACATATGGAGGAACAAGGGTTGGAACTCCTGTATATAGATAGGACCTTTTTACTCTTAGTATCCACATCCACATCTACAATTCACTACCACTCAATCATCTTACTCTGTCCAAGTGATCTATTGAATTCTCCCATACCTATCAGTATTCTACTCACAAGGTGACGTCTCCCTATCCATCGCCCTCAGCCTTTCAATAACATCTACTGCAACTAGTTGCCCATTCATCTCTTCCTAGAGAAGACCTGTCATCACTTTGACCCATTAAACATCCTCACTTACCACCTAGATCTTCACTAGGCCATAAAACGCACCCCGTGGAACACTGTCAAACCCTCATCCTTGAGAATTAGGACATTCTTCGTTTTCTTTGAACATGGCCTTGAGCCACTCATTTCTTGCAGGCCCTTTCATCGCAACCTTACGGCTAGGTTCATCCGGAGATGGCGCTTGAAAGTATCGGGAGATATTAGCTGAATTCACTGCCATCCGGAACAAATGGTCTTCAGCATCTTGGAAGCTATACAGTGATTTGTCGATGGAATTGTAGATTGCCAAGTGGATACTCATTTCATGGTCTTTTGTGGTCGCCGAATCACTGTTTTCGTCTTTATGAATGGGGGACCCAGCATTATTGCTTTCGCCCTCTTGGCTTAATGTCATAGACAGATCAAAGTCGATTTCTCATGGCGCATTTAAAACCAACAACTGTTGTTCTTCATATGGTCTTTGAATGACTCGCTTCGGGCGTCCACGCCCTCTGGGAAGCAGAGGATGAATTGGAGATTCGCGCAACCGGTTATAATCCCCATTCCTGGCATAGTCCATTTTTCTACACTTTAGACGATCTTGCACTGCCCGTGGTAATGACCTGACGATTTGCCTTGGGTCTGGCGCCCACCCATGATTAGGACCAACTCTTTCGTACGTTGTGACCTTGGGTGACACTAGAAATCGGCCTCCATCGCGCAGTCAGGCAAGTTTATTTGTGCACCCCCTGTAGCCAAGGAAAACACTTTTAGTCCCATTCGCATCAAGTTTCTCACTAGTGACACGGTGCGATGATTCAACATGAGTTATGCACAGTGACCCGGGAATCCAAAGATGGCTGATATCAGTCCAAGCTTTACTTGGGTCCATTACAGTTCAGTACAATTGCCAAGGTGTTTTATGGTCTTTAGTGGAAGATTGTGAAGTGCAATTAAGGGTATAGCATGTCATTTCAAGCATACGATTCCAAAATACCGATGGCACTTTCATTTGGATAGCACAACACCGAGCAGCGTCCCGAAGGAAGCGAATCCCGCGTTCTGACACACCATTTTGATGCTGGTTGTTTGGTGCAGATACTATGACCTCAATCCCTTGATCTGCCGCAAAGCTCTCAAAAGTGGTCAATCCCCAATCTCTTCCTCCATCTATGGTCACTTGCTTAACCTTTAATCCACGATGGCTTAGTTCATGATTGGCTTCGGAAAGTATTTTCTTTAGTTCTACGGCTGCTTCGCTTTTCTGTTTCATAGCACGTAAAATTCGGTATCTAGAAAAGTCCTCAGTAGTTAAGCAAAAGTATCCATAACCTTCCATTCTAAGAGGATTAAGGGTTCCCACGTCACAGTGCCATCCTTTGCCCACATTTTTCATTGGTGATTTTCTAGCATTGGTAATGTACTTGTCACGGTCTGAGCATAGGCACTGAGGCAACCTTATGGTCAGAGGTATTCTATTTTCAATCTATGGTGAACTACAGATTGAAGAGGATAATAACAGTTACTTTATACATGATTATTATCCCGGCCATTGACACAGTTTTCTATCCGTATATCTGTATCTCTTCTCGTATACCTTCCCGTATCCCTTTGTTGTGTCCTATTCTTGGAGGTGTTTGCCAAGTTGTAAGACCCTGCTTCCAAGAATAGTCCCTGCCTAGTTTCATGCTAAGCCTGCGTTAGACAGCGCAGGCTACAGGCAATTACCGGCTTACAAGCCGTCACAATAACAAAGAATACTTGGACGCGATGAACGTGTGTCTAAGGGGCGCCCTCGCCCACTTCCTGCGCACTGGAACCATACCAGTCAGTGCCGAAAAGTCTTCCCCCCCGCCCCATCGGCCGGCAGGCCAGCAACAGTGGGCCCTCACCACCATCGACCACCAGGACAGCAAATCCTGCAGTCGCGGTGCCCCAGGTCACTTCAACCTGGGCAACTGTAGCCCGGAAAGGGCTACCCAAACAGCCGACGCCAGTGATGATAAGTCGTGCCCCGAAAATGCCGACTCCGCCGACCAAGTAATCGGCCAAGACGCCCCCTTCGTCCACGCCGGACAACCGACTGTTCCTCCGGCTAAATTCTAAACACCAGTGGCGAAATCTCTCGCCAGCTGGCATCAGAGAAGCCGTGGCACAGCTCACCAACGCGACCCAAGCAGCAATTGAACACGTATACCGTGTCCCAACACGTTTCGCGCTCCGAGCGAAAAACAAGGAATCCCGCCAGGCTCTATTGAACGCGGCTGAATCTTTCCTCCCCATCGGGCGAAGACTAGAGGAGGCCTCCGAACTTGTGATGCTCCAGATCTCGACGGTTCCCGTCGCCATCAACACTCTTCTTGGTAGGGTACAAGTGACAGAAGAGATGGTGATCGAGGAGATCTCGAGAGTTACAAAGGCCATTACAGTCAAGGTACGGCCCCACGGGAAGACCCGTCTGGACGCGCCATACAAGTCATGGCTGGCTCATTTCAAGAAGGGAGCGGCACCAAGACAAGGGTTCCGCCTATTTGACGACTCGGGCGTCGCGGTCCCACACAAACCACGACAGACTGTGCAGAAATGCAAACGCTGCCTACAGTTCCACGGGATGCGCGCTTGCTCTCGCGCCCAAGCTTGCTGGAACTGCACCTCCACGATGCACTCGACAGACGAGTGCCGTTCACACACCAAGTGCCGCAACTGCGGAGGACCGCACAGGTCCGACAGTCGAGTCTGTCTGGCGCGCCCAACCAAGTCCGGGCCGGTAAGCAGAGAGCAACTGGCCAATATTCGCATCCCGAGCTTACGAGCTAGGCGTAGATGTGGTGCTAATACAAGAGCCTTTGTGGAACAAGGCCACAAAGGAAACGAAGTCACACCCTGGATATGACTGCCATATACCATATGGCGGCGTAAACGTTCGACCCAGGGCAGTGACTTACACACTAACAAACAGGAAAAACCTTTCGACAACTCAAATCTTTCCCTGCAACCCCCCAACGGCGGACTACTGCTGGGTTGTGGTAAGCGGAGTCACGTTTCTCAACGTGTACAAAGACCCAAACGACGCGACAGCAGGAGGGCAAGACTGACACCTGTACGTGGTGCCTTCTACGAACCTGGGAGTGAAATATTCTCCCAGAGCCAAGTTCAGTCAAATTTCGCAATACCGATTAAGTTGGCCCACGAGGCAATAATTCAAAATTCTCCGCCACGTCAAATTTTCGCTCCCAACGAGTTCGACTCCTACTCAAGTCTCATCAAGTTTACAAGTACGACCAAGTACATCCTCATTTCAATGACCACACCTCTCATCAACTATTCTCTGGCCTCAGCTAGCCGCCAAATACACGCCCACGCCGATATTTATACCCGACGGAGGAAGCAAAGCGTGGCGCACAAATCTGGGAGGCAGTTCTTTGAGACGGATGTGAGAGGGATTGGGACAAGTTTACAAGATGATACGGAGGATGGATACACTCTCGACAGGCGTGTAATTTTGAATTTTGGCAGAGTTTTACGAATTGAGCTGTGTGCGCGCCAAGACTTCGCTTGCGAGAGTGCAGCGGACACTATAAAAACACGCAAACGATGGATGGTGCTGTAGTCCGCCTCCTGGTGGTGTTCTCTGGTATAGTTTGAGTAGCCTAGGCACCTACTCCACTTGGGAAGGAGACACCGAAGACTACATTTCGCGCGGAAGAAATTCAGAGGATGATGAAGGCATGTCTGGATAACTCAGGGTTTTTGAGACGTTCCCCTGGGTGGGTATTCACGGATGAGGGTTGACTTGGGGTGAAGAAAAAGCCGCCATAACTTCGCAGTGGTACTTGCAAATGAAATCTGAGGCATGAGTGCACTTATTGTAAATTGAGTCATCTATTCTGTACATTTCCTCCGATATTGTGTCATAGCTAGTTAGCTGCATACGCAATTAAAATCTGATGCAAAAAAAAAAAAAAAAAAAAAAAAAGACGCGACAGCAATTCGACCTCTCCTCCGCTCGGACCCACCACCCCGGTCCGTCGCGGCTGGCGACTTCAACGCGGTGCACTGCGCGTGGCAACCAGGGGTTACCCGCCCACGCGGACAAGGAATTGAAATCGAGAGATGGGCGGAACGTCATAATCTCACTTGTCTGATTGTGGGCGAGCCAACGCATCGGGCCGCAAACACGCTGGATCTTGCTTGGACCAACGTCAACGGGGCCCAAGCATGGGTGGATCGCAGCGAGTGCGTAACCAGCGACCATCTTCCCATTCGAGGACAAGTTCCCACCGGATTCGGAAAAAGGGACCAGGAGCCATCGCCGATCAGGGTAACGCGCGGCAACCTGCCGAGGTTAGCCCTTGCCGTCACGCAGTTCACTCACCCGCCAATAGTCTTGGACACGATTTGCCAGGTGGATGAATACGCCAACGATCTCTGTTCCGGCCTTACTAACGCTATCAAAGCAGCAGGAACACGAAGGAACAAAAGACGTGGCAAATGTGCACCTTGGTGGACTCCGGAATGCAAGCTGGCTCACACGAAATATCGTGCAGCAGTAACTCCGGAACAACGATGGATACATTCGAAGAAGCTGCGCTCAACCCTCAGAGCGGCAAGGAAAGAGTACCAGACGCGTCAAGTCGAAGCGATCACGACACCAACTGATGTGTTCAAGCTGATGCGCTCGGCCGAGCCAAGGCAAGCAAGTACCCCCCCTCCGCTGAATCACGAAGGGAAGATGTACTCCGACCCAGCCGAGCGGGCAGAGATACTCCGAGATGCTCTTCTGGCACGGCACCAAGCGACGGACGACCTACCGCCACTCGATGCGCCGAGTACCAACCGAATCCCCTGGAACGACCATGTCTCGGACGAGGAGATTCGCAAGTGCACCATAGGCTGTGCCAACACAGCGCCTGGAGCAGACGGGATCTCTGTGGAGCTTCTACAAACCTGCTGGAAGACGATTGGACCATTCGTTGGCACTCTCTTCCGCGCCTGCATCAGACTCGGTACCCACCCATCCTGCTTCAAGCTGGCTGAAGTGGTGCTCCTACGCAAGACGAACCGAGATCCAGCGACCGTTGGGGGCTGGAGACCGATCGCACTTCTGTCATGTTTGGGTAAGGGACTGGAACGACTCTTGGCAAAGCGGATGGCCAATCTCGCGGTTACGCTCGACGTTGTCGGAGACCAACAATTCGGCGCGCTCCCCAAAAGATCCGCAAACGACCTCGTCAACTGCGTAGTCCACGACATCGAAGAGGCAAGCACCCAGGGATGGGCGGCAACATTTTCGACTCTCGATGTCCAAGGCGCGTTCGATGCAGTACTCCACAACCGTTTGGTGAGGAGGATGCAAGATCAGGGATGGCCGGACTCAATTCTCTGATGGACGGCGTCTTTTCTTACACATCCAAAGGTGCAAGTCCGATACTCCGGTGGAGTAACCGGGCAGAGAGAGCTGGTTTGTGGGGTTCCGCAGGGATCACCAATATCGCCACTTCTCTTCCTTCTATACATGGCAGAGCCTATGCGAAGCGGCAACCCAGGAATAAGGTTCAGCTACGCAGATGATATCGGGATCCTAGGGTTTGGGCGCAGCATTGCCAAGTCGGCCGCTTCTGTACAGAAGGAAGTCGATCATCTACTGGAATGGGCGAGTAACAACGCAGTCTCCTTCGATACTAATAAGTCGGAGACAGTCCAGTTTCCCGGACGGAAACGCGAGAATGCGGTGGCTATCCGTGTGAACGGCGTGAATATTGAGCCAGCAGACCAAATACGCTGGCTTGGAATACACTTAGACCCACGACTGGACTTCAAACATCACGTCACAACGTGGTGTGGAAAAGCTCTGAAGGTAGCCCAGCAAATGCGACGCTTCAACTCAGCATATCGGGGAGCTGCTCCTGCAGCACTGGTTCGGGCAGTGGACACGTGCATTGTCCCCATAGCAACCTTTGGAGTAGATGTTTGGTGGCCCGGCCTCAAACGTCCGACCAAAAGGGGAATCATCACACCTCGGACTAGCATTTTCTGCGAGATGATCGACAAGGCAATCTTGACGGGACTGCGTGCTGCCCTTCCGGTAATGAGAACGACAGCGAACCTTGTTCTCCATCGCGAAGGAGGTATCCCAACAGGAAATATCATTCTCGAGGGGAATCGACTACGGCTTTCGGCTCGACTCCACTCACTAGACAACCGTCATCCGCTCCGGACTCGCGCCGCTGTGTGTCCAAACGATGGAACACGGAAGTATAAGAAAAATGCTCGGGCACCCAAGAATCCAGAGATCCACATGTCACGAGTATAGCGGGCTTATCGAGAACTCCCGGATGCGGAAGACGCCGAGCCTTTGCCACCGCCATGCTATCCCTCTAGTTTCGACCCAAGGATAGAGAAGGAGGACAAGGTAACCCGGCTCTTGCACAGTATGCAATCATCAGATATTTGTGCCTACCCGGATGGATCGTCGGAGGGGCATGGTCGCTCAGCATGGGGGTTCGTCTTGAAGAGGGATGGATAAACTCTGTTGAAGGGATGTGGCATCAAGCATGGTGGTGAAGTGCTTGATGCGGAAATTATAGGGGCGAGAAAGGCCCTGGAAGCTGCGCTGGGATTGTTTCATGGGTAAGCAGTAGGGTAGTACTTGATCTTAGTAAGCTATTGAGTAGGTGTGGATGCAAGGGTCTAGAAAGGTAAAGGTGGTCTGGTGGTAAACAAGTAGTCGCCACATCGCCTCCTATGCTGGAGCGCTAGTGGTAATGTCATGTATATAGTGTAGTAGGCGTGATTGAGTTTTCTCTTCACGCAACGTCTTCTTATATTCTGTACACATATTGTACCACCTCACATCTCTCTTCCTCACAGAAGACCATTTCACTGCTATCCTATAATCATATTCCATATCCCTTCGTGCCCTACGGAACGTTAGTAGTAAGCTCCCTGAGAGATTGTTGGAGAGGGAGAGCGGGGGAAGGGACGGCAGGCAGCGGATCAACGTGTTGACGGATAGTCAGTCTGCAGTGAAGGCACTGTCGATAGAAACTTCAACAACAAGCTTCGACGATGCGCGCCAATTTAGGGCGCTATCGAAAAAGGCCCGAGTCTCGGTGAAGTGGATACCAGGCCCACTCCGGGATACAAGGCAACGAAGAGGCTGATAGAGCCGCACGCTCCGGTCTCCGACAATTGCCAAGCAAAGGGAGCCAGCCTGGCTCTGTAACGTTGGCGTACGTTCGTCATCTCATGAGCCAGAAACGTCAAGCGCTTCTCGAGGAATGGTGGGAGGAAGCATGCCCACCTAGGTATCGAAATCTGGGTCTTCTCATGCGACGACGCAAGCCACACGAGCAGGCACTTTCCCGGCGGCTACTCCGTGAACCGATCTCAGCCCGTACAGGCCACGGAAACTTCGCGGCATGTCACCGCCGTTTCAACAACTTCGCCGCTTCAATGGAGTGTGCGTGTGGAGAGGAAACATCACCTCTCCACTTCATTCACTGTCGACTGCACGCACGTCAGACGCGTCGACTTCGAGGGAAAATGTCACATCACAAATTTACCCATAAGCTTCTCGGCCCTAAGTGCCTCGAAAACTTTGAAAAATTTGCGCAGGAAACCGGCTGCTTCGGGCACCCACCTGTGAGTCCGTCTTCAGCTCTCAGCGTAGACGGCAGTAATTAGATCATAGCACGAAGCATGACAGGTAGGAAGATGAAACGAGAAGTGTCATTTTCCAATCACAAATAGGACTGTAGGGTTTGGAATTTTGGTTATGGGAGTCTGTGAGAGCATAAATTTTCTTTTTTATAACTAGCTACTGGTTGTGTAGTGGGTCACGCGGTGAAACCGAGTCGGGCATGTAGGAAGCATGATCTGGGCCGTGTACACCGGTCCTTGACTCCTAGGAGATATAGAGCATAGCTTAGGACCTAAAAAATTTTTTTTAAAAAAAAACAGCTGTCCGCCACTCTGCTTTCCAATTTAATTGTAGCAAATTTCCCTCTACCCGGGACTTTACTTCTTATTTATAAGTAGTTTGAAATTACACCATAGACTGCGAAATAGTGAGGCCAACTTCCAAAAAAGAAAGGTCAGAATACAAAAGAAATTAATAGTAGTAATAAATCCCTCCATCTAACATTAATTTCACGCAATATCATAAATCTCAAGGGAGATATCTAATTCACTTGTTGGACTTTGTCGAAGAGCTTTGCCAGCTCAACCCATTTTCCGAAGGCGAGTGCGCCTTTGGTCGTGCCAAGAACCCATTTAAGACCAGGGCTGGGATGTCGGGGCCCACCACTGAGGCGAGCCCAGCTTCTTCCTATGCTGCAGTGAAAGAAGTGGTCCGGACTTTTTTCTTCGCCACAGGAGCAAGTCATTAAGGCATCTTCGTGTGTGAAACGCCGATGATACTGTGCGAAATCTCCGTGTCCGGAGCGAGCTGCAATTAGCGCCCCAAGTGCACGCCGGCTTAGTCCTTTCAGTTCTGGGGATATTCCTAGACTTGGGCCAATCCCTAGTTCTTTATATCTAGTTGAGCCTTCCTGAGCCCAGTAAGTGGTGTAGAGGTGTTGTATAACAGAGAAATTTCTCTTTTTGCTCTTGCTATGGATGGAGGTAGACATGGCGCACTCATTAGACAAGCCGACTTCGCTAGAGCATCTACTGCTTCATTTCCAGGGATTCCAGAGTGACCGGGGCACCATCTAACATTGACTGCTCCTGCTCTAGTATAGGATGCTCGTTTTCTTTTCGTCCAGCTAGCTGCTAGCTGCCGAAATTTTGCAATCAGGCGGGAGCTTGTTGCAGTAGGTGTTAACAAGAGGAGTCGAAGGGCTGCTTCTTGGTTATCTAGGCATATAGTTAATTTGGTTGCATAAAATGCCATGGGATTGAGGAGGGCAGCTGCTAGACCTTCTGTTGCTCCAGTGATTTCCGCGTCGTACACTTCTGCAGAAGCACCTAGAGGTATGTTTCCGCGGGCAATTTCATGGTTTGTGCCGCGTCTAATTGAGTATCCGGCTCCTGCTTGATTCTCAATCAGAGCACCGTCAGAGAAAACAAAAAGGTCCATCATGGGTTGTCTGGCGTACCATTGAGTGAAGGAATCGACTCCCGCTGTTCGGCCAACAGCGCCTATCTTTTCCAAACATTCATCACGTCCAGTTTCCAAGGGGGGGGGGGGATTTTATCTTCTGATAGCTCCGGGGAGATCCTTTGTCGGACCCCGCACATTCTCGAGGAATTCCACCGTCTACGGAGAGGGTGTTTAGGATCTGCTGCCGCAGTATGTAGGGCGAGGCGATCTTGTATACGCTCGAGCCAGGCTTTTATGGGCCCTCAACCTGTTTGACGAAGAACAGCTATTGGTGTAGTACGGTATACAGGAAGTGCTGCCCGCGCAGCACTTCCTGTAACTACTTGCAAGCCGATTGTTTTGTGAGCACGTGATCTTCATCATGTGCTCACACAACGCCACAGTAGTCTAGCCTTATTCCACATCAGTTTAGCCACAACTGGGATATTATATTAATCTGTAGCAAGACTGGGATCTACAATGAGTGGAATGTGCGAGAAGTCGATATCAGCAAACAACGAACATTATGATTAGTATAGTAATTGTATAAAAAGTTGAGGTGATACTTTGATAGTTAACCACAGAGAAAATTATAAACAATCTTTGTATTCCTGATTACTCATGCATCAATACTCGAACCGTTACATCTTTGTTTTTGCATCAGATTTTAGTTACGTATGCAGCTATCTAGCTATGATGTTGAAATTATGGAGTACAGAGATAAGTCAGGTGATGATTAATGGCAGTTATTTTTTTATTTTATTTTCTTTGCTAATTTCTGGTCCCAAGCTAACGCTTTTTTATCCACAATGGGTCAAGGACCGGTGGAGCCGGCAAGGATCACTGCGTACAGGCCCAACTCATTCCAACCGCATGAACTTCTACTGAAATTGTAGAAGTTAACAGCAAAACTAAAATCAAAAACTTAAATCAAATTTGGAAGAAAAACTGTTTGGTCAGGATCCCGCGCTTCTCGCCCATTCCCTTTCCTGCCACATCCTCCAAGTGACTTTTTCCTATCTCCGCTGAGAGCGAAAGATTAGTTCGCAGATTACCTGAATTCAGCTGGTATCCTCCTATATATTTTGAAGCATTTTGTAGACTTCACCGAGGGTTGCTATACCCTCAAACTTCTTCTTCGGATTCCAGGATTCCGAAACCCGACGCCCGGCCATCGAGACATCCTTCGTTGAGGCCATCGTTGCCTCTTCGGCCCTTTTGGCTGCAGCCCTAAATCGAGCCACTTTCACGAACTCCCCTTGCTGGATCTGGCGGATCCGCGCGAGCTGCTCTTTTGGCACCGGTCCGGACTTGCTGGGTCTGGCTAAGCAGGCCCGGGAATCCGATCGGTGAGGTCCCCCACAGTTTCGACACCGGGTGAGGGCCTTGCACTCTGATTCTGAGTGCATATTAGATCCGCAATTCCAGCAAGCTGGAGCGCAGGAACAACCACGGGTGGCGTGAAATTCAAGACACCGTTTGCATTTTTCGATTTTGCGACGAGGTCGGAAGAGCTTTGCAGCTCCAGAGTCGTCGAAAAGGCGGAATCCGGGTCGAGGAGCGGATTCTCGGGGAAAGAGCGCTTGCTAATTTGAGTAGGGCGCCCCTGGTTTGCTAGTCCCATGAGGACGAACCAGAAATGGAGCCAGCTTGGGAGAGGAGACGGTGGGGGTGGAAGTAGTCGAGGCGCAGAAAAAGTCGTGAATCGACTTTTGTCCTCGGGTTGGCACTCTTTGCTTTTGGGGCGAGCGGTGCTACCTTTTTTGTCGACTGTCCAGCGCTGCGGGCTAGGCCTCCCCGAGCTACGGTAGCCCAAGTTGTCTTCGGGGCCGGAGCCTGGGTTGTTGGAGGGTTAGGAACCCTTATTTCTGGTGCCCTCGGCGGAAGAGGGTTGGCGGGGCGAGCAGGGAGGACTGGTAGTGTGCTCCCTGGGCCAGATTGTACGAACTGGCTGATGGCCGCTCGAAGATGGACTTTGATTCCGTCTAATAATTCTTTATTATCGCCAATCGAAAGAGGCGAGAGTGCTGCTTCGACACTGCTGATTGTAGTCGAGCAGATTGCGATTCGGGCGTTTATTTGCGTCGTGCGACGCTTTTCGGCCTCCATCACTGATTGCAGCTCTGGTGGAAATTCCATTGCTGATGTCGATGCTGCGCCTTGGGAGGCTGGCACAGCATTGTTTCCTGCAGATGATTCTGCACGTTCGGTTGTCTTTTCTCGAACAACTTCCTTTCCTTTCCTGGAGCTGCTTGCCACTGGGGCCAGCTCGACGGGGGTTTTGGTCTTTGGACCATTGTTTTCTGCTCTGATCGGTTCAGAGTCAGTCATCTCTTGATCGGGAAGATTTATGGACTTCCCTGGGACAGAGGCCTCACTCGCAAATAGGCTTGATTATTTTTGCGCGAGGCCAGTAAGTTTTGGACACAATGATGTCCGTTCAATGCCGACCGAAGTTGTCGGCTTTGGGCGATTTTTTCTCACCGGAGGCATTTTAAATACCTAGCGACGGTTAACTATTCGAGAAGTCAAGCACAGAAGTGATCATAGGAATGGAAAATGGGAAAAAGGGAATTTTCGAATTTTCGAATTTCTCGAATTGATGAAGGGTTTTTTTTTAATTATATTAAAGTCCTAAGCTAAAGCTCTAGGTCCACTATAGGTACAAGACTGGTGGAGCCGGCGGGGATCACTGCTTACAGGCCCAACTCATTCCAACCGCTGGACTTGCTACAGAAATAGTAGGAAGTAAATTACGACGCGGACACCACCTACTCCAACTCCTAGATCAAAAATCAATCCTTTTCCCCAAATCCAAATAGCTACAATCTTTCCTCAGAGAAACGACACTTCTCGCCTCGTTCCCTTTCGTGTCATGCGTTGTGGCAATGACTAGTTAATCTGATCCCCGCTGAGAGCAGTGGATGAGTGAGCAGGTCGTCTGTCAAAACAGCCGGTTTCCTGCGCAAATATTTTGAAGCTTTCATGGCATTTGGGCCCGAGAAGCTTTTTGATAAATTCAACGTGGGACATAGACTTTCTGAGCCTACGCGTGTGTTGTGCGTGGCGGCTACAGTGGATGAAGTGGGTTGGAGTAGTTTCCTTCCCGCAAGAGCACTCCATAGGAGCGCATAGGTTGTTAAAACGGCGATGGTATGCCGCAAAATTGCCGTGACCCGTTCGGGCTGCAATTAATTCTCGGAGCAGGTGCCTAGAGAGAGACAGTTCGGGTGGTTTGCGTCGCCGAACCTGTAGGTTAAGTTGGCGGTATTTAGGCGGACAAGCCTCTATCCACCAGTCTTCCAGCAATTTTTGCCGCCGGTGATTCATGAGACCACGAAGATATGCCAGAGTACATGATCCTGGTGGAGTATCCTGGCTAGGTAGCTCTCGAAGGGTGGCACGGGCAATGGTGTCTGCCTCTTCGTTCCTTGTATCCCTGCGTGCCCTGGCACCCATTTTACCAACACTTTTGCCAGTTACTTAATGCACGAAAGCTGCGTACATCTTCTAGGCTAGTTGAGGACGAGCCCGTCGTTAGTGCGCTTACAGCCTGCTGGCTGTCTAGAAACACGTGGATTTGCTGCGACCCTCCTACTTTCCTAGACTTTCCGTTATCCAAGAACTCCAGTGCGGCTTCCAGAGCCTTCCTTGCTCCTATTATTCTGCATCCAGCACCTCTCCCCCGTGCTTGATGCCACTTCCTTTGCCGATGTCTTTCCCATCCTTTTTCAGAACGAAACCCCAGGCAGAGCGTCCGTGTCCTTCCGATGAACCATCTGAGTATGCGCAGATGTCCGTTCCTGTCACGTTATTGATCCATCCAACGCAGTCATTGCGTTCCGTCAGCCTTGAGCCTGACTTTTTAGGGTAGACTACCGGCGCCAGGGCCTCGGGGCCTCTGCTTCCGGGAGCTCTCGATAAGCACGCTGTAACCGTGACATTTGAATCTCTGGTCTGGCAGAGAGTTTGGCGGTCTTTTTGTACTTTCGAGTGCCGACATTCGGGCACACGGAAGCGCGGATCCTCAACGGGTGTCTATCATCAAGGGTCTTAAGCCTTGCCGAAAGTCGGAGTCGGTTTCCCTCAAGTATGACCTTTGCCGGCGGGATTCCTCCTTCTCTGTGAACGACTACGTTTGGCGTTGTCCTCATCACTGGCAGTGCAGCCCGCAATCCCATCAGGTTAGCTTTGTCAATCATGCTGCAGAGGTTTGAGGTAGGTGACGTGACCATTCCTCGTGTGGTTGGGCGTTTGGACCCTGGCCACCAGACATCAGATCCAAAAGTTGCTAGAGAGACAATGCACATGTCTACTGCGCCGACTAACGGCCCGGGGGCTGCTCCCCGAGAGGTAGAGTTGAAGCGGCGCATTTGCTGTGCAGCTTTCATCGCTTTGCCGCACCAGGTGGTTACGTGGTGTTTGAAATTGAGTCGCGGATCCAAATGTACGCCAAGCCAGCGGATGTGATCAGCGGGCTCGATGAGATTTCCATTTACGTGAACCCCAACTGCTTCTTCTCGGCGTCGTCCTGGGAATTGGATGACTTCAGACTTTTGCGTTTCGAAGGCAACAGCATTTTTCCCTGCCCACTCGAGAAGATGGTCTACCTCTCTTTGTGCAGCGCCGGCAGATTCAGCTACTGTGCGTCCAAACCCCAGAATTCCAATATCGTCGGCATAGCTAAACCTCGATCCTGGGTTGCCACTTTGCATCGGCTCCGCCATGTACAGAAGGAATAGTAATGGCGAAATTGGTGATCCCTGGGGGACTCCGCAGACCAGCTCTTTCTGTGTGGTGACTCCACCGGAGAAACGCACTTGTACCTTCCGATGTGTGAGGAATGAAGTCGTCCATCGGAGGATCGAGTCTGGCCATCCCTGGGCTTGCATGCGTCTAACCAAGCGATTGTGGAGCACTGCATCGAACGCTCCTTGGACGTCTAAGGTCACGAATGTCGAGGCCCATCCCTGGGAGCGTGCTTCTTCGACGTCATGGACTACGCAGGAGACCAGGTCCGTTGCAGATCGCTTTGGGAGCGCACCGAATTGTTGATGGCCCACCACATCATAAATGATTGCGAGGTGCGCCATTCGCTTGGCCAGGAGTCTTTCTAATCCTTTGCCTAGGCACGAGAGTAGAGCGATTGGTCTCCAACCTTTGATTGAAGTTGGATCCCGATTTGGCTTTTCCAATAGTACCACTTCTGCAAGTTTGAAGCAAGATGGATGCGTGCCGAGCCGTATGCAAGCTTTAAAGAGCTGCGTAACATACGGTCCGATTGTCTTCCAGCAGGCCTCAAGAAGTTCAACTGTGACTCCATCTGCTCCTGGGGCTGCCTTAGTACAGCCAATGGTACAAGTTCGCACCTCGTTGTCCGATATGTCATCTTCCCAGGGTATCCGGTTATTACTGGGTGCAGTGCACGTAGGAAGATCGTCCGATGCTTGGTGACGTGTAAGAAGAGCATCACGGAGAACTGTGGCTCGCTCAGACGGGTCGGTGATAACGGAACCGTTATAGTTGAGCGGCGGAGGAGGTCTGACCTGTCTATGGTTGGCCGAGCGCATCAGCTTGAATATGTCTGCCGGAGATGTCATCGCTTCGACTTGGCATGTCTGGTGCTCCTTCTTGGCGGCTGTGATAGTCTCACGTAGCTTCTTCGCACAGATAGCCCGCTGTGAGAGTGATGTTGAGGCTCGGTATTCGGCGTGTGCGGATTTGCACCTAGGAGTCCACCATGGTGC
The DNA here is from genome assembly GCA_900239735.1 of Blumeria hordei DH14. Lineage (NCBI taxonomy): Eukaryota > Fungi > Ascomycota > Leotiomycetes > Helotiales > Erysiphaceae > Blumeria > Blumeria hordei. The sequence continues at coordinate 233,150 of OENG01000032.1, read as the reverse complement.
AGATTTTCCGCTTTCCTTTCTGACCCGGGTTCCAGTTGCTTTAATGGCCTCCGTGAGATGGAAGCATATCTCCTGAGCGTATGCATCCACTTTCTCTATTGTACTCAAATCTGAGGGCGGATGTACCCATTTTGCAATGGCCCGCGCAAACTTTGGCAGATTTCCCTTGGGTACCTTGATCTTTGCTGGAGCCGTGTCCTTGTAACGGTTGCTGCAGGTACGATTCCGCGGATCGGAAGATGGTCGCTGGTCATACACTCCTCCCGATCGACCCAAGCGCGGGCTCCAGATATGTTAGTCCAGGCGAGATCCAGAGTATTGCCAGCTTTATGGGTCGGCTCTCCAATTATAAGGCAAGAGAGATTGTGGCTTTCTGCCCACCTTCTATCTCATCACCCTGTCCATACGGCCGAGTTACTCCTGGCTGCCAGGCAGCATGCACTGAGTTGAAGTCCCCGGCTGCAATGGACTTCGCAGAAGGTTTCCAGTCGAAAAGCGGGCGAACAGCAGTCGAGTCTTTAGGGGCCTTATACACGTTGAGAAATGTGATTCCATTGACCTTTACCCAGCAGTAATCACCAGTGGGTGTGGAACAAGGAAATAACTGTTCCGCTAATATTACATTTTTGGTCTTTCGAGTGTATGTCACAGCCCTCGGTCTGACATCTACACCTCCGTACGGTATATGACAGATATACCCTGGGTGTGATATGGTTTCTTTTGATCTCAAATTCCATCGCGGTTCTTGAATTAGCACAACATCTACGCCTAGCTCATAAGCTCGAGAGAGCGCAATGTTGTGGGTTGTGCCACCCCTGCCTACGTTTATTGACATAAAACTTAGTGTAGGAGGGGGCGAGAAGGGGCCCGTAGGGCGCCCTTCACAAAGCTTCTTCAGGGTTCAAGGCACCAAAGCCCGAACCCTCAGCCATTGCTGTGTCTGTCGAAGATGTGTCCTTACCAAAGCTGGAGAAGCTGGTCGGGTCGCTCTTGCGGCAGCTGTAGCAGCCTCTGCGGCCTTAGTTGCAGCTTTGGCCCTGGCAACTGCCTGATATTCCCGTTGGCCAGCTTGTCGGATCGTCACAAGTTGGTCCTTAGTAGCTGGGCCAGACCTGTTGGGACGAGCAAGACAGTCTCGACTGCCAGATTGATGGGGGCCTCCGCAGTTTCGACATTTAGAGGCTGCTTTACACTCGAATGCCGAGTGCATGGTGGATCCGCAGTTCCAGCAGGCTGGCGCGCGAGAACACCCACGGGTGGCGTGGAAACCGAGACATCGCCTACATTGCTGTATGGGAGGGCGGTTTCGTTGGATGGTTGCTATTCCTGAGTCGTCGAAGAGTCGGAATCCAGGCTTTGGGCTAGCGTTCCTGGGAAACAAGGCCGACCAGGATCTGTAGGGAGCGCCGAGCTTAGTTTTTCCGTGTATCCTTACTCGGTCTGGAGTGCAACTGGTTACTCTAAGGATTTCGGCGGCCACCATTTCGGCAGTGACTTCGACTCGTCCTTCTAAGCCGAACACGGCGACTGGAACCGTTGCGATCCGGAGGGAAACTAGATCACTTGGTGGTTCTAGTTTTGCCTCCACTTGTGTGAAGGGCTGGAGGCCTCCAGCAGTCGAGTTTTTGCATCCGGGTTTTTGGCACGGATGGCAAAGCCAGTGGGAACGCGTTGCACCTGGTCGACATCAGCAGGGTGCAATTTGTTTGTTTAGCGACGGCTTCGCGGACGCCAGCTGGAGAGAGCTGTCTCCACTCGTGGTTTGCATCAAGACGCAGAAAGATTCGGTCATCTTTCGATGCTGTTGTTGATGCTGCCGGCTTCTTCTCTGGTTTCCTGGCAGATGGGGCAGCCGAAACCGAGGTGATGTTTGCAGGGGCTTGTGCGCCTGACTTTTGGTGTCCTGCTCTGGTGACAGTAGCCCAGGTGCTTCTGAGCGGGAGAGGTGCTGCAGCCTTTGAAATATTCCGAGGAACAGCTACTGGGATGGCGGTCGCGAGGGGAGTTGCGACAATTGGTCGTTTGGGCAGGACTGGCGGAGCGGTGCTCGGCCCGGCCGCCACGAATTGCGCGATGGCTGCCTTTAGGTAGACTTTGATGGAGTCTACAAAAATTTTATTTTCACCGGTGGAGAGCGGTGAAAGGGCTGTCTCGACACTGCTAATCGCTGTCGAGCATATATGGAATTGCGCAGCTTTTTGCCTTGCCCTGCGCTCCTCCGCTTCGATCGCTGCCAGCAATTCTGGGGGAATATTTTTTCTCTGCCTGCTGCTTCTGGTGCTGTAGGCGGTTGGTCCAGCGAAGAGTTTTCGGCTCCTGCTGCCTTGGCTGTGGGTATGTCGGCCTCTTTCGTGGGCCTCACTTCTACCGGTCGCGGTAGTGCTGGAACCGTAGCGCGCTTCTCGGGTGCGACGACGGTTTTTCTGGGGGATCCGGTGGGATCCAAGACTTGCTCTGCATCTTCTGGGCTGGAGGATGCCCAAACTGAATCGGCGAGGGTTTTTAGCTTCTCGACTTCTGCGTCCACCATATCTACCTCGGGGACATCGTTCTCCTTCGCTTGGAGCGCAGCCGCGATGGTGTTCATATTTTGAAGATTGGACTCGAGTCCTTTTCTTGTCAGCATGTTTCTCGCGTGGTTTTGAATGGCTGGAGTCCATTGGTAGGGTTTGATGACGCGATCTTTGGTGATTCCGCTGATCGCGTTTTTGTGCGTTTTACGCGTCGGAGGCATTTTAGAAATGCCGCCGATGGCAAACAATTTCGATTCGATTCGTTCCTCAAAGGGTGAGATGGATAAAAGGGTGGGAATGGGCAAATTGGGGGCTTCTCGAATTGTTTTGATAAAGGGTTTGGTTGTTGTGCTTTCTATTATCTCTATGTTGGGATACACATTGTCGATCCTACTAGGCTCGATAATTAGTAGTCCTGACAGACTGGTATTTGGCGAACGGAGATTGCGCATACCCTGTGTTAGCGTTTTTTTTTTTTTAAATCATTTAATGTGTATGCAGCTATAAAGCTATGACACATGACCGGTACTATATATACACGTAGGATGAGTCTTTTGCCGTTAGAGACACTCATACTCTGGATTTCATTTGCAAATACCACTATGAGGTATGTTTGCTTACACAAACAGTCGACCCTCCTCCGTAAGTACCCACCAAAGGGAAATTAAAAACCTTTGATTATCCAAGCATGCCTTCATCATCCATGCATACCAGCGCCGCGAGAAATGTAGTTCAGTTTTGCCGGATTCGAACCAGCGGTCTCCTGTCTCGGGTGAGATATGTGTTCTAGCTATCCAAACCTTACTTGAGAAACCAGTCAAGATGATGTACCACCGCACCATCCAACCACGGCGGTGTTTCGTGTCGCCCGCACTCTCGCAACCGAAGTCTTGGCGCACGCACAAAGCTCAATTCCAAAACTCGTTGTCAAAATTATTAAATTCGCGCCCGTCGTGATCGTTTCCATCCTCTGCATCATCTTGTGAACTTGTCCTGATCCCTCTCACACCCATCCCAAAGAAATTTCTCCCAGATTTGTGCGCCACGCTTTGCTTTCTCCGTCGGGTGTAAATATCGGCTTGGGCGTGTGCGTGGTGGCCCATTGAGGCCAGAGAAAGTCGACGAGAGATGTGATCATTGAAGTAAGGATTTACTAAGTCGTACCTGTAAACTTGATGAGGTTTTGGTGGTGATTGATCTCGTTAGGTGTGAAGATTTGATTAGATGGAGAGTCTTGAATCATTGCCTCATGGGCCAACTTGTCCGGTATTGCGAAATTTGACTAAACTTGGCTCTGGAAGAATATTTCATTCCCAGGTTCGTAGAGGATATCACGTACAGGTATTCAGTATTGCCCTCCGAACCGTAATTTCACCGCTGCCATGACGGGAGGCAATCCGGAGATTACACCAGGAGCGCTTAGTGATGGAATTATTGGAGGGCAAGACTGAATACCTGTACGTGATATCCTCTACGAACCTGGGAATGAAATTTTCTTCCAGAGCCAAGTTTAGTCAAATTTCGCAATACCGGACAAGTTGGCCCACGAGACAGTGATTCAAAATTCTCCGTCATCTCAAATTTTCGCTCCCAGCGAGTTCGAACCCTACCTTAGTCTCTTTTTTTTTTTTTTTTCATCAGATTTTAATTGCGTATGCAGCTATCTAGCTATGACACAATATCAGAGAAAATATACAGAAAAGATGACTCAATTTACAGTAAGAGCACTCATGCCTCGGATTTCATTTGCAAGTACCACTGCGAAGTTATGGTAGCTTTTTCTTCACCCCAAGTCAACCCTCATCCGTGAATACCCAGCCAGGGTAACGTCTCAAAAACTCTGAGTTATCCAGACATGCCTTCATCATCCACTGAATTTTCTCCGCGCGAAATGTAGTCTTCGGTGTCTCCTTCCCAAGTGGAGTAGGTGCCCAGGCTACTCAAACCATACTAGAGAACACCACCAGGAGGCGGACCACAGCACATTCCATCGTTTGCGTGTTGTTATAGTGTCCGCTGCATTCTCGCAAGCGAAGCCTTGGAACGCATAAAGCTCAATTCGTGAAACTCCTTGCCAAAATTTAAAATCACACGCCCGTCGAGATTGTATCCATCCTCTGCCTCACCTTGTAAACTTGTCCCAATCCCTCTCACGTCCATCCCAAAGAACTGTCTCCCAGATTTGTGCGTAACGCTTTGCTTCCTCCGCCTACCTTGGTCTCATTAAGTCTACAAGAACGACCCAGTACATCCACGTTCCAATGACCACACCTCTCATCAACTATTCTCTGACCTCAGTTGACCACCAAAAACACGCCCACGCCGATATTCACACCCGACGGAGGAAGCATAGCATGGCGCACAAATCAGGGAGAGAGTTCTTTGGGATAGGCGTGAGAGGGATCAGGACGAGTTCACAAGATGATGCAAAAGAAGGATATAACCTCGATAGGCGTGAAATTTTGAATTTTGGCAAGGAGTTTTACGAATTGAGCTTTATGCGTTCCAAGGCTTCGCTTGCGAGAATGCGACTGGCACTATAAACACAAGTCAACGATGGGAGGTGCCATGATACGCCTCCTGGTAGTGTTTTCCGGTATAGTTTAAGCAGTCTGGGCACCTACTCCACATGGGAAGGAGGCATATCAGACCACATTACGCGCGGAGGAAATTCGGTGGATGACGAAGGCATGTCTGGATAACTCAGGGGTTTTGAGACGTTTCCCTGGGTGAGTGTTCACGGATAAGGTTGACCTGGGGTGAAGAAAAGGCCACCATAACTTGGCAGTGGTACTTGCGAATGAAATCTGAGGCATGAGAGCTCTTCCTTTATATTGTGTCATAGCTAGATAGCTGCATACGCAATGAAAATCTGATGCAAACAAAAACCATCATCATTCTCTCCTATTCGTCGCAATCCTGAGTATCAGTATGAGGTACTAACATATGGTTTGTTTGTACGGGTCGATATCAAGAGGAAAACATTAAAAACTTCTTCAGTCAGGGTCAGGACTTTTAAAAGATAGAGCTATACTTTTGAAATGTGCAAAGAGTTCTGACAACTAGAAGCCAAAAACCTATATGCATTTACAGTTAGTATTACTATCATGTGCTTTCAAAATACTTTTGTCTGCATATCAGTCTAATTGTGATATACTATCAATGTTTTACTTATCAAATTTCTAATGCGACTTTATAGATACTCAAGCTTCGCGATTCATTCCTATACATTGGTACAAATTATATTATTATACAAGGTCCGTCAAACCTCGTTATTTATTAACCACTGATGGGAATTTCAATGCCTTTGGTTGTAAAGCGTGCCTTTATTATCTATAGCATTAGCATGGCTAATTTTCCGATCATGCTATGTTGAATTCAAATATTTAGTCTAAATTTTCAAGGCAATCAATTATCCTAGGTATGTATACCAAACATGAAAGACTTAATAAGAAGGTATGCCATTTCATCATCTCTCCACAGTTATCTTTCTAGTACCGTCTGGATATTCGCAAACGAGAGTATATCACACAGAACTCTCTTCAATTATGGACGAAAAATCCCTTCCAAAACTGATCAGTTGCTCTTTCAGAGCTGTAGTCGCACTCAGCTTTATTTGGTAGATCTCCTGACATTCGTGGTAAATTTTCCGAATGTCTATGTTACCATATTTCGAGCCGCAATCTTGGGTTTTTGTGAGATTAGTATATCGTCGTAGTCAAATGTTTCAAGACCAGGTAAGGCCAATAATTCTGGAAAAAGAAAGTGTTTTCAGTGAATAGGAATGTATTTGCTTGCAAGGGTACACTTGATAAGGCTTGGGTTTCGATATTTCTTTATTGCGATGGAACAATTGATTTGCATAGACGTATAGATTCATCTCTCCGTTAGCCAATATTGTATTTGTTGCAACCTTCAACTGACCCTGCTCGATTGGAATAGTCTAACCTCAGATTTTTAGAGGATACTATTAACCAAGGTTTGGGATTTTTTCTCTTCAAACTGGCTTTGTTGACCCCTTCAAACATCTTCACAAGTTTGCGGCTTAGATAAAATTAAATTTGTGTCAAAATGTAAGGAAAATCGTGGTCGAGAGTGAGTGGCGGGGTCAAGCCAAAGCTGAGACCCGAATGTGAATACCGGAATGATGCTGACAAGTAGTCTGAAAACTAGAGAATGTTTTTAGCAATTGTCATCGACTTTGGACGATCTAAAAATAGTCCCCTTGATAAACTATGTTCTTTCTTTTTGATAAGTCAATGAGTCTAACAGTTTGCTCTGGTTGAAATTTACTCATCATTTACGGCGGGTCATAGACTTGACACCTGTCAGCAATGTTGCCTACAGACCTTAAACTCTAACCCTAGGGTCTACAGAACAACGTTGGATTTCAGTATTTGAAATCAGAGCTTGAATTTTCAATGTGTTTGGGGTATTTTCTATGATCCAAGACATTTCTGGTAATTTATCGAGGCATACGACTTGTTCCAAGACACGAATGATAGGAAGAGTTGACTTTGGTCTACAGCTTCACGACGTTATGCCTCTCCAAATGCTTTAGAAATATTGTCACAGCTTCAGATATGTTCCCCATGTCGGTATCATGGATACCCCACACCCAGGGGCTTCTTCGATTCTCGCCGGGTACTAAATATCGCACATTGTCTTGTTTCCAGCAATGCCAGTAGGCTGTAGTCACACGACTTAGTGCGGTATGCCGTGTCGCATACATGGCAGACATGCCCGCGAGTGGACAGAATAAGAATCATCACATCATCGAGAGACCCATTGCGTACGCGTACACGTGTATATTACCGACAAAATAAAATATTGAAATTAAATGAATATGATAGGCAGCCTAAAATAAGATTTAGAAATGCCGAACGATTGCTATCATCTTGAAGCCCAATCCGACAAGACTCCCTTGTAAATCGATGCTCTTGATATTATAGCCATATTTAAAATTATCGCAGTGAAATTTCGAAATGGATAATTGATTCAATCATGATGATCAGATGGTAAAAAGATTCCGGGGCCAGGCAAACCTTAGAAACATGGAATTGGTAGCGTTCACTGCTGGCTATTGTTAGTTCTGCATTCCTTTCCACAAAAAGCACTCGCGCATCTGCATCAACCGGGTCTTCCTTGGATGTCAAGCTGACAAACGAAACAATTTATAGAAGCGCGAAGGGATGAAACAACTTTGGAACAGGTCCCTTGGATGGGAATTCACCAAGCAGGATGGAACTTTTTTGTAAGCAAGATTGGTTCGTTGATATTCACCATGGGCATCCGGGGTATGAATGTGACAAAGGTCATGTTAACCATTATGTACACATGGTACTGATCTTGTGTCAAAGCTATGGCTGGGGTGCGTGGTGGCCGAGGCTAGACAACAACAGATGTGGAAAGCCCAAGGGCGCAAAAGCGCATCAAAATGCGTGTAGTTGAAGGTGGCAGAGCAAGGGGCTTGTAAAGTGTAACACATTGTTTATGGTTCGGGCGAAGTTGGATGGTGCAGTGGTACACCATTCGGGCCGATCTCCCCGGTGGTTTTGGGTAACTTTAACACCTAGCCCATTCGTGTCAGGAGAAGGCTGGTGCAAATTCAGTAACACCCACACACCATTCTCTCTCGCAGTGAGATTGTATTTGTGAAATGATGAAATCACACTAGGATGACCGTAGGAATTTTACGCTTTTCCCTGCGGTGGGTATGCACGGAAGAGGTTATACGCCGTGAGGGTTAACCTCGAGTGGTATCTGCAAATGAAATCTGAGTGGGAGTGTTCTACATGCCAGGTTGACTCATCCTACTCAGAGTACATGTCTTCCGATAAATCGTGCATGGACCTCAAGACGCCAAATCAGGAAAATTGAATAATTTATTTCTTAATAGCTCAGGCGTACCTTGTCACTTGAGCAGGACGAGGTCCGCCATGGTCCCACACGTGCCCAATTGCCTGTGAGAGCGCAATGTCGCTCAAATACCTAGCTTCACACGTTAAAACGCCCTTCAAAAGAAGGGTCAAAGCTAGATAGCCGTGTGAAGGGTCTAGACTGAACATCTGTGCGCGGTGTCCTCTACAAACCTAGGAGTGAAATATTCTCCCAGAGTCAAGTTCAGTCAAACTTTGCAACTCAGAAGAAGTTGGCCTACGAGACAATGATCTAAGACTCTCTACGATATCAAACTCTCCCACCCAACGAGATCGATCTCCGCAGAAACCTCATCATATTTACAAGTATATCCTAGTACATCCTCATTCCAATGACCACACCTCTGTTCGACTTTCCCTAGCCTCAACTCGTCACCACATACACTCCCACGTCGATATTTATACCTGACGGAGGAAGCAAAGCGTGGCTAACAAATCTGAGAGACAGTTCTTTGGGGTGGGCGTGAGAGAAATCGGGACAAGCTTAAAAAATGATGCACGGAATGGATACCATCTCGAATAATGTGACACTTGGAATTTCGGGAAGAGGTTTTACCCACAGAGTACTCGCGCGCTAAGACTTCATTTGCGAGACTGCAGCTGACACTTTAAGCACAAGTCAACGATAGATGGTGTCGTGGTCCGCCTCCTGGTTGTGTTTTCTGGTATAGTTTGAGTAGCCTGGGCACCTACTCCTCTTGGGAAGGAGACACACCAGACCACATTTCGCGCGGAAGAAATTCAGCGGATGGAGGCATGTCTGCATAATCCAGAGTTTTTGAGAGGTTCCCCTGGGTGAATGTTCACGGATAAGGTTGACCTGGGGTGAAGAAAAAGCCACCATAACTTCGCAGTGGTACTTGCGAATGAAATCCGAGGCATGAGAGCTCTTATTGTAAATTGAGTCATCTTTTCTATATATTTTCTCTGATATTGTGTCATAGCTAGATAGCTGCATACGCAATGAAAATCTGATGCAGATAAAAAGAAGTTGATAGCCATATATACTAATACTTCATATAGGCTAAAAATACTTTGACCGATAATGACCCGAACCTCCGCAAATATTGAGTCCTCCGTACTTCTCGGCATGCTTCCGCGATTAATCAGAAATCTACTGATCCATCTTGTCACTAATTATGCAAAGTAAAGTAGATGATGTCAGTAAGTAGGTTTCCTCGAGAAATTGGCATATCTACCCGCTGTTCTCTCGGTTGACATTCTTCGCCCAAAGTGACTGCCATCGGTACCCTGGTCTAGCATAGCTGGCTTGTCAGGCTCCACGAATGTTCGACTCCGTAGTGTTACAGGTCATGTCGAGTCGATTGATATCGCATGTGTTTTGCATCTCGTCCCATATTATCTGATGTTTCCCCTCATACTTCACAAATCATCTTGCCAGCAGAGGCCTCGAGCATTAAGAATTATGATTCAAGGCTAGCTCTCGGGTCACCATGAGTCCAGTAACACGTTGCGAGTGGATCCAAAAACAATCTCGAGTCAGGAAATAGAAACTTCATGACAGATTTCCAAAATACAACAATATCTATTGCACAGTCGTGTATGGTATTGCGACTTTTTGAATCGAAGCTAGGATACATGGGAATAAATTGTTTCAATGTGGGACGTATGAGGGACACATGAGGGATGCGTAAGGGAGAAGCTTTCGACGAGATGGGCTGGTTAGCCTCAGAAGTACATTTCTCACAACTATAAGATATGTCTATTGTCCCAAGGGAAATCTTCAGTTCAATTAACAATCTTTCTTTTTACTCTTTGTTCATTCATATTTTCTTTAACCTCCTTCTCTATTCGTTACTAGCCGGACTAGGCATATCATTTGTCTTCGATTTTTTCTCTCTTATAAAATTAAATATCAAGCTTATTCTATAAACAATATGAAATACTCTACAGCAACCATTCTTCTTGCCTACTTTGGCCTAACATCGGCTGTGCCGTATGAGAAGCGAGAAGTTCCCCAGGAGCATTCTCATCAAGCAGTGCTTGATCAAGTCGCGGTCAGTTTGAAACTTGACAATCCGGATAAGATTCAGGACTCGGTGTTTGGACTTCTTGGCGATACGGCAGCTGCTAAAGGAGCAGGTAACATCAAAAACTTGGATTGTCTTCAGCGAGCGATTGCGGACCAGGCCTTCACCAACGAGAAAAAGGCAGGAAATGTCGACGGCATGGCTAATGCTTTGATTTTTGCCGCTCTTGAAAAGAATACTGGGGCGGTAGGTAAAGCTAGCAACACCTGTAACGACAAAGCCGTCAACCCAGAGATTGATGCCATCAGTCAACATCAGGATCCGGCTGGGGCAGGAGCTGCAGAGGCCAACAAAAAAATAGTTCTTGATCTAGCGGTACAGCTCGAAAGTATTGGAGCTGATCCTCAGCTTGCAGCTACATCAGCGACTTTTGCACCCGGAAAGGTAGATATGATGCTTCGTCAATCTTTAATGAAATGAACTAACAAGTCATAGATTGGCGATACAACTGGCGCAGGAAATACCTGTGACGATCTAGACGACAAGAAAGGATGCATCTTCACCAAGAAGTTGATCCAAGTTGAAGCCACCCCGGAAGAAATCGACGCCGCCGTCAAGGGAGGTGGTGCAAAGGGTGAGGCTTTTGTGAAAATACAAAGAAGGCAGAGTGTTTATTAACTGTGACAGGAGCCAAGGTAGTCGCAAGTGCAAGCAAAGAAAAGGCATCGGATAAATCTGCCAACGCTGAGGAAGAGGCAGGAGATGCTGACGCTGCTAACGCTGCTGATGCTGACGCTGCTGATGCTGGAGATGCTGCTGACGAAAAGGCATCTGGAAAAGGTGAAAAGAAGTCGGGTAAATCTTCCAAGGTCGAGGAAGAGGCAGGAGATGCTAACGCTGCTGATGCTGGCGATGCTGCTAACGAGAAGGCATCTGGAAAAGGTGAAAAGAAATCGGGTAAATCTGCCAAGGTCGAGGAAGAGGCAGGAGATGCTAACGCTGCTGATGCTGGCGATGCTGCCGACGAGAAGGCATCTGGAAAAGGTGAAAAGGCATCGGACAAGAACAAAGCATCTGGAAAAGATGTTAAAGCCGAAGATAATGCTGGAGCCGCCACTGCTGCAGATGCTGCCGACGAGAAGGCATCTAAAAAAGCCGACAAAGCTTCAGACAAGAACAAAGCATCTGGAAAAGACGCCGAAACTGAGAGTGATGCCGGAGCTGCCGGAGTTGCCGAAGCTGAAGCCGTTGATGCAGGTGCCGGTGGAGACACTGGCTCCTGCGGTACTCCCACCGTTGAATTTGGCGTGGGCCTTGGTGGACGTCAAGAACCCGCTTTCCAAGCCACCAACCAAAAAGACTTCAATCACGGTGCAGCTCTCAATATCAAAGTCATCTCTGACTTCATTTGCCAAAAGCTACAGGATAGTTGCAAGGCTCCCGCAGATGTTGTTGAGAATTGCAACAAGGCCTCAGCAGCTGCTCGTAAGTCTCGAATCTGGTATATGGCACAAAATATTTAGCTAACAATTGTCTAGAAAAGGAGAAGGGACAGAAATCTGCCGATGTTTTTAATGCAGGCGTGACCGGAAAAGCTTAAACGAATCTAATAATCGACATCGATGTCAAAAAAGAGCATAAAAGCTCCTCATATCATGTGCTAAATCTGATTACGAATATGGAAAATACAAGCTAATTCTAAAGTGCTGAATTTAATACGCTTACGAACTTGCGGGGCAACATAAATAATTGGCTAGGCTCGACCACTTTAAAGTAGTTGAAATATGGAAGGGGAACGGGAGTAGTTTGGGTTTAGACAATCCACTAAAGCTGTGGTCAACGTCTGAATAAATATATTGGTAAACACGCACATTTTAGCTCAATAAAATATTTTAGCAAGCAAATCTTGGACCTAGGGACACGGTAGTCGTTGGTCATCAAATTATAACATTGTTCAAGTTTAGTTGAGTCTGTGGTGAATGAGGAATAAGATCCACCAATATAATCGCAGAAAGGTGACATAAGATTGATGTCCTTTGCACCGTGATCAAGTATCTAGACAGCGGCCTGATATATAAGTTATTGAATCCTTCGTTGTTTTAAACTCCTGAAGGTTGATAAATTTTACTATTGATTCATTGATATGACTCTTTTTGAATGATATTTGTTAATTGGAGTTTGATTTGATTTGATTGAATATAACGTCATGTCTGACCACGGTGTTGAGTTATGATCTGAACTGGTATGCCAAGAATGATATATTTGTAGGTCTAGTGAATTCCCCATCCCGAATTATAGCAAGAAGAATTACACATTGAAGAGTTTGGTGCGCGACAATGCTTCACTTGCAAGTGTGCATTTCACACTAGGAAGACAAGTCAACGATGGAAGGTGCCGTGGTTCGGCTCCTGGTACTGTTCTCTGGTATTGTTTGAGTAGGCTGGGCACCTATTCCACTTGTGAAGGAGACGGTTCGGACCACAATTGGCGCGGAGAAAAGTCAGTGAATGATAGAGGCATTTCTGGATTATTCAGGGTCATTGAGTATTTTTCCTCGGTTGTCACCCTTGGAGAGTCGGTTGTTAACGATAAACAAACACATAGTTTAGCGGTCCTTGCAAATGAAATCCAAGGAATTAGTGCTTTACTTTTAAAGTGAGTCATCTATCATGCACTCTTTCTCTGATATTATGTTAAACTAGATAGCTGCATACGCAATTAAAATCTGATGCAAAAAGACTCGGAATTTATCTATGGAACTCAGCCACCTTTTTCCACAAAACCTTACACCCAAAGAATGGTAGCAATAAAAACTTCGTTCGCGGAGAAAATTCTCAAAAATCCTTCAGCCCCAGATAGGCGAAATCTAGACACTGGGACCACATGGGGTGCGCAAATCCCTCTAAATCCCTCTTCTTTGTCACATTAGAGTTCGACTCGATCAAATCCACTATAGATGTATTGGGTGCTGGTTACGCTCCGGAGACTCATCGATTGGCCTCTCCTACATGACCAAGAGTGGGTGATATGTAGGGCTTTGACTCTAACATCTGATTGCGAGAACGAGTGAGAATCCTCAACGAGGTGAGGACGAATTCGTTGTTCTCTCTCAGACCTGTCGATTCAATGGCAAGAGCAGGAGGTTGTTTGGGGGAAGGCTAGTGACAGGAATTGAGTTTGGTCCCCATATAATTTTGGGTGGATGGTACAGCGGTATATCATTGGGACTGGCTCACAAGCAGATGTTAGGCAGCTTGGGCATGAACCATTCCCGTGAAGTGTTACTGGATCCGATCCAGTATGACCAACACATCGCATCTTTCCGCGTTACTATTGTTGTAGTAGTTCGAAGAAAGCAAACTCGGTTGATCATGGGGTTTTCAGGATTTTCCTGGCGGTGGGTGCTTGCGGAAGACTTTGCAAGCCATAGAAGTTGACCTCAAGTGGTGTCTGCGAATGAAACCAGAGTGTGAGTGCTCCGAACGTCAAAATGAGACGCCCCAGAGTAAATACATGTCTCGAAAAAATTAACATTTGCCCTCCGGGCATTGATCCAGGATAATTGAAAATTTCAATGTAATTTAAATTAAAAAAGACCGTCCATTTTTATCGACAGTGGTCTCGCGTATCAATCTTACACATCAAGGATGACTTTTTGCACAAGACACTCGCACCTCACCAAGTCTCCCCGACACGTCCGACCAGAAGCTCCATTAATCACCTCCAAGTAAATATTTAATGGATCGACCATGGTTGAAGCGGTAACGTTATGGAGCCATCCATCCGGGCAAGCGAATGCTTGGCTACTCCTTCCAAGCAGTTGTCGTTCAACAAATCAAACTTAATGAGTCCTTGTACGCAGCAGTGAATCAAGGAACCAATCCCTTACGATATAGGCCAGTGAGATCTATTCGCACTCACACTTCTGCTACTGTCGTACATGCAAATCTATCAGTCTTGGTATTTTCTTCGGGTAATTCATCTTGATGATAAGCCTCCCTTAGAAGTAGAAGTGGAATTTAACACCACAAACTTTTGCCATTACCATGGTTTCTCCGGCCAAACTTGCGGGCGAGTTCAGTGCCCAGCATCATGAAAAGAAATCGCCTGTCAATATGAAGGCTGGAGACTTTGGGACGCTTGACGAAATAGATACAATTGAAGAAACAGATTCCGACAAATTTGTCTGGCTCGTCAGCCTGACAGCCAGCCTGGGTGGTTTCCTCTTCGGTGTGTATCTACACCCCAATTATATTCGTATAACAATTTCTAATACCAAAAGGCTACGATACGGGTATTATATCAGCAGTTCTTATCTATCTCCATGCAGATCTCGGCCATGAACTTGCAAATAGAGAAAAAGAGCTTGTTACGTCCGTTATGTCTGGTGGCGCTTTTCTCGGTGCCATAGCTGCCGGACTTACAGCAGATAGGTATGGTCGTAAAGGACCTATCTACATGGGATGTGTGCTTTTTATTGTTGGTGCGGTAATTCAAGCTACAGCCTATACTGTTTCTCACATGGCTGTTGGAAGGGCTGTTGTCGGTCTTGGAGTTGGAAGCGCGGCTATGATAATTCCAGTATGTCAATCACTTTATCCTCTAATCCGCAAAAATTTAAACTGAATTAAAAAGTTATATATTGCCGAAATATCACCTGCAAAATTTAGGGGAAGAATGATGGGTCTTGATACATTATCAGTTACAGGTGGTCAATTGGCCTCCTATGGATTGGGTGCTGGATTCGCTCATATTGCACATGGTTGGAGATGGATGGTTGGTATGGGTGCCGGTCCGGCTATCTTACTCCTATGCTTACTTCCTATCTGCCCCGAGTCTCCTCGGCAACTAATTCATCATAAAAAGTTGGACGAAGCTGCGCAGGTTATTCAGAAGGTCTTCCCAAATGCCACGAGTGACCAAGTTCAGCAAAAAGTCCGGCATATAGCTTTTCATGTTGAAACGGCAAAAAAACTGCGAGACGGCAAGAGTAATTGGTGGCTATTTAAACAACTTTTCACTGTCCCCGCAAATTTAAGGGTCACAATTGCTGCTTGTGGTGTCATGAGTCTTTCGCAGTTTTCTGGTTTTAATAACCTCATGTACTATTCGTCGACTCTCTTTGCCGTTATTGGATTTTCGAATCCCGTGGGTGTGGGCTCGATAATTGCTGCAGTAAACTTTCTTTGTACCTTTTTATACTTCAATATTGTCGATCGATTCGGCCGCCGACAAGTGCTGCTCTCCACTGTTTGGGGAATGGTAAGTATTATACCCAAGGTAACTTCTAGAATTAATTCAATCTAACGTAGACAGGGCGTTTCTCTAGGCGTAGCAGCAGCAGCTTTTTACTACATTCCTCTAACAACCGATCTCTCTATTTCAGCCGATACCAAGGTTGGCTGGCCTGCTTACCTTGTTCTTGTGGCTATGGTTAGCTTAGTGATATTTTACGGTTCTGGAGTTGGTGCTCTCTCCTGGGTTTCCTCAGAGTTCTTTCCGATGGAAGTACGTTCGCTCGGTACTATGGTCATGACTTTGTCTAATTGGGGCCCCAATATCATCATCTCCTCGACATTCCTTACACAGATGGAGAAAACTACTCCTACGGGTACTTTCGCATTTTATGGTGTTGTATGCATACTTGGATGGGT
Source organism: Blumeria hordei DH14 (assembly GCA_900239735.1). Classification (NCBI taxonomy): domain Eukaryota; kingdom Fungi; phylum Ascomycota; class Leotiomycetes; order Helotiales; family Erysiphaceae; genus Blumeria; species Blumeria hordei. Next base: position 217,053 of record OENG01000032.1, on the reverse strand, counting down.
AGCAATATACTGCTGCTATCCCGAAGTAAAGGGTATGACCCTGGAGAGCATACGGGAAGTCTTCGAGCAAGGCTTTGGTGTTCAGAAAGCACGAGAAATTCAAACTGAAATGCGGCGGAAAAGTGCCGATCGATCTAATGTATAATTAATTTCAAGAGGAGTAGTTGTGAAAAACCTTGTAACATAGTCAAAAAATAGTATTTTGCCTAGGAAGGCAAAGATGTCTATTAAGCGGCAAACATCTCCTTAAACAGTACATGCCCTCTAAGATTAACACACTGAGCACCTCAATTGATGTTAAATACTTTGAGATTACCATACGTCTTAAACAGCATAAAGGTACAATAATCCGTAAAAGGACATGTTGACAAATAATTAGGTATCACTATTATTGTTTCCAGCGGTAGCCTCCAAATCTGCGAGATACATGGTGGTCAGCAGCCCGTCAGTGCATTAGGATGACGGCGTGAAGCCGCTCGCCACTCCTAGCAAATTAGAATAGACAGTTCAGTGCATTACCGAGTCACCGAGAGATCCAGTTTGCGGAGTGCCATCATTTCGCCGTTATTACCTACTCTGATTTTCCCCACAGTCAACTTGAGCCCTAGTCCGAGCGAAGGAGAACACTCGGGGTTTAAATTCCATCGATCCAGTATATTTCCATAGCATGCCAAAAGGCAATCATCACCATGCATTAATCCGTCTGCAATTACCAGTAGCGTACCATCTTATCACTCCCCAACTCTCAGCTGTGTCCAAGAGGTCGCAGACTAATTCGTGCTGATCGATTACGGAATGAACTAGATTTAACGAGACCTCTTCTCTGCCATGCTTGGCAAGCCGGAGTTACGGGCTGTGGCTGGAGTGACCTTCCTTTGCCCAAAAATCAAATATTTTACTCAGACAGACCACTGCTAATGTTATGGCTCAGTATGACTACTACTCAGTATAACGACTTGTAGCTGTGGCTATACCACTGTGCCATAAACACTGGCCCGAACTGTGGAGGCCTTATCATATCAGGCGCCGATATTTAGTCAAGCCACGCTAGGCTACACAGTTGTACCTATTTATTTTATTTAGTTTTAGGTCCTGGGCCGATACTATTTAGATATTTAGATATAGGACCGGTGGAGCCGGCCGAGATTTAACCTTCAGGCTTGCCCTGCTCCTTCACACCCATTTTCGAGCTAATAAATCTCGAGCTCATTGCACAAATAATGCAGTGAAGATAAAAGAAACAGACGAATGAAATAGTGATTGGTGTTGAGTTGGCATTCCTCATCCTGGGTCCTCCTCCGCCAGCATACTCTTCCTAGCAGTGATCTCCAAACCCGTCTTTGCATTCAGCAAGGAACTAGTGTGAGTCCAGTCTGCCGAAGCAGCCTGTGGCCCGTGCAATAATTTTAAACTCCTCTAACCCTTTGTGTGCGAGGAGTTGCCGAGTAAAAGCATCCAAGCTCATTGCTTCTCCAGGCTTACGCGTCAGAGTATTGTCTCTCCGACGGCGTGTAAATTGGGTGGGCGTCTTTTCTAGCCCACAGCTACAAACGAGGTTTGCACCTTCGTGCTTGAAGCGACGGTGACACGCCGCAGAATGTCCAAGCCCTGTTCCGGCAGTAATGAGTTCGTGAAGTAGTCTCCGAGGTAACGATAGTTCTGGAGGCTTACGTCGTCGCATTTGCAGGTCCAAGTCTTGGTTTCGGGCTGGACAAGCAGTTGGCCACTATTTGTCTATCAATTCTTGTCTTCGCCTTTGCATAAGGCGCCAAAGGTAAGCAAGGCTGATATAGCTGGGTTTTTTCTAGCTATCCGGAAGTAGTTTTAGTGTGGCGCGAGCTTCTTTTTTGTTTATTGTCCTATAAAGTCTATGACTATGTAAGGGCATGTAGGTGCTTTCTGCCTATAGGCCGGGAGTATCTATGCTTCGGGTAGTGTACTCCCTTCTATGCCTCCTTCACGACTTCTTTCCAGCAGTAATACCCCCACAGGCCTTCATTCGAGTACACAATAATAGGAGCCATTATCCCGTCATTATCTCCCCTCTCTAGCCAACGAAACGATGGCCATTTACGGGTGTGTAGCTGCAGGGAAAAGTCTCAAAAACCACTGGGTGCGGGGCTCTCCTTTGACGAAGAGGCCGGCCAGCCGGGCGTAGCAGATCTGTGTATACCTAAGAGCGTCTCTCAACCTTCCTAGCCTCCTCCTTCCTCTTTTCCTGATTTATGCCGCAGGACAAGCCGAACATTGTGAAAGGATGTTAGAAAAGTCTTGGTCGAGAATGACTGTCGTGAAAAAGCCTAGCCTAGCATCCAAAATTCGTTACGGACGTGGGGTCATCGGATAACTCATGTATTTCAGATGCCCTCCTGGTTAGTAGAATCGGAATAAAAGGTTAAAAGGGACGACATTTTTGACGAGTCGAAATTTGCTTTTCTTGAGGGCGGAAGGGTCTTTCACTTTGCTGTCGTGGGCTTTTTGTTCGCCCGCGGGTGGATAGCACATGTTTTAATGTAACGAGGGCTTCTCTGACTACCGTTGTAGCGTTTGGTACCACATTATTTTTCCTCATTCCTAGCATCATTATCGTCGTCATGGTCGTCTTATGTGTTATCGGAAGCATATCTTTGATGGAAGGGGAGATAACTCAGCTCGAAATTGAAAAGATGTTACTCAATCTCAGCTCTGCAGACTCTACAGTGAGAGCTGGAGGTTCGTAGGGAACACCACTGACAAGTGTTGAGAATAATCCTCCAAAAGTGCATAATATTTGACTCAATATAAAGAGCACTCATGCCTCGGATTTCATTTGCAAGTACCACTGCGAAGTTATGGTGGCTTTTCTTCACCCCCAAGACAATCTTCATCCGTGAATACCCAGCCAGGGGAACCTCTTAAAAGCCCCATGTTCTTCAGACACGCCTCCATATCCACTGAATTGTCTCCGCGCGAAATGTGATCAAAGACGTCTCCGTCTCAAGTAGAGTGGATGCCCATGCTACTTAAACTATACCGGAGAACACTACCAGGAGACAGACCACGTCACCTTCCATCGTTGACTTGTTTTTATAGTGTCAGCTGCACTTTCGCTAGTGAAGTGTTGGCGCGCACACAAAGCTCAATTTGTAAAACTTCTTACCAAAGTTCAAAATTACACGCCCGTCGAGATTGTATCCATCCTCTGCATCATCTTCTAAACTTGTCCTGATCCCTTTCACGCCTATCCCAAAGAACTATCTCCCAGATTTGTGGGCCACGCTTTGCTTCCTCCGTCGGGTGTAAATATCGACGTGGGCGTGCACTTGGCGACTAGTCGAAGCAAGAGAAAGTCGACAAGAGGTGTTATCCTCGGGATGAGGATGTACTAGGTCGTACTTGCAGACTTGATGAGACTTAGGTAGGAGTTAAATCCGTTGGGAGCGAAAATTTGATATGGCGGAGAATTTTGAGTCATTGCCTCGTGGTCCAACTTGTTTGGTATTGCGAAATTTGACTGAACCTGGCTCTGGGAGAATATTCAACTCCCAGGATCGTAGAGGCCACGGCTTACAGGTGTTCAGTCTTGTCCTCCACGCGACGCGTAGTTGCCTATATTCATGAAAGGCCTTCCGTTGCGTTTCTCTCTCTCTCTCTCTCTTTATAAAAGAACGCAAACTCTATTTTTGGCGTATGCCAGCGAGAAGCTTATGTTCCGTCCTATCACAAGGCCAAGCTCACCAAGGGAAGGCTAGGGACTGCGTTATTATTAAATCACATCAGCTCATTGTCTTAGCATATTCCCTCGTTCTTCCATCAGAAGAAAACTCCAAATCAGGAACCCGAGAGCTGATCAAATAGCAAGCCAAGCTCACCGATAATAGTAGAGGGGCAGAATGACACATCAGAAGGAATCTTTGCTCATGCTAGGCGATCACTGGAATCAGTTGGGATCAAGTGATGGGCCAATTCGGGGCCAAAATAAGGGTAGGATTGGTGCAGCCTAATAGCTCCTGCTCGAGTAGATCTCTTGGCTGAGGTTTATGGGGAGCCGTGGCTAGAATAATGGATGATTCGGATTAAATTGCCTTGAATGAATCCGAGATGCTCATGTTCGCGAAGAATACTTCGTCCTGCGAAGGATACCCGGAGAAGTAAACTAGTATATTCAGCGTGGGTTCCAGAAGATGGAGTGAGAGTAGATAATTTCTCAAACTATTTGCTCTATTTATTCGTGAAGTTAGGCAAGGACCGCGCAGTCGCATATGATTCAGTCGGTGCGACATATAAAAGATAGGTTGAAATTCGATCGAAGGTCATGGATGTCCGAAATATCTAGTTGTAGCGGTGCTGCGTTGGAGAAACTCTTATATTGAATGTCTCCAAGGCTATGGGACTTTGTCAATCGATATATGTCAACATTAAAACTGACGCCTCGACGCCTCTTACTGTGATTCATTATGCTCAAGACTCATCCGTCAGAGTAATAGATGTATTTCTGGGCCGATTGATTCGTAATTAAGTCCGCAAATCTTGAAGGCTCATCGAGAATCAGGCAAAAGTAATCAGCTTTATCAACGAGGCTTTATATTTCAGAAGTAATTGGTAATATTGATCGGTCTCATATGGCACACCTTATTTGAATTAGCCAAGTTGCTATTAGTAGTAGTCCAACTATTTTCGTTCATTCCATGCAGATGTCTATAAATTTGGCATCTGTAGGGGACACCAATCTGGTAAATCTCCTCAGTCCTCATCGTCTTATGTCTTGCATTTCTGAGTTTTTCTTTGGTATCTGCCATAATACTATTCCTTCAGTGAGGATTTCACAGTATCACTTTCTTGATCACTTCAACCTCTCTTTCGTTGCCTAATGGACTTCTCCTAGAAGCTGAGATTATTTAGCCGGATCCTTAGACTAGTTCTAACTTGTGGCTCTAGCCATATCTTTTGGATTATTTATCATGGCTTCGAAGGACCAGCATCTTGCTCATCGCAGCACTCTCCTTCCCCTTCCGCTGAGGACACGCCAAACCTATTTTTCAACGTTATGTACCGGATTTTCACGTTAAATTTTGAATAATATATTTCAGGGACTTAGAGCTTATATCAAGCGCACGAGCTGGTATTTCTCAGACGCAAACTCAAATTTGGCTTTTTATCACACCTCGGCAATCCTGACACTTTCCTTACGACTCACTATAATTTTCTCCAGTGGTAATTCACAATGTTAGTATGTTAGTGTCGTTTGCGAACCCTACGATTGAGGTAGGAAGTTTAGATAACATGGTTAGGAGCAGACCGGAAAATAATAGGATGAAAAATTGGAAATAGACGTCAGCCTTTAAATATTTCGGTGTCGGTAAGGACGTGGTCACCTTGGTCTATTCCGAGAAATTAAGAGGTAGTTCCTCGATTAGAAGAGCTGCAGACTGGCTAGTTCCCTGTAGAATATATTTTTCTCTCAGACTATGACGGAATCTTTCGTAATACTCGCAATAAGATACTCCAGAAATATCATGTTCAGCAAAGGAAGCGGCCTGACTTTTTGTCTTTTCTCGGAGAACTTTTGGTATCATTTGTGTGTATGCAGCTAGCTAGCAACGACGCATGATTGGTGTTAATGGTACATGTTGGTTGGCTTTTTTGACGTGAAGATACTCAAACTGTGGATTTTATTTGCAAGCACATAGATTAGGTATACTTGCTTACACAGACCAGTCGATGCTCCTCCGTGAGTAACTACCAAAGAATAGTTAAAACCATCTAGTTGACCAAGCTACCAAGACTCTGCAATACACATGGACCCGGATGATTTAATATTGCAACATCTAATTTTGGCCGTGTTAAAAGTGTCCCTTCACTCTCGCAGATGAAGGTCTAGCGCACGTAATGCTCTTGAATTAGTGAAACTCTGGACTAAGATTCAGTAGACCACGCCCGTTGAGATTGTATCCATCCTCTGCATCATCTTGTGAACGTGTTCTAATCCCTCTAACGACTATCCCAAAGAACTGTCTCCCAGATTTGTGCGCCACGCTTTTCTTCCTCCGTCGGGTGTAAATATCAACATGGGGGTGTATTTGGTAGCCAGCTAAGGCCAGAGAATAATTGATGAGAGGTGTAGTCATTGAATTAAGGATATACTAAGTCGTACTTGCAGACTGAAGGAGGCTTAGGCAGGAATCAACCTCGTTGGGGGCGAAAAATTGACGTGGTGGAGTATTTTAAATCATTACCTCGTGGACCAACCTCTTTGGTACTGTGAAATTCGAATGAGTGTGTCTTCGAGGGGAAATCCTACTCCCAAGTGCGTCAAGTGCAGCGCGGATAGGTTTTCAGTCTTTGTGTTCCTCAATCTACTTTAGATGGCTCGTGTGTAGTTTTCAATTTCAGGCCTTGCTAAGTCATCTCTCATGGCAAGGTGTTGTAGGAATTGAAGATAGATATGCACACCAGGATTGGATGGTGCAGTGATGCACTATCTAGACTGTCCTTCCAACTAGATTCTGGGTATCTTGGACATATATCCCAATTGAGACGAGAGATCGCTGGTGAGGAACTAGTAGGATCCACAGATTATATTCTCTCGCGATAGTCTCGTGTCTGTAAGGTGACAAATCCACACTCGCGTCTCCCTGTGTTTTGACGCATTTCCCTTTAGTGAGTACTCACGGAAGGGGTAACATGCCGAAAGGGCTAACTTCAAGACGCACTTGCAAACGGAGTCTGTATGTGAGTGTTCCAAATGTCAAAATGTGTCATTCTACATAAAATACATACATCACGAAAATACTTGCATTAGCTCTCCAGGCGCTAAATCTGAATGATTGAAAATTTTAAATTATTTTATCATACAATTTACAAATCGGCCTATGTCCTAAAATTATGTAGACTAACTATTGTCGTACTCTCAAAGTAACCGAGACAATTCTAGAAGCGTAGTTTATCTTGACTGCCTACTGATAGGTGCTTCATTAAGAAAAGTTATTGTGGAAACCTGACGACTACATTAAAATAGGTACCTACGCCGATTACATACTTTTGTGCCGTTATTTATTCCTCGGAAATAACAATCCCACGGTGCAATAATAGGGTACCATATTAAAAAAATTTAGGACTTGTGAAGCAAAAGATATTTAGAGATGATAAGAATCTCAGAGGCACAGGCGTATGTACGTGATATTAAAACCTTGAGAGAATACGAAGCTACGGCAGTAGAAGCAAGAGATCTCTCGAGGATGGACCTTGGCGTGGCTTAATGACCGAGTATTATCGAAGGTAGTCTATTTATAGGTATACGACGGAGTTAATTCTTCTATTTGTGACAGACTGATAAGGCCGGACCTGATATAGGTTTTACTCCCGTAGTGTAAATGGGTGCAAGTTACCCACTATGTCAAATTGCGAAGCCGAATAAAACAATAACACATACCCCTAACGTACAGGCGTTCGTGTGCGTCATACGAGAGGCCGTTAATGTCAACAGTCTACCGAGGACCATTTCAATTGGCTGAACTGACTGAGCATACATATAGCCGAGGTCTCGTTGGTTGTGCCTCTGGTTCCTCGGAAAGCCAACTTTAATAAGTGAATTATAGGTCTAGGCTTCGCCGCATCGACCCAAATTTTTACGGGACGTATTCTTAGAACAAGATGACACCTTCTAATGTTGTAGCCTGACTAAGGTTATATCATGATTCGCACAAAATAAATAGATATTGAAGCCAAATTTAAGTATTCCAGGTGTTTAAGAAGATTGGAGGAATTGCCTGGGCATATGGTATGTATACTAGATGAGTTGAAATGAGTCATGCGTATGTAATATATTTTAGTGATACCTGTCAGAATTTCTGGGCAGATCTCCGATCTATTACTGCCACCACAAGTTTTGCTTAGTTCGAACATCGTGACAAAAAGTTGATCCTGTGATATTAGATACGTATCTATTGCCATCACTTCTCTTCAACAGCGAATGCCAAATGTCTTTTTTAAGGCTTGCAGAATGCTCATGTATGCTGCCATCTGTACAAAATTTTAGGGAGCTCCCTTATGCGCTTCACATAATCTTGTGTTGTTGCCATGAACTTTATAGCCTTATGCTATATGTGAACAGATAAAATCTTACATACCAATAGTGGATCATGTGGTATTTGTGGTTTTTGACGGGTTTGGGATGTCTAAAGTATTAGGGGCCACGGTGAGTTTACTATACGAGAACACCTGATTCCGTCGCCTCACGACATATCGAAACGTGGTGCATCAAGTTAGGACTCACGATGCAGAGACCAGGGAGCATTCCACCTAAGCCAGGACCATAGCCATCATCACGAAATAGGAGTTCCTCTCCGTCCGGCCCCAGACGTGGTCGATTATAACCCATCAGGTCGTCATCAACTTCCTTAAATTCAAGAAGAGAAGAAAGAATACTAGATTGTCGTGTGAGGGAGTTGTTGGATGGAGCAGCTTCTACATCATATCTTTCGTGGGAAATAGTTGAGTATTGTAGTCCTGTAGCCAACTGATTGAACGGACATGACAAACTTTTTCCAAACGTGGTTTCTTCACTTATGCCCTCATTTCTACTGACAATTTCCATGATATCATGTTGGGTTCGATCTTTTCCTTGTGGCCACGAACAGTCGGAACCGGATGTAGGAGCAGGGGTGCCTGATTCATTGGGCAATAGATTTTTGTTAACGTTAGAGACGATAGAATATGAGGCTGTGGGAGTAAAATCGTGACAAGAGTAAGACGAACTCGTCGAATAGTCGACACTTCTATCGGATAAAGAGCCTGATGCAGATTTATCTGCCCAAGGAGAATTTATGGATGAAGCATGCTCTATTTCTCGGCTACTTAAACAAATTTTTGGCGAATATCCTATATCAAGTTCTTGCATATTTTTATCTGCTGACCGTGGCATAAAGGTTTTCGCCGGTACTAGTTGAACCTTTTGGATGGATAAAATCCGGTCTTGACGCTTGTGGGAAGGTAATTTAAGATCGGGGCAATTTTGATCGTTTTTGCAATAGCATGACCCGTGGCTTTGAAACTTTGGGATGACTGAAGACACTAGTTAGCATTGCTTCTTAGTGTAACTTGAAAGTAAAAATAAATCTTGTAGGTCCAGTATCTAAAACAAAGTTCTTTCACTTATGGGATCTCTTTGACAAATTAAATGCAGAGTCTAATGCTAGAAAGGGCTTATCTTAGGAATATCTCGTACCATAATTTTCAAAAATTTCTGCCCGTTTGGAAGGCTTGTACTTCTGCAAGTCATTGGGTTCGTCAACCGACAAAATTTGTGTGACGTTGTCTGTGTTCATGTTCGATGATGTAAATTGACTTTCTCTGGGAAATCGAGGTAAGCTAGTAGCAGATCTGGGACCATTATGTAAGCCTATTTGGTTGGATGCTAAATGAATGCGATGTAAATCCGTTTCTGAATGAATACGGCGTTTAGGTCTTTCATTCCTGTAGGCAGATGATAAGTCTACGCATCTTGTATTAATGGTCGCAGGGTGAGATTTTGGTATGTGCGGTGACTCTGTAGATGTAGAGCCCGATAACGAAACTTTGTCTTTATGATCATTGAGATGTGGCTGATTTATACCTGGGGAATTGTGAGCCATGAGTCTTGCCTTGCGGACCAGCTTAAGTTGTAAATCACCTGAACTAGCAACAGCTGTATGTGGGCGGTCTTGACCATATCTAGAAATTATGGGATTAGGTGAACTAGGACCAAAGGTACTATCATTGTCACGCTCTATCTCTGGCAGTGTTCCATCATGTGCCATATCATTGCCGGAAATATCTAGGTCCTTGCGTACGTCCATAGATCTTCCAGGGCCAAAGTTGTGGTAGAATCTAGATGGAGTATCGTTTGTGGAAAAACTTGTCTTTGGTCGACTATCAGGTCCTCCTTGATCACCCAGCCCAAATTTTTGGGTAGGTCTCTTGTGTGGAGTGGCACTTGAAGGACTTGTCTTCGGTCGTACTTCGGTACTAAGGCCTCTACCGTAACCCATATTTCGATTGGCAACATCTTCTCCGTAATTTCTGACGCCGGTTGCTTTCACACGGTTCTGGAAAACATCATCCGAAGATTTGATCGTGGAATGCGCTTCAAGTAAATCAATATAAGGTCTGCGTTGTCGAGAGATGAGGCCCCGCGAAGTTTGGGAATGGCGAGAAAAAGAAAGGTTGGATGGGAGTTGGAAGATTGAGCGAACTATGGTATCGTTATTCCTAGGTTTTTGGTATTCTCTGGTTGATGCTACTGCGGGTGAGTTATGTTTCTCACAAATCACCCGTGTTCTTTGAGGCACCCCATTTTGTAAATCCTCAGTCTCCAGATAACTAGAGGCAAATTTATAGTCTAGAGTCTGAGAGTGAAAGATACTGAAAGCATCACTTGTCTGTCCTAATGTCGTTTTTGGATTTACCGCGGTTGAGGAGCGTCCCGTCGCAAAAGATGAAGTTGATGGCCGCACCACTGCACCCTGAAAATTCCCCGATTTTTTAGTGACGAGAGGATACGATCCTTTGATCGGTGGGCTCGATGGCTTGGAGCAGTCATATCGATAGCCTAGTGTCTTTGGGCTGGTGGGCGTTGGAGCTCCAGAGAGCAAGTTCTTCAGACTGAGTCCCATATTCGACAACCTTGTAGGCATAGGACTGAGTATTTATGGCAGCAGGAGTTAAGAAACATGTGGCATAGTCAGTCTTTCTCATTATGTGCCACTTCTCGGCGCCATATGTATTCCTATCCCCGAGGTAGGACCCCTGTCCCTTTTGATGAGCAAGGCAGTGCTGCATGATCCGGGTGGGTGGGCTGTTTGTATTTTTTGCGCCATATCCTTCTTCATGTCAGTAGTTGTTTGAGGATATAGATAGGATGTTCGCAAGAACCAAGCTTAACTTTTTCTAGAGTTTCAACCACTCTGGTGAGATCCCTGCACGAACATGATGAGCGACAGGATGGCGAGATGAATGCACGATCGTTGCTCAGCTATCCCATTCCCTATCTCTAGCGCTCTAATCCTATTCGTCGGTTTACCGAGATGCAGGCTCTCGGGCCTCTGCAATAACGGTCATCAGTCTGACAAGCAGTTGCGAGATCCCTATGTTCATATTGCCATCTAGCACCAATTAAATTCATCATTATCTGAGAAAGTGAACTAGTTAATAGGCTACAGTGCACAGGTTTCTGCAAGGTGCAATACGTGAAAACTAGATTACAAAAGATCTCAATGCTTTCGTTCATCTACATCATGAGTGCAATCCTTTCGTAATAATTGGAGACCTTGGGCACCCCGCTGAGGACGAGCTGACCTCGAATACAATGCTACGTAGTTTCTCAAGTGAGCTGACCACAAATGCTGCGCAAGAAGACCATGCTTGGAACGTGTGCGGCGGCACGGACGTAAGGAGCCTAGGATACGAGGTCTCGGGACACGACTTTCGACAGATGCAGGCAATGTATGTAGGCGGATCCGCTCCAATCAAACGGAAAGAATCTAGTGGTGATTAAGATACACAGATTTCGGCTCAGTGTGTTCCCGTCCAAGTTAATAAGGTCCCGCGCACTCTACTATTCTTTGTTTCGGATGGATGAAATCTAGCCGGCGCTAAGGCGCGTGGTGCATTGCGGGATGCGGCTGGAGATGCCATTGGATCGTTGTTAAGGCAAGCTAAGTGTTTATGCGCTACTGACGAGTTGGTGGGCTCAAAGACAGACATGCTACCCAAATGCGGTCGGATTTCTCCACTGGCAACATCTTTAGAGATATGGGCTGGAAATAAGATGGAGAAAGGCTTGGACCGGGCGGCTGCGCATGTACCCGGCAATTGGATACAGGCTAATCCCTAGCTCTTCGCGACCATGTGCAGATAATAGTGTAGCGTCGACATGCGGTCTGGGTGAGACGCTTTGGTATCCCGAGAATGCTACTGTGTTTTCGTTGCAACTCAGCAGTGTAGAAAGGGTCGAGCCTATCGTGAATTAGCAAAGAACTTTTTTATCCTTTACTAGCCACCGAAATTGCCTAAGGGTGCCGATTTGATCGTTGGCATTTATCTGGGAAGAGAAATGGATATTCGGACAAAGTAGTGGAAGGTCATAACAGACAGCCATCTTACCTAGGTCACAGCGCCGTGTTTCCATCGCAGCCACCCAGCCAGCTTATCTCAGCTATATCATAGAGCTCCGTTTCGGCCCTTAGGCTGCAGATGCCCTGGGAATGGTATAATCGCAATGATAAAGTGAGCGGTTGGAAAGGTCTAACCCTGTAAAATGCTGACATCCGCCGCTTCAACGAGGCAAGCGCCCTCATCTTTGATTTTGGAGCTAGTACAAATGACATGCCCTCACACACATCGCGGCCCATGGCTACGTTTTCGATGTGCGTTGCTACCAACCCATAGCGGTTCCCAATTACCCGGTCGACCGTCAATCCGAAAGCACTCTTTCCCGGAAAACCCTACAATGTTATCCGCGAATAAAACCCTGAGCATGAGTGCATTTAGTATTCATAGAGCCGTTACATATTTACATGAGGCGCTGATCACATTTCACCACCACATAGTTAAACTTACAATAGATATTGTTCGTAAGCTGAATACACATACCAGTCAGCTGAGGCCTCGAAGAGTCTCGGGCTGCCACGGCCTTGAGCTTTCTTATGCAATATGGCAGGCTTCGGCTCATTAGTCTTCAACATGAAAATATATCACTGCACTAGGACTATACGAGAAGCAGTTGAATGGGTGCGTATTTCCGCTATTACGGCTTGAGTGTACTTGTCGGCATCTCCTCCAGTCTCGTCACAGTAAGAACACAAAACTCAACACCAGTAGAGTCCATGACCATGAGCTCGTTCAGGTAGAGCATGAACTAATGTCCTACCCGTCTTTTTCGCCTCTGAATTGAAGACCATAGGCCGAAAGGAACTTTAATTAGCATTGATGGCGCGACGCTCGAATGTCCATCACGGCAAGTGGAGGCTACGCGAGTTTTCTCGATCGCACACACGCTGATGCTAGATTTTTGGATTTTGAGTCAATTTGAGCATCGTGTAGACTCCTGTAGAGTTTAATTTAATCTCTCGTAAGTCTGTGACGATTTAAGACCATGGAATGCCTCTCCCGAATTACTTGGGGAAGTTCGTCTAAATTTGATGTGACCAATGTAAACCAGTTAGTAATGAGAGTCAGGTTCTGAGGCTTTTCAAAAATCATTTAATGGGTGAAATACTTCACCGGCATAAAAAATAGTCGAGGTTTTGTGTCCACGTCAGACAACCAAGTAAGCTGACGAGCACGGCTCAGGCCTAGTGTGACATCCGAGGCAAGATGTGCTCTATTTTTAGATTAAGTCATCTATTATGTACTTTTCCTCTGATATTGTGCCATAGCTAGATAGCTGCATACGCAATTAAAATCTGATGCAAAAAAAACAAAACAAACTCCAGGCCTAGCGCTCTAGAATTGGTGTTCTAGCGTGGCCTGATGTTTCGGGACATTTCCATGGCCCAATAACAAACTTCATATACGTGATGAGGGGCGAGAGGTTCAACTCTGGTCGGCAGTGTCCCTTACAAAGCTATAGCTCTCGTCATTAATGCTGTATAGCCGAGGTTGAGTCAAGCGTTAGCGAATAGGTCTTTATTTGTTAGTGAGTCTATGGCATTCTGTAATACCCAAGACGGCTCAGTTAAGCTGGGCCATGCTATTCTACAGCACACGCTCCATGCCAACAACTTTCTCAAAAACTAGTACTGCCTCAGATTTCTACTGAGGCCCGAATTTTGCATAATTGTGTGGGGAAAATGAGAAGACAGGGATGAATCCTTTTGTAAATGGGAAAGTTTGCAACGCTTGGGAAGGGTGGCCATGTCTCCAAACTCAGTCTCCAGGTCAGTGCTGGGGAATCTTCACAACTCGGTGGCATTTACAGGTTGTCCCGACTGCTTTACTCCCACGAACAGTGTTTGTGCCGGTGGTTAAGGAGGGGAAATGAGTAGGATAACTCACGGAGTGGAATGGGTGTTAATTCGTGGAACAACAGAAGGTGTGGTATGTCGAGATTACAGCTAAAGAGTGATTATCGTGTGCTGTAAATACAAGTATAACCGGCACGAATTCTAAGCCATGACATGAACGATTGTCGCGCTTTTGGGGCATAAGAGCCCAAGAAACTCCTCGCGCTCACATTATACTCTTCCTCATAGACATTCTATGCAACGTTCGGAGCGGAGGCCGAGAGCATGTAGAGCAGTCCAATGTGGTTCATGAGTGAAGGCTTGGATGACATTGAGTGCCCAAGCTACCAGCGTTGTTCATGTCTTGATGTTCTCGGACTTGCAAAAGTGTAGAATAATTGAACATGCTGAGGACCTAACAGTGGTAGCGACTAGGCTCATACAGGTTAACTGCTATCAATAGTCGATAGAAACCCCATTCGCCTGAATGCACCGAGCGTCTTTGACTTCTCCCAGGTCAGGATGTCCGCTGCATACGCCTCGAAGCGCACATTGATCCCCGGCCTAGGCAATCTCGCACCCAAGCTTACAATCTCTAAACCTTGCTACACGATCACATCCCGCCAAGTACCTGGGCCCACCGTCTTCTCATCGCAATTTTCTTCATCCGTTGTCATGGCCATCTATTTTCGGCCGTCAATGTGCAGTCTCTTCGTACATGTCTCCCGCTAGCCAATTGTACATTAACCCGGAGGGCAAGACTGACACCTGTACGCGGGGCCCTCTACGAACCTGGGAGTGAAATATTCTCCCAGAGCCAAGTTCAGTCAAATTTCGCAATACCGAACAAGTTGGCCCATGAGGCAATAATTCAAGACTCTCTACCAAATCAAATTTTCACACCTGACGAGATCAATCACCACCAAAACCTCATCAAGTTTGCAGGTACGACTTAGTACATCCTCATTTCAATGATTACACCTCTCCTCGACTTTCTCTGGCCTCAATTGACCGCCACGTACACGCCCAAGCCGATATTTACACCCGACGGAGGAAGCAAAGCGTGGCGCACAAATCTGGGAGACAGTTCTTTGGGATGGGTGTGAGAGGGATCAGGACAAGTTTACAAGATGATGTATCGGATGGCATCAATCTCGACGCGCATGAATTTTAGAATTTTGACGAGTTTTCGAATTGAGCTTTGTGCATGCGCTAAGACTTCGGTTGCGAGAGTGCAGGCGACACTATAAACACCGCCGTGGTTGGATGGTGCGGTGGTACATCATCTTGGCTGGTTTCTCAAGTAAGGTCTGGATAGCTAGGACACATATCCCACCCGAGACAGGAGACCGCTGGTTCGAATCCGGCAAAACTGAACTACATTTCTCGCGGCGCTGGTATGCATGGATGATGAAGGCATGCTTGGATAATTAAAGATTTCAAATAATATCATTTGCTTCCTGAACAAGGCCAAAGGAGGTGATGAATATGTCGCTGTGTTATTCAACATCATTTAGACATTCTGATGAATTTTTGGTATCAAGAATTAATGTCTCAATTTGTTCATTAAGATCAGAATCACTTGAGTTCAGGTCATATTGAGAGTGAGCGTGAGTGAGTGGGTTTTTATTGTAATACTTGAGTCATAGACTATCTAGCACATTGGGCTCCTCTCTGACCCAGGCCACACATTGTACAGTGCTCCTTGCCTCTCTTGTTACTTGCAAGATCATTGATATATTGCTCTTGATGAATAGCCATTCAGCTCAGTATTTACCCATGGAATTCAGCCACTTTTTCCACGGAACCTTCTACCCAAAAAAATAAAAATGGTAGCAATGGTAACTGCGTGCGCGGGAAAAAGTCTCAAAAAACCTGCAGCCCCAGCCGGGCGAGGCCTAGACACCGGGACTACACGAGGTGCGCATATTCATCTATATCTCCCTTCTTTGTAACAGTCGAGGCCGACTTGATCTAATTCACCATCTCCGTATCGGGTGCTGAGTACGCTCCGGAAACTCATCGGATGGCTTTTCCTCCATGATCAAGGGTTGGTGATGAGAAGGGCTCCGACCCTACCATCTGATCTGATCGTGGTTAGCTTCATGATAATGGTGATAGTGAGTGTGCTTAGGGATGAAGACGATACAGACCGCGAAAGCGATTGGGAATCCTCATCGAAGTGAGGACTTTTTAACTCAATCTCGGCTCTGCAGACTCTACAGTGAGAGCTGGAGGTTCGTAGGGGACACCACTGACAGGTGTTGAGAATAATCCCCCTTCAGGTCATATTGGTTGTCTTCCATTCGGGCTAAGAATTGCTCCACCTTCTTATCAAACCGCTTGTACAGTCTATTCTTGAGGTCTCTTTTCGCATCATTTCTTACAGACTCGGTGTGATTGTTAGACAAGTGTGACGCCCCGATATTTTTAATGGCCACGTGGTCTTGAGTCCAATAGTCGGTCAGCCGACACGGGGTCAATCCGGGGATTCCAACGACTAGTTTTACACATACGAGCCTTGTGGGTGACAAATCACGATACGAAAGGTTCTTCATGGATGTTGGTTTTCATGCGAAACCCTTGGGTTGAAGACAATAATGGACGGGAAGTATCGTGTTGGCAACTTTATTTGGACAGTTGAACTCCTATGTACATATATACAGATTCGTATCCTCCTAGATGCTTTTCTCTTTAATTTAGAATCTTATGATTTGAGTCAACGCCAGCTTTTGACCACTCGCCAATTGTCTTTTGTTACTCGAGTCTCCACATCTTTCTTCTACACAGATCAAGGTTGAGGTCAAAATGCTCACTTCTCATCTGTATTGCAATACTGCTTTGGGCCCGGCTCAGGTTACATGATAAAGATTGATATCCTTCTGACAATAATATGTATGTTATCGATATTCAATCTTCAGAGTCCACTGTGTCAGACATCTGATTGGTTGGGGAGCTAATTGCCTCTCGATTCCCGGGGTTCTAAAGATATGGAAGACAGTTCTTGTCTGTCCACAACTCTGAGCTTGGTAATGGCCAGCTAGAAGAACGATATGGCCTTTCGTACGAATGTGAAGAATTGAGTAGACGTGAATTAGGAGATCAGGCGATTGTATATAGGTATGATTAGCCTAGAGTGAGCAAGGGCATTGTATACGTGGTCGAAGGAGTCCTCATGTTAACAGAAAATCAGGTGCGCAACAAGTATACATGTATCTTATTTCTCACAATCTTCCCCTCAGGAGAAGCCTCAGTCCTTATTTCGCGGGGAAACAAGTAAATGGATATGGAGGCGTGCCTGGATAACTCAAAGTTTTTGAGACGTTTCCCTTTATGTTTATTTACGGATGAGGTCTGGACTGAGGGGAAGAGAGGACCACCATGACTTCGCAGCAGTACTTGCAAATGAAATTCGAGGCATGAGTGCTCTAATTTGATTTAATTCACTTTTCTGTACTTTTTGTCTGATATTGTGCTATAGCTAGAAAGCTGCATACGCAATTCAGATCTGATGCAAAAATAGAATGTTCTCTAGTGAATATCCTGTGCGGCCTGGACGCCAACCTCCATTGAGGTTTGGTATCGCTGAATCGATCCTAAAAACATTCAACAATATGGTAATCCAACGTATGTGCACGAGATCATCATGGTGTGCCTAGGATATGCTTTTTTGAGGTCTCATCATTGGATTCTCACAATCAAAGACTTTCTGTTCGGTTAACAGACTTGCTTTGGGCAAGTATTTGCGTACGAAGTCCGGGACATGTATATTCCTAATTTGGAGTCATTCATATAAAATGTTTTTTGTACCCTGATCGTGATTCACAAGTAGGTGGCTTAATACAAGACGAATGACTTAAATCGGCCGAAATGGCATCGTCAATGATACTGAGAGTTTTAGCTATCGAAACACAAATATTTTTATTATGTAAGTACCATGTGTGCAAGCTGGTGTTGACTTGCATCTTGATATTCATAAACCTATTGAGATTCGTTTAATCGAACTAGTACTCGGTCAAGATATTTCCCTATGGCGGCTATGTTTAACTCACTGGTGTCAAAAATGACTCTGCAATAAACCTTGCACGGGCATTAAGCTTCCACTTTGTCAGTCCTAAGACTTAAAAAAGCTTTGTGGTGTGACTTACGAAAAGCTTCATTTCCGAGATCTCCTTGTCAACTTCCTCCATAAACTGAATGATAAAGTCAACAAGTTTGTGCTTTAACATGTCTTCCGTATGAAAGTTCGTTATAAGGAAAGAGATATCGTATCCCTAATCGTGTCAGAAAAGAATTTTCTATAAAGGAAACTAACCTCAACTGGCTTTCTTCGTAGGATAAAGAAGGCTTCAGCTCTTTGGGTAAGGAACCTAGTGAACTTGTGCACAAGAATTTGTTCAATCTCATCAGCTTGCTTGATCATGATACTGATTCTAACGCTATTAAAGCTCGGTTCAATGAGGACTCGCTCGTATTCATTCCTCGCTATAGTAAGAGGATTTAATAAAACCTCAGGTGACGTTCTCGCCTCGACTTCGGGCACGTTGTGTCTTTCGGTGGTCTGTGATGCGAAATTGGACAGGCATAGAGCTGAAGTCAGAGATGAGCGCACACATTTCAAATATGGCCTTAAAGATTGAGACTAAGGCCTTGATCAGCTTGGCCCGTAAATTTAAGTTCAAAATCAAGTTTACCATTATATACTGCGGAAGCCTCAAACGATGAAGATTTGATGAGTAACTTCGTGTCAACAACCAATTAGTTCTTGTTCAACGAAGGAGATTATATTCATGGACAAAGTTTATGGATTATTTCTTAGGAGCATAATGGGTGTGGAAAAAATTAAATCCGATGTAGGAGTGGAAAGGATGTCTAACAGTGCATCATGAACACTATGAACAGTAATGATAGTTTGATTGCGCGAGGTAGTGTCTAGTTCATGTACAAACACAAGGTTTGATGGTGCAGTGGTACATCATCTGGGCTGGTCGCCTGGGTAAATTCTTGATAGCATGGACACATATTCCACTTGAGAGAGAAATATTCGTTGTTAATTGTGCTGATTGAGTCTATAACTATCTAACAAATTTGGTTTCTCTCTGATCTAGACCGCACCTTGTACAGTGCTCCTTGCCTCTTATGTTTCTTGAAAGATCATTAATATATTACCCGTGATGAATTGCCATTCAGCTCAGTATTTACCCATGGAAATCAACCACCTTTTCCACGGAACCTTCTACCCAAGAAAAAGTAAAAATGGTAGCTATGGGAATTGCGTGCGCGGGAAAAAAGCTCAAAAGACCTGCAGCTCCAGCCAGGCGAGGCCTAGACTCCAGGACCACATGAGGTGCACATATTCATCTATATCTCTATTCTTTGTCACAGTCGTGGCCACCTTGATCCGATCCACCATCTCCGTATCGGGTGCTGAGTACGCTCCGGAACTCATCGGTTGGCTTCCCCTTCATGATCAAGGGTAGGTGATGAGTAGGGCTCCGACCCTACCATCTGATCTGATCGTGGTTAGCTTCATGATAATGGTGATAAGGAGTGTGCTTAGGGATGAAGACGATACAGACCGCGAAAGCGATTGGGAATCCTCATCGAAGTGAGGACTTTTTAACTCAATCTCGGCTCTGCAGATTCTACAGTGAGAGGTAGAGGTTCATAGTGGGCACCACTAACAGGTGCAGAGAACAGTCTCTATACCAAAGTAGAAAATCTGGACAGCAAAAACTGAGTCTATAAGATTCAGCATTATTTCTAGACTGCAGCCTGACTGGGGCCCAAAGTAGCTTGGAAATACAAATTCGCCGTGAGCACATGGGGCTCTACTCGTATTTGCATATAAAAACAGTACCCAGGGTATTCAGTCCAGGCTGTCTATGAGGCTACCAATTACAGAACCCCAAGCATATGATTATGTACGGCCCTCGACAGTCAAATGGCAGAGAAAAGGTTTGGAGAAAAGCCCGAAAATGCTTTTTTAAAACAATAGTGAGAAGTCGTGGCGACATGAAGAAAGAAACACACAATAGATCCTTAGTCATGGTTAAAAAGAACAAATCTGCATGAAAAATGCAGTCGAACGACCTACTCACTCATCTGCTTCTCTCAGCGGGTATCAGATAAACTAGTCATTACCACAACGCATGATACGAAAGGGAACGAGGCGAGAAGTGTGGTTTCTCTGAGGAAAGATTGTAGCTATCTAGAGCTAGGGGGAAAAGTTGTGATTTTTGATCTAGGAGTTGGAGTAAGGGGTGTCTGCGTCGTAATTTACTTCCTACTATATCTGTAGCAAGTCCAGCGGTTGGAATGAGTTGGGCCTGTAAGCAGTGATCCCCACCGGCTCCACCGGTCTTGTACCCAAAGTGGACATAGAGCTTTAGCTTAAGGCTTTAACATGATAAAAATAATTCGACTGTCTGGTCAACATTTACAACGTCATACCGTGTCCCCCGTATCTTACTAATAGAGTTTGTCCTCGTCATTTATCCCAGATTCTAAGACCTGAAGGTATTTTCACCCGACCTCAGGGCAACATAGGCTCTCTTTTTTTAAATCATTTGATGTATCTGCAACTATCTAGCTATGACACATAACCGGTGCTATGTTTACATGTTGGATGACTCTTTTGACGCTAGTGGCACTCATACTCTGGATTCCCTTCACAAATACCACAATGAGGTATGCTTGCTTACGAAAACAGTCGACCCTCCTCCTTGAGTGCCGACCAACTGAAAATTCGAACCGTTGGGTATCCAAGCATACGTTATCGTCCATGTATACCAGCGCCGCGGGAAATGTGGTTGTGTGTTGCCGGATTTGAACTAGCGGTCTCCTATCTCGGGTGGGATATGTGTCCTAGCTATCCAGACCTTACTTGGCAGGCCGGCCAAGACGATGTACCACCGCACCATCCAATCTTTGGGAACGGCCTCTAGAGCTTGCTCTCCTGAGATGAATTAATCACAGGCTAATAGCTGCCAGGACCGGGCATGGCGATTTTGCCAAATACCCTGAAAGATTCAAACATGAAAATATTGAAGTCAAGTGTGAACATGGACGAGAAGGGTGCCCGTGGCAGATTATAGAATGTCGACCACCTTTATAGCGGTGGAGTTGTAAGGAGGAGCTAGCCCTAGGGCAAGCGAGATGTTGAGGAAAGAAGAGTGGAAGAAAATCCTCGAATTCATCACTGTAATTAACTAATAAAGTGGTAAAGCCTTTATCCACAGTGCAGAGGCTCCTCCAAGGGTAACCTCATAATATAGTCCCAGTCATCTAGTTTACTAACAAGGACCGCTGGCGCAACGGTAGCGCGTTCGACTCCAGATCGAAAGGTTATCCGTTCAAATCGGGTGTGGTTCAAGATCCCACACTATGTTTTTTTGACTTTTGTTTTGTTTTGTTCATTGACGTGCTAGGTACATTGGTTCTCGTCGCACTCCTACTGGAGCTTAAGCACGAGTGGGGCCGGGCTGGATCAGGTTAACTTTCATTGAGTACATCTACCTCGTCCCACCTAAATGACCGGACCACCTCAGAATTCACCCATGTGTTGAATCATGTCAAGCCCAACCGTCCAGAGAACCCTCTTTTGACGCGCCGAAGCGCAAATTCTCCTCAGCCTCGGCCACCACGCGCCCGAGCCCTTGACATCCTCATTGACTCCGAAATATAATTGCCGTCCAATATCTTATCTTTGCTCTAGCCTTGCACTTTCATATCGTACCGTTGGGTTGTTGTCGTCATTGAAGATTTGTATAATCCCCTCGGTATATCTTCCATTATCTTCCTTCTTTATACACGTCCCGTTTCCATCATGACTTTCCTCATTAGGGCGTGTGTAGGTAGGTGATCTGACGAATATGGAGGTGGGTCGCAGGTGTAGGTCCGACTGAGAAATGCTTCGTCGCAAATATATGAGGAGCTTAAGAAATCTCGGATGTTTGATTACGACCCCCAGACAGACCTCGGTCCATCCGTGAATCGTATGTTGGTGGTGATGAGTTATTATTCGACTTTCTTGCGGTTGTGAAATCTCTGTCGACTGATTTTTCGACCAAAATACCGAGTACAACTCCTTCAAGCCGAAAATCCATCAAATAGAATTCATCCCACCCTTTTTCGTGACGGAATCTCGGCTCTGGGAGAATATTTCACTCCCAGGTTCGTAGAGGACACCAGTAACAGGTGTTCAGCCTTCGTCAATGAAATTTTGTTCCAAATATAGTAAAAGATTTGCATGCCTAAATTAGAAAACGTCATTCTTTCTGATCATAGCAATTCCTTTCTTTGCATCAGATTTTAATTGCGTATGCCGCTATCTAGCTATGACACAATACCAGAGAAAATGTACAGAATAGATGACTCAATGTAAAGGAAGAACACTCATGCCTCGGATTTCTTTTGCAAGTACCACTGCGAAGTTATGGTGGCTTTTCTTCACCCCCAAGACAATCTTCATCCGTGAATACCCAGCCAGGGGAACCTCTTAAAAACCCCATGTTCTTCAGACACGCCTCCATATCCACTGAATTGTCTCCGCGCGAAATGTGATCAAAGACGTCTCCGTCTCAAGTAGAGTGGATGCCCATGCTACTTAAACTATACCGGAGAACACTACCAGGAGACAGACCACGTCACCTTCCATCGTTGACTTGTTTTTATAGTGTCAGCTGCACTTTCGCTAGTGAAGTGTTGGCGCGCACACAAAGCTCAATTTGTAAAACTTCTTACCAAAGTTCAAAATTACACGCCCGTCGAGATTGTATCCATCCTCTGCATCATCTTCTAAACTTGTCCTGATCCCTCTCACGCCTATCCCAAAGAACTATCTCCCAGATTTGTGGGCCACGCTTTGCTTCCTCCGTCGGGTGTAAATATCGACGTGGGCGTGCACTTGGCGACTAGTCGAAGCAAGAGAAAGTCGACAAGAGGTGTTATCCTCGGGATGAGGATGTACTAGGTCGTACTTGCAGACTTGATGAGACTTAGGTAGGAGTTAAATCCGTTGGGAGCGAAAATTTGATATGGCGGAGAATTTTGAGTCATTGCCTCGTGGTCCAACTTGTTTGGTATTGCGAAATTTGACTGAACCTGGCTCTGGGAGAATATTCAACTCCCAGGATCGTAGAGGCCACGGCTTACAGGTGTTCAGTCTAGCCCTCACCGCGCGCAGTTAGGAAAGTAGCTGAGGAGACGAAACTTAACTAGCCGAAGCGTCGGATGAAATTTTGCTCGTGGCTAGGGATGGACACCTTGCGAATATTAAACTGAATCTACACCAGTGCCAATACTGATGCAGATTTAGAGCGTTCGTGAGACTTGCATGAGCAACACTTCCCAACGATTACGATTCGAACCTGTGGTGCGTGGACTAAGCGGGCTCCGGTGATCACTACTACATGGATAATAACCCGAAATCTCCAGCTCGTGTCATCGCCATACGGCCCATCACCCATTAGACAAAGAACTAGAATTCAATTGCGAAAGTTGTGAACTTGTTCAGACATATGGAACCATGTATTTTGTATGAGAACGAGTCTAGCACCCTGTTCGTGATTGATATCCCTACTTCGATTGAGCGGGTACAAGGGTTCCACTATTCGACGCAGTCAAGGCTTCTCTCCGTTGAACCGCTCCAACGACCCTATCCGAGCACCGAACCGTCATCTTCGAAGAAACGCTCCAAATTTGCCGAAGTGCCATTGCAAGACCTCCTGTTGCAGAAGCATTTAGAGCTCGCTGTGTGTGAGCTCAAAGCCAGAAGTGAGATAAAGTGGTGTCTTGACCGCGAAACGAGACAACAAATTGAGACAAATATAGAGGAGGCAAAAGCAGATGGAACGAAGGCTGGAGACTTCTATAGCCCACTTTCAAACCAAGCCATCGGTACAGTGCAGAATTCAGGGTGTACCATACTCTTCCTCGAGAATTATCACGCGACGTCAACTCGAATTTCATGGGCAGGGAATTATTTTCGTCTCCCCCCTCGTTCTACAGCTTTACTAGGTCCTCTGAGCGAGACTATCGATACATTTGTGAAGCAAGCTCCGATTTTCAACCTGATAACCATCGACCCGCCCTGGCCGAACCGATCTGCCAGGCGTAAGGCTGACTATCAAATTTCTTACGGCCTTAGTGAAATCAAAACGCTTCTGCTTACTATACCGTTGGCTGCACACTGTGTAGATGATGGTATAGTTGCAGTATGGGTGACAAACAAGCCAGCCTTTCGCTCTCTTCTTCTTAGCCTTTTCGACCATTGGGGTCTTTCTCTAGCAGAAGAATGGGTTTGGCTCAAGATAACTGCTCAGGGGGAACCCATGTGTAAACTCACGGGTCTATGGCGTAAGCCATACGAAGTACTTCTCATCGGCTGCAAAAATGTAGCCTCCAAAAAGTGCTTACAGGTGAAAAGAAGGGTCATACTAGGTGTACCGGACCTGCATTCACGAAAGCCGAACATGAATCAAATCTTGGAGAAATCCTTCGGTTTGAAGCCTGGTGAATACAACGGACTTGAGATATTCGCAAGAAATTTATCTGCGGGATGGTGGGGATGGGGGAATGACATATTAAAATTCCAGGACGAAAAGTACTGGGTAGACTTGCAGAGAGTGAGTAATTTAAAGGCCGATCAAAAAGCTCGGGAGAAGACATGATCCAGCCCGTTTTTCATGTGTCGCATTATTAGTACTCACTTTGACATACCCAAAATAATACACATTAAACACCAACTCCCCATCCTTATGTCCCGTAAATTTTCAAGTAAGGAGTAGAAGTGTGATGGCGAAAGAGATCGGGTTTCTGTTGATGGGATGGTCACCTATTACCCAAATCCTTTTTCAAATCGATATCTGCCTCAACCTCAACTTCTTCCAAGTTATCTTTGGAGATTAACATTTCCTCCTTCTGTCTTTGAGATTGTTTTATAAGTTCTCTGGCTTGTTGTGCAAGACTTTCTCTTTCTTTTGAGGGGTTCTGGCGAGCAGATGGTTGCCTATCGTTTTGGAATTCTTCTTGTTCCTTCTCTGACGCTAGGAAAGTCTCGTGATCCCATCTATAGTTAAATCTTGTTAGCCATGATTCAAATTCAGCGCGCTATGCGAATAACACTGTGGCCGACATACTGCGATAGATCACCCATTTTGGGCCAGACAAACCCCTTTTCCATCTCGATGGTCATACGCTTGATTGATCTTGGTCTGAATGGCTCTCTACGAGGTCGCAGCGCTCCGGGGCGATCGAATTGGAGCTTCTGTTGTATGATAAATGATCGCACGTCGAGACAGCGGATGTTATACATATTCCAGAGATAGTCACGCATGTCGAGCTTATTGAATTTTAGTGGGACAACAAAGGATGCAAATGTTGGCGGGCTATTGGGCGTATTGAGGAGAGTGATTGTAAAGTCAGGTCTATAGTTTTGTAGATTAGCCATGGCTTAGATTCCTTTAATGGCAGTCTAATCGTCGAATAAATGAGTGTATTGATTAGTTGGGCCTGGCGGTACAAATACATACAAGTAAATTTTTTTGTTTCCAAGTTTTGGCGGCTTTCGCACCAGCGCAGATAAATGGGAAGCCATTGATTTTCATCGATTAGGACAGAGCTACGTTGAATATTTTATATGAGTTGACATGTACCTAGAAAGGCTGGATGGGATAATTATTCGACTACGAGAGGAACCAGGTATCTAATGAGTATGCCACCTTAGCGTGTTGTTCAAGGGTGTCGCGCTAATTGCAAAACGCCCTCAGAAAGTTATTGGTCAGTTGATGATTACAGCACGGTTTTGACCTCGTCACGGTATGAATTGATGTCACAAAACTTACCTTACTCTGACTCACCTCCCAACGAGATGGACGAAAGCTGAAAAATTGTCAGCAGTATCTTCTACGAACATGGGAGAACATCTCACTCCTAAAGCCGAGATTTAGCCACGAAAAAGGGTGGGATAATCTTTTTTTGATGGAATTTCGGCTTGAAGATATTGTACCCGGTATTTTGGTCGAAAAATGAGTGGGTAGAGATTTCACAACCGCAAGAAAGTCAAAAAAAGCTCATTATTTCCGAGATAAGATTCACGGACGGATCTAGGTCTGTCTGGGGTCCGTATCCAAAAATCTGACATCTCTCGAACTCCTTGTATAATAGCGACAAAGTATTTCTCGATCGATGCTACACCTGCGAGCCACCACCATACTCGTCATATCACCTACCTATGCACGCCCTAATGAGGAAATTTATAACGGAAACGGAATGTTTACTCAGGAGGGAATAAAGGGAACATACACTGAGGGGATCACACTTTTGCGCGGGAGTTCAGATCCACAATGAAGACATAAACTCAACGGTACGTTATGAAGGTGCAAGGCTAGAGCAACGATGAGATGTGGGACGCCATATATATTTCGGAGTCAATGATGATACCAAGGGCTGGGCCGCGTGGTGGCCGAGACTGAGGATGAATTTGCGCTGTGGTGTAAATGCAGCTGGTTTCCGGACGGTCTGGCTTGGTATGTTTCAACTCACAGGTGAAGTCTAAGGTGGGATAAGCTTTATTGTACTTATTTTAAGATAACCTGATCCAGCCCGGCCCCTCTCATGCTAGAGCTCCTATAGGAGTGGAGAGGGTACCAATTGCCTAGCACGTTAAAAAATCTCCCTCCAACAAGCATACTGGCTCCCACTCAAAGGGATGAAAACTGAAACCGATCAGTAGCTTCCTCATCGAATCTAGAAGTCAAACTTTCGCTCAGAACCAAGTTCATTCGAATTTTACAATGCCCAAGAATTGGGCCCACGAGGCTATGATCGAATACTCCATACCAAATCAAATAATCACTTCTAAAAAGATCATTTTCAAGCAAAGCCTCAACAAGTCTTCTGGTACGATCCACCGCACCCTCATTTACATGGTCATACTTCTTGGCCTCAGCTAGCCCCTAGATACACGCCGAAGAACTATAAGCGTAGTACAAAAATTTAGTAAGGCACATCTTTAGGATAGACGCGGTGGATATTTGTAGAAGCAGGTAGGATGATGTTAAATATGGCTATGATCTCGAAAAGGGCAAGAATTGTTTCTGGAAAAAGGGTCTATGGAGTTACGGCTTGATCCTGGTTTAGCTTAGGTGGAGACCTAGGCGGAGTTTGGGGGCGCAATAGGGGGAGTGCTCTAGGTTATCTTGTACCAAGCGACCAAGTTTCACTTCGCCACATAGCATTGGGGCTCGGAGGGAATTTGAGACGGCGAAGTAAAATTATCAGGTGAGAGAGCCAAGCTAGATGGCAGAGTAGGATAACGACGGGCAGTGGCGGAGCAAGATGTCATGCTCACCAACGGAGTACGTACTGGATGAGCTGGAAAGAGGTAAAAATAGCCATTACTCGTAGTTGTGTCACTTCTCTCTTCATATAGTTTAATCTGACTAAAAGTACATTGCAAGCAGCTTGGTTTCACCACTATTGAGCAATGTACGTTGTACGGCTTCGTTTGCGAAAGCGCAGGCGGCACAATTAACATTGCCATAGTTGGATGGAGCGGTAGTACATCACTTGGGCAGGTCTCCCGAGTAAAGACTAGGTATCTTGGATACATATCCCACTTGAGATAGCAGATCTCTGGTTTGAATTCAACAATGCATCTCTACATTTTTCGCGGTGATGGTTTGCTTGAGTAACCAGAAGCTTTGGATTCCTCTTCGGCGGGTGTTCAAGTAGAGGATCGACTTTTCTACAAGAGCAAACACTTCTCAGTGGCTATTGCAAAAGAAATCTAGATTATGAGCGTCTCTGAAGTCAAAAGAGACACCTCATATATATACCAGATACTAATCACGCATCATAGCAATATAGCCGCACGCACAGCAGATAAATTAAAAAAATAACTGGATCAACTCTACGAATAATCCTCATAAAGTCAATCTATGAAAGTGCCATTAACTCGCTGCCGAAGATGGCCTACGGCGGTCCAGCGTCGCACAACATGCTTTCTATCTGCAGTATATGCGATATCCAACTAGCGGAAGACTCTTTTCTCAAGTCAGGTTGGACCTCTTTGCCCGGCTTTACTGGCAAGATAAAATACTTTCAACGGATATATGGCAGGAGATTTGACAGCATAAAAAGAAAATGAGACCTATGCCATGGTGTAAAATGGTTACCAAAAGCTGTATCTCTGCTTGGTCCTGATTAACAAAGGATGACGGATTGCTAGCACACACTCATCGATTATTTTAGAGTCCTTGTGGCTTGGGCAACTTCGCCGCTCCAGTCGATTAATCTATCGTTTGATACCATGGAGACCATACCCCACTTGGTAGGCTCATTAGACGTTAGATTAAAGAGGCTTGCTGTGGTACCAGTGTATTTTGACCTGGATAATTTAAAGGTGCATATGGATTAGAGTTGAAAGTGTCATCGCAACGATTGTAACTCAAAATGTTTTGTCATAGCTTAATAGCTGAATACAATATGAAAAAAAAAAACTCAAAATGATTTTTGCTAGTACAGATCCGAGCAGGATTGTCCTCGAGATTCATAATTATTTAAAATCTACCAAAGACTTTGGTCAAATGCAATATCTCAAATACCAGTTGAAAATAACATGATCAATCAAGACTACAATCATATTGTATATTCTTTTTTATTGGGGATATATGGTTAATCTGTATCAATCCTGTCATAATGCTTGCCAATCCGGGACCACGTACACGCGTTGAAGCCAAATATCTCTAGTAGGCTCCAGAAAAAAGGCCTTTTCTATTTGCAGACCATGTTATCGTCTATTGAAATGTAACCCACCACTTTGTTTGTGGAAATTGTCAGTGGAAAGAAGCTCATGCCCTTTTGAAGGGTCAAACAAAGTAAATTCGACTACTCTTCATTCATTCCTCTACTTGCACGTCCTATGCGGTATCTATTTACTGAACCATGGAGACGGTAAGCCATGTTGAGGAGGGAAAAAGCTTTTGAACAACAGAATCCGCTGTCCCACCACTCTGAACTGACCCGGCGTATGGCTGAGGACGTTCCGTTCGGCCATTATTTTGTAAACTTTCCGCAAATTTGATAAGCTCCCTCTTCGATCAGCCTATTGCTAGGAGAAGTTGAATAGAGAAGGTACCTCCTTACATCTTGCGTGGTCGTCTAGGCCCTCTTCTAAGCCCTTCAGCCATCTTACTGGTGACCAAAATGAGTCACTGATCATCAGTCGTTTTAATTGTTCGCTTTGGCGCCGTTGTAGCTTTCTCATTCCAGATATCTGTCGTTCTCGATAAAAGCTCCATCAGTACCTTCTCTACACTTCCATTGTAGAACTGGTAGGTCCAACATGCTGCTTTCTACCACGAACGATGTTGCTTGTGGCGATTCGCGCAAGATATAATTTTCCTCGGATATTCCCGAATTTGGTGAGCACCTTGGCACTCAACTCACCTGGCTGCCTTCCCACACGGCACCTATGTGTCACTGCTTTGACTAGGCTCTTGGTGACCATATTAGACAACTTTTCTTGACACAGGTACCAGACTCTTTCTAGACCCAAAATATAGCCCGTGCGGAATCATCTATTGCCAACAGTAAACAAGCCTAGTAAAGGTGGATACAATCTCGAAAGGATTGAATATTACCTCTGGCAAGGAGGTCCACAAAATGGGCACTCTATACGCTAAGCTTTCGGTTGCGAGAGTATAGCTGGCATTATAAAAACAAGCTAAAGATAGAAGGTGCCGTGGTCCACCTCCTGGTGGTGTTCTCCAGTATAGTTTGAGTAGCATGGGCATCTACCCCACTTGAAAAGCAGATGACATTTCGTGCGGAAACGAAAAAATGGATAGAGGCATGTCTAGATAACTCACGGTTGTTGAGATGTTCCCCTGTATGGATACTGACGGAGGAGAGTCGACTGCTTGAGTAAGCCAATATACCTCATTGTGATATTTGCGAAACAAATCCAGAGTATGTATGAGTGTCTCGAACGTCAAAACGGTCATCTTTCATGGATAAACAGCACTTATGTTTTTTTTCTTGTTCTTATTTTTAGGTCCTAAGATACACCCGCTACCTGTTATAACGAGGTCATGTTCGTGACACGCCCAACTTTTTCTCATCACCTGAACCGCTACAAAAATTATTGCTAGTTGAAACCGAAAACCAAGACAAATTGAAAAAAGGATAGAAAGACAGAAGATTGTTTCAAGTAGGACCCAGGCAATGTATCCCTCACAAACTCTCTCGTCCGTGACATCTCCCAAATGACAATATTGCTCAATCTCAGCTGAGAGCTAGAGATGAGTTGGCGGGTTTCCCCCACAATTGTTGGTTTCACTACGAAATTTGTTGAAGTCATTTCCGACTTCTTCCAGGTGCTCCTCGTTCTTCACACCTATACCTCGGGGTTCAAGACCTCAAAGCCTAGCCCCCAGACATCATCGTATCTTCCGAGATAGGTTAACTTCCTGTGGCCTTCGCTCGAGCAGCCGCAGCGAGCTCTCGTTGGCTAGCCAGTCGAATTAATACCAATTCCTCCTTGGTTATCGGGCCAGGTTGGTTAGATCGATCCAAGCAGTCTCGACTATCCTAACAGTGAGGACCGTCAAAGTTGCGACTCCTTATGGTAGCTTTGCACTCCACGGCGGAGTGCATTGTTGAGCCACAGTTCCAGCAAGTCGGAGCGCGAGAACAACCACGGGTAGCGTGGTGGCCAAGGCAACGTCGACACCGCTCAATTTGGCGACGAGGCTGGAGCTTTGTAGCCATTCCAGACTCATCGAAAAGTCGGAAGCCCGTACGAGGTGCAAATTCCAGAGGAAAAAGAGCAAGCCAGTTGCGAGTGAGTGCACCCGGATAGCATGTTCCGTGTGGCCGCACTTGTAATGGCTCTTCTAGGGTCACTATAGTGATCTCATCAGAGACCAACTCTGCGTCGAACATTTTAGCGCCTTTCAACGTTTGAATCTTCATTGGCACATTGGCTATCCAGAACGTGACAAAGTTCGAAGATGGTTCGTTTTTAGCATTGACACTCTCCATTTTCGATGAGGCATCTAGGAGTCTTTGTCTTTGTTACTCGTTTCTTACTAAAATGGCCAAACCTAACTTAACTCGGTGTATGGAGCTATTGAAAGACTATGCTGAGCTGGAATGACGTACCGCTAGGATGAAGGTGTGGAATGAGGTAGCTTTAGCTTCAAGAGAAGTGAAGTTGGTGAGTTATACTCTTAGGACTTGGATCAATGGACGAACTTGAGGATAATCCCGAGTATTATCAAGTGTGTGGATAATGTGAAGATTGTTTAAATTTCCTATTGTATGAATTTCTTATCTTATCTTCATGACGGGATCTTCCTCTGTATACATGAATAAGGGGGTTTTTGCCCACTAGTGCATGTTCCAACATATCTCCTTGTCAAACCAAGAAAGGAAGGATGTGAGAGATCCTTGCGCCAATAGATACCATTAGGAATCTATTGGGAAATACTATGTTATGCCAATGAGTATGATCTAGGTCGATCATATCTCATGGCGCAAGCGCACGTTATTCTAATGTGAACAGTTTGTTGTAGTGCAGTCATGTTACTCCCCTAACTACAACAGGAGCTACTAGTAATGGAAACGCATATGATATGCTTTAACAATGCAAATAAGATACCCGTGGGAGACAATTTCCACCACGGGTAGTTGCTGTCAAGTCGTAGGAATATTCGTTTATCCACTTTTTTTATGACAGCCTCTTTATTTTGGGCTGTAGCCGCAGTTAGCGGCACGGTTTTCACAGGAGGGTCTGCTTTTTGCTGTAGTCTATTTCGTACTACTATAGCCCAGGTGCTTGTTGTAGGCTTCGCTGGGGCGGCGAGTGAATTTTGGCTCCTGACGTCGGGAACTCTGGGAGGAAGATCTTCCTGGCGAGAAGGACGGGTGACGAAGTGGCCGTGCCTGTATCCATGTATTGCACAATGTCAGCGGAGCAGAGTTATAGATTGGCCGCTATCTAGGCGGGCCGTCGTTCTTCTGCCTCGAGAATCAGTCGAAGCTCGGGCGGACATTCTGCTTTTGTAGCAGCTTTTGGCTGCGATACTGGCTTTGGTACTGCTTTCGATGCAGAATTATCCGACGGCTTTGATGCGGTCGGAGAAGCTTTGGAAGGTTCTCCTATCCCGTAGGTACTGGAGGGTAGTTGAGGGATCTCAACAATTTCGACTGACCCGATCATGTGAGTATCGGGCACAGAGACGCTGAGAAGAGCTTTTTCCTTCCCTTTGCTTGTGGCCTTGCCCATCCCCATGCATCTCGAAGACTGACAAGGCTCGTTATTTGATCCAGAGCCCTCGGGCGGACTCTATTGTTGTCCAACATGGCGTTGGGGCGCTTTTTTCTAACAGGTGGTATGATAAGAATTCTGGAGACTCGATCTCAACTTTCGAATGTATGCGACTAGCGCGAGAGGGGGTAGAAGTGGAAAATGAGATTATTCGAAAATCGTCACGAATGGTTGCACCGATCATGTGTCAGAGCTAGATAGCTGCATGTACATTGAATTATCTAATATATATAGCTCCACAACCAGTCTAGCTTAGGAGTAGTCTACAGGTTCATGTAGCGAACAAGGGTAGATAATTTATCACTAATCTGGTTACGTTCCGCTCGCACTGCACCCTCATTATCTATTGGAAAAGATTGGAAATAAATCACATATAAAAACAAATAAATGTAGGTGGTGTATTGTCTGGTTTCAGTAGTCCTTCATAGTCATAGAATCAGTAGGGACTTAAATTTAGTTCTATTCTATTCTATTCCGCTGGCACTGCATCCTACACCACGTGCATGCAAATTAACTACTAACATCAAAATTGAATTTATAACACCGGTGGCACCAACAACCGCATTAACAGAATTGTGAACCGGTCTAACTCAGCCAACACTCTGAAGACTTAGACCGGATGGGGAGGTATCTCTTCTTTTCAACTTCTCTTCATTTGAGGCTTTTCGAAGGAGGAGTCGATGAAATATTTGGAAAAGTTATGTTTTTTTGGCTCATATTATATTCAGCTACTTAGATATTTAGATATGACAATAGAAAAGTTTGTGTTGTTATGGTTGAAAAGAACGTCCTCTTCAATAAGCTGGACCATTTCAGAGTAGCAAGACACCTGGCTATATTTTTTCGAGTGCCTTTTCCCTAACCAAAGCGGCTTACCGTCGTGGTGTTTTGGCAAACTAGGTACCAGATACGACATTCAGCGTAAATAAATCCAATCCAACGTGAATCCTTGGATTCGTTACATTAATATATAGTCCAATCCTCCATTCCAAGCGACAGAGATATCTCGTAATGCTCCATGTAACGCTAGCGTCAGGTGATGTGTACGACCAAGCCGCCCTAGACTATTGTTGGCCATCACAACGAATAACCTAATCATAACAGCTGGATTAACCATCAGTCATTAAACGCAGTGAAAGTCAAATTCTAGCTACCTTGTGCATAGAGGCCAACATTAAGCACAACACCCGTCACCTACCACTTATCCTGTGATTGAAATGAGGAGCTATTATTCAGGTTGGCTCATTGATCAACTAACATAACTACTGGTATACTTCTAGCTTTGCTGCTGACTATTGGT
Source organism: Blumeria hordei DH14 (assembly GCA_900239735.1). Taxonomy (NCBI): domain Eukaryota; kingdom Fungi; phylum Ascomycota; class Leotiomycetes; order Helotiales; family Erysiphaceae; genus Blumeria; species Blumeria hordei. The sequence continues at coordinate 183,455 of OENG01000032.1, read as the reverse complement.
ATTTGCTAACACAGATATTACGGGCAGAATGTTCGTCCGTCTACCTTTGAAGGGCGCTCGGAAGTTACGCTTGACCCCACCAAATAAAGCTTAGTCCGGCCAATAGCATCTACGTGATGTTTGAATGTCACGTCATCAATTTGCTCTAAAAATTAGGACCGGGGTTTCACGCAGTTTAGCTTCTTACATCAATTCGTCACGGGCACGCAAAGTACCACATCAATCATCTCTAGCTTTCGAAATGCCCTTCACATGAGAGGATATAACTGCTTTATTAATCACTGCTAATCTAGAAGAGTTTGTCGGCACCTACTCATGCCCGCTGCTCATGGTCGTGATGTCTCATCCTCGTCCCACAGCTACGAGACGGACGGGGCTCGTAGATGCCACAACAGTCCTGATATGTTTCCTTCAAATAATACAAGTCTAGCTTTAAAGTATAAGGAATACGATAAGCAAAGTTTTGGTTATCTATGGCGATCAGGAATGGCGGGCGGACTTGCGGGCTGTGTGGTATTAAGTTCCTTCATTCAATATTGAAAGACTACTCACAGGCTTGACAGGCTAAAACAATTGTAGCTCCCCTCGATCGGGTCAAGATACTATTTCAAGCATCAAATCCTCAATTCATGAAATATTCCGGGAGCTGGATTGGGGCTGCTACGGCAATACGTGACATTCAGACCGCCGAAGGATTTCGTGGCTTATTTCGTGGCCATTCTGCCACCATTTTCCGAATATTTCCATATGCAGGCATAAAATTCCTTGCTTATGAACAGATTAGGTCTATTCTGATTTCTTCGCCAGCACAAGAAACTCCCACACGAAGGTTGGCGAGTGGAAGTTTAGCTGGTATCGTAAGTGTGTTTTTCACCTACCCCCTCGAAGTCATACGTGTTCGACTTGCTTTCGAAACTAAAAGCAATACACGTTCAAGCTTCATAGGTACATGCAAAACAATATACGGAGTCTCGCCGACATCAATCCGATCAACTACGCCATCAAGGAATGCTTTGTCTAATTTTTATAGAGGCTTTTCGGTAACGGTTCTTGGGATGCTACCGTATGCTGGAATTTCCTTCTTGACCCATGATACAGCCGGTGATATTCTTCGGTCGCCCATTTTAGCACCTTACACAGTACAAACTAAATTTAATCATTCACTCTCGACAAAGCCACCCCCCCTTCACTCGTGGGCTCAACTTTTAGCAGGCGGACTGGCTGGTCTTATATCACAGACGTGCGCTTATCCGCTAGAGATCACGAGAAGACGCATGCAAGTTGGAGGAGCAGTGGGAGACGGGCATCGTTTACGTATCAATGAGACCGTCAGTCTCATTTTCAAGGAAAAGGGAATAAGAGGTTTTTGGGTGGGCCTGACTATAGGTTACGTGAAGGTGGTGCCCATGGCCGCAGCGAGCTTTTATGTCTATGAGAGAGCCAAAACTTGGTTCGGTATTTAATCCTGATATCATTAACTTAAAGCCAAATTATGGACTGGGAACAATGTTCAATATAAGTTAACTATAGGGAAAAGGCAAAATGTCTGAGCCTGGATCCAATTTCCTAACTATTTCTGACTCAACTACCCTCCTGATTGTGCCGCGTTAACAACACGTCCTAACTCCTAATGTTCTTATGTGCTCTTTCCGGGATCAGGTCTCTTGGCATATACGTCGCTGACTTATTCTGTCAGCTATTGAGTTAATTTGTGCAACGTCCAAAAAGGGATAATGTGGCATCAGAACTTTTGCGTCAGGGGTAAACAAATGACATTTCTATCTGAATAATAGGTTTATAATTCATTTAAATCATGTATATTCCGTTCATTCATAGTAATAGTAATATTATCATCTATATGTAAGGATAGTGCCTAAATCATCCGTTGGCTTTTTGCTGGGAAAGTCCGGCGTCAAGGATATCACAGGCTGGTTTTCCTCCGTTTTGATGGTTGTGATGATGGAGCAGAGCAGATTGAACCATGAAATTGCTGAGACACCACCCGCGCAACAACGCATTTCAATATTTATCCTTGTGCCACGGTATTTCTTCACTTTCTAGAAGAGCAAAATCGCAAGTAAACCAAGTAAACCTGGTAAGCCTGGTAAAATATGTTATAAATGACTAGTGTCTTTCAAGTAGATCATAGAGGCCCTCTATAGTCATAGGCTCAGGTAGGACTACAAGATAAGCCTAGTCTTATCTAATTTTTGACACGGTAGTTTCTCTAGACTCTATTGTCTCGTTTCGTTAAAGGGATTCGTAATAGATAGAAGAGATAAGAGGTTAGGAGGATAGGCAACGGCAGGAGATACGGATTCTAGATTCATACATAATTAGATTTTACAATCTGAAGTAAAAGCCGCTGCATAATTTCTGCTAACTTTTAGCTGTATTATTACTAACCAAAGCCTTTGGATCAGCCATGAGGACCCGTTGAGGTCTCTGAACAGGGTCGTCCAACGAGGAAAATCAGGAGGGAAGAGATTAAGTTGCAGGGAAACCGGACGAACTACATAGATAGGCACCGTGTGACTGAGAGAAAACCTACAACAGAGTGAATTTTTTATATTTCTAGTTCAAATATTTTTTGCTTGTTGCATCTCAAGGATTTCGATGCGCAATCGAGCTATGGCTTTGATGACTTTTCCGAACTTACATTGACTAATTCACTCCCAAAACCTAACAGCCGTCATCTCAAAGTCTATTTCTCAGTGAAGACAATGAAGCTAATAAAAATATGTTCCCACCAGCCTACCAATTCCCATATCCGATAAACGCCTGCATCCATAAAAATCGAGATAGAGCAAGTGAAGAAGATTTATCGTTAGTCTCCTAGTGCGGATTTAATTATGATTATTATTACTAGCCTGCTATTTTTTGTGCAGGTTGGATTTTCGTAACCGTAGAACTTTTTAGAAAGAAAAAGTACATCTTGTTGTACGTCGTGGTAAATAGAATGTATCGTCAAAATCTAGTTTAATGTCAAATTTTCCATTAATCTTCCTCCAAAGGGTGCAGGGTTGGAATCTTTCCTCTGGTTGGACTTCCGGTGCGACTTCTCCTACCAGCTCCTACAGCCTGCCGGCTGCCATTGTTTGGAACTGCCAAGTTTGAGCGCTCTCGGCTCTCAGCTCGGACAGCTAGGCCGGCTCGATGAAAAGTATTGGTATTTACTGTAGATTTTATACCCAGCCCTAAACTGTCTCCCGAACTGACTCCACCTCCTTCAAAGTATGGATTGGAAGAGTCAATGCTCACGCCAATTACCTTTGGTGCTGCCAGTCCTGAAGTACGGCCAATTTGACTTCGTCCACCAGAATCAGACTTCTCATTTTCGTCACTTTCGTTCTCCCCCAATTCAAACTGAGCTGCGTTTTCATCGTCATCCAGAACCTTCGCATAGCCAATAGGGCCTCGGGACCCAAAATATTTGCATCCGTAGTACAGAAATCCACGGCCGTTTTTTCTAGGAGAGGCATATCGCCTATTCCGATGTAGAAAGCGGTAGAGACGCGTTCTTCGATCTTGTTTTCTAAAAATGTATCCAAAAAAGCTGATAAGAAGTAAGAAGAATAAGAAGCCAGGCGTGAATCGAAAATGGGCTTGCTCAGCTAACTCTTCAGCAGCTTCTGTCCATGAATCTTCTTCGCTACTGGCAAGAATGGGGTATATATTTGATCCGGCTTCTTGGAATGCTTCAGGACTTCCGAGATTGGGGCCAAAACCGACAGGAAGCGCTCTTTTGTCAGAAGGCGGGATTTGGCCAGCGGCATATAATACCATCTTACCCAAGGTCCAAGAGACTTCCATATTTCCCACCTCATTAATAGCCTGAAAGGAATCTAGAGATATACGGGGCTTAGCTTGACTGACAATATCTTTGGTACTATTCGAGACCTTTACGGGTTTTTCTGCTAGAGTTCGAGGCACACCGATGCCATCATGTAGAACGCTTATAAGCCAAGAAGCTTTGAAGCAAATCTGCTGAGCTACTTTGGCATCTACATTTTTTCCCCATTTATTTGCCTTGACATTCTGATCTATATCATGCCATTCTTCGCTACAAAAGTCTTTGACTCTCTTCTTGTATGTCATCAAGTCGTATTTCTTGTCTTTAAAAATTGACGCAAATACTTCGTGAGTTGTATACCAGTATTCGGAGACACCCACGAAATGATTAATGTTCCAATCAATTTCCGGTACGTGTTGTCCATGAAGTAAGCATGGCTGGTCAGTACATGGAGCGTCCTTGTCGAGTAGTGGGTAAGTCTTTCGAAGGCATTCATCAAACAATCCGGTGCCTAAAAGTAGGGTGCCATGATAATTGTCATCAGGTAGTTTACCGTCCATTGTAGTTTTTAATCCCGATGGTAAACAAGGATCTAAGAGTTCGTGGGGATCCTTTGTGTATGATGCATCCATCAGTGACGAAACATATCGTTCTCTCGCCTGGTTAACTCCAAAGCCTAGCCAAGTAGTGGTGAAAACTTTGTATTCGATTGTATCACCATTGAGAGTTCGCATTCGAACTAACTTAAGATCGTTTGCATGCTTTTCAGTCTCTGTGGCATTGGGTGCGAAAGCTAATTGAGCAGATGCCCCCCCCATGTCTAGAAATCCATATGTGTGTGGCTTTGTAATTGCCGTGGGATTAGATGATTGGAAACCTTTTAACAGGTAATTGGCAGCGATCCAACCATATAGTCCTTCCGTCTCTCCTGGAATAACCTGAATATGTAAATTGCAGTCTGGTAAGGAAAACTCGGTATGCTTCTGGGCATACGAGCAGATCTCACTTAGCAGTGCATTTTGCTTGGTTGGCTCGAGCAGTCTTACTCCAGCTGTCGCCATGAGGAAAATGGGTGTGTCCCTGATTTGATTTGCCGGTACAATCGCCAAAGCGTGATCAAGTAATTCCTGAAGGTGTTGAGGGCCGACCTTTGAAGGTATTTCTGCATACGCAGACACTCCGGGATGTATCTTTTTTGTATACGATGGCTTCGTTTCTAAGTCTGGTAAGTTATATAATTCGACTCCTCTGGCATTTTGTCTTGCTCGAGCTGAATTAAGCCATCGGTATACATGAACCCGCGTTCCCGACGAGCCCGCGTCTAGAATTACACCCCATCGCCCTACATATACATTAGCTTTTGAAAGTTTTCTATACTTATTTAATGCTATGGTTGCCTACATTTACCCATGAGTAATAAAGCGGTATGGCTGCAGTATCTGTCTCAGAACGTTGACCACTTTCTGTTATCTGCGGCACCAGAATTGAAGGCTATATGTTCAGAATTGTAGACATGAGACGTTTGTTACGGCTATGAAACGAGCGTGAAAGAATAAAAGTGAGCCCAACGATCGAAGGCACTTTTTCATACAACGATTGGAATTTGCAAAATGCGGGCGTAGAAAATTGGAAAGATGCCGGAAATGTATTACTTAAATAATAGATTACAGGGTAGAGATGAGTGGTACGTCTATATCTGTTGTGACAGTTCAAGATTGGGAGGGGCTCGTCATCAAATCAAATCCCTTTCCGGCAGGCTTCCGCGCTTAAGTAAGCAGCAATTCTTGTCAACAAACCGAAGACTCCCCACACCCCGACTGGTGGCAGCGACAAGGTTGTATGACTCGGTCACCAATCATACAACAGCTCAGTGTGTTGAGGGTAGCCTAAGCAGATTTAGTGGCAGCTCAATGACAAAGTTGACTTTTTAGTCATACGTTCCAATACTGTGATGGAGCAGTACATATTATGTGCTCTTCAGTCGCGGACAAGATTAACGTATACTCTCCGTCACCTAACGCAAACTCTCCATTTAGAGCGTGTTATCAAGCCGTCCCATGTCTCGAGGCCAACCATCGAGGATTGCGTCGACAGAGTCAATGATCGGTTGCTAATCTCTACTATTTACAGTGTGGCTTGGGAGTCCCGGACAAGGGAGACGTGTTTAAAAAGTACAGCGCATAGGGGGGAATATATCATGAGGACAATTGACGAATCTCAAGCAAATGCGAAGGACGAGCTTGCCCTTATTCCTAGCACGAGGATAATCTTGGCCTACCAGGAAGTTTAGCTCGACAGGCTAGTGTTGTTTTGGTTTTCCCGAGTTTCTTGGTGATATTAGAAAAAAGTCTGGGGCTATTCGGAGTATTCGGCTTAATGACAAGGTTGATAATGTTATAGTAGTATCTCCATGCATTCACTCGACTACCTTTTTTTAACGAATCTATGGGCACGTAAATACGTACCTGGAGATATTCCCCCCACGGAATCGTGAGTGAAACTCATGCTAAATGAGTGCCGTCAAGTGGGCAACAGTGAGGGTTTGCTACCCGACACATATAAATAATTTGACTTTAATCAGAGAGTATCTATAAGTCCTTTGAAGTCGAAGATTGAGAGGGGAAAGTAAAAATTATACACCATACAGCGCGATTCAGATCCATTGTTTTTAGAGCACATTAGTGCCAACCCCATTCAAACTGAATCTAATAGCCTCAGGCACTAATTAGATATCATGCAGATGATTTTGCTTGCATTAGCTTTGTCATCGGCATCATAATACTTGCACCTTGCATTGAGGATGCATCAGTAATTGACAATTCGCTCCCAGCAACCACTCCAAATTCCAGTGGCGTTCTGTTCTCCTACAACGTGATCATACCACTTTATGTTTCAATGTGATGTAAGATCGCATCCATAGTCTACCGATAACGTCTTAAAAGCTGTTATCTGTATTGCGAGACATCGAGCGTGGCAAACTCATCATTATAAAGTTTGATCACTAGAATTTGCCGCCCACATTTTTAATCCGATCCTTGACAACCTTGTCACTTTTGAGCTAAATTTACTTTCACAGAATATCACGGCCAGACTTCTACGTTATCGCTTTTTTTACCGCCTAATAGCATTCGTAGGAACAGAAAACTAGGTATTAACCTTTCAACTTGTTAAATAGTACAGAGCTCTGTGTTCATGGAACTTCACTCTAATCAAGACATTTATGAACTTCCTTTAACATGAAAGACCTTGCCGGGGTTGACAAGGCGGCGACAAGCCTGTAGACTAATCCTCTAGAAAGCCAACCATTGCCTAGACTTGCGTCTTCATTTTCGGACTCAAGAATATAAGACAGCCAGCACTCCTGTGAGAAGAATAATCAGTAGACTTCTACTCTAAACACAAAGTCCTGGATTTCCTTAAATATACAGAACCTCAGCTACCACATGATTATTTTAGGTTCAAAGGCTACAGAATTCTGCAACTTACCCAAAGTCAAACGATGCTTTCAATGTCACTAGAACTGAAGAGAAGCATCTGAATATAAGTCAAGATAGTCCTCTATCTTATTATCTTCATGATCGATAAGAATGCTCATAATTTGGAACCAATTAGGCATGGAAATCCCTCAGCTAAATTTCTCAACCGCCTACAATCTTAGAAAGAATAAACATTAATACTCATCCTTTGTTACTTATAGTCCCATAATTTTTTTCGATTATTTTATTGACCATTGATACAGAGGACGAAGGCTGGGCGCTGCAGACTTGTGTGTACCTCGGGAAATTCACCCTCTGCCTTTCTAGTCTCCTTCAAACTCCTTCCCAAAGGTCGTGCTGAAATGTCAGAAAAGTCTTGACAGAGCGTCAATGCTGTAGAGGAGCTTAGCATAGCTTCTTTTGTGCCGTCCAGGGCCTTGGAGAATGCCGTTAACTCATCGACAAAAGCAGCCTTCCTGGCTAATTAGCCGAAGTCTCGGTCTTGGCTCCAACAAACGTTTCAAAGTTGAGAACCTCTCGAAAATATAAGTCCTAGCATGCTCTCGATATAATTTTCCCCCTCTCGCTCCACATCTAAGCCGCCTGTCCTTCCTCGAGATGTATTGCCCCATTAGAGCAACAGTCCCGTATAAACCATGACTCAAGATTTTTATATTATGACTTAATTTCCCCTATATGCGGGTATCCGTAGCGTCGTAAATTTGTCGTAGGTGATGGCCGGTAATTAATGGGGCAAGTTCCTATTTGTGGAGTGAAGCGTTTATCGGTCGTTGAGGCGAGATGATGTGTGGTTAGAAAGAGGTTGAGGACTCAGAGAATGCTAGTTGCTGCATGATTGAGATGCCGACAAATGGAGATATGTTTATGTTTGCTTTCGACTTCGATTCGGATGCAATTCTTTTTGGCTATCCCAGGTATGCAGAGCGTACTGAGCAATTATACCGGGGCTACTGGAAGATGGAGAATACGTCTTTGCCGGCATCTCAATTAATATCATGGGGGGACTATTCTCAACACCTGTCAGTGGTGTCCCCTACGAACCTCCAGCTCTCACTGTAGAGTCTGCAGAGCCAGGATTGAGTAACAACCTCGTCACTTCGATGAGGGTTCCCAATCGTCTTCGCGGTCTGTATCGTCTTCATCCATAAACACATCCCCCTATCACCATTATCATGAAGCTAACCACGATCAGATCAGACGTTAGGGTCGAAGCCCTTCTCGTCACCAACCCTTGATCATGGAGGAAAAGCCATCCGATGAGTTTCCGGAGCGAACCCAGCACCCGATACGGAGATGGTGGATTGGATCAAGATGGCCTCGAATGCTACAAAGAAGGGAGATATAGATGAATATGCGCACCTCGTGTAGTCCCGGCGTCTAGGCCTCGCCTGGCTGGGGCTGCAGGTTTTTTAAGACTTTTTCCCGCGCACGCAGTTTCCATGGCTACCATTTTTATTTTTTTTGGGTAGAAGGTTCCGTGGAAAAAGTGGCTGAATTCCATGGGTAAATACTGAGCTGAATGGCTATTCATCAAGAGCAATATATCAATGATCTTGCAAGTAACAAGAGAGGCAAGGAGCACTGTACAAGGTGTGGCCTGGGCCAGAGAGGAGCCCAATGTGCTAGATAGTCTATGACTCAAGTAGTACAATAAAAACCCACTCCAAACCCACTCCAAATTAATATCATGGCCTTGGAAAACACAGTATTAAATATCAGCCTCGTGTGGTATTTGTTGCCTAACTCAGTACTAGCGCAACCAGTACCCAGCTCACGGGTGTAGTCCATAACAAGAATGGTACGTACATTCTGACTTATCTCACCATCTATCGAATCTGTCCACACTCACAATCAAAGATTAAGGAGGTAATATATCACGGGTGGGTTTCGTTGGAATCAAGTCGCAAGTGGCTCGGAGATACGTGAGGACGAAGTAGAGGTTCGAATATATTAATAAGGCGTTGGACAATCTTTTCTAGAGTGCAACTACTTAGTTGGAGGGCAAGACTGAACACCTGTACGTGGTGTCCTCTACGAACCTGAGAGTGAAATATTCTCCCAGAGCCTAGTTCAGTCACATTTTGCAATACCAAAGAACTTGGCCCACGAGATAATGATTCAAAATTCTCCGCCATGTCAAATTTTCGCTCCCAGCGAGTTCGACTCCTACCCACGTCTCATCAAGTCTAAAAGTACGACTTAGTACACCCACGTTCCAATGACCACACCTCATCAACTATTCTCTGGCCTCGGTTGACCATCAAATATACGCCTACGCTGATATTTACACCAGACGGAGGAAACATAGCGTGGCGCACAAATCTGGGAGACAGTTCTATGGGATGGATTTGAGAGGAATCAGGACAAGTTTATAAGATGACACGGATGGTGGAAACGATCTCGACGGGCGTATGATTTTGAACTTTGGCAAGAAGTTTTACGAATTGAGCTTTGTGCGAGCCAAGTCTTCGCTTGCGAAAGTGCAGCGGACACTATAAAAATACGCAAACGATGGAAGGTATCGTGGTCCGCCTCCTGGTAGTGTTCTCTGGTATAGTTTGAGTAGCCCGGGCACCTACTTCATTTGGGAAAGAGACACCGAAGACTACATTTCGCGCGGAGAAAGTTCAATGGATGATAAAGTCATGTCTGCATAACTCAGGGTTTTGGAGACCTTTCCCTGAGTGGGTATTCACGGATGAGGGTTGACTTGGGGTGAAGAAAAAGCCGCCATAACTTCGCAGTGGTACTCGCAAATGAAATCGGAGGCATGAGTGCTCTACTTATAAGTTGAGTCATATTTTCTGTACATTTTCTCTGATATTGTGCCATGGCTAGATAGCTGCATACGCAATTAAAATCTGATACAAAAAAAAGAACAACTTGACTTCCGAAGAATCGCCACATACGAAATATATACGACATTCCGCTAGTTCATCAACTATAGCATTCGATAGAGTCCTTCGGATTGGTGCCTCAGCCTTGGGCTTCCCAACATATATTTGGCCTTCACTGTCGTCAGTGTGGCAGCCATAGGTCAAGGCCTGGGTGCGACAGTGATTAAGTTTCTAGGGTGGAAATATTGGTAAATGAACTAAGCAGACGTAGAAAAATAATAATATAGGAACAAGATGGGAGAAATATATGAGTGTGTGGATGAGGCCTTTTAAACAGAAAACAAATTCTGGCTTAAATAATAAGATGCCGAGACGAAGTAGAAATGGAGCTGCAAGGAATGGATAGGGAAGATACCAAGGGCTCTGGCACTATGTGGCCGAGTCTCGCAAGAAATATACGCTTCGTGTGCGCACATCGGGTTCTCCAAACGGTTAGACTTTACATGATTCAATATACGGGTGAAGCATAAGGTGGCCCAGTCATTTAAGTGGGAGGAGCCTTTGGTACTCAATGGTAGATATTTTTGAGAGATGTGTAGATAAATCACGCGTTTTGCTACACTTGAGAAGATCAAATCCGTATGATTAGATATATTTCTAGAGCTGGATATGAGAATTCTTTTCCTTGCCGCAGACCATATAATCCACCAGATATGAATCGCCAGCCGCCCATCCCCATTCTCTTAACGGTTAACCTGATTCAGCTCAATCCCAACCGTGCCCAAGCTTCGAAGTAAATACACCTCCGCTGCTGAATATAGTGGGCGATATATCTCAGACTTCTCAATACTCTCTGTTACTGATTCCATTACCTCAGCTAACCGGAACCACTCAAGCTATCGTTAATGTAGAATCCGCTATGTGATTCTCCCTAGATCTTTACAGCTGTTTACCATGCTTCAAATGAGCAGGCCTTTGTTTTCCTTCAGACTTTCGCCTTACCCTTAATCCAAATATGTGCAAGCCGTCGGTATACGTTGATCGGTTTAAGACGCATGTCCAGATGGAAAATTTGGGGTATAGACCTCAAACACGCTTCGTCGGCACAAATAAGAATCGAGCCTGAAGTGCTCGCCTCTAATCTGTCTGGCAAAACCTCTCCGGGATTCTAAACACGACAAATGGTATGCTCTGTAAAACATCCTCTATCTGATTTTTTCCTTGAATACGTTAAAACCAGCTGATTTCTAGGATTTAGCATCAGCGTTAATCACTCGTTCCAGGCCTATCTTGATGCTGGAACCTTACCATGAGCTCGCCTGCACTTGGAATGCCGTAATCTTTCGAACACAACACCGCCTTAAACTAGTCTATGCCCGGGGCTGCTTATCTGTGTCGTTTCGCTTACCTGGACATTGGCCATATCTTATTTCATCGTGGTCGATCATAGTCTTTCTGCAGGCTTCCATTTTGGTTATCTGGACGGGTGGATTTTGGGTGGCTCTCGGATGTATCATCTCTCTTCTCCCTATCTATACGCCAAGAATATCTATGACTTGAGCAACATCTCTCCTCATACTTTCTCTCACAGCTCTTATCAAATAGTAATGCCCATAACAGGCTTTAATTCGATTATATACTTAGTGAGGCATATCTCCGTTTATCGTCATCTCTGTCCAGTCAGCCTGAAACGAGCAAGCTTAGTGTCTAGTTGCTAATAACGCGTAGGGAAGCTAGCACTCATTACACTCCTAGTGGGGCTTTAGCACGAGTGAGGCTGTGCCAAATTAGGTCAAGTGCTGTTGAATTATAAAGTATGCCTTGTTCCACCTATATGACCAATCTTTTGCCGCAATGCGTTTCGCTGTTTTACGAAGTCGAGTTGTCAGTGTGTGAATATCAAAGGCTGAGGTACGATACGTAGAATTATGTTATATGACGCAGTAATACACTTTTTTTTTGCATCAGATTTTAATTGCGTATGTAGCTATCTAGCTATGACAAAATATCAAAGAAAAGTACAGAATAGATGACTCAATGTAAAGGAAAAGCACTCATGCCTCGGATTTCATTTGCAACTACCACTGCACAGTAATACACTGTGGTAAGTAAAGTTGAAGTGCCGAGAGTGTGAGGACTTTTCACTCAATCAACTCCATAGCTAAGCAGCAATTTCTGACAAAATGCATCTACGTTGAGAGAAAGAGAAGTATTCTTGTTATACTACTTTAGTCATAGACTATCTAGCACATTGTGCTCCTTTCTGATCCAGGCCACACCTTGTACAGTGCTCCTATCCTCTTTTGTTACTTGAAAGATCATTGATATATTGTCCGTGATGAATAGTCATTCAGCTCAGTATTTACCTATGGAACTCAGCTACCTTTTCCACGACACATTATACCAAGAAAAAGTAAAAATGGTAGCTATGGGAATTGCGTGCGTGGGAAAATGTCTCAACAAAAATACCCAGTTTGGGTGCCGGGTACGCCCCGGAAACTGATCGGATGGCTTTCCTCTATGATCAAGGGTTGGTGATGAGAAGGGCTCTGACTATGCCATCTGATCTGATTGCGGTTGGCTTCATAATAATGGTCATACGAAGATGTATTGAGGGATGAGGACGATACGGTCCGCGAAAGCGATTCGATATCCTCATCTGAGTAAGAGTATTGAGGGACCTTTGCCTCCAAGAACAGAGTAACTATTAAGCACACGATAATGCCTGAAACACTTGAATATCATTAGAGGTTCACAGAGAATATTGACGATACTGATATGGATCAAGGCTAGCACGTTTTAGTTTGTCATTCACATGTTACTAAGAATATTGGAACCGTAGGACGACTAGTTTCCGCAGGGCGTGACTAGATACCAGCTCTAAGATCCTAATTGTCACCAAGCCAGAATGGCGGGGTTGATCAGAGCTAAAAACCAATTTTTACTAAATCAATGATTATGACCCGAGATTGCATCTCGAGAATTATCTCACAAAGAGGACTATCAGAACTACTGATAGTAGTACGATAAATATTATGAGCCTATTGAGAGGAAGCTTACTGACGAAGAAAATGCTTAAAATTATTCATTCTGATCAATTTTCAATTTTACTAGTTTGATACTCGGAGAAGCTAGGTATCTAAGGTTACGAAAATGGTATGGCTGATTCAAATGTGAACTGATGGTCAACTGAGCCTTTAACGGTTTCAAGGAAGATATCGGCGGCAATATATTGACAAATATGAATCCATCAAGAGATTTGTGGGTAAGTCGCCTTTTAATTGGGTAAAATCGGTTGTTGCTAACGACGCTAGTCCAGACCTGATCTAGCTTTAGATATTTGTGTTAATTATTGCCCCTCTACGCCTCCCACGACGGGGGGCATATTTTTTTTATCGCCTTTCCTTCACAAATATCTCTTACTTGGAGACTGTATATTCATATTTGTCTTCGCGGATAGTATTCTCAGAAATTACAGACTAGCTTGGGAAGGCGAATCATAGCGAAAAATTCTTTTACTATTATAAGACACAGGTTTGCGCAATCTCTAATACCCTCAATTTCCGCTTTTTCCGACCTCCAAGGTATAAAAACCCTGTTGGAAAATTTTCAAGATTTAAAAGTTTATGAATTCAAACCAGAATAACAACTAAATTTACAACTCACATTTCTTGTCATCATCGAAATGCCTTGCACTCTACATCCACCAGTTACGGCGGGTAATTTTAACCAAAAAGATGAAGGATTCATAAATCTAGAGCTACAAGATGGCACTATCTATCAAGGATACAGTTTTGGCGCAAAGAAGAGTGTGGCAGGAGAGCTGGTATTTCAGACTGGCATGGTTGGATACCCAGAATCGATCACTGATCCATCCTACCGAGGACAAATTCTGGTTATCACATTTCCCCTCGTCGGAAACTATGGAGTTCCATCAAGGGAAACAATGGACGATCTCCTGAAAGATCTCCCTGCTCATTTCGAGTCTTCAGAGATTCATATCGCTGGACTTATAACAGCGTCATATTCAGGTGAAGACTACTCGCACTTTCTAGCTACATCATCGTTAGGAACATGGCTCAGGGAACAAAATGTACCAGCAATATATGGTGTTGATACGCGAGCCCTTACAAAGCGAATAAGGGATGAAGGAAGCATGTTGGGTCGATTATTAATTCAAAACAAACAGCCATCTCATCAAATCCTCAATAGCTCATGCGAAATATCGAGTGAACATAACCTCAGCACTGCTTTTGAGAAAATTGATTGGGTAAATCCCAATGAGAAGAATCTTGTTGCCGAGGGTGGGAGCTTCTAACCTGACTTCTAAGCGCCCTTGCTGATATTGTAGTCTCGATACGTCAACCAAAATTGTATACTCCACTTGCGAAACCACTCAAACACCCCTCAGGAAGACCCTTGCGAATTTTATGTCTAGATGTCGGCTTAAAGTATAATCAGCTTCGGTGTCTACTTCGCCGAGGTGTCGAGGTCCTAGTTTGCCCATGGGACTACAACTTTCCAGCGCTTTGTGAGAATTATGACGGACTATTTATCTCTAATGGTCCTGGTGATCCCGCGATAATGGAGACAACCATAAAAAATATAGCAATTTCCCTAAAAAGTAACAAAATACCAATATTTGGTATTTGTTTGGGCCACCAGCTCCTGGCTAGAGCAGCCGGAGCAAGTACAATTAAAATGAAGTTTGGGAATCGTGGTCAGAATATACCCTGTAAAAGTTTGTTGACAGGAAAATGTTACATAACCTCTCAGAATCATGGTTATGAAGTCGACTCGTCAAGCTTGCCCACTGATTGGTCCGAGCTCTTTGTTAATGCTAATGATGGAACAAATGAAGGTATTTTTCATGTTAATAAGCCACATTTTAGTGTCCAGTTTCATCCTGAGAGCAATCCCGGGCCAAAAGACACAGAATTTCTCTTTGATGTTTTTGTAGAAACTGTTTCTCGTTCAAGTTTCGATCAAAAATTACTCTCAAGCCCTGTTCATTTCCCAGGGACTGTCTCCTCTGAGATTGCAAGTACCTATTCAAAGGTGAACGTGAAAAAAGTGCTAGTTCTTGGTAGTGGAGGTCTTAGTATAGGCCAAGCCGGGGAGTTTGATTACTCAGGTAGTCAAGCCATCAAGGCTCTAAAAGAAGAAGGAATATACACAGTCCTAATTAACCCCAATATTGCAACTATTCAAACTTCAAAAGGATTAGCCGATAAAGTTTACTTTCTTCCTGTTACCGCAGATTTTGTTAGGAAAGTCATAATCCGCGAACGTCCTGACGCAATATATGTCACCTTTGGCGGCCAGACAGCACTTCAGGTTGGTATTCAGCTCAAAGATGAGTTTCAACAGCTAGGTGTCAAGGTTCTAGGGACGCCAATTGATACCATAATCACTACCGAAGATCGTGAATTATTTGCTCGGAGTATGGAATCGATAGGCGAAAAATGTGCTAAATCTGCGTCGGCTAGCTCTGTTGATGAAGCAATGCAAGCTGTCAAGGACATCGGCTATCCAGTCATAATCCGGGCCGCTTATGCATTGGGTGGCATGGGTAGTGGATTTGCAAACAATGAAAACGAGTTGGTTGCACTTTGCAATAAAGCCTTTGCCGCTAGTCCACAAGTTCTTATAGAAAGGAGCATGAAGGGATGGAAAGAAATTGAATATGAGGTTGTACGAGATGCACAGGATAATTGCATAACTGTCTGCAACATGGAAAATTTTGACCCATTAGGGATTCATACAGGAGATTCAATCGTGGTTGCGCCATCTCAGACTCTCTCCGACAAAGATTACAATATGCTCAGAACTACTGCCGTCAACGTTATTCGTCATCTTGGGGTTATTGGTGAGTGCAATATCCAGTACGCCCTGAACCCATTTTCGCAGGAATACTGCATTATCGAGGTGAATGCCCGCCTTTCTCGGTCATCTGCACTTGCATCAAAAGCTACAGGATACCCATTGGCATTTATTGCAGCTAAATTGGGACTTGGTATACCACTTCACCAAATTTTAAACTCTGTGACTAAAAGTACGTGTGCATGTTTTGAACCTTCTCTAGATTACGTGGTAGTTAAAATGCCTCGATGGGATTTAAAAAAATTTACCAGAGTTTCTACCCAGCTCGGTTCAGCCATGAAAAGTGTGGGAGAAGTAATGAGTATAGGCCGAACTTTTGAGGAAGCCATCCAGAAAGCAATTCGGGCTATTGATTTCCACAACCTAGGCTTTAACGAGACTAAAGCACTTATGTCTATTGACGATGAGCTTCAAACACCCTCAGACCAACGCCTTTTTGCAATTGCCAATGCCATGCATTCTGGATACTCAGTGGATACAATTTGGGAAATGACTAAAATTGATAAATGGTTTTTGAGCAGGCTTAAAAATTTGAGCGATTTCGGAAAACTTTTATCAAACTACACTGCAGCTACGGTTTCTACTGGTCTCCTTCGCCAGGCTAAACAGCTTGGATTTTGTGACAAGCAACTAGCCAAGTTTTGGACATCAAACGATATGGCTGTTCGCCGATTGAGAATTGAGGCAGGTATTTTCCCTGTTGTCAAGCGAATAGATACAGTGGCAGCTGAATTTCCAGCGTTCACAAATTACCTGTATCTCACATACAATGGTTCCGAGAGTGATATTTCTTTCACTGATCATGGCGTCATGGTACTCGGATCTGGCGTTTATCGTATAGGATCATCCGTGGAATTTGATTGGTGCTCAGTTCGTGCCACTAGAACCCTCCGAGAGTCAGGATACAAAACAGTCATGGTCAACTATAATCCCGAAACTGTCAGTACTGACTATGATGAGGCAGATAGGCTCTATTTTGAGAACATAAACGAAGAAAGTATACTGGATATCTATCAAATAGAAAATGCAAGCGGTGTGCTTGTTGCTATGGGTGGTCAAACGCCTAATAACATTGCGCTTGGGCTGCATCGCTTAAATGTCAAGATTCTAGGGACATCTCCTGAAATGATTGACACGGCTGAGAATAGGTATAAATTCTCACGTATGCTTGACATCATTGGAGTAGATCAGCCTACCTGGAAGGAATTGACAAGCTTTGACGATGCCAAAAAGTTCTGCAAAAAAGTACAATATCCCGTTTTAGTTCGACCCTCATATGTCCTCTCTGGTGCAGCCATGAACACCGTATACTCGGAAGCAGATCTGGAAGCTTATCTTAACCAAGCGGCCGAAGTTTCTCGAGACCATCCAGTTGTTATAACAAAGTATATTGAGAATGCGAAAGAAATTGAGATGGATGCCGTTGCCAAGGATGGGAAGATGGTCGGACATTTCATTTCAGAGCATGTAGAAAATGCCGGTGTTCACTCTGGTGATGCTACTTTGATTCTACCACCACAGGACCTTGAAGCTACAACAATTCGACGAATTGAGCAAGCCACCCGCAAAATCGCCAACGCTTTGAATGTTACTGGTCCTTTTAATATTCAGTTCATTGCAAAGGATAATGATATCAAGGTTATTGAGTGTAACGTGCGTGCTTCGCGATCTTTTCCATTTGTGTCCAAGGTTATGGGCGTAGACCTTATTGAGATGGCCACTAAAGCAATCATGAATATTCCATTTGTCGAATACCCACCCACTCATCTTCCACCAAAATGTGTTGGTGTCAAGGTTCCTCAGTTTAGTTTCTCTCGTTTGTCTGGTGCCGATCCTGTTCTTGGTGTTGAGATGGCCTCTACTGGAGAAGTTGCATGTTTTGGTGTGGATAAATACGAAGCTTACATTAAAGGCTTGATTTCAACTGGCTTCAAGTTACCTAACCGCAATATTCTGCTATCCATCGGCTCATACAAGGATAAGAAAGAAATGCTCCCATCCATCATCAAGCTTGAAAGCCTAGGATATAAACTCTTCGCCACAGCTGGAACAGCAGATTATCTTCAGGAAAATAACGTCAGCGTTCAGTACCTCGAGATTCTTGGAACAGACAACGATGACCAAAAGTCTGAATTTTCTCTTACTCAACATCTAGTCAAAAATATGATCGATCTATACATTAACCTACCATCAAGCAACAAATATCGTCGGCCTGCAAATTACATGAGCAAAGGATACCAAAGCCGAAGAATGGCTGTTGATTATCAAACCCCACTAGTCACTAATGTTAAGAATGCGAAGATTCTTGTTGAAGCGATTAGTCGTCAGTTCAACCTTGAGATAAGCAACATTGATGCACAGGCTAGCCATAGGACTATTGTTCTGCCTGGCCTGATAAATATCGCTGCATTTGTTCCTGGTATCGCTACCCCTGAGAGCCGGGATTTTGACGATGTTACAAGAGCATCCATTTCTGCGGGTTTTAGTATGATACGAATCATGCCGCTCGGTTTGGAAAGCTCCGTAATAGATTCGCGTACGTTGAAAATATCTCGGTCGAATAGTGCGCGTGGGGCTAGCTGCGACTATAATTTCTCAATTGCCGCCACATCTACCAATGCCAATCAGATTAGTCAGGTAGCAGGAGAAGTTGGGTCTTTATTTATTCCCTTTAATCACTTATCAGATAATATCAGCAAAGTTGCAGCAGTGACGGCTCATTTCGATGCCTGGCCCGACTATAAACCAATTGTTACTGACGCAAAAATGACCGACCTTGCCTCTATCCTACTTCTTGCTAGTTTACATGGCCGTAAAATACATGTCACTAATGTTACGACCAAAGATGACATCAAACTCATTGCACTTTCGAAAGAAAAAGGACTGCAAGTTACCTGCGACGTAGCGGTATACTCGCTCTTCTTATCGCAGAATAATTTTGCCGACGCTAAATTCTTACCTACTGAAGAAGATAAGGACGCACTATGGAAGAATTTGGATGTCATTGATATATTTTCTATCGGTAGCGTGCCATACAAACTAGCTCAATTGACTCAACAAGCTTCAGATCCAACTATTGGAATTCTTGATACAATACCAATACTGTTATCTGCTGTTGCCGAGGGAAAGCTTACTATAGACGACATCAAAACACGACTGCATGACAATCCTAAAAAGATCTTTGAACTTCATGAACAGGCCGGAGCATCTGTCGAAATTGTAATTGATCGCCCTTATACTCTAGAATCCATATCTACATGGTCTCCATTTGCTGGTCAAATAGTTCGTGGTGCAGTGCAGCGAGTATTATTTCAAGAGAAAACAGTCTGTCTCGATGGTGCCTTATGCGACAATCATTCTGACGGCAAAGATATGTCTTCACATCTGATGGATATTCATTTGGTTCGGACTCAGTTAAATGAAGCTCAATTGAAGCATCCCATATCTAGTCCGACGAAGTCTCTGGCTGTTCCCTTGTTAAGCTCAAAATCGACATTTAAAAATCAACATATACTTTCAGTCGATAAAATCAATCGCCAGGATCTGCATAATTTATTTACAGTCGCGCAAGAAATGCGTCTGGGTGTTCAGCGAGAAGGGGTTTTATCTACTTTGAAAGGGCGTGTTCTTTGTACTCTCTTCTACGAGCCGTCAACACGGACATCGGCTTCATTCGATGTTGCTATGCAACGTCTCGGCGGAAGAACTGTTGCTATTGCTACTTCTTATTCGAGTACATTAAAAGGGGAATCTTTGGCCGACACCATCCGAACTTTGGGATGTTATAGTGATGCAATTGTTCTTAGGCATCCCGAAGAAAGCAGTGCAGCTACAGCAGCCAAGTTTTCTCCCGTTCCCATCATAAACGGAGGAAATGGTAGCAAAGAACATCCGACGCAGGCGTTTTTAGATCTCTTTACAATACGAGAAGAGCTTGGCACTGTTACTGGTCTTACGATAACTTTTATTGGAGATTTAAAATATGGTCGTACAGTTCACTCGCTCGTCAAGCTTCTTCAGCATTACGATGTGAAGATTCAATTGGTATCTCCCAAATCACTCGCTTTGCCTTCTGAAATATTGGGATTGATTAAATCAAAGCCTGGTCAATTTATAACGGAGACTACTGAGCTGACAGCAGATGTGATTGCTCAAAGCGATGTTTTATACTGCACTAGAATACAGAAGGAGAGATTTGATGACCCTGCCGAGTATAAAGAGCTTGAGAACAGCTACACGATCGATAACAAGGCCCTAAAACACGCTAAAATCTCAACGATCGTAATGCACCCTCTACCAAGGAATAAGGAAATTGGGGAGGAAGTGGATTTTGATTTACGGGCAGCGTACTTTAGACAGGTGAATTTTCATGGTCTCCCTAGTCTCTTAATACTAACTTTTTTTAGATGAGATATGGTCTATATATACGTATGGCTCTGCTTTCTCTAGTCATGGGGGCGTAGAGATTGAATTTATTGCTTAAGTATACACGAGTATTCCTAGGTATATATACTTTGTAGGCGTTAGGATGGGTAAAAGCAGAAATTTTTAGAATACCTTGCTAATAGGATTTTGAGAATTTTCAACGCAGATTTATTGAAGATAAGAATTGACTCTGTGTTAATCTGTCGTTTGATTTGAATTTTGGTATTGACTGACCGTGTCACTTCAAATTTCGCGTGAGGTCAAGTGCCACTCCCCGAAATAATGACAAAATTTCGGGGATGACTTGGTTAGACCACATCTATCCGAGTAAGATAGTTCCTTGGATACACTTTTTAGGGTCATTTGAATGTATATTGCATCAGCGGAGGGTGCAAAATGTAAAAATGGAAAGTCTATAATTCTTGTGGAGAGTAGCTCCAAATTTCTCAGGACTTGGTGGCTCACTAGTAGAATTCTAGCAAAAATCAACTCCAAGTATTGAAACAAAATAATGTAGAGCTAAAGTATGAGAATCATCTTAAGGCGACTAATGCTATATATGCTGAAAGGTTTGATGAGATCAAGGTGACGCATGAAGGTTTCTACATACCTGACCTCTCCTGAGTGGAAGAAATTTCAAACGTGATGCTAACTCCTGCTGACCTTCATTGACATGTTCCTGTGTCAATAAAGCAGTGGTTCCCCTAAACGTGCTTGATGGATAATACTCACAGCATTGCAGGTGAAACTTCAACCCATCTAATTAGCATAAGCGTAGCTGGTCACGCTAACGTGAGCGTTAAGAATAGATGGAGCAACGAGCCTCTCCCGTCACCCACTGCTGCCCACATCTTCCCTAATCGGCATCGGCGCACTGGCTCCCGAGACACTCGTATATACATTTGACTCGCACGTAAGACTATGAGGCACGTCTGTTTACACGGAGCAGTCGATGCCTGGAAAGTTTCCACAAACCAGTTTCAAAGGCTATGGTCAGCGAGACATGCCTCTCTCATTCCGTACATGAGCACTGTGAGAATGTCATCAAGCCTTGCCGCGGTCCGAACGGCCGTCTCTCGTCCCCAGTGGCACAAGTATCCAGGCCGCGCAGACTCTGCCCGGCCGACCAGTGCTCACGGCGGACTGCGGCCTCGCGCAACCATGGCCCTATTCATGGCGTCGTCGGCACGCTCGCACTCGAAGACTCCCGGCGAACACTGCTCTTTGGCACGGACCCGCGTCACTTTTGCCTATTCGTTGCAAGGGTCGGTACGGCCTCTTTACCCTGATATCTCGCTCCTCCACCCACGACCTGCCGCTCAAATCGCTGCTCTCCTTCTGCTTGCAATACTGTCGTGGGCGTGTGTTTGCAGGCGCCGCGAGGTGTAATCATTTGAGCAAGGACAAAATTGGGCGCATTTGCTGACTTGAAGATTTTAATGGTGCTTGGTCACTTTGAGGGTATCGTTGGACTGGTTCGGTCGAGTGGTGAGGAGAGAGGCGCAAGGCGGATGGGCTGCTGTTAGGAGAGGGTGGGAAATATGGGCTGGTGCAGAGATGCTGTTCTTGAACTATACAACCTCTTCACTTGTCGAGCCGAGTGAGGTAATGTATGCGAATATTGTCATACTTAACACCATCCATCAGATGATATTGTCAAAAGAGCTCGCATTTGATACCTTCTGACTCCCATCGACCCAGCGTGAGTGCGCCATCGCCGCGACTCACCATTGCTCACGAGCCCCCGCCACTCCACCGACACACAGCAGAGTCATAATTGCTATACACCTCACAACCACAACATCATGTATGCTACCACTCAACCACCCTGTAGATGGAGTGTACACGAACCAAAAAATCTTCTATCCCAACGTACATTGCTATCTGACTCCCCCCCCCGACACACGGCACATCCAACTGGCACCACGGACGAGTCAATGATCCGAACGATGCATCGAAATGGACAAAGTTCATCTGGACTCCTAAACTCGTGAGAGGAGCAGGATTAGAATTGCTGCAAGATGCGGCCAAAGAGTTCCGTCGGAGGAAGATGTCCCGCGCAGGGCCCACACAGCAGGCTCTATGAGCAAAACCAGACCCGAGCCGCCTGCCCTGCATGTATCAGTCGGTGGGCCGAATGCCGGGCTGGCAGGTGCGCGAATTGGTAGGAGTGAGTAATTCATTCCTTCCTCGCTCGCGCCCTGCTACGTATCTCTCGACGCTGGGCCGCTCCGGGCGGCGGATCTAGTGAAGGCGTGCGCAAGAAGTTGTCCAATCCCACCAGCTTGCGCGTTGACGATACTGGTTCGAAGGCTGTCAAGGCTCGTATCAATGAGGCCTTGCAAGAGTGAGGGGATTTGATCAGAGTTCTCGTGGCGGTCTCGCCTCAACTTCAGGCTCCTTGTGTCTTTCGGCGGCCTGACATGCGGAATTGGATAGGCAGAGAGCTGAGACAGGAGATGAGCGCTGACATTCCAAGTATAGCCTTCAGGGTTGAGACTTTGGCCTGTAAACTCTAGTTGGCAAACATGTTCACGATTAGCCACTTTTTTTCCATCTGGTGTGAACTGCGGGTGCAGCTGGCTAGCTATGACAAAATATCAGAGAAAATATACAGAAAAGATGACTGAATTAACAAGAAGAGCACTCATGCCTCGGATTTCTTTTGCAAGTACCATGGCGAAGTTATGCCGGCTTTCTCCTCACCCCCAAGTCAACCCTCATCCGCGAATACTCAGCCAGGGAAACGTCTCAAAAATCCCGAGCTATCCACTGGATTTTCTCCGCGCGAAATGTGGTCTGAGGTATATTCTTCCCAAGTGGAGTAGGTGCCCAGGCTTCTCAAACTATACTAGAAAACACCACCGGGAGGCGGACCACGGCACCTTCCATCCTTGACCATGAAGCACAGTGGAGCCGTGGAGAACGTAGAAGTAACGAGGCTCTCAGCGTCAACAATGACTTCGTTCCCACTACTTCATCATGGAAAGCCTTGCGGCGCCATCAAAAGAGAGGACTCTAGTCGTGACGATCCAATTAACGTGAATCAGACTCTCTATGGATGCGAGCGGTCCAGTAGCAAGGCTATGAGCGGAAGTGCATGACGCGGGACTTCCGAGAGCCCTGGAAGCGGTCGAAGCAAGTCTTCTCCATCCACCGACGACCAATTCGCAGCTCTTCAGCGGCCGAATGGGCCGGTAGAGATATATTGGATTCCGGCCTATTCTGGGATAATCAGAAACTCGTATGCCGATGAAGTGGCTAAATCAGCTCGGAAGTATCTCTCGGCTCTCCATAATGCTATTGGTGATTCGAGGCCAAACAGGAGTCAAAGCTACACGTTCGCTGCTCTAAACTGCTGCGTCAAAGAAGGCGCGGGGGAGTAGACCCCGTCGATACCAAAACCTGGACCCAATGATGAAACGAAATCGTCCATCGGAGCTAGTTCTGCCAAGATGGGCGAACCAGCGTCAATTAGCAGCGAGAGCTGATCACGGAAACTTTAATAATTACCATGACGGCTTTTCATCACGAGAGAGAAGAGCGTGGCATTTCTCGGGATTCCGGCTAGCACGACGACAATGGCGCGGAAGGGCTTTGGTAAGGGAGTAGATGGATGGGAGAAATTTTACCCATTCCCAAGCGTGACAAGATGCTACGCTGAACACAGCTAGACGGCAGGGTCGATGGATGTGCGGGAAACACGTGTCGCAGGTAGACTGCTATTGGAAAGCCGGCTAGGCGTTAGGCGTCGAGTCAGCGTAGCAAAAGTCTTCCTTGATGTTTTTGATTTCAACCATGCAAATTCCTGGCCAAATAAAGCCAGCATTAGTGGCGATAGTGGTTTCTCCGGGAGCACGCAGCCCGTGACAAGCCGGCTGAGTGTAGGGCCATAGCCTGATTCGATAGATTACTGAAACCACAGTCTTTGTAGATAGACTGTGCGTTGCCGACTATTAATTACTGGCGATAAATTGCTGACACGGCTCCTTACATCTAGCATGCGATTACTAATCATGCCAAGGGGTACGTAGAGGTTCATGTGATGGAGCCAATACGTTGTGGATAATTTGAAATTTCAAACTTGCCTGGCGCGATTCCTCTATCTTCAAGACATGGCACGAGCGGTTGACCCCCAGAGACTCAAGACCACGAGGATGATGGGTCCAGAAGTGCTGGAATAAAGCATGAACAACACAATTCCCAGGTCCAGCGCGCCGGGCCTCGTCTGAACTGCTCGTTCTGAACCATGCCCCCGATCAATCTCTACGATGAGACCTCGACTAGTTCCAATGCTCGTCTCAATGACTAGTTGATTGCCTCACCATTACTCACCGGAGCAGACGTGGCGCTTCCTCTCTTCAAAGCGTTGGCGGCATTATCCGAAGCGTAGCCGCGGCGCCAGCAAGTGTGTGCAAGTCGAAGACACTCGACAAACGTGGCTTCCAGCATGCCCATTTGTGACCACTTCCCTCTCTTGCTCCACACCTCGGCTGCCTCTCCTCCCTCAAGACGCGAAGCCCCATTGAAAAAACTGTGCTTAACAGACCAAGACTCGAGTTTTGTATGATATGACTTCGTTTGCTCCATGCGGATGTGCATGGCTCCCGAACTTTACAGAGGGAGATGTCCGATTTCATGAGACAAAATCCCGCTTGCAATTGGTGCGACTGTTTGTTCAGTCATTGAGGCCAGTTGACTCGTGGTATGGGTGAGTCGAGGGACTCGCGCGAGAATGATAAGTCCAGCATGGAGAAGTCATCGATTTTATATATGCTTGAGCTCACTTTCGACCTCGACTCGGATGCCATTCTTCTTGGCTATCCCAAACATGCATAGCAGACTGGGCGATTACACTGGCACCACTGGAAGGTGAAGAATTCGACCTTGCCGGCTCTATCCAAGGCAAGACGACTTCTTATTTATCTAATGTATTGTGAGTGGGTGTGCCACATAGGAGGTCGATTATTTTATCAATGATTGAAGACCTCCCTTTCAGCAGAAAATACAGAAAATCCTCGATAATTACAGTTGGTTCTAAGTTTGTGATGATAAGTAGGTAAACAAGTCTCTATCATTTGTAGCCGTCAAATTAAATCGAAAAACTAGCCAAAAATCAACCAGAATACTCGAATAGCCCCGGGGCGTTAACTTTAATCTATTGAGACCCCATCAGATTTTTAAGCCCTAGGATCCAAGGTTTGGGTCGTGAATATATTTGAACATTAGAAGTGTCAACCGGCGTATTGCGTGTATACCGTAATGGAGCATTGAACAATAGCCAGATAACTTTCCCAAACACCAACTGTCCTGAGACAAGTTAAGTGGACATCGACGTGAGATGAAGCCGGGGACAAAGGGAGTAGGCGAGACATAATATTTGGGCTCAGGTGCGTGTTGGCTGATGGTCAAGAAGAGGTTGCTCATCGTCGTATTAAAGTTCTAGAGGATTATCCGGAATGATAGAAGTGAACGTTGACCATCAAATCAATACTGTACGAATCGTAAGATATTGGGGATTTAAGGAACAGAGATGAAAGGTTAGGATCAGTGAGGTTTTTGGTTTTACTGAACTTATATTTAGTTAGTTGAAAGTATAACGTCTCATCTAAATCTAACTGTCTATGGATGTTCTACTTCGGTTAAATAGAAACATTATGTTCTGATTACGTGATGGAATAACATTCACACCACAGAGACCTCACCAAAGCTGTTAGCGATCGAAGATGAGTAGTCTTCGTCTACTCCGCACTGCGTGCAGTTCGGTCTGACATGTCTAGATTTCAACACGTCGCACCTAAATAGAATCTCTGAACCAACAGACTTGTCACATCCGACGCATGGGTGACGTCTGTGGTGGACTGATCATTCAAGCGGGACAAGAACTTTGTTCCGTGTGAGTTGTCTAACTTGATCCAGCCAAGCTTGGCTAGTGTTAATGTCCCAACAGAGACCGGAGGCTGTCCATAGTCTATCGCGTAGGAGTAGTAACAAAACCCAAGAGCTTTTCCGTCAGTTTACCTGATTAAGTAGTCAAATACAATGGCTTCAATTCCTTAGAAACTGGTTAATGATTTAGGGCCAAGTGATATTCTAGCTGGATCATGAGTAATAAATTTAGATTCACTGAAGGTCAAGCTTGGTTGAACTCGACTGTCTGTGATTGTGTTGAAAAATCTCGATAAAATCATATTAATATCTATGAATTACAAAGAAATCAACACAAGTATTCGTCAAACCAATTAACGGCTTGTAAGAAAGCCATCTCTTTTGAGAACTTTTCAATTTTAACGCTTAGGTCGCAACGCACAGCGAATCCGTGAGAGACGCCACTAAACAGGTTAATTTGGAAGGGCTTTCCGGTCTTCATGAGAATATCCTCGCTTTTGTGCCTTTTTTCTTGCGGAAATATAGAATCTACTTCAGCAGCAGCAATTGATAATGGTCCATTAATGGCGGCAAGTTCTGCTTCTTCGACAAAGCTGATGGAAACTATTAGAAATCATTCATCAATTGTGGAAAGGGGCGTAGACGAACGAAGGATGTGCTACGAAACCAGCATCAAGACCCTTCCCAGCTGATAGAAACCTTGCTACATATTTTGCCCCAAAGCAATATCCGACTCCCCCAATCTTAGAAAAACCTTTATTCTTCAAATATGATATGCCTTTTTCTATAACTGGATCTACCGTGGTCGTAGTATGTGGATTGTTGCCTCCGGTACCCTTCGACATCCAAGAATTAAAGTCGAATCCATCTGGACGATTTAATGGAATAGGGTCGCCGTTAAATGTATCAATCAGTAGCGAGAAATAGCCGTTTGCTGCAAATTGGTCGGCAATAAGTTTGGAGTTTTGCCAGATACCAATAACATCGGGCATGATAAAGATTGCAGTATTTTTATGGATGTTGTCACCCGTAGGCTCCGAGATATATGCATCAGTCGTATCAATCTTGATATCTTCGCCCCTTGTTTCTCCACTACGGACGTGTTAGTTTTGCTTTCAAAATAAATGGCTTCGCGGTTAATGCAGAGATTCGGTGAAGGTAATTGAAGTCTTACTCATGTTTTACACCAATCACGCAGCAACTGCTTGGAGGATTGGAGGCCATTGAGCTCAGATTGATTTGATTCTAGTCAGGGAATGAAAGTTTTGAAGATATGATGAAATTGTATGCAGAGTGCCGGGGGAGGGGCAGTGTGCAAATCTTATACTAGTATCATACATCCAGAGCTCAGGCAAGCTCATGTTTGCCAACAGTAATTTTTGACACATTCAGAAAATTGCCCCGCCTACAGCTACGTCATGATACATATTCTACTAAATTCTGGCATAGCGGGGTAGTACGCACGGGGAGGAAGCTATATAATAGGCGCTTGCAGTCCAGCATGAGGCCAATTGAGTGGAAGGCAGCCTGGTACTGTTCAAATTCCACGAGATATGGAATTAGGGGGACCACTACAGCTTCAATCTGGTGGGGAAATACCGGAAGTTTTCTAGGTCTTCTCATAGTCTAGGGCGTAGGAATGATGTTTCCCTCTCTTGACAAGAGTATGTGACATGTCAATGATTGTACGAGTGCTCATTAGTTGGCCTTCCTTATCGTCCGCCGGAAACTAGGTCGAGTGGAGTCAGGCAACACTAGTTTCACCGCCCAGGTCGTCAGGGCTAAGCGATAGATATGAGTGGATGGAGAAGGCTCTGATTCGGCAGTGAATGCTATCCATTGAGCTGGCCAGAACAGCCCAATTCCAAGGCGGGAACTCTCTATATGAATACAGTATCAGACGAGCTTAGTGATCCAAATGAGCAGTCCCCCATTGGGGAAGACGACAAGGCAGCAAGCTATCCACAGAACATGTCTTTGCTACTACATGTTACAGGCAGGGTCAACGTACGAAAACCAAATGAAAGGCTCCCTTTATCTTAACTACAGTCCTTTGAACTTCTTCGTTTCTCTCAATCGTTAGATTATTTTCCATTCCCCGATTGACGGCAGAACTGGGGGTCAGGCAAGACAACAGGTGTAGGGCTCCTTTTGTCCAGAGTAAAATACTTGATCGTTAATCTTCTATATGCGAAGTTTGGCTCCAATCCAAAAGCAAAATTATAATCTAGCTGCTAATAACACCAAACGGCGTGAGCTGGGAGAGTGCCATGCAAGTCTTTGCACACTTTCTTCATAGATGTACATTAAATATTGAGCTCTCAGGCACAAGGGTTTGAAGCTCATTCTTTGGAATTACTACCGAATTGAGGTTATTTACAACCGGATTAGGCTATTTATTCAGCTTCAAGCTGTGCTAATGTTAATTTTTAATATAACCTGCACACATAATAGAATAGAATTAAATTGAAGTCCCTACTGCGTCAATGACTATGAAGGACTATCTGCATACATAAGATACGCAAGAAAAATCGCATAACCTCTGTCCAGTCTCGCGGTCTATATCGTATTCGGGGTGAGAACAAAGGGGCTACTAACCTCGGCTCTTCAAACTCTACAGTGTGAGATAGAGACTCGTAGGGACAACTACTAACAGGTGTTGAGAATAGTGCCCCTAGGCATAGCATTGGTTGTGTGCAATAGCTGAATCTACGGTAATTTTTGCAGTAGGTAGCTGTACTTTGTTCACATGGCACTCGACTTTATCAAGCCTCCATGGCGCACCAGGTATTACCGAGAGAAATGGAGAAATTGGCTACTGCTGGGATGATGCAATAAACTTAACCATGGTAATATTCAAGTTGATTAGCTGTTAGATAGACAGTACTGGCAGGATTATTGCTGTGGCCTCGGCTTTAGCTGCGAGACAAACTGTCTGCCTTTAAAATCTAGCAAGAGCTAGCTCGTATCTTTCTATTGAAATATCAATTTTGATGCTTTCTGAAAGTTGATATGAGCTATGCTTTAGATGATTTACGGTCAAATGTTGAGTGAGCTTCTCGATAACGTTCAGAGAGGCAAATGCGAGGCCAATCATTGTTTCGCCTTCTGAGAAAGCCTATGTCGCATGGCCCAGTCGGATTGGAATGCGAGATGCTCCAACTACTGACATGAGTTGTCAACGTTTGATTCGTTGGTGCAGATGGTGAAGACAAGATGCAATATATATGGACATATCATTAGTCATGGCGTTTAGTTTATGTTTAATAAATATTGAGAATGAAACGCTTACCAAAACTGCATTTCAAGTCTAGACTATTTTTCTCCGGTTCTAAAGGTTGTGAAAGTAATAAATCAGTTGTTTTGGCGTAGCTGAATGTTGACCTTGAGGTGTACCCGACAAAATGCTTCCGGGCTTTTATTGTGTCATTCTATTGTCCTGTGTGAGTCTATGACTATATAGGACATGCAGGTCCTCTTTGCCTACCGGCCAAGGATACCTATGCTAGTAGTATATCCCCTCCTATGCCTCCCATACAACACCCCTCACAAGTCTTCAATCAATCATACACTTGAAGCAACCCTCGGTCCTTCATCATCTCTCCTCTCCAGGCGACGAAACGATGGCCCTTTGCGGGTGTACGGCAGCCGGCAAAAATCGCAAACACCACTGGGTACGGGGCTCTTCTAGTACCGACATTGTGACTAAATCCGAAGATATAATGAACCTTCTTGAGCGTTTTGAGAGGCCGGCCGGCTGGGCGCTGCAGACTTGTGGGTATCTCCGGAAATTCACACTCTATCTTTCTAGCTTCCTTCCCGAAGGTCGTGTTGAAATGTCAGAAAGGTGTTGACAGAGCGTGTTTAATGTATGGTAGCTTACCCCAACTTCTTTGTGCCGTCTAGGGCTCTGGGGAGCTTGCGGGCTTTTCAATGGCTAGTTAGAATATTCTGTGCATGAAATCCTCGTAGGTGTAGTGGTGAAAAGTCCAGACCGCTTTGGATAAGCTATGAACTTATTGATTCTTTTTTTAAATCATTTAATGTGTATTCAGTTATTTAGCTATGACACATGACCGGTACTATGTATACATGTTGGATGACTCTTTTGACGTTAGAGACACTCATACTCTGGCTTTCATTTCCAAATACCACTATGAGGTATGTTCGCTTACACAAACTGTCGACCCTCCTCCGTAAGTACCCACCAAAGGGAAATTTAAAACCAAAGATTATCCAAGCATGCTTTCATCATCCATGTATACCAGCGCCGCGAGAAATGTGGTTTTGTTTTGCCGGGTTTGAACCGGCGATCTGCTATGTCGAGTGGGATGTGTGTCCCAGCTATCCAGACTCTGTTTGGCAGACTGGCCAAGACGATGAACCATCACACCATCCAGCCATAGCAGTGCTTATAGTGTCGATTGGACTCACGCAATACTTCAAAGGAGTGAATATATAGTAGCCTCGTCAAATTGTGTCTTGAAACAAATCCATGAACTTTAAGAGTCAAAGGATTTGTTAAAGCAGACACTCTTGAATTAATTTTCTAGCTACGATGGCTCTATTGTGTGCCTACGAAAATTATATCCTTCACCTCTTATGCTCCAGGTTTTCTATGCATAAAGGTCGCTGCAGCCTGTAGGAAAAGAGAACTGTCAATAGTTGTTCTATTGAAAGTCGCACGGGGAGTAGGGTGGTGATAGTTCTTGTCACTTTCAATTTAAACTCACATACCTGATGATTAGGGAAGATTAACGACTCAGCCAGTACAACATTTTCTCGACGGCTAGCCGCAAAAACAACGACTTCCGCAATATCGTCCGGAGTCAGTGGATCACAACCGCTAAAAATAAGGGAATTAGCGAAGCATGTCACAATGCAGTAAGTGGAGCGCAGATTTGGATGTTTAACTCACGCATAGACAGCATTGGCCTTGGCCATATCGCCCGAGAATCTCACAACGCTAAATTCCGTCTCTACCTGACCTGGATCAATCTCTATAACGCGGACACGACAATTTATTAATTCTTTCCGCAAGGAATCCGTATAACTTCGGACGGCAGCTTTCGTGGCACAGTAGATGGATCCACCCGGATAAGGGTCTCGAGCAGCAATTGACCCAATATTAATCACATCACCACTATCTTTTGCGAGGAAAATGGGAAGGATGGCTTGGGTCATTGCTATCAGGCCAGTAACGTTGGTGTTGAACATAACATCGATATCTTCTTGAGAAATCTCTGGAGATCTGGCGACCCCCTTGACCAGACCTCTACGTCTAGTTAGTCTGATTTTCCTTGAAGGTTATAAAGATTAACTGACGAGTTGTTGACAAGTATATCAATATCCCCCCATTCGGTATTTGCTAGGCTTTGAACAAACTTCTTGATATTGTCCGGCTTGCTCACATCTAATGAAGTGCATAAAACTTTGACTCCATCACCGACCTCTTTATTAATCTGAGCCTTCAGCTCTTCTAGTCTATCAATCCTTCTTGCTGCCAGAATTAACCGTAGATCATTTGGCGCTGTGCGTGCGAATTCTAGGGCTGTACTACGACCGATACCAGAAGAGGCGCCGGTGATGAGGATTGTCTTGCCCAAAAGGCGCTTTTCCATAGCAGAGGTCATAGTTAAAAGCAATTATCTAATGACAACAAATTTTGATATCAAATGTAGCCAAAATGTTTATAGCATTGGATTAAGGAATGTGGTGAGGTCATTGCTCATAGAAAAAGATAGCAGTGGAGCCGTGCGGGGTCGTGGACTGCCTCGAAGCCCAGTATGAGGGGCTCTTACCCCGGCATCCACTATCAAAACGATGAAGCTGTCTTGGTATCCAGGAATCTCTTAATAAATAGGGAGGAATTGTAGATGGATGAAGAGTTTCTATTTTACCGATATTTGTATTCCCTAGACTCGATATAATTGTTCTTCATCCTTTTATTCGTTGATGTGAATCGTCAAAATGCGAGGGCGAATGCAAGAATCAACGACGGATTATTTCTCCTACGAGTCAATAAGATCACGTTAAGATCTAGACCTACTTCTCTTGATGCCCCTGATCATTATTACTAGTCTAACATGTCTTGACAAAATTGATGTTTTCGCTATTGGACTGGATCCAGACTTTTGCAAGGACAAGTACGCTTACCACTATCAATCATGGCACAGAAATTTGTAGGTCATTCAAAGGTGGATCATATGTTTAAATGGGAAACTATTCTATCACGTAGTCACGATGTCTTTGAATTTAGTCCTAATGTCGGTATTAGAAGAGCTCAGCACCCAGTGGTTTTTGCGATTTTTGCCTGCTGCCATACACCCGCAAAGGCCCATCGTTTCGTCGCCTGGAGAGGGGAGATAGTAAAGGGTAAGGGAATCCTCTGAGTATACGATGGAATGAGGACTTGTGAGGGGAGCTGTATGAGAGGCATAGGAGGGGATATACTACTGGCATAGGTATCCCTGGCCTGTAGGCAGAGAGGACCAGCATGTCCTACATATTCATAGACTCACACAGTACAATGAAATGAAATAATAAAAAT
This sequence comes from Blumeria hordei DH14, assembly GCA_900239735.1. Lineage (NCBI taxonomy): Eukaryota > Fungi > Ascomycota > Leotiomycetes > Helotiales > Erysiphaceae > Blumeria > Blumeria hordei. The sequence goes on along the minus strand of OENG01000032.1, from coordinate 150,581 downwards.
CTGGGAGGAGGTTCTTCAGGATGGACGTGAGAGGGATCAGGACAAGTTTACAAGATGATGCACACTATCTCGACGAATGTGACACTTGGAATTTTGGCAAGAGGTTTTACACATAGCGCACTCGCACGCTAAGACTTCGAGAGCGAGAGTGCAGCAGACACTATAAAGACACGCAAACGATGCAAGGTGCCGTGGTCCGCCTCCTGGTGGTGTTCTCCGGTATAGTTTTAGTAGCCTGGGCATCCACTCCACTTGGGACGGAGACGCCTATGATCACATTTCGCGCGGAGAAAATTCAGTGGATGATGATGGTGTGTCTAGATAACTCTGGATTATTGAGTGGTTCCCCTGGCTGGGTATTCACGGATGAAGATTGTCTTGGGGGTGAAGAAAAAGCTACCATAACTTCGCAGTGGTACTTGCAAACGAAATCCAAGGCATTTTTATTCCAAGTTTGATTTGAGCCATTCAATCTGCGCTTTACCTCTGGTATTGGACCAAAGCTAGTTAGCTGCATACGCAATTAAAACTGATGCAAAACAAATTCCCGAAAGGCGCTAATCAGAAAGTCTATGCTGCACTTCAGGGTCCCACAATCACTTTTGCATATCTTCATTACCCTCCTTTCATCATTTCATCTTCTGTGCTCCAACATGGCAGGTGTGGGTGCTGGTGTGGGTAAATCCAGCGGTTTCGACGCGTCGCAAAATGCGACAATGGCCTCAACAAACAACGGCAGCGGAGCGCAGACAGCTCCAAAGGATAAAAACTTGGAAATACTAGGGAAACTTCTAAAACAGGTTAGATTAATCGTGATGGGAGAGATGGATGAGGAGGACTTACCATCAATGGAGGACGTGAACGAGGCCGTGAAGGCCTTCAACATACACAAAAGGGCCTGGACGGAAATTTCCCAGAAGAAGTCTTCTATCGAAGAGAGGATGATGTCAATAGAGGAAGTCGTCAAGAAAAGCCTCGCGGATCCCGCTCGAAAAGCTGCTCTAGCAGTGGTTTCGGGCGCGCCGCCACCAAGGAGTTACGCGTCGGTCGTGGATCCGCAAATAACATGAATAGCGGTGGGAATAAGAATCGATGGAGCAGATAAATTACAATATATCAGCTGCCTTCAAAGGCAAAAGAGCACATTCAAGGTGCATATGCGATTCGACGAATGCGGAGAAACGATACCGCAGTATTCGCCCAGTTGGCGTCCTAGAGAGACGCGGCGCTAAACATGCGACAACCAGCGGAGTTCAAAATTCTGCGGCAATAATTTCTAGTCGAGGTCAACGGTGTCCCATTGCTGACACGAATTGAAGGGGGTATAGATGCCAGCAATTACGCCATCATCAAGGAGATAGAGACGGCTACGAAGCCACGGATTCCAGGCTTAGTCATAAGTCGTATAAGGTGGTTACACGACGGAAAGGAACATCAGCGGTCAAAGAAAAATGGCCGCAATCGAGGATCAATAGTGGTTAGCTTCCCATCGGAGGCAATGCAGACGGAAGTGGTCCGAAACGGCGTTGTTTGAACGCCATGCTCTACACCGCGCAGATGTGGTCACCACAGTCCCAGCTAAAGCAGTGTTACAACTGCAGTCAGTGGGGACACACCCAGGCGTCGTGTGGAAAGGCAGGTAGGTACGGTGAGTGCGCTGGCGCTCACCAAACTCGGGACTGTTCGAGGAAAAGGGTTTATTGTGCAAATTGTGGCAAGGAACACCGTTCGTGGCAGAAAGCAGCGTGTCGGACCTACCAGGTCTACAAGGGAAGTGTGGAGAGGGCTCGGATGGAGCTATCGTCAAGAACGGCGGAAATATGGAATGAAAAACCAATAATGGCGCCAATGCGAACAATCTGAACGACTGATAATCAGGGATTTACGTTGGTCACCAGTTAGAAGGCTGAAGGACTCAAAAGGGGGCCAGGACGACCACGCAAGGTAGTCGAAGTCCCAGCAGCACCAACCATCGGGGCCAACTCTTCGAACACTTGGACGACCAACGCCGGGCGAGGAGGCGCCTTCTCTTTTCAATTTCCCATCACGATAGTCTGATCCGAGGGGGAGTGAACGAAAACTGCGGAAAGTTTATACATCTAAGGTTGAAAGGAACGTCCTCGGCATGAAGCCGGGTCGGTTCAGAGTGGCAGGACATCGGGTTTTGTTTCGTTAAAAGCTTTTTCCCTTACCAAAGCGGCTTACCGTCTTCATGGTTCTGTATATAGATCCCGCATAGGACGTTAAACTAGAGAAATGAAATGAAAGATGAAATCACTTTTGCACATTCTGCGTATAAGATATAGTATTTTACTTGGAGAGCCTTTAAAGTACCACCGTCGTATAAAAGCTATGTTGTTCTATGCTCAGGAATACGGCCAACAGGACGATATCGAAAAATACTGCTTTGAAATAACTTCATTCGCTCATTTGGGCCTCGTCTTATCAATTTGAAATAAAAACAAATGGATATCTAGAGATTCGCATACATACATGAATGGAGGAATGCCGGTTGAGCATGTAGTTTGCAAGGATTTTCAGGATTCGTGGGTATTTATTGCTGCTTGTTTCCTAGGACCTCTTTCATCCTGCTACTCTACGAAACAGTCCGGCAAAAAAGATAAGCAATTCTCATGAAATCCTATCCATCACTTGGCCTTTTCCCAGTCAACCCTGCCTCCCAGGACGAAGATGGCTCAGCCATTTGGAAACTTGAATCTAAGATTATTCGGCAGACGGATGCGTCGGATTTTGCGACGGCAGCGGTCTCCGCACTCCAAGAGAACTTTATAGTACTATAGTTATGGCTTTCATGTTATCGAAAATTCACCCGGCCGAATAGAATTATGAAATCTTCGACAAGGAGATGCCTACAATTATGGATATTCTCAAGACCCGAACAGCCGAGCGTGAATCTATAGAAGGCAAAGTCGTTCTCCTCACGGATCACACAAACCCCAAACATCTTGCAATCCTCAAAAAGCTTGGTCAAATACAAGTAGAAGTGGAACTAGCTCCTTTCTGATGTTGGCTTCAGAGTTGACCTTCAACTTGTTGAGCTGGGTAGAGTATTCGATGCATCAAATGGAATCATCGCCGGAACCCCTTTAAGTCTTGAAGATGACACGAATGAGCAACAATTTCAAACTATTTTGCAACTTCAGATTTGTCGCCACTACCTTTGTGCAGTAGTTGTCGAGTCATACGAACTTCTAAAACGATAGTGCCATCCCCCAAAGTCTGGAAAACATCATGAAGAGGATAAATGCTACCGGGAAAATCACACAGCCCCCAAAGCTATTTTGACTCAGGGCAGAGGTAACTATTGGCAAGCCACGACTCGACTGAAGATTTATTCGCACTCGAGTCGCAAGAATTTCTTCCTTCAGTCCTACAGCAGTCAGAATTTCTAGGAATTCAAAGTACCCCCCCCCCCCCCCCCCCTTATGGTCGTTCTCGAAAAGGCCGAGTTCTTCCATATATTGGTCAAACAATACTAGTGGCTCAATTGCCTCGCATATTGTGTCAAATACGCTCGCGGTTGTGGAAGTATTCTGAATAGTAGCCCTCCGATACATTACCATTGGTTTTGCGGGGCTCATTCACATTTGTCAAATCCAAGATGTCTCTCGCTTCATTCCACGAGTAGTAGATCTCCTTACTATGTGAATATAGATTATACCCTTAGAATACCAGCTCGTGGAATAGCAGGACTTTTTGTCTCAATCATATACGGCAAGCGAAAGATTTCCTCTGGTAGCACGCGGAAATTAACCTACCTCCACTTGCGGATCAGCCGGAAACTGTTTCATTCGTACCATTCATAAACTCATGGTTGGACCCAAAATCTTTGCATAGCTGGGCTTAGTCGCAGTAGTCATGTTAATTTGATCAACGCGTGATTTCAACTTCTTTATATGTCAATCACCCGAACTTCCGCCCTGCACCTAAATACCCATTTTGAAATGTATAGCGACACTGTAGAGAACAAATGGTCCGCGCTCGAGCCTACCATGCGAAGTACGACAACGAGAAATTTCCAACTGTTCTGTGGGAGTAAATGCGAGGTGGTGTTTATTTAGCCGGAAAAAGAATTACACCTCTAGTGGCTAGGGGCAATTTTTGATCATACAAGGGCTGTTCCATGGCTTGTAGCTAAATTTTGAACTCTGCGCGTAACGAGGCTCAAGCTCTTCTTTTCAAAAGGAAGTGCAAAAACTGTCATCTTGTCAGGCCCCTGTCGCCCAACTATATGGGCTACCTGTCGAAATCAAAATTGCTCCCACCAAGCATGGAAATAAATCTGTCGAGCCTCGCAGTACATGGAGCAGAGGCAATCCTAGCTCAAAGGATCCAAGGCGAGAAAAGTAGAGGGCTGGAGCGTGGGATTCAAAATAAGGACACTGCATGCGAGCAATATATGTCGATGGATGTCAGTTAGTCTTACGACATCATCAGTCACACGCGGCCGGCAAAGACGAATTCTTCATCATACCACAGACCACCGCGCTACGTATACCCATAAGGAGGATACAAAGCTCGGAGATTAGCTTACGAGCGGCCGCTACTCTAATTCGGCTCTACAGCTTGAGGGAGGGCGGGCATCTGAGACAGGGAGTAAGGGAGGAATGAGGCCGTCGATGGAACCAACATTCTTCGCGGAGCTGATCGACTCTGGGACTTTGTACAGCGCTACCGACACTTTAAACACAGGCAACGATGGGGGGGGTGTGGTCCACCTCCTAGTCTTCATCTCCCCCAGTTAGGGTGTGGATAGTCTAGATACCCACCTCACTGAAGAAAGAGAGAACTACGAATCCATAGCTTTTCCCATTTTCCCTCTGGTAGATATGCATGGTTGAGGGAAGGGAGATGGTCCATGGCACAAAAGTGTCGAGTTGTATCAGCAAATGCACCCGCTACATGAATGGTCCTAATGTCAAGCCAAGTTAGATCCATATATAGTCTTTGGGGAAAGGTTAGCCTACTCCTCATCATGCTTTTTGAGAGCTAGGCCTGTGCCCGTCGCGAATGAATCTATCTCTCTTGGTCATAGCCAAACGCACCACGCTCCCAAACGCTCGCGTCTGGGCAATCTAGGGGTAATGTGGTAGGATGCTTTGGGCCAGGCTCACATTTGAATGCTGCACGCGCGCGCTTTATCCATACACCTGTTTGGCTGGTCAGTTGACGTGCAAGACAAGAAGCAGCCTCAAGGTTGGATGTTTTGCATTAGATGCACTGAGCGTGTGTAGGCTAGCCAGCCATAGCACTATTCTGGTAGATTATCCAGGTATATACGTGACCGAGATAATCCACTTGGGCTTATTTCCCAGTAACGTCTTGGCCCCCCCCTCTCTCGACCTTCCTAGCCGGCTTCGCTGATGTATGCGCTCATGGCCTCGGGCCTTGGCCGGGTGTAGAGGTGCGAGGAGTTCCGAGGTGCAGCGGGTCCACTGCCAGCGCGCAGAAGCGCAAAGTAGCCAACGCGGCTCACGACACGCCCGACCTCTCGCTCGTGGCGGCCCACGGCGCGGCATCCACGGCTCGCTTTGTTCGTCGTGGCATTCGTAGTTTCGGGCTCGCTTCTAGCCCTGCGCCCATTCGTCCGCCGATACCTCAGCTCCAGCCCTTGCGGTCGCGTATGCCGTGAAGGTCTCTAGGCCGAGACGCCAACGCCCTCGGCTCCATTGACTATTGCCGCTGCTAGTTCAGCCATATATTCATCGCGCGCGCGGCAGCGTCGAAGGTTGCGATGCCGTTTGTCGTGTTGGCGTGCAGGCCATCCACTCCTCTGCCCGGTCTCATTGCCATACAGATAATCCCCACGCCTAGCGATTCACGACATTGTATACGATGCTCCTGCTCGCGATCCATCTTCTCGCCGCGCCTCTCCTTGCTCTGCCGGCCATTTGGAATGCTGGATTTCGAGGTATCGTCGTCGCAGCGTGTGCCGACTGCGTCCAAAAACGTATCTCCCACAGAATATTCAGGTCTCGAGGCGCCGCGCTCGCTCCACACGGCATCAAGTGGTGTCGCCATTCTGACATGCCTCGTTTGATGGCACTAGGCTTTTTTCGCATCACATTTTAAGCGCATGTGCGGCTATTTAGTTGTGAGACAATACCAATGAAAAGTACATAATGTATGTATTTATTCTACCACTCGAGTCTTGGAGTGTCTAGCACATTGGGCTCCTCTCGGGCCCAGGCCACGCCTTGTACAGTGCTCCTCGCCTCTTGCTACCGGTAAGATCACTGATATATTGCCCGTAGAACTCAGCCACCATTTCCACGAAACCTTGTACCTAGAAAAAATATAAATGGTAGCAATGAAAACTACGAGCGCGGGAAAAAGTCTCAGAAAACCTGCAGGCCCAGCCAGGCGAGGCCTAGACACCGGGACCGCACGAGGTGCGTGTATTCATCTATATCTCTCTTCTTTGTAACAGTCGAGGCCGACTTGATCCAATCCACCATCTCCGTATCGGGTGCTGGGTACGCTCCGGAAACTCATCCGATGGCCTTTCCTCCATGATCAATGCTTAGCTTCGTGATAATGGGGATGGGGGATGTGCTGAGGGATCAAGACGGTACAGATGGCGATAGCAAATGGAAAGCCTCATCGAAGGGAGGACTTTGTTACTCAATCTCGCCTCTGCAGACTCGACAGTGAGGGCTGGGGATTCGTAGGGTGCACCGCTGAGAGGTGTTGAGAATATTCCCCCAAAAATACATAATAGTTGACTCAATATAAAGAGCACCCATGCCTCGGATTTCGTTTGCAAGTGCCACGGCGAAGTTATGCCGGCTTTTTCTTCACCTCTAGTCAACCCTCATCCGCGAATACCCACTCAGGAAAACGTCTCAAAAACTCTGAGTTATCTAGACACGCCTCCATCATCCATTTACTTTTCTCCGCGCGAAATGTGATCTGAGATGTCTCCTTTGCAAGTGGAGTAGGTGCCCAAGCTACTCAAACTGTACCAGAGAAAATCACCAGGAGGCGGACCACAGCACCTAACGTCGTTTGCTTTTTTTTGAAAATCATCCAACGTGTATGTAGCTATTTATACATGTTGGATGACTCTTTGGACGTTAGACACTCATACCCTAGATTTCATTCCCAAATACCACTATGAGGTTTGTTCGCTTACACAAACACTCGACCCTCTCACGTCCATCCCGAGGAACTCAGCCCCAGATTTATGCGCCACGCTTTATTTCCTCCGTCGGGTGTAAATATCGGCGTGGGCGCGTATTTTGTGATCAGATGAGCCCAGAAAAAGTCGACAAGTGTGATCATTGGAATAAAGATGTACTAGATTATACTTGTAGACTTGATGAGGCTTAGGTAGGATGAGATCTCTTTGGGAGCGGAATTGATGTGGTGGGTATTTTGAATCATTGCCTCGCGGGCTAACTTGTCCAGTGTTGCGGAATTTGACTGAACTTGGCTCTGGGATATATTTCACTCCCAGGTTCGTAGAGGACACCGCGTACAGGTGTTGAGTCTTGCCATCCCCTCTAGAACTTCAATGACATCGACATCCGGACTAAGTCCGAAGACATGGCTCACCGTCTGAAGCGTTCAAAGAGGCCGGGCACAGCAGACCTGTGCAGACCCAAGAGCTTCTCTCTTCCTAAACTCCGCCATGATTCGTGCCGCGAGACGCCACTAAATTTACGAATAGGTTTGTCTAGTTTCGAATTCTTCCTGATCAGCAGATTCGGGAGGTGGAGTTTGAAGAGTCAAAATGAACCTTTCTCCCGTGCGGAAGAGTTGCCCAATTCACCGACTTCTTTTAATTATTGTGTGTATATTCAGCGATATAGCTACTGCACATGATTAACTCTGAACTTTGGAAACACTCACACTCTGGGTTTCAGGGGCAGATACCTCTACCAAGCATGCTCGTTGACACTGACGGGTCTCGTCTTGTGGTAGCTGTCAAGGGGAAATCCAAGCCTTCGGCTTGGCTGGGCTGGTCTTTGCCATGCATGCCCACGAGCACTGTGAGGAATGAAGAGAAGTGTATTCCAGCTCTGTTGGCAGAGCGGCCCAGATGGCACACTTCTGCAATATTTAACACTGACGATATTCGCCAAGTTGTAAAGCTTATCCGCGAGAATGCATCAACTCCTCATCTCTCTCACTTTCATCCGAAAGTACTCCCTCGTATTTTTGCACCACATGTTTCTCATGCGACGAGTCTCCATGGTCTCGTGAGGGTGTATTTGAAGGCCGATTCGGGCCGAGGGCCTGGTTTTACGGGAGTCGTAGACATGGAGAGATGCGGTACTTCAGCTTACATGCAGACTTGACTGTCTTTGCTAGGAATCGATCTTATTGAAAGTGAGGATTGTTGTCGTCGAGGCTCGCGAGCCAACCTAGAAGAGGCGAATTTGACTGAGCTTGGGTATGGGTGAGTGATCTCTCTCCGGGGTTCGGGATTGCCCTCCTTGTGGTATTTGGGTAGCGCTGTAGCCGATAAAGCGATGAAATGAGCGCCATACACGAAACATACCACAGCGTAAGTTGGATTAAGACATGGCATAGTCGTAGAGGCGAACTGCGCGCCATCAAGAAGTTGTGCCAGCCATTTCAGACGATCTGTGAGCCGAAAGAGGCCAGCTTCTGGCGAACGGCGATGTGTAGGACTAGATTTAAACCATTGCGACTCACCTGCACCCCTGACCACTAGGAACTCGAGGATATTAATTCATCAAAGTATTCAGCACATTTACCATGTCTATTTTTCAATATAAAAGGGAGCATACTTTGCAGGGCTGGTAAGTTCAACAATACGGGAAAATGCAAGAACGTTATCCACTGACATTGATAGATTCTTAGAGGTTGGGGTGTCTTTGGCTACTTTTCTTAAAGAATCATTTAATGTGTATTCAGCTATGACACATGATCGGTGCTATTTATACATGCTGGATGACTCTCTTGACGTTAGAGACTCATACTCTGGATCTCATTCGCAAATACTACTATGAGGTCTGTTGGGGTGTCTCCGGTATAGTTTGAGTAGCCCGGGCACCTACTCCACTTGGGAAGGAGACACCTCAGACTACATTTCGCACGGAGAAAGTTCAGAGGATGATGAAGGCATGTCTGGATAACCCAGGGTTTTTGAGACTTTCCCCCGGGTGGGTATTCACGGATGAGGGTTGACTTGGGGTGAAGAAAAAACCGACATAACTTCGCCGTGGCACTTGCAAATGAAATCCGAGGCATGAGAGCTCTTCCTTTATATTGTGTCATGGCTAGATGGCTGCATACGCAATGAAAATCCGATGCAGATAAAAAGAGGTCTGTTGGCTTACACAAACAGTCGCGCCTGCTCTGTAAGAACCCACCAAAGGGAAATTCAAAAGCTTTGCCTATCCATGCATACCAGCGCCGCGAGAAATGTAGTTTGGTTTTGCCGGATTCGAATCAGCGATCTACTGTCTCGGGTGGGATATGTGCGCGAGCTGACGAGACCGGCCAAGATGATGTACCACTGCACCATGCAACGTCGGCGGTGCGTGGAAAAGTAGGATGCAGGTCGAGGGGACCTACACTGTTGTATCACGATGGAACGCGTTTACTCGTCAGCACAAGAGACAAGGTGGGACGTGGAATGAGATCATTGGGGTTGCAAGTTCGTAGGATGGTAGGGTGATACAATGTGAATCTACGGAAATCGTAGGTCACGATGTCTCGGGATTTCTGCTATATCTTCTATACAGTGAAATGTTGAGACGGTGTGTGACTCTCCGTCCAAAATTACAGGATGTGTCTAGTATATACAGGCTTCTAGCCTAGTGTGCATTATGCATAAAAACTGGGGTACACGTGACACATTATAATACAATATTTATGATCATGGATCCTCATCATGGCGCGCGGTGTCATCTCAGTGAAAATCGGGATATCGGCTCTTACCTGGCGCGTCAACAGAGCCCACAATTAATCGCACGCTGATCGCCGACCATTTCCCAGGCGCGTCGCACGAGGATTGATCATCGGTCCGCCGGGTCCGCTGTCTACCTGGCCCTGGGAAGCCATGCCACCGCTAGGGTTCAGAGGCGGTAGAGGAAGGTGCTAGCACTAAACGGCTGAATATTGGGCGACGGTGAGCGAGCTCGATGAGGCTGTCGAGAAGACAATCATCAGCCTTCACCGCGGCACAGTAGTTGGGGAGAAGGCGGACTGCAGGCACATCTACGACACGAGTGGATTCAGGTCTAATTGGCATTGTACGGGAAACGACGCACTTCGCACTCGCTCTGGGGGAGGCACAGACCTACTAATGCACGGCGCAGCGAAGAAAGTTGGCATGGAAAGGGGTTTGCAAAGATGGAGGGAAAGGTGCCAGTTGCAACAAGGTCCAAGTGAATGGGAGCTGTTCGGTCGTGAGAGATGATTCGGAGACGATGACAAAGAGCGACGAGTTCTCTGGACGCTCAGACTTGTCGTCGTTCAACACACGAGTGGATTCTGGGATGGCTTGAGCATGTATGTTGGACATAGTTTGTTTTTCCGACCATCGAGGCCAACCAGATGCAGCGGGGCTCCACTCGTGTCGAGATTGCCAATCATCTAATGTGTTGAATGGTGACAACCAAGCAACAAACAGACAAGCCCAAGGCGCTGGGTGTGCACATCTTAGCGGCAGTGAGCCTCATGGTAAAGATGTTGGTGCTGCGGGTGATGTAGCAGGCGACCACGGTCTCTATGCGCCGAAGTCGAGAAGCAGGCCACGGACAGCGTCCACGAGGCCGTTGGCGGTGGAAAATCAGAATGAGCAGGACGGCTTGCGCGAGGTTGATACTCCGCTGAGATGGGTCTGAGGGCGCTGCGCGAAGATGCATGCACGGCTATCTTGCCCGGCGTCCGCTCGCACGCTGCTCACGAACAATCGTCTGACATCAGGCATGCGAAGCTGAGTGTTCTGGATGCCGCAGTGATCTCTGTAGGGCGGTGTTGGCATCAGCGCTCCTGCGCGCCGTGCCATGGACGACACTTGAAGGCCGCACGCGCTGCAGTGGGTTGGTATTGCACATCAGCTAATTAGCCTCAGCCGAGACGGCGCATCCATGAGAGGAGGCCCGCAGAGATTGCTGCGTGTCACGCGCAATGCCTCAATGTCATGTCGGGCCTCTCGTCCGCAAAAGCAAGCTCAGCTGGTGTGTGGTGTAATTGGCTCCATCGAGTCCTTGGTCAATTGATTATCACCAATCCAAGAATGTCGCGCCCGGTGTGGCAGAAAATTCAATTACTCCCATTTAGTGACCGCCTCACACACCTTGTGTCATTCGCTACACAACTTCTCATTTGATTAGTAATAATAGCTGAGTCAAGAGGCTTGGTGTTTAACAACACCTCGCCCACTGATCCATCGATTGAGAGGAATATATGACTCTTCCAAGCCATGGCTTCTAATTTCCCTTCCCCACGCGCCATATCAATGTACGCCGACTCTACCAGACCGAGCATCGCAGAGCCGCCTTGAAGAATCGTTCCCACGCCAGCTTGGGGCCTTGCCCGACGACAATCGAACAGTCAACCTACGAACTCTGACTAGACAAATTCCCTGGCCCCCAGCCGCTCACGGCAACGGCCCAGTTTCCTTGCCAGACGACGGATCCGAGAAATGGAATAGTTTCCTGGCTGGTATCGACCGGCTCCTTTCCAAGGCGAAGGATAGGAGTGGGGTTGCGAGCTAGGACGTTCAAGTGCGAATACGCTCTCTCTTTACCCATCTCCCAGGCCCAGTGCACATGTCAGTTTGGATGCAGCGCTCACTGCGGACTCGCTGGCCCAAGGCTCCCGTCATAAGCCATTCTGCTCGTGAGAACTTGGCCCACTTCCTCACTGACCGTCACCCTGGCCGTGTCTTGCCGACCATTCCGGATCGAGGCTTTCGTCGACAAATGAGTGGGAGTTTGCATGGACTAGCTGTACCTGACATCTTAGCTCTGCTCTGGCCGAATAGGTGGGAGCCAGGCCTCACTGCTTGTCTCCACAAGCCAGCCATTCGGCCTGGGGTCGGGTGTCGATGAAACTTCGGCTTGGCGGGAGGCCTCGCGCCTTGCTCGACACTTTGGATTTTGGCGTAGGGGAACTGTAAGATGTCGTGACGACGGTTGGATTGACAGCACAATCACCGCTGTGACCGGCCTTGGTGGGTCCCGTCGGCCTTGGGTTGGGCCAAGGGCCGGCCAGGGGAAGCAAAAGGCCGCGTAGAGAGGAGCCTTCGAGCTAGCATGAAGCCATCTACCCTGCCTGAGACGCCTTTGCCAAAGTCGCTTCGTCTAGCCTCGCATGGGGCCCATTCACCCTCTACCGCACAAGCCTACAGTCGTCACAGACATCCGCTCTTCCCTGGCCAAACGGACGAGCCACGACAACGAGTCGTGGCTTTCTGCCGTCCAATCTCTGCCACACACACTCGGTCCTTCTCGCGCGCGCGCCGATGTATAGAGGAATTCTCATCTCGCCCACACACACACACACAGTGCTGTGACCAAAAGAACATGCTCAGAGTACCGCCAGCGCTTGCAGCCGGTCATTGTCGAAGAGACAAAGTATCCAGGATCACCCGTAGCCTGCATCTCGACCAAGGCTCAACCAGCAACCAAAGGGATATAGCTCTAGTTTTGGCAGATGGAAGGGCAATAGTCGGCAGGCTAAGGTTCTCGGAGGCCACACAAGTGGGTAAAAGAGTCGATGCACAGAAGAACGCAGGCGTGTTTTGGTGTTTGGGTTTCTTGAGCAACACACAAATAGACGCCGCAGTAGTATAGAAGTGCGGGTGGAAGCCTGCCTCAACTTGCGACGTGGAGGGCGAGAGTAGGCAAAACCATGTGTCCAATGATGCATTACATTAGATTTTATTATAGTCCTATCTGAGTCTTTGACTATGGAGGACTCCTAGAATCTACATGATATTACTAGCTATATTTTCATATTTAAATTGGTCTTCAATCATGGACATAATGGACCGGGAGAACTATCTTGCAAGGTGGAGCTGTTGTTTACATATTATTCGTATATGCGCGGCTACCTGTGGCATATAAACCAATAATCATCACAGCAGACAGTGAACCCCAATGCCTTTACCCTTCGGCACCGATGCTTACGTCATCTTTCCAAAGGAAACCCTAGCATGACGACCTATGCGGCATTTAATGCTGCAACGGAGTTGTGATTTATGGGGAAACTGCCCGGCCCACACGTATTCTCGACCTGTATACAGAGACTTAGTTGCCCTTTCATGTTAATAGACTCGTTAGGACAGTAGTCAGCGTTTTCACATAGGAAATCTGGTTAATAACGATTTCTAGACCTTTGACGATAAAGCCAAGAATCACTCGAGGTTTCCTTTGAAGGATATTATAATTAAGAAATAGATTTCACGCGGATTATTCGCATGTAATTATGTGTAATAATCAAATTAACTAACACTAGGAAATTAGTTCAAGGTATCTTTCACATCTTTCATCCAAACACCGTGGAATCCCTCCCAGTTCCATATTTTCTAAACGACTGATGTATACAGACAGTGAGTTCATTCAAGGAAAGTCCACTGCAAATCGTTTAAGCACACTCACACTACTACCCTTCATCTAAAGTCGTGCATTCCGTAGATCCATTCGACAGCACATGCTGTTTTTCGTCGATCATTGGCGCTCCAACTATCCCCTCATTAAACCTCCACAAGTATTGTGTACCAACGGCCAGCCATAAAAAATCACAAATGCACGATTAGGGGCAACCTCTGAGACTAAGGTTCAGACGAGCTAAAGAAGTATTATGGTGTCTAATCGTCGTCCTCGGCTTCGAGTGCCTTTGGAACAAGGGCAAAACGGCTATTTCCATTTTCATCACGCTCGTGTTGGATGGCAATCTTAGATAGATGCATGATGATGTTCTCCATCTGAGTGTCAGCACGGGACCTCTTGAAGCGACCAAGGTTGTCTAGCCATGCGGCTTTGTTCATGATGTGGTACACAATTGCGATGACTATTGTTACAGCGATAGAGTAACACCATACCACAATCACGGTGACGATAGATGTTCGACCGTCTGTAGATAGGAGTGCGTTGAGTGTAGCTGGGTCAGACTGTTCACCAGCTCCACCAGTCAACCATCCGAAAATACAGAAGAGAGTTGCAAGAACATCGACACCAAAGATCGCTGCAACTAAGGCAAATGCCGGGTAGGTCTCATCTCCACGTGTGACAAAGATTAACCAATTTTCGGTGAGTGAAATTTGTAGGAAGAGCATTCCCTGGATTGAGCCGAAGTTGTCGATCATTCCGCCATTAGGTAGGAAGAGGGATCCTCTGAGAATCCAAGTACCAATAGCCAAAAGTATACCCAGGACGACAGAAATAATCCAAATCTTTGGTAGTTGCCATTCGACTGGTCTGATTTCAAAATGAGCGTTGTCATAGGCGACGGCAATGGTGGCCAAGTCAGCGAAGAGAGCAAGGAAAACAATTAGATCCACACGAACGGTTTCGTTGATGATGATCATGGATGTTACTAGGTAGATTTCCAAGTGGAGACATAGGGCGATACGGTACTGGATGTATGCCTTCATACGTTGGAAGATTTGTCGGGCAATTTTAATAGCAGAAACGATTGTTGAAAGACCAGGAGCAAGGAAAACGATGTCAGATGCGGCTTGGGCAGCTTCTGTAGCGCCTTCGACAGCAATACCACAGTCAGATTTCTTGAGGGATGGTGCATCGTTTACTCCGTCACCAGTCATGGCGGTCAAATGTCCACGCTGCTGTAACATTTCCACTACCTGGTATTTGTGCTCAGGGAAAACTTCGGCAAAACCATCTGCTTTCTCGACGAGGTCATGCTGGGTGGTACCAGAGAGGCCACCATGGATTAATCTTTCAGAGTTGTAAACCTTAGTTCCAAGTGCCAACATCTTGCAGGTTTCTTTAGCGATAGCGATAGCATCACCAGTAAGCATCTTGACCGAGAGTCCGAGTACCTGGGCTTCGGCGATAGTCGAGGCGGTATCCTCACGGGGTGGATCAAACATGGGAAGCATTCCAAGTAATTGCCAGTCACCATCACCTTCCTTTACAGCGACACCTAGAGATCGGAACCCGCGGCGAGCAAACTCAGTGACCTTGGACTTGTACATCTCGGCATCCTCTTTTGAGCAGTTTGATAGGTTGAGAATAGCCTTTGGGGCTCCCTTAGCACAAGTGTAAGTTACACCATCCTTGATAACGATTGCAGTGATACGTTTCGAAACTGGGTCGAAAGGGGTGAACTTCTCCGTACGCCATCCTTGAGACAAAATTTCCTTTGCTCTTGGGTAACGCTTAAGAGTGAGGATTGTGACTTTGTCAATTGGGTCAAGAGATTTCACGTTGTGAGACGAAGCTAATGCTGCAACAGCCATCATCCAGTTTACGTCGACACCATCGGCAACGAAAGGTTCACGGATAGAAAGTTGGTTAGCAGTAAGTGTACCGGTCTTGTCCGAACACAATACATCAACTCCCTGTGCTGGGTTAGTTTTGAAATGTATTTTGATGTGGGATTCTATGTCATAATGTACTTACAGCGAGAGATTCAATGGCAGTTAGCTTTTGAACAATAGCCTTCTCCTTTGCAAGATATGCTGCACCCACTGCAAGTGTTGTAGTAGTGACGACAGGAAGACCAACTGGTACACCGACAATCAAGAGGATCAGAGCGTAGTGAAGTAGGTTGATAGATGAGCCTTCAGGAGTGGCTATGGGTAAGTGGTGGAAAAATCCTCCAACCCATGAAGCGAGAATGAAAGCAACAACAAGGACCAAAAGCGCTGTACCGATAGAGTTCATGATAGCCTTAAAGTGACCTTGGTCCTGGGCACCAGAGACAAGAGAAGCTGTTCGACCAACGAATGACATCTTTGCAGAGTGAGTAACAATGGCATAAGCCTTGCCTCGTTTGCAACCAGTAGTGTAGTAAATGACGTCTGCAACATACTTGTCAACAGCGAGTGATTCTCCGGTCATTGCAGATTGATCAATGGCAAGGAGGGCATAGCCTGAGCCATGTTTTTCTCCAATTTCATCGTCATCGTCCTTTTCGTTATTCGACTCTCCGGCTTGAGCTTCAAGTTCTCGTTGGTATTCTGCCCATCCGTTGGGGTTGTCATAGGCAGAGATGATCCGACAGTCGGCAGGAACAACGTTACCGTCTTCGACAATTACCTGATTGGATGTTAGCGAATCATACTAGGTGTGGTAAACCTGTGGTTTCTTACAATGTCTCCGGGAACCAGTTCACGGGCCTTGATTTCATATTGTTGTCCGTCACGTATAACTGTTGTCCGTAGAGCGATGTCACCCTTTAGGGAGGCGACAACGTCAGCAGCTTGTTTTTCTTGGTACCATCCCACGATGGCATTCAACATTAATATTCCAATTATCACACCAAAGTCAATCCAGTCACGCAGTCCAGCCGCGAGCAAGACTGCCAATTCCATTACTAGACGTGTGTCAGCATGAACGAGAGAGTATTTATGGAAGAACTTACCGTAAAGAATAGGGCCACGGAAATAGGAAACGAAGGTGAGAAACATGTTTTCCTTTTCCGTGGTGAGTTCGTTGAAGCCAACCTTCTTTCTTCTGGCTTCGACCTCGGTCGTAGTGAGACCATTTTTCCAGTCAGTCTGTAGCCATTCTACGGGTGTTTCGTAGAAGCCGTCGGCCACTTGCTCAGTTTTTCCAAATTGGTACCACTTTTTCTTCTGTGGTAGATCCAATATGGATGCTCCCGATGTCGACATGCGTCGCCCATCCTTAAAATTAGATATGTACCGAACTAAATTACCGTACTCGCCAAGTTTTTCATCTTCCTCGAAGACGGTGGCACCATTTTGGGCCATGGTTAGAAAGAAGAAGAGTGAGTGAAGAGTGTCAGATTCGGTATTGGGTCGAACAGAGTCGAGCTCCGGGGGGATGGGATTAGATGAAGGAACAACTGGCACGAAAGGGCTTCTCGACAACGGTTGACAAGGCGCAGAACGAACTCAACGGAAGTGAGGGTGGATGATGAAAGATGTTGGGGGCAGCGAGAGAACTTATGAAGCTTCTACAAATCATGGTGGGCAGGGGTAGCTTTGACCCAATAACTAAGCCGGACAGTCACCATTGCAGGCCCCCCAAAATGAAATGGGGGGGTGCGAGCCTACTAACCTGTTCAGGAAGGGTGCCAAGAAGTCTATTTCGCTCTCAGACTAAATGAGCTTTTAGGGAGACTTGGGAGTCTGGGTTGTTCCGGGACGGGGGACTGAGACGGGGGGGTGTCGACTGAGACGATTGGGACGGGTCAACAGCAAATTGTGCAATTGAAGGTTTAATGGATGCAATTTCGTGGGCATTGAGAATCATTCCCAGCGAGGGAACGCTGAACCACGTTGGATTACGTTACTCTAGCGACACCGAGGAGCCAGATGCACGCACCCCTCGGACGTCCACTCGACTGGAATGAAAGTTGATGGGCTGTGGGAGTCGGATGGGAGCAGGCGCGGCGATGGAAGAGACAGGTTTACAGGCCCAGAGGGCGTTCAGTCGTTGATGAGCTGGCAGTTTGGTGGGTGCGGTACTGGCAAAGCCCTCGGCCCGCCGCGATGCCAGTCACCACGAGTCGCGGCTGTCCCATTACCTCGTTGCTATTACCATTTATCCGGCTCGTCGGATGATCTGAGGCATTTGTGGCTGGGAGGGCCAGAGTTGAGGGAACATCAGCAGCCAGCACACGGTTTAGTTTGCCATCGACGCACGAAATACTGTTCGCCCAAACGTCCCGATGTTTCGAGAATAGGAACATGGGTGAGGGAGGCGGCGGTGGATAGGCGACCATCTGTCCATCTGTCATGAAGGGAGGGAGGGATCTGGCGTTGACATGACTGTGTCGCTTGAGGATCTTCGGATATTGTGAGGATGCGAATATGGACGGGGAAGGGCCCAGGAGGCGCAGGCGGCCAGGCCGACGAGGGCCCATGACCACGTTTCTCGCGCGCTCTTGAAGCCGGGTGATTGGACAGCGGACAGCTGAAGGATAGGAGATACTCGGCGTGGGCTGGGGAACGGGCGTATATTGTCATGAGCGAACTGTCTCCAAGCTGGGGATGGCACACCGTCGGTACCTCTGGGTCCGGGGAGCGGGTCTCAGAGAGCTTTGTAACGAACGCCAGACAGCGATTCTGGGCATGAGGGCGCTGTCGCCTGCTACAATGGCTACCATGGCTCGTGGAGCCACCACCCGCAGACAAATAGAGCGCTCCATTCCTTCCGGAGCTTCAGGGTCACAGCGAGGGGGGCAGCGTACGTTCGGCCTGGCGAACGATGAACAATTAAGGTTGATTGCCTGTACAATCTTGACGGAATTACAACACTCGACCCCTTCATGCCTCGCGCCCAGCCCCCACACCGTCCGCCATCGTCCATTTGCCTACGGTAGGGGTGATTCAGCTCTGGGACTGAATGGGACGACGGCGACGCCAGACCACCAAATCCCCAGCGACCCTTAGCAACACCAACGCGCTCTTGGCTAGCCCTAGCTTCTGCGAAGTTGGCAGGTCCGTGTAGAGCTGGCTTGCCCCTCCTGAGACAACTTCGTGGCAGAGATAACATCACCTTTGTGATAGAAAACCGCTGGTCATCTGCCCCAAGGTGCTCGGTCCGTGGCTCTTCAGGTCCGAAGTGCCAATGGCTCGGGCGCACCATCGGTTGCGGTGGAGACAGAGTCGCATCCGTGTCAAGGTGTGAGGGACGTCTGGCGGACAGCGAGATCTATGGACCGAGACGGTTAATGTTTGTTCCTGTTTCCATTCGTTCCACGTGGACACCAATTCGACGAGGTCGAGGGAGAAAAGCGGGCGCTGAAGCTGAGAAGGACAGATAGGCAAATTGGCAACTCGAGCGGATCCATATGGGAAATTCAAATCCTGAGCCCCCGTGACTAGGCGCAAAGATCCTGCACTGGTGCATAGTCCTTTTTGGCCGCGACAAACGGAAGATTGAGCGGATTTCGCCGCTCTCCCATGCTCCTACGTCTAGCTCCAATGTGCTTGCGCGCGCTTAGCCCTGATCGCGTGCAAGAAGTGCTATTGGCTGTAGTCGCAGCACTACAAACAACAGTGATGAGAGAGGGAGAGAGTACAATAGGCGCATTGTCCACAGTAGCAGGAGCTGTGGTAAAAGCAGCTACTGCCGAAAAACAGAGCCGAATGGCCGCGAAAGATAGACAGAGGATCGGGATTCCAAGCAATTACCGCATAAGCACATCCACTCTCAAGTGAAGTGGGTAGCGAGGCGCGCGGAAGGTCGCCAAGATGATCTCTCGTGAACCTCGAGACCATTTCCCTAACTTCAGCTAAATGATCATCCTCTACTCCATCGCCATAATCATCATCATCATCATCATCATCTCTACTAATGCTGTCAACATCCTCAGTCTCACTTGCATACCCACTCTCCACACCGACAGTAATCTCTGCAGCTTTGGGGCCAAATTGGACTCTTGTCGGATCCTCTTTGCCTTGCTACCAGGTCCCGCACAGCCTTCACATCCTTTGCTCGCCCATCCCGGAGTGTGGGGGACATGGTCGAGGGGCCGGTCGTATCGGATAATTAATATCACTCATCGTATGCGCTGGGAGGGAGCTAGAATGGAGGTATAGAGATATCAATGTTGGTCCTCGCGCTACACTTCACGCTGTTAGTCGACCCTGTCCCTTCCCACGTGGTTCCAGAGACTAGTGGACTCATCCATCGGAGGATTAATGGTCAGTGATAAGAGAAATTAGATGGAGGTGATCTAAACAACAGTATCATTTCTTCAAGATTTTCGGTCCGATCCCAAGAATGCCTTTAAATTTTTAAATTGACGAATAATGACATGATTAGGTCAACGACAAAGACTCTCAAATTCAGCTCTTGTTTGAACTTATGCAGCCGTCATTAAATCCATCGCTTTGCCTCGGCAGTTTTCCCTGGCCAGCGATGGCAGGGCTGCGTGGCGCTACAGCATTGGTTGTAAAGAATAAACCGCTCCTTCATCGTCTTTGTCTCCATCTATTTCGCGGCGACCAGATAATGATGCAGAGGTTCAATCATCCGCGATCCCTTCTGCATATCATGTGGGTGATTCCAGATCTCCATGCTTCTATTCCACCTATCACAACGCCGTCATTTGATGTACAAAACTACAGGGGTATAGTGCTGCGATGCGTAGTAGCTGCATGGAAGCTGACATGAGGTATACGATTGTCCGCCCGGTCTTCTCCAACCAGGGGCGGGGGAGGAAGGAAAAAGGAGATCTGCACAAAGATGATTCTGCCGGCTATCTCGAAACAACCACTACCAATCCCTACCACGCGGAATTACTACGTAAACGGCTCAGGCACTTTATGCCACTCCATGCACGCATGCTGGACACTGATATCCGGGACTGTCCTTTGTTCCGGTAGGGAATTTAGGATGCATACAGCGAGAACTGAGTAAGAGTACTCCCTAGCTGATGTGAGATGACATTCAACGACACGAACGGGCGGAGAAGTCATGACCCCGTTCGCACCCATCTCTACCTTTTCCTGACTTGTGCCTCTGAGAAAACAGAGTCCAGCGTCCACTGTCAAAAATCTAAACAAGCGCATCTTCACTTTTGTTCAACCCAGTGCCAGTGCCCAGGATGAAACCGTGATGCAAACGCGACTGAGCAACAACAACAATAACAACAACAATTTCTAGTCTTTGCTGCTAACGGTCTGAAACGTTTATCACGTCCAAGTCTGACCTTAGACCTCGCTTGTGGTCAGTATCTCCCGTTTGATGAGAGATGCATAAAATAGACAGGGTCACATCAGTTCCTTGTGTGATAGCAGGCAAGCGAGATAGCGCGCCATTTGCATCTGTGGGCCCACTAAAGGGGCAACTTGCACGACGCTTCATTACACATTTACAATCCCTGGCTAAATGATTCAGTTAAGGCGACCCCACTGAATCACCCGGGAGACGGCTCTTCCTATTATTATCATCACTATTACTACCATTGTGGCTCTTTATTTTCATACTAACTTACATGGGTGACGGCCCTAGGAGACACAGGTAAGGCTAGAGGGTGTGCCAGCCTAGTTCGCGGCACCGACAGCTTCTCGGCCTACATAGATTCATCTAATAGTTTTCGATGCTCGTCAACGCATGGGATTGTAAAGAGAATGTTCTAATCTGCTGTCCAAGGCCCAAAGACTCACTCATGTCATCTCTAACGACGTCTTCCCTCTGATCGGTCCCCAAGTCTTAATTCATACTATGGCGTTTAGATCTTGGCTAACGTCATGCATTTGAGGAGGTAATTCATGGCCATGATTCTCTGATCAATTGTCCGACGTGGGCGAGAAAAAGGAAATATCTTGTAGTGCCGGGCTGTTGTACCTCTTGAAGACGTCCTCGAGTTCCTGACAAATTATCTTTCGCTCGCGTAACTTTTCCCTTCGGCCTCATGACTCAAGCAACACAAATCATTGCCTCACTATTGTGGAAGATGAAGCGGCAGGCGCTAGGAGTATTAGAGGAGACATATTCAGAAAGATTGAATGACTGGGCGCGATTGTGAAAGGAATGGTTGATGCACCTGAAATTATGGCTATTTGCAGAGGGGCGATTGTTGATCCCTCATTTTGGCCGATCAAAAAAATTGCCGAGCCGCTGCCTACAGCTCCACTTCACGTCAGGCATGACCTTTGAGCAGGGCGTCGGTAGAATTTGCAGGAGAGCGAAATGAAAGTACGGCAGACGGCGGGACGCTGGCTCCACCAGTGACGTCCGCAGTTATTCGGTCCGAAATGACGCGGCGCAATGTCCGGTACGTAGCGAACTTCTACTTGGTCGGACCTATCTGACGCTTGGTGAGTTCCAACAAAATCACTTACTCCCCCAATGATGTATCCCGTCAAACGTTTCCAGAAACCCTTACGCCTTCAGTCTCCGGAGCTACAAAATCTCTCACCCACAGCTCCTCGCGCACGTTGTACTATTCTCGACTTGGAGCACTTGATGCGACATCTCCAAACCAGCAGCAGTAGTTGCCGTCTCTACTTTCAACGTTGCGCGCAAAAAGGACGCGATTCCACGAGAGTCCTAGACACAAATAGTTATCGTATTCATGCTGCACGATTTTGTCCTGCTGATACTAATTCTAGCTAGGCCTAAAATATAACTTCATCCTTCAACCTTGATACACGGCACGAAGGGCCAAGTAGTGCGAACGTCAACCATCACGAGGGCCTGGAGTCAACTCGCTCGGCTGGGAATGTGAGTGCGTCAGATCGGATCAACGAAGCGAGGACTAAAGCTGGCAGAGTTAACTACCGCCCTAGCTGCAGCACAATGAATTGAGAGGTTGGCGAGTTGACGCGGGCTAGGTGGAGGAGACACTTTAGCCTACGACTAGGGGAGAACGGCTCACATGATTCAAACGCAGTTTGCGCATTGAGCAACGTCTCAGTAGTTGCACGGTGCTCTTTGTTAACTGGCATATTTCTCATTGACTGTGAGAGGACAATGGGATAAGGCTTGCTTTTCGCCAGCTGGGGCCAGCTGCTCCAGTGCGCGGTGCTGTCGGAAAACATGTCACGTTGCGGCTCTCAGTAGCGCGCAACGGAAGTGGCAACCAGGACTTGGACAGCGGCCCGTGCGGGAATGCGCGGTCCGGCCTGCGATGCAATGTCCCTGGCACGGGCGCGGCCGTGGGCGTCTGCGAAACAAGGCGAACGAAATTGGCTGTACCAGCCGACCGCAGACCCTGCGAGACGAATCGGAGACCCAAGCGACACCCCGTCTCGCCGTCGCCTGTGTCTTTCAATTCCATTTTACGCCGAGTGGCGCGAGCTCAAAAAGTTCATTAGACGCTTCGCCCTGTAGCATCGCCAGCCCACCCAGTTGGTCGACGTTGAGAGCTTTGAGAGCCCCTCTCTGCCCAGCCGGCTTAGGAAGTTGGCAGAGAAGCTCAATATCAAATGCTGGCGTCTCAGAAGCCCTGAAACCTTACAGGTCCAGATGCGATGCTTGAGGCCACCTGAATCAATGTGCCAAAGAGCGGTGTAGCCGTACTTCGTCGCGGCCCGAATAGGTCCCGACAGCTTCGCTGCGGGCCCCCGCCGTTTCAAATTGGCGAGAGTTCTCCATCAACTGGGGGAGTAGCGGGGCAAGCTGTTTGACCATCGCGGAGAACGCTCGAGATGTCAAGCGGCACGACGTCGTGCGAGGCTGTACTAGCATCGTGGCCTTAACTGGGGTGGGTCCCGAAAGCAGGGGAGTGAGATGGCTTTAGAGGTAACCAGAGAAGTGTATGGAGGCAGAGAGCTTCGGAAAGACGGTGCAGCAATGCGCAAAAGCGTGCCTTTGGTTGCGCATGGTCTAGGTGCGCAGAGAGGACGAGGTGCGTGAACATTGTGATTGCCAATATGATCATGTATGGCAAGATGTTACAACACCAAACTTGCCGTCCGTCCAGCTGGCTCTAGTCAAACTAATCTGCCTTTGTTTACTTATTCAAGTGAATATTGCGTTTCCTAGGAGGACTATTCTCAACACTTGTCAGTGGTGTCTCCTTCGAACCTCCAGCTCTCACTGTAGAGTCTGCAGAGCCGAGATTAAGTTACACCTTTTCAACCTCGAGCTGAGCTATCTCCCCCTCCGTCAAAGATACGCTTCCGATGATCCATTTGATGACTAAGACGACGATAATGATGCTGGGAATGAGGAAAGTTAATGCGGTACCAAATGCTACAACGATAGTCAGAGAAGCCCTCGTTATGTTACAACATGCGCTACCCACCGGCGGGCGAGCAAAAAGCCCACGAATGCAAAGTAAAGGACCCTTCTGTCCTCAAGGAAAGCATATTTCGACTCGTCTAAAATATCGTCCCCAATAATCTTAACTTCCGAACATACTAACCAGGAGGAAGTCTGAAATACATGAGTTACTCGGCGACCCCACGTCCGTAACGACTTTTGGGTGTTGGGCTAGGCTCCTTCACGGCAGTCACTCTCTACCAAGACTTTTCTTACATCCTTTCACGATCTTCGGTTTGTCCTGCGGCATGAAACAGGAAAAAAGGAAGGAGGAGAGTAGCTCTCAGGTTTACATAGGTCTGCTTCGCCCGACTGGCCGGCCTCTTTGCCACAGGAAAGCCCCGCAACCAGTGGTTTTTGAGACTTTTCCCTGCAGCTGCACACCAGCAATTCGCCATCGCTTCGTTGGCTAGAGAGGGGAGATCATGACGGGATAACGGCTCCTATTGGTGTGTACTCGAATGAAGATCTATTGGGTATTATTGCTGGAAAAAGTCGTGAAGGAGGCATAGGAGGGAGTACACTATCCGAGGCATAGATACTTCCGGCCTGTAGGCAGAAAGGATCTACATGTCCTTACATAGTCATAGACTTCATAGGACCAGAAACAAATACACATTGTATTTCCTAGTTCCTGTGGAGTGGTCACGCGTGTGGTTAAGCCATGCGTCAATGGATTTTCTATCTCTCTTACAACGCTTTGACAGTGAGTACATAGCTGATGATGTCTCTTTGAAGCGGTTCAATGTTGTCGTTTAGTGGTGGTGGATCCGAGGCATTCGAACCCTTCCGTTCCGGACAAACTTCACGGAAGGTGAGACGTGGCCTGACCGGTTTGACGAGTATACACAGCACAGGAGTCTCGTATCACCAATGTAATCTGAGCGTCCCAAACAATTCTCGAGTCAGGGAGCGTACCATGTCCAACCGACTGGACTACTCGCTACCGAAACAAGTAGGCGCCCGAGCCCTCGGGGTCTTTTCGTCCATTTCCTTGTCCCATTGCTACCGTCTCATCATTTCCCAATGAAGCCGGGCTCATCATAGAATAACCCCGATCTTCGTTCATTGAGGCCAACCTGTCTGCCTTTGCAGATTTCTGCAGGTCTTGAAACTCTCGAAAGCTGTTAGTGCACTACCTCGTTGACGGCGATTCTGCGACTGGTAGATGAGATTGAAGCTGAGATATCGACCGTATCTTCATAGCACACGGTAATTGTGGAGGGTTCGACATCCCCTCTTGTCTTGGATGGTGTATTGTTAACTTGGGTGCAGGAGGAGCTTTCGCAGCTGGCAAGTCTCTCACGCAAGGCTTTCAGTAAAGTCCAAGACGGCGAGAAGCGTTGGTTAGATGTGGGTAGAAACGATATATTCGTTGGTTTGTGCCGCCCTCACCTCGTGCACATGAGATTTCGCTCAAGTTACCAGCAATCATACCTCGTCGGGAGATCTTGAGTCTAGTCTCAGTTGTGAATTGCCCTTGAATCTAAGGAAATATTTGTCTGACGGATTCGCAACGAACAGCACAGTGAGTGGTTCCATTCGCGGCAGCAGCAAGGCGGCAGGGGCTCATATGTAAAGCCGCGTACCTCGCTGGTGCTCTGTCGAGCCTCGGACCCGATGCAACGCGTAGACCTCGCAGCGTGAACGGTGCGCGCTTGGAGTGTGGTGCAGCAGGCGCCCCACGACTGCCTCTTCGCATGCAGCTCGTTCGTGATCTCGGCAGCGCCCTTCAGGCTCCGATGTCACGAGACCAACTAGCTTCCTCGCGCACGCCCGCGTCCCACCTGGCTCACAACCATTTGGATGCCTGAGGCGACGATTGCGCTGCGGCTCGTCGGGACGAAGGGGGGCAAGAGGGAGTTGCCGCCATGCGCCTCTGGCCCCAACAGCCTAGCTGCTCTCCTCTCTCCACCATTGTGATTCAGGTGTGGTCAACGGAGGCTTTCAAGCGGCTTCTGCTTCTAGCGCGGTGCCTGGATCCAATCCCCGGTACTGTTGCTACCTGTTGCACAGCGGAGACGCCGTCGTCTAGCCAACCAAGAATGCAACGCACTTTCGTGGCATCACATTTGTCGTGCCCATGGGTACAAGGCTCTCCCTCTGAACCCCCGGAACTCAGTGTGCCCTATCCCTGCACGAGGAAATGGGCAACTTCTTTTTCTTCCTCTCTACCCCCTCCCCCAGTGAGTCGGAAGTCCAGACTACCACCAGCCTGTGCCGCCTAGACGCTCGGAAAACATCGCTCTTGCAGATGCGCTGCCTGCACCGGGCGCCCTAATGTCTTAGCGATGCGACGGCGCGCGGTATTCCCCGGAACTAGCGCCGTGTGTATTAGTCATGAGTGCTGGCGAGCACGAGTACGTCATTACGGTTCACGCAAACGATATGGAGGGCAGGACTAAACACCTGTACGTCGTATCCTCTACGATCCTGGGAGTGAAATATTCTCCCAGAGCCAAGTTCAGTCAAATATTGCAATACCGATCAAGTTGGCCGACGAGGCAATAATTCAAAATTCTCCGCCATGTCAAATTTTCGCTTCCAACGAGTTCGGCTCATACCTAAGTCTCATTAAGTTTACAAGTACGACTAAGTACATCCTCATTCCAATGACCACACCTCTCATCAACTATTCTCTGGCCTCAGCTAGCCGCCAAATACACGCCCACGCCGATATTTACAACCGACGGAGGAAACAAAGCGTGGCGCACAAACCTGGGAGACAGTTCTTGGGGTGGACGTAAGAGGGATTAGGACAAGTTCAAAAGATGACACGGAGGACGGATACTATCACGACGAGCATTAAATTTTGGATTTTGGCAAGGGGTTTTACGAATTGAGCTTTGTGCGCGCCAAGACTTCGCTTGCGAAAGTGCAGCTTGTACTATAATTCCAAGCAAACGATGCAAGGTGCCGTGGTCCGCCTCCTGGTGGTGTCATCCGGTATAGTTTGAGTAGCCTTGGCACCCACTCCACTTGGGACGGAGACGCCTATGATCACATTTCGCGCGGAGAAATTCAGTGGATGATGGAGGCATCTCTGGATAACTCAGAGTTTTTGAGACGTTTTCCTGAGTGGGTATTCGCGGATGAGGGTTGACTAGAGGTGAAGAAAAAGCCGCCATAACTTCGCAGTGGTACTTGCAAATGAAATCCGAGACATGAGTGCTCTTCTTGTAAATTGAGTCATCTTTTCTGTACTTTTTCTCCGATATTGTGTCATGGCTAGATAGCTGCATTCGCAATTAAAATCAGATGCAAAACAAAAGAGACGTGTAGTCACGTTGCATGCTCAATCGCGACTCACTCAATTCAGACGCTTTCAATGTGTACCGAAAAATGAAGACCACATGGACAACTACATGAGACGAAGTTTACGAATGGCGTTTTCTCACACACACGAGCACTGATTGTTATGCTAGCTAGCACACGGCAAGGAGTACTGCTTTGTAGTATCCCACGCTCCAGCATCTCAACGTCCAAGAGATCAATGGCAATATGTTTGCCATTCTGAACAAGCATCGTCTCTAGAGAGCGGAATACACCTGGATGTGTTTCTCTCTTCAAAAAGGATGGATCCCAGCATTCCTTGAGAGGGTTGTCAGTTTTTAGATTTCGTATGCTATTCTCCCTCGGCCTGTGAATATATGGAATCGCAGGTCCTCTTTATCAACAGGGCAAGCATTCCTCTGACTCTGGTTTCTCTCCCGGTCAATAGCGTTACCCCTCACGAGCATTCATTCCAAGGTATCCACGGAGAAGCCTTCTGCCCAGCCAAAGAAGCGACGGCCAGTTTCGGTGTACCGTATCCGGGGAAGCCTGTTAAAACCACAGTCTGCAGGCCTTTCCCAATATCGACATCATAAATAAGCCTGCAGCCCTAGTTCCCTTTGGGAGACACCTCACCCTTGCGAATGAGGATATCAGTCAGTCATATTTCATGGCACACGAACGCACTATTCAAAGGCGAAAAGATATTCGCAAGGTAGCCTTGAACTCGTGCAATAACCAGATGCCGTAACTGAGATAGGCTGCATCAATAGCGGCGGCATTATTACCAGTGCCCCATGCTGTTGCAAATCGGCATCCATTGCGGGAATGAGTTTTGGAATAGCAGAATTCTCGAATGCTCCGGAGTCCACTCTCGGAAGTTCAAAAAAGATTTAGGGAAGAATCCACCTCTTCGTCTCCAAAAGAACTACCGTACTCGGCGATATCCCTATTGCGTGATGAAATCCCAGTACTCTAGAGCAGTCATCTCACACCAAACCTAGCAATTAAAGGCGGGAATCACCGAGGGAAATTACCGAGCCTCCAGCTGTACTCTACGACGAGGGAAAATGTGGCAGACTTCACAGTTCAACGACCGACTCGCTTGAATTCAAGATACTGAATGAAACTTGAAAAATAGCGATTTGTAACAGACACTGCCAGGTATGATGGAAGGCATCCATTTGATTGGCAACGGCTGTGCAATAGCCTTAGATGATTTCACAACTACTAGAGACGTTCGACCTCTGTCAGACTAAATCAAGTAACCACAATCCCTTGGGTCAAACATTTCTCAGTTGCTCCCTTCACTTGCGAGCTAGGATCAAAGACTTCGCTGCGAAAGGACGGGGAACTAACAGTAAGCTCCCGAGTCATTCTATTCAGGAATCAAAATTTTAAACCCGAAAAGTTGTCGAGGTATGAAGCTACTTCATCTTCATCAATGCATAATATGAAGGTGAATAAGCAAGGCAATACAGACAATCTTTTTATGCTCCGACAATCAGGTTCCAACCCAGCTAAGGAGTAATAAAGGGGGGGGGGGGGTGGGCTATTCTCAACACCTGTCAGTGGTGTCCCCCACGAACCTCCAGCTCTCACTGTAGAGTCTGCAGAGCCGAGATTGAGTAACAAAGTCCTCTATTCGATGAGGATTCCAAATCGCTTTCGCGGTCTGTATCGTCTTCGTCCCTAAGCACATCCCCCTATCACCATTATCAAGAAGCTAACCACGATCAGATCAGATGGTAGGGTCGGAGCCCTACTCATCACTCACTCTTGGGGATAGAGGAAAAGCCATCTGATGAATTTCCGGAGCGTACCCCGCACCCGATACGGAGATGGGAATTGAATCAAGTCGGCCTCGACTGTTACAAAGAAGGGAGACATGGATGGATATGCGCACCTCAAGTGGTCCCGATGTCTCGGCCTCGCCTGGCTGGGGCTACGGGTTTTCTGAGACTTTTTCCTGCGCACGCAGTTTCCATTGCTACCATTTTTGTTTTTCTGTGTAGAAGGTTCTGTTGAAAAGGTGGTTGATTTCCACGGGCAATATATCAACGATCTTACAGGCAACAAGAGGCGAGGAGCACTGTACTAGGCGTGGCCTGGGCCAGAAAGGAGCCCAATGTGCAAGATAGTCCAAGACTCGAGGAGTACAATATACATACCTCTCTTTCTCTAAGAAGTAATGGAAGCTGGACATTTTCAATGTCACAAAAGTAGACCACAAAACCCACAATTCATCAGCATGAACATAAATCCCCGGCGGGATCCCCGCATAACCCAAGATCCACCTTGTTTCCGCTAGGTTGTTGAAAAAAATGAAAGTTAAGCACATATAAAAACAAGTGAATCTTGGTAGTGTATTATCTGGTTTCAGCAGTTCTTCATTGTCATTGACTCAGTAGGGAGTTATATTTAATTCTATTCAAATACTCTGGGTCACGTAATTATTCTCCGTACTTTAAACTAGAATTATCTAGGATTAGTTGGACTGTGGCGAGGTTTCCTAGTAATCGATTGGATCCGTCCGCAGTCCATTGCGGATCAACAATACTTCGTCCTCTTGAATTCGTTCCGCCAACCATGGCTTAATCATATTGTCCATGTTTCCCCGCAGACTTTGCACCTTCAGGAATGAAAGGCTGGGCCAAAGACGAATACACAGCAGCATGGATCTCAAAAAAAGCTTCGAGTCTAGCTCGTCGATGAAATTTTGGCCCGCGGAGGAGAGGCTGGACTAGCTTTGCAAAAAATGGACTATGTTGGCAAGTCGCCTTTCGAATCGCTGGGAGAAATAGCTGGAATTGCTGGCTTTCCCCTTGGAAGAGCTGCAATATCTTCCGTCTCTGTAGTTTACAAAAAATGTCTGTAGAAAGCGACTGGAAGGCCTAGTCACGTCTATCGGGGGGTCATAGTGTGTATGGTAGGGGAACGTGATGACTGAGTTCATCCGCCATAACAATCGGGGTATGTGGGTGTATTTGGTTTGTACGGCAGGTTTGTGTAGGGTGCGAGTGTTCCCTTGGGATAGGGCAAATATTATCTCGTGCAGGGGATAAAGTGCATGTAGCTGACGATCAATCTCACCTACATCCACAGCCGCATAGCTCGTCTTTGTAGCGATTGTCGCCACTGCATGATGAGCCATCTATTGCCCTCTCCTCGGCTCTAGGCGTCGCATCCAATAGACAACTTGGTGCTAATTCAACATAGACTAGCGCGCGAGAGTTGTTATTTTCCCCGAGTCGCGCTCTAGCCCGTTGCACGCGTCATTGCGGACGTTACTTTCGATGCTCTAAAATTAGACCTGCGCCAGGGATGGAAAAGCTGCGCTTCTAAATAAAGACTGCTGCCACTGACCAGGACGCAAAGCCAGTCTCGGTCTCCCAAGCGGAGTATGATGCTATACGTATTGCCCTCGACTGTGCCATATCACGAAATAGAGGAATTTAGCGTGGGTGCGCAGGAAGTCGACATGGGCAGTCGGCCTCTCTCACTGCGCTCTGCCCGCAAGAAACTTCTACCTGAAGATTGGACCATGATCATTCCAGGCATGCTGTTTGCTCGCAAGAGAATTCCGCACCTAGCTAGCCCCATTGACGCTGCAGAGAGGGGCCAAATGAAGAGTGACCCGTGATACCTGCCCATCTATCCTCGGCTCGTGCAAGCGCCATGAGGCAAAAGTCGACAAGATGATGCAGGCGGTAAATTCAATCTCGAAATATGTGAAGTAGTGAGTTTGGCCAAGTGGTCTTAGATTATGAAGTGCATTGTGCGCGCCGGGTCCTAGATTCCGAGATATGAAAGTCCTTCATACTCATAGACTCAGTAGGGACTTGAATTTACTTCTATTCCATTTCTGTCGACTAATATGGTTGCCTGCTTCTTGCCTGAAATATGCCTTTGAGTTCAGGCAGGAATCTATACTTCTGATCCAAACAGACTCAAACATTGAGTATATTCGAACCCTATTCTCATCGAGCTAATCCAGTCTTTGGCTTGTTCGTATTTTCTATTGCATGACCCAGTATTCTGAATCGGTGGATAATTCTTTTCTGGTCGGGGTTCTCGATTAATCCTGAAGTCAGCTTGGCTCCGGGTAACTATTCTCCCCCACAATTCTACTGCAAAGGTCGTGATATCCGTCGTAAATTCCACTAATCGAGCAAACAAAAGTTCCGAGTTCTCAGGCATATCTTCCTCGGAAGTTCCTCCAGTACTCTAACAGCATATCAGTAATAGGAGAGCCCCAACTTCATTGGCTACGGCAAGTTTTTCCGGCTGTAATCCGCCCTTTGATGAACTTTGATCGTTGGTTGACTGGAAAATATATCAAGGCATAGCGTTGTCAGATGGAAAATAGAGGTCTAGGTAGCCTCATTCAGCAGGCTGAGCGCACACTCGCATCTCATGCAGCCCAAGGCTGAAATGGGCAATAATATCTACAGCATTATCGGGATTGTAAAAGATTACCCGCAAACTTTTAGCCCCGTGTCCGAACCCCTAAAATCAAGCAGCATCATGACTGCGTACAACCAGCCGTCGTCCTCGGCATCAATTGATCCAGGCGACCACTCACATCCGAGCCTTCTTGGGATTACTACCGCCATGGAGCAGTCGGAACACCAATGCCGCGATTCTTCAAGGCAAGAACATATCTCTGGAATGTACACAGTTAAAAACTTCTGTACCTAGGGCGATAAAACCCTCCGAAAAACCTCTCCACGAGCTGCCAAGCTCCTAGACCCACCAGCCAATCTAGTAAAACGAATACCGGTTGTCCAGTCAAGACCAGCTGGACAAGAGCCTCCGAAAGAAGATAAACGACTCTTACTTCGTATGAGGTGAGAATATCAGTGGCGGCCGTTATCACCTGTCACAACAAAGAAGCTCATCACTAAGAAAGCTGGAGTCGCACCTTCAGCAAGTATAGCGATGACACAAGTTAGATCCGGCCTAGCAATGGCGTGCGCATCAGACGCACTCAGGGAGTCGATTCTGAGTGTGGGTTCTTCCCTTCAAAAGGAGGAAATCACCATTGAGCCCGCTTCAGATTAGACGTCCGTCATGGTCCCTCATGTCCCAATCTGCATCCGTACAATAGACGGAAGGATAAAAATAACCAGTGAAATTGTGAAGATAGAGTGCTAGGCAGTTTGTGGAGTCACATCAATACAGGTGCGCCAAAATGATAAAAATTTAGGACAGTATTCCAATAGTTGGATCGTACACTTTAAACAGGTACCAGCCAACCTAAGATTTAGACTATTCGACGAGAGTAGGCCTCCAATTTCATTTTCTCGTCGACGCCCCATTGAGCAATGTCAACGCTGCTTGGGCGACTACCCAATAGGAAACTGTGTCAAAGGTCAGTGGTGTGCCAAATTTTCTGGCACGCATAAAGTAGCCAAGTGCACGGTGAATATCCCTAAATGTTCAAACTGCGCTAGACCGCACGAGTCAATCTACTTGAGCTGCATGGCCCGGTCAAGGCGACAAAATGAACAGATAACGCCCTGGTCACCGGCTGAGCTACGAGTTATTCGAGAGCGAGGATCTACGGATTTTAAGGCGGCTTTATTAAGATCTCAAGAAATAGGTAATGTCCACGAGGTCATTAATACTCCAGAAGAAGAAATGCATGATAATGGGTAGTACACCAAACTCTTATCATCATAACCACAAATATAGCACCCTTCTTTTTCACCAAGTGAATGCAGGAAGGGGTGGACCAAACATGGACATAGCGCTACAAACAGCTTGAGATGCAGAAGTACATATAGTCATGGACTTACCAGAAGACGGAGAGGTTAGAACGAAAAGCTACCCTAGCTTCGATAGCTTCATACCCTTCGGAAATACGACACCGAGACCACGACCACGCGCTGTCACTTTTGAGAGAAAAAGACTTCGAGCGGCTCAGATTTCACCCTCGTCATCAAGCCAGTCGTCAGACTACTGTTTCGTACAGGTGTGTGGACTGACCTTTGTAAATGTCTATCGTGTCCCAGGCCACAGTGGGACTTTTGATCCTTTACTTGACTGGCGTTTCAGTGGCCCTTCAGTAGTGCGAGGCGATTTCAACTCAGTCTCACAGCACTGGTAGCCTTTAATAGAACGTTAACACGGAAATGGCGATCTCATCATGGGGTGGGCCCGCAGAAACAATATGCAGCTATTAAACACCTTAAGAGAAAGTACTCATCGTGATAGACATATGCTGGATCTAACCTGGAGTAATGGAACTGCAGATTCATCAGTATCAACCCGCTCTCACTATACATCATACCACTCTACTTTTGAGGGCTCAGTTGACATACCCAAGTACTCGGGGCTATCTGGAATCCCAAGACTAAATCGCGTTAGAGACTGCGATCTAGACGAGTTTGCTCGATGCGTGAAGTAATGGGTAAAGCCTGGCCCCTTACTTAGGCAAATCGAGATTGAGGACTTCACAAGGAATTTAATCCGAGTACTTCAAGACGAAGCCAAAGTTGTCAGATGAGCACCCGCTGTAGGAAGTGGGAAAACAGCACCTTGGTGGACTGAGGACTGCAAATAACCACAGAATGACTACAGGATAGCTAAAAGGACATCTGAAGATATGGGAACGACACGTAGGGCCTTCGGAGCCGCAGTGAAGTCAGTCAAACGCGAATATTGGACAAAGCAAGTCAAAGCAGCAGAGACAGAAGCACAAGTGTTCGAACTCATGCGTTGGGCCAAACCAAAGCCTACGAAACAGCCTCCTCCTCTCCAGGTATCACCAAACCAGTGGCTTTCAGATCCATCAGAGCAGACAACCGCACTGCGTGATTCACCCCTTGCAAGATTCGACGCTAGAGGCGATGTAAAAACATGGGAGAATGGTCAACTAGAGTCTATTCCATGGAACGAAGAGGTCTCGTTGGACGAAGTTACAGTGTCAGCCATTGGAAGCAAAGAAATGGCCCCAGGGTATGACAAAATCATCGTCCGACTTCTCAAGGCTTGCTGGAGCACGATTGGAACATATGTCAGGGACCTCTTTTAGATATGTTTAAACTTAGAATATTTTCCAATACCTTTAAAGGTGGCAGAAATTGTACTACTTCCTAAAATTGGACGCGATCTCTCCAGTCCAAAAGGATGGCGCCCCATATCATTACTCTCCAGCCTAGGTTAGGGACCGGAAAGACTAATAGCTAAACGGATGTCCTGGCTTGCGATAAAGTACAAGGTAGTACCCTCGCAACTATTCGGTGCGCTAGTAGGACGCTCAACAGTCGACCTGGTATCATGTATCATACACGATGCAGAAGCGGCAATGAGATCCAACAAAGTCACAGCTATGGTCACGCTAGACATTCAAGGTGGCTTCGATGCAGCTCTACACGATCGGCTGATTGCACGAATGCGAAATCAGGGCTAGCCGATACTACCTTGTCGCTAGGTAGAGTCCTCTCTAACACAACGAACAGCCATGGCAAGATATGAAGAAGGCGTAACAGATGAGAAGCTCGTTGAGTGCAGTGTCCCTCAAGGATCACCACTTTCGCCACTTCTATTCATGTTATACATCTCAATTTTACTCGAGGACAGTCCTCCAAACCGTAGATTCGGATATGCAGACGACATCGCCATTGCTCGAGTCGGTAAAAGTCCTAGTGAAGCTGTCGAGGCTGTCCAGGTCGAAGTAGACAGGATAGTCCAACTAGCTTCGCTACACATGATTAGATTCAACCCTTCAAATTCTGAGCTCCTGATCATTGGGGGACGATCAAAGAAGAAACCATACTCATCAAACTTAACGGTTAGAGTCGAGGAACAGCTTATTACGCCTTCTCAGCATGTTCGATGGCTCGGAGTTTGGCCTGATTTCTAACTAACACTCAGACGGCACGTTCAGGTTTGCTGTAGCAAAGCACAGCGACTATCCCACTTCATACGTAGTATAAATAGAGTCCAACGAGGTGCGGCTCCTGGACCATTAATACGTGAGGTGAATGCATGTGTAGTCAGTACGGCAATATGTGGTGCAGAAGACTGGTTGCCTGGACTCACCAGTATCACGACGATACGAGACAAGAAAGTAAGTACGGGTGTCGGATGGCACCTCAAGTTACTAGATAGTGTTGAAATTGGCGCTACTTGGCAATAAAGAGTCGCATTAACATGGAACGTAATAAGGCTTTATTATTACTAGCCACATCCATGGCGACTCGTATATTGATCAGCCTCACAATTATCTAGCATAAACTAGTGAATTGTGTCCTTCACTTAGCTGTAGTAACTAGTTTAAATAGCGCTCTGATACTAATTGGGTTTAATCAACAACTCTCCACTATAGGTTTCAGACTCTTCAATCTCCCAACTCGCTTCGCTAGGTGATAATAAACACAAGCCTAACAGCTTAAGCTTCTCTACAAAATTTCCATTACAACAGATAGGACTATTTTGACCGCAATCCGAGCCGCAATACCAGTGTGGCGAACTAAACCGCACATGTTTCTGAATCGGCAATAAGGAATCCTGTCGGCAGAAGTCATGCTATGGCAGCGACAGCTCTGAAGTGCAGCTAGAATTTGCCGACTTGATAGCTATTACCCATTGACGTCAAAGGTATCTGAGATACCCAAGGAGGCTGTAGAACGACTCCAGCTGCGAGAAGGGCAGAAAGAACGTGTCTCTAGTGTTCCAGAGCGATACCTAACACGCCTTTAGAATGAGACCCTCAGCCTGACAGTACCAAAAGGCTCCGGGCAGCTTTACCAACCAAAGATCGCGATAGCTACTTCCAGGGCCAAATGCGACAAGGAGTAAAAGGCGAAGCAGATCATGTTTTTACTTATAAATCTTCCCCCTGGAACACTCTGTGTCTATTTGAATGGGCCATCTACCGGCCCAGCATACTCAGCCTATGGCTACGCCATATATAGGGGCGATTAAATTTTAGCGAGTAGTGGAAATCTCTTTCCTGGAGCTGAGGTATTTGATGCGGAAATCACCGGAGTATTACGAGCCTTAGAGGCAGCGTTAGAAATTGGAGGCAGTACAGGTATCAAGGTACTCCTTGACAATCAAGAGGCGGCTAGAGCCCTTCAAGACGTCAGAACAAATTCCTCGCAAGTAGAGGTAATAAATTTCTTGGAACTACGCAAGGCTCGACCAATGATAGAAGTCCGCCGGGTTCCGGGACACAGTGGTGTTGAAGGGAACGAGAAGGCCGATGAGATAGCAAAGGCATTCCATGCGTCAAATAATCGAAAAGGAAATATCCCGGGACCAGAGTGCATCTGAGAAGAAACTCACGACGTTCTGATTTTTGCAGCTCTCAAGCGCCAAGTCAATATCCGGGTACAAAAGCTTGCGGAAGATTGGTGGCTTACGAACAGATCGGATAGGTATGAAGAAATGCTTTGCAAATGTGGCCGAGAAAAGCGGCCATGGCATTCTGCAGAGTGTCGCCCGGCAATTCAGAAATGGAGGACGGAAACGAAGGAACCACGACCTATGAGAAGGACATGATAGGGCAAGGATGGCAGATACTCTGGCGTCTTTTAACCGTAACTAAATGTTACAGCAAGACTGAACCGTGAAAAGGGGGTGTAAGGGTCAACTGTAATGCTTCTTGAGACTGTTCGGTGTGGTACGAGGATTAAGGTACTAGTGCCCTGCACTGCACCTTAGCAATGGTAGTTTATCTGTTTTTAGTTGAGTTTCCAAGTTTCTACGAAAAAATGGTGTAAGTAGCGAAGACTCTTATAAAGATCTAGACTACCCGTGCCATGCCGTCTGGGTGCTGGGGTAGTACCCGGTCATGATAAAAATATCACCATCACTATCATCGGGGTGGTAAACAGCCGTGACGCATCTTGGTATCATTCAAGTGAACGCAGAGGGAGACGAACCCCAGCAGCTGTCATGATTGTTACTACGAACCTCCAGCTCACACTGCACTGTCTGTGGACCCAATATTGAGCAACACCTTCCTCCTCACTTCGATGAGGATTCCCAATCGCTATCGTGGTCTGTATCGCCTATATCTCTATGCACAACCCCCTATCACGGTTATCATGATGTCAACTGCGGTAACACCTTATGGCATGGCTGGAGCCCTAGCCTTCGCCCATCTTTAATCGTGGAGGAAAAGCCATCTGTTTTACTTGGTTTAT
Source organism: Blumeria hordei DH14 (assembly GCA_900239735.1). NCBI lineage: Eukaryota > Fungi > Ascomycota > Leotiomycetes > Helotiales > Erysiphaceae > Blumeria > Blumeria hordei. The sequence continues at coordinate 113,266 of OENG01000032.1, read as the reverse complement.
GATTTGGGAACGTACACATGCGCTGGAACAGCTAAGATAGTTTGTGGTGAGATATCTTCATTTGTATATAGAAGTGAAGTAACTATGATAATGATTATGTTACAGATTGGGGAAGCCTCGTCTCTTATTCCCTAGCTTGTTCGCTTGTAAACCGATCACGTAACCCGTATGCAGCGCACCTAAGTGTGCTCCCAACTGAGCAGCCATGCCATCTATCCTATATCAACAACCAATTTCTCATACTGCGAACACTACTACTTGAAGTGCCGTTATGTAGAGACTGGATATCCTTTATGTGCCATAATGCCATACTGCCATAATATCTACATTTGCACCAGCTACTAGATCTACCATACTACATAGCTGAGCATAACACCATCAAACGAGTTTCAGACGCGTACCCATCTTCCGACGCGACACTGGTTGAAAAGAAAGAGCTCGCCTCTTTTGTTAAAAAGAAATGAGATATAGATAGATATACGCGCCTCACGAATCTCCAGTGTTCAGGCCTCACCCGGCTAGGGCTGCAGGTATTTGGGGTATTTTCCACGCGCACGCAGTTTCCATTGCTGCAGTTTCTACTTTCTAGGGTAGTCGGTTCAGTGGAAGGGAGGCTGAATTTCACAGGTCTCCACTCAGCCAAATGGCTATTGATCCTGGGAAATACACGAGGAAAAGTTCCTCGAATCTATTACTAACGAAATGCTGTAGCGGTGATACTTCAGGTCGGCGCATAGGCGCCTCTCGGGGTATCAATTTTGATACTTATTAAATGGCTGGCAAGAGTTGGACAGGCCGCTTTCATATCCACACACACTGTGGTTTTCCCCCTAACTTTCTATTGTTACAGTTCTTCTGGCAAACAAAGCCAGCATGTTGGCAGTAGTGAGTCTGCTAAGATTACATACCCGTATCACGCCTCTTGTGTGTCGGGCATAAGTTTGATACGAATAGCATTTAAATCAGATAAAATGGGCAGTATATGAGAAACTTTCCTGACGAAAGAGGAGAGGAGCCCAATACGCTACGTTGTCATGGATCTGAGTAGTACAGTAAACATACATATGTATACACTCCTATTACAACTATGCATAGGGTTATCACAATACTATACCGTAAATGAACGAATATTTATTCATGACGGGCACAAGTCTAGCATTCATGAGGCATGACAAGAAGGCAAGTCCTTTGACGAGGACTAAACACGAAGATAACATGGTTTGAAGTTATGACCACTCGTGTAGTGGGTGCATTCGCTGATACTACTCGAGACCTTTGTGCGAAGGACTCTCGCCTTTCCCTTATCTGTGGATATCCATCAGAGGGAAAACAGGAATGCCTTTGGCTACCCTAATATGCCTTTAATGACTTCCAAAAAGCCACCACGCTAGATATAGCCTCACCAGCCTCCCTTTCTCGAGTGAGATAGGTGTCAAGGCTACCTAGACTTTAATCCGGAGAAATGATGACTAGGAGGCGGACCAAAACACCTTGCATCGTTGCCTCTGCGCCCATAGACATTCTTAAGTCAAAAACACTCGGAAAATGTGAGATTCAGCATGCACACTTGCGGCCTCTTCACTCGCTCCTCCAACATCTTAGCTACCTGTTCTCTCTCAAGATGTCAAGCCCCATTAGAACCACGGTCACCCATAGACCAAGACCCGAGCTTTGTAGATTATGACTTAATTTCCTCCTCGCGGGTATACATAGTATCACAACTTTGTAGTGGGAAATGGCCGGTTTTTGATGAGGCAAATGCCCGATTGCAATTGGAGTAACGCTTTTATCAGAAGTGAAGGCGTGGTAGTGTAGTAAGATTGAGGTAGAGGACTCTTGTGAGAATGATAGACCCAACATTCACGAGAAGTGATCGATTTTAGCTATGCTTGAGTATGTTCTCGACTTTGATTCGGAAGCTATTCTTCTTGACTATCCCAGATATGCCAAACATACTGAGCGATAACAATGGCGCCACGGGAAGGTATTGGAATTGTTTCCGCCGTGATCGACAGTGTGTTTAGCTTGCAACCAAATCACGTGATGATGACGTTCAGAGTACGCTCAGCCACATGTTGGATTAGATCGTAGAAAATATTTAGTGTCAACGTCAAATTTCCACCGACAATCGCATTCGCATTTCATACATAGCGTAGAATATAACCACTTACTACCGAAGCAAAAGCTACTACTGGGTACATTAATCCGATTGATTTTGTATTTCCAGAAGAACTATTCAAAATCACAGTAATGCCGGTTCTGGGAATCCGTAAAACCACAATATCGCAAGTGAGTTTTTGTCAGACGTGGAACGAGCTGAGAATGACGATTTTTGTAGAATGGCACTGCCGGAGCATTTATTCTAGCTTGTAAAAGGATCGACTTTCATTACTGTGACTTTTGGGGAAGTTCCAGGGGCATGAAGTAACTACCGGCAAGAAATCTAGTCGAATTTTGCTGACGAGCTCATTCAGTTTGTTTCTGAAGTATAACCTTCAAAGATTTGCGGCGGCAAACCCCCAAGTTGAGATCACTGTCAGTCCACGGCCCAACAGACACCCAGTAGTAATCGGCCACTACATAAATGGAAGGCACAAAGCTATTTGCGTGCGGAATTTGGATGAAGCGCAAATTTTAAAAAAAGTAGATCTTCTTCGTGATGCGAATGGAGAAAAGTTAAAGAAAGTCATAAAACCCGTACAATCACTCCAGGAATCTGTTCGCGGTATCTGGTCACCATACCATGGAGCAGGGTTGAAAGTCTAATTAAAACTTGCCAATATGCACGATTTTGATTTCAAGTTTCCTTTCCAGCATCAATTAGCGAACTATAAGGTTGTATGTCTGAGGTATTACAACCTATCAGCATTGGGACAACATTCCTAAAAAAATTCAACTGTTAATTACCCGAGGCCATCTCTCATGTTGGTCTGGGTAGATTAGATATTTATCCCACCTTAGACGAAATATTACGACTCCAAAACCTGTTCAAACTTTCCAAATTGCTCTCAATTTTGGTATAAAGGATACCAATGGCATGCTTGGATAAGCACAGGCTGTGGAAATTTCTTCCATATGATACGCATAAACCTTGAGCCATTTTGCGTGAAGAGATATACTTCATCGTGGTATTTGTGAAGGAATTTGGAGAAGGATTGCCCCAGACGCGAAATGAGTCACTTCAAATATACGAAAGATTCTGGTCCCACGTTGGATACAAAAAGCCTAATATTCATTAAAAGAAAGAAAGATAATAAGGTGCATCACTGGAATGTATGACCAAGGTTAGGTTATCGAGAGCTCCAGATTATGTTATTTTTAAATTAGTACCGTGTAATATCTTGGAGGCATCATAATAAGAACATTAAGAAGTTATATACAGGCTGATAACGCATTCCAGTATTATACTAGGTACAGTTACTACCGCATGCTCTAAACTTTACTATTGATTAGATAAACCCAAGGTGTAATTTCTACAATGTTATCTGTTTGAATTTTTAGATTGTTTGCATATATCTAGGTATGACAAATAAGAGTATATAGCGCGCAGAATAGGTGGCTGTTTTGCTTTCCGAGACCTTCAAATTTCATGTGTCTCTCTTAACCACCAATGAAACACGTCTACTTGTCCAAAACAACCGACCCTCGTTTATGAGAACCAAGAAAAGTGAAGTCTAAAAACTTTTAAATGTTCAGGCTTACCTCTATTATTCAGGGTACGTACACCGTCAGAGGCGCAGCTACAGATGATTCCTTCATCTACCAAGGTTGCCGGTTTTCACACTCAGCTCGACCTGGATATATAGGATAGCCATGAAGGATTCTATGGGAGTCGAAATCAAAATCGAAAGGAAACACAAGCACAGCATTAATTGAAGATTTCTCATTAGTATCGGTACTTTCGTTCTGATGCTAGCCCTCAAATTCAATATCACCACAGACTATCTCCCATCCTCCACCGACCAAGAAGTTTATCCACTTGAGGACGGGATCTTTCTTCATCAATCAACAGCCATCTCCTATCATAAAGTTACGACGCTGCTTATTTAGGCAAGAAGCAAATCAAGTCATTAAATATATAGCACATGGCATGGCTTGTGAGGGACTGTTGCTCTAATAGAAATCTACCTCTTGAGGGAGGACATGTGTTTAAGAAGTGGGATGAAAAAGGGGAGAGGTTAATATTGAGCATGATAGAACTAATGTTTTCGGCTTTGGGAGATTCGAAGGTACCAAGTCACGATTTCGACTGATAATCCAGGAAAACTTTTATTGTGAATGAGCCAACGGCACTCCCCGGAGCCCTAGACAGCACAATGAGGCTAAACTAGGCTACTATACAGCAAACAAACTCTGTCGAGACCTTTTTGAAATTTCAACATACCCCTCGGTAAAGGGTGGATAAGAAGAAAGTAAAGCAGAGTGTGACTTTCCTGGGTACCTACAAGTCTGCAGCTCCCAGCTTGACGGCCTCTCTGAACGCTTCAGAAGGATGGCTATATCTTCGGATCTATTCCCAAAGTCGGTATTGGAAGAGCTCCACACCCAGTGGCTTTTGAAAAATTTCCGGCTGTCATAGACTCGCAAATTCCAATCATTTAGTTGGCTGGAAAGGGGAGATGATGAAGAGCAAAGGGCTCCTTCAAGTGTATGATCGAACGAGGACTCGTGAGGGTGGTACTGTTTGAGGCAAGCTGTATGAGAGGTATAGGGGGGGATATACTACGAGAAAAGGTACCCTTGGTTTATAGGCAGAGAGCACCTGCATGTCCTATACAGTCTTGGACTCGGAGAAGAAAATTAAAATAATAACGAGTATCTATCTATCATGCATCCGAAATCTGGATAAACATTTACGCTATCGGATATGTCCAGAATTTACATAATGGACGCAGCATAAAAATCACGTTAGCGCCACTTGCATTCATCCGAATGATTTCTTCTAGCCGTGTATTTATCTTTTACGAAACGTTGTGATAACATCTCGAGATTGATTGAGCTTTAGAAGATTGACAAAAATACGCGACTGTCCCAGTTTTCGCAGGGAATACCCATCGTTGGATAAATTGCTGACAAGGTTAAGGAAGGACATGAAGCTGAACATAAGAACACCAGGAAGCGAAGTTGGCAAAAATTTAACATGTAAATTATCAAAAAGGCGATAGGTATAATTCTTTTTATTTTCAGGTCAAATTTCTGACAGATATGGCTGGATAGAATCTCATTAATTCCTAGCCAACGTTAGTTTATCGCCTGGTCGATTTTCAGCAAAGTCCATCAGGCCACAGTGTGGAATGTGTATCATAAGTGCGCAAAGTAGCGCATGCAGCGTTGATCGCATGCACCATCAACTACATCTTACAAAGGGTTCAAGCTGTTTCGCAGACGAACTTCTTAGCAACATACACCACCTCGAAAACAGAGACCCTAACATAACTTTTTGATTGCGTTAAATCCGAAACTGAAATATATAAAATCTGATATATTTTCCGCTGGCGCAAACATTGTAGGGTCAAAGGTCTAATGGCATGAAGATTATTATCGCTTTTGAGCTTTCCACAATGTCACTAATTACTCGTTGGAGATGATAGCCATTCCTTGATGATTCCCGTACACACCAACCCATTTTTCCGTGGAAACTCGATCAGCAAGGCAAGAACAGGCTTATTCACCAGGACAATCAGTCGTGTGCGGAAAAGTATCGTCCTATTGCCGGCTCGCCGCATCAATCACACTTTCAAGGCTCAAGGGTAGTCCAAGTAAGCACTGCGCAGATATACTTTGGCCGGGCCGCACGTTAGAGATATGGCAAAGGGCGCGGAAGAGAGCCGCAACGCGATGAAGCGAAGATAATCAAAGTTGTAACTCGGCATCAGTTCTCTCATCTTTACGAGCTCGGATTCCGCCACGACTTGGGGGGATCAGGTGTTAGTCGCCCGTGAACCTAAGACTGGCCTATTTATATCGCGAGACCTTGCCAAGCTCATTTTGCGGGAATGTCAAGAGGGCCTCGCCCTTCGTCATTTTGATCAAGGTGAAGTCATTGCAGCCAAACTGTCGATGCAGGCTGAGGACCTGCGGAATGAGTGAGAGTCAAATTTCTGTCCTAAAATCACCCTGACTTTGGACATTGTGATGGCCAGCTGGCTGATAGTGTTACTGCAAACCATGTTTTCTGGTACGAGCACATCTACGGCGCCAACGATCAATTTTGCCGGCATTCGGAGTCGGGCACGCTTTTTTGCATCGGATTTTAAGTGTGTCTGCAGCTATCTAGCCATGACACAATATGAGGGATAAAGTACAGACTGAATGCCTCAATGCAAAGCTCGGGCAATCATGCCTTGCATTTCTTCTGCAAGTACCACTGCGAAGTTAGGCCGGTCTCTAATCCATTCCAAGTCAGCCCTCATCCATGAGTACCCGCCCAGGGAAACTTCTCAAAACCCCGACTTGTACAGGCGTGCCTCCATCCATTTACTTGTCCCTCTGCGAAGTATGATCTGAGGCGTCTCCCTCCCAAGTGCAGCGGGTATCTAGGCTACCCCAACCCTACCGGAGAACACCACCAGGAGTCGGACTACAGCACCTTCCATCGCTGGCTTATTTGTATAGTGTAATCTACGCTCTCGCGATCCAACGCTTGTCGCATACAATACTCAATTCGTGAAACTCCTTGCCAAGGCAGAATTTCCCTCCCAGCGAGATGGTTTCTATCCGCTACATCATCTTGTAAACTTCTCCCCATTCTTCTCACATCCATCCCAAAGAACTGCCTCCGAGATTCATGCACCACGCTTCCCCCCCCCCACCGACAGCTGTAAATATTAGCGAGGGCAATTACGTGGTGGCCAGCTGCGACCGGAGAGTAGTTGAGGGGCGTGATCGGGGAAATGAGCGTGTATTCGGTCGTACTTGCATGCCTGACGAGGCCTAGCTGGAAATAGATGTCGTTGGGCGAAAAACGGACATGGTAGAGTACCTTGAATCATCGCCTATCAGGTCGACTCCTTTGGTAATGCAAATTTTGCCTGAACTCGCCTCGGTGAGAATCTTTGACTTGCAGGCTCGTACGGGAGACGGCGTATAGGTGTCCAGTCTCGACCCTCCTGATCCGGGCGGTCCCAGTGATCGCAGTGATATTAGGAACGAATTCACGCCTTGATAACAGCAGTTCTTCCGGAGACCAGACCTTAGTTTTCGGGAGAACAAAATGTGTATATAGTTACGGCTCCGTTGGCGGGAGTGACTTTGTGTTGTAGATGATATTTGAATTATCCTCGATACAACAACGCACAAGCTTTCTACATCGGTATAGTTGCACACATGAACACATCGACAAGCATATTATCAAGTTTATACTTGACACGCCTGAGCTTACGATCCTAGCAATTTCCATGACTTTGTTGAATAAGTACTGCCATCTCGAATGCAATATGTACTCGAGAGCTGAAAATGTATCCTAGCCCAGATCCAGTGTTGGCTTTTCACTTTTCATCTCCGAGTAACACCATCATCAAAATGGAAGGCACTGTAAACCTGATCACTTATCATAATTTATCTTTGCTAGTTATAGGTCTGATATCATGCATTAAGGTATCCATGTCATTTTGTGGGGGGTGGGATAGAGAAAATATCCATCTACATGGCGAGCATGTGGTCCTATAAATTGGCTGATACTCTTTAAGATTTTTGTTCATCAAAATATTATTTTTTCCTCATTGAGTCGAATACATGGTGTAGTGATTGACGTTGTATATTTGTTTGATACTTTTGGACTGGATGGCACTAATCTGCTTATTGTACATTGGGGTATAAGTAGGCTACCGCACGTTTCACTTTGATTTACAGTACTGCAGGCAACAAGTAAAGTCATAAAAGCTCTGTTAACGCCTTTTCTTGCTGACTTGGATTTATCATTGATAAGTCCAAGTAACTGAAAAGATCGACAAGCGGTCAACTTCGTTTTCCTATCTCCAAACTCACTTCTAAGATCCATTTAAAACCATTTCTGAGGCGTTTCAACGCAGCCAAGTGTTCAGCATCAAATTATGAATTAGTAGGCACTCTGAAGGCCTGGATCTTTGCACTAACAAAAAAGATTACTATCACTTTGCATGTATGCACCGTTAAACCTAGTTAGTTATTGGTCACTTACCGAGAAGGCACCTTTGCTTACATTAGCGCGGGTTTCTTTAATCGTACCCCAAAGGTAGTTGAAGTCGATTTTACATCTTCGTTGATGTTTGATGGTGGATCTTCTGGAAGTCCTCCAACTTTATCAACGTTTAGGGCCTGCCAGAGAAGATCTTCCCAGATCTGATAGCCTGTCTCAATCCCATCGGGGTCTTGGTCATCTCCTAAACCAATATTTGTTAAAGGCTTAGCACCAAAGCCCATCAAGATCATATCCAGATCTTTGCCAGCTTTGTTGTAATAATGCTTATCTTCTGGAGAGGGCCAGTATTGACTATCACCAAGGGCAAATACAGAGTACTTGACCGAAGAGAGATCAAGATGTGTAGCTTCCCTGATAGAGTCCCAGAACACCCTACTACTCGGTGGAAATTCACCTTGACCTGTCGTGCTAGTGATAAAAACGATGTTTTCCTCGCGCGGGAGTTCGTCGACCGCATAATATTCCATTAGCCTAATGGCTGTTTTTAGTCCTCTTGATTTTCCTCTATTTCCTAAACGCTTAGCCAGCTTATCTGCATTCTCGCTGTCTGAACAAAATAGAATTGTGAGTGGTGCACCCATGATATCTTCAAGCAGTTTTTGGTAAGCATCCTTAGCTCTCTTAATCTGTGAATCCCTTATTTCGATGCCGCAATCTTTTGCGATTGCCGATGATATTTCAGTGTTCATTTTTGTCAGCAGTGTAAGGTGATTGTTTTGATCCAAAAATTCTTTAATCTCTTGTTTAATAAACTCAGAATCTAGTGAGAAGTTTGCTGCGTCATTTGATTCATTACCAGGTTTCCATCTATATAAAGGCCAGTACCCATTAGAGACGGCCTTTTTTGTTTCCTGAAGTACAACCAATGGAGAATCTTCCTCTTTGAAATAAGGAAGATAGGCAAGTATAACAGATGGACCATCGAATTTATCAGCCTCAATCATTGCCTGAAGTACTTGAGTATAAGAACTATAAACAGCACATGAAGCAACGTATGTATTCCCGTGGTTCATGGCATAAGCCCCAATGTCTTTTTTTCTTCGCTCTGCGTCATCAGCTACACGCGGACAATATGGTGTTGAATCGATGATAAGCATGTTAATGTTCTGGCCAGATGTGATAACATGGTGAATGCCGGAATTGCCAAAATCATATGCCCATGCGTCGGATCCAATTAGCCAGAATGTTTCATTTACAAAAAGGCCTTTATCTGCGAGTAGACTTCTTGACAATGACGAACCATCCGCTTCGAGTCGTATTAAAATTTCATCAATGACTTCTTCCGGAGTGTTTGGAGTCCACTTTGCAAGCCAGGTCTTTGTGGAATCATCATTAAATTCGCTGGAAATAATAGCTTTTTCAACTTCTTTTATGAATCGCTGGCGATGTCTCTTTCTTGCGACAAGTGCCCCAAACCCAAACTCTGGGCTTTGCATAGTTAAAGATGTTATTCCAACGTTTTGTACGTTTTGTACGTATTTATTATTTGCTATATACAATCTCTTTCCAAAGACTTGTTCTAAAATTTTCATATATGCAGCTTCTAGGTTAGGTTGAGATGTTTGATAAGAGTTTTGGTCCTGAATTGGACCAGAATGGCTACCAACTTCAAGATTCTGAACTGGATTTCTAGAATTTAAGTTCTGAAAAACACCAAGCAATGCTTGGCGTACGGTGCTCGGAGCGATATAGCCTAGTTGGTATCTTACAATTGTATCAACACCGCCACTTGGACCAGATTTAAGGGTTGTGAGAAGATCAAGGAGTAAAGAACCCCATTTCGTTGTCTTATGGCGAATCTGTTCGAGCACAGCAATTCTTTTTACTGAAGTTGGAATAGCAGTAATTAGTTTTGAGCCTAGCCATGGCCTATACAGCCTTACTTTGACAATTCCAGCCTTAAAATAAACATCCTTTGACTTTGCAGATTCCAGCGTTTTGGTGATAGTTCGGACATCCGGACCAAAGACGAATATAGCCTTCTCCGCATTTGGTGAACCGAAATATTGAAACGGTGTATACTCTCGCCCAAGACTTTGCCGAATACGTGCCCAGATTGAAATGACGATATCATAAATATCATCAGATGTAATAGCTCGTACCGTTACAGAGTCGGTCAAATTTTCAAGGGAATTACTAGATCTCAAACTATCATTACTCCTGCGACCGTTTTCCTTTGTGGAATATATGGAAAGGTTCCTAAGTTTTGGATCTTTGGCAGGCTCTAAGGTAGGAGACATGGTTGCCTTAACACTTTCTGGGGACACATGTGAGAGAGATCGGGTGACGATAGGTTCTGCAAATGTTGCTACCTTTCCAGTGTCGGCATAGATACCGATATCATCAATATCCGAGCAATGAAATGCGGTTACAGCATCCATATTGAGGACAGTCTCGACAACAGTTACATCCTCAAACGATATCTGATCATCATCCTGTGTGCAAGAGCTAGGATCGAAAAAATGTACTACACCTTTACCAGTATTGATTGCCAGTGCATGAGCAGTCAGGGCCATATCTTGAGCTTCTTGTAAGGTGTTGGAGTGAAGAATAATAAAGCCCGTATTTCTGATTGCTGTGATCGAGGAATAACATGGGTAGCTGGGTGGGTATAGAGACACATGAAGAACAACGGGTGATTGAGAGAGTCTGTGTAGGTAAGATACAGAGGACATGAGAATTGTTGATGTTGTGGTGACGGATACAAGCTTCTTATTTTTAATAGGAGTGAAAAGCGATAATAGAGGATCCGCATTGTGTCGTACGACCAGAATCTTGAGCACTGTTAGTTTATTTTTGTAATTGTCTTCAAAAAGAGTAAAAGGTCTTTGTACCTCTGGTACAGAGCCAGAAACTAGGCCCTTATCCTTACGACCAGCATATCTTTGCAGATGAGAAGAAAATTCTGATTCGGTAGACTTTGAAGGTTGAACTGAAACAATCACATCACTCGAAAGGTATGAAATTCTGGCGACTTTTAAACCGGACCTCACGGTAAGCCTAAAATCGTGACAGTGTAGGATGGTGGCAAAAAATCTTACCAGCTTCCTCAGGAGTCCGAATTTTAAATTGAGTAGAGGTCATGATAAAAGAAATACGGGACTTGAGATGCGAGCCCCAACAAAACTTTGAAACCCCAAATAACTATTTAGTTCTCCTGAAATGACAAGGTTGCAGGAGAGAATGTGAATAAGTGTTATCATGGTCTGATTAATGTTGTTCTTGTTGTCCTGATAGGATCTTGTATAGTTCGCAAGCGTGAAGCTGTCCGATAATTGTTTCGCTTGTGAGAATAGACACATAACGTTTTTGCTAACAGTGCACGCACTGATGGATGAAGCGGTCGGATCTCTGGTAGCCCTTGAGAGTGGTTACTATAGAAGACATTGAATTCCTCTGTTCCCACAACTGTTGTTCGTTGGATTCTATTGCTACAAGAGTTAAAGACCAACTAGCAGATTTGGCCCCTCACTGATCTAGGCCAAACTTTGTACGGAGCTCCTTTCCTCTTTTGTTACTTGAAAAATCTCTGAAATCATGCCCATGATGGGTAGCCATTCAGCACAGTACTTACACGTAGAGTATATCCACCATTTCTGCAAAACCTTGCACAAAAACAACAAAAAAATTTGTAGCTGTTGAAACAGAGTGCGCGGGAAAAAGGCACAAAAAACCTGTAGCTCCAGCCAGGCGAGGCCTAGACTCCGGGTCCACCTGAGGTGCGCACATCCATCTATATCTCCCTTCTTTGTAACGTTTAAGGCCGACTTGATCCAATCCACCATCTCCGTATCGGGTGCTGGGTACGCTCCGGAAATTCATCAGATGGCTTTTCCTCCATGATCAATAGTGGGTGATGAGTAGGGCTCCGGCCCTACCATCTGATCTGATCGTGGTTAGCTTCATGATAATGGTGATAGGGGAATGTGCTTAGGGATCAAGACGATACAGACGGCGAAAGCGATTTGGAATCCTCATCGAAGAGAGGACTTTATTACTCAATCTCGGCTCTGCAGACTCTAGAGTGAGAACTGGAGGTTCCCGAATCTAGGTGCAAATTTACATCCGCCGCCCCAACATAGCCTACAAAAAGCACCTGGGCCACTGTGCCACGAAACGGACTGCATTAAAATTCGGCCTTGGCAGCGAAAGCAGTCCCGCAACCTGGGGCCACACCCACATTGAATTCCGCTCCAAAGGCCAATGTCCACAAAAGACTATTTCTGCGCCTTGGCAGCGACCACCCGTGGCGCAAACTGTCCACTTGTGCAGTCAGAGACAATGTGGAGAGTGCGCAGTATTACATGCATGATAAATTCAGCTAGAGGATGGCAAGACTGAACACCTGTACGCGGTGCCTTCTACAAACCTGGGAGTGAAATATTCTCCCAGAGCCAAGTTCAGTCAAATTTTCGCTCCCAACGAGTTCGTCTCCTACCTAAGTCTCATCAAGTTTACATGTACGACTTAGTACATCCTCTTTTCAATAACCACACCTCTCATCAACTATTCTCTGGCCTCAGTTGACCACCAAATACACGCCCACGCCGATATTTACAACCAATGGAGGAAACAAAGCGTGGCGCACAAACCTGGGAGACAGATCTTTGGGATGTACGAGAGAGGGATCAGGACAAGTTCACAAGATGATGCATACTATCTCGACGGACGTGTAGTTTTGAATTTTAGCAAGGAGTTTTACTAATTGAGCTGTGTGTGCGCCAAGACTTCTTTTGCGAGAGTGAATCTGACACTATAAAAACACGCAAACGATGGAAGGTGCCGTGGTCTGCCTCCTGGTGGTGTTCTCCGGTATAGCTTGAGTAGCCTGGGCACCTACTCCACTTTGGAAGGAGACGCCTCAGACCATATTTCGCGCGGAGGAAACTCAGTGGATGATGAAAGCATATCTGGATAACCCAGGATCTGAAACGTACCCCTGGGTTGGTATTCACTGATGAGGGTTGACTTAGGGTGAAGAAAAAGCCACCATAACTTCGCAGTGGTACTGTCGCCGGATCAATTGGTGTTGGTATACAGCAGAGCTAGTCCAGAATAAAATCAGTTAATTATCGAAATCTAGAGACAGAAGGTCTCCTATATCTTTCATTCATGTCTCTAGTTTAACGTCCTATGCAGTATGTATATACATAACCATGAAGTCGGTAAGTCACTTTGGTAAGGGAAAAAGTTTTCAACAAACAAAACCCGATGTCCTGCCACTCTGAACCGACCCGGCTTCATGCCGAGGACGTTCCTTTCAACCTTAGATGTATAAACTTTCCGCAGTTTTCGTTAACTCCCCCTTGGATCAGACTATCGTGATGGGACATTGAAAAGAGAAGGTACCTCCTCGCCCGGCGTTGGTCGTCGAAGTGTTCGAAGAGTTGGCCCCGATGGTGGTGCAGCTGTCGAGGCGATGGTTGGTGCTGTTGGGACTTCGACTACCTTGCGTGGTCGTCCTGGCCCCCTTTTGAGTCCTTCAGCCTTCTAACTGGTGACCAAAGTGAACCCCTGATCATCAGTTGGTCCGACTGTTCGTATTGGCGCCATTATTGGTTTTTCATTCCATATTTCCGCCGTTCTTGACAACAGCTCCATCCGAGCCTTCTCCACACTTCCCTTGTAGATCTGGTAGACCCGACACGCTGCTTTTTGCCACGAACGGTGTTCCTTGCCACAATTTGCACAAGAAACCCTTTTCCTCGGACAGTCCCGAGTTTGGTGAGCGCCAGCGCACTCACCGTACCTACCTGCCTTTCCACACGACGCCTGGGTGTGTCCCCACTGACTGCAGTTGTAACACTGCTTTAGCTGGGACTGTGGTGACCACATCTGCGCGGTGTAGAGCATGGCGTTCAAACAACGCCGTTTCGGACCACTTCCGTCTGCATTGCCTCCGATGGGAAGCTAACCACTATTGATCCTCGATTGCGGCCATTTTTCTTTGACCGCTGATGTTCCTTTCCGTCGTGTAACCACCTTATACGACTTATGACTAAGCCTGGAATCCGTGGCTTCGTAGCCGTCTCTATCTCCTTGATGATGGCGTAATTGCTGGCATCTATACCCCCTTCAATTCGTGTCAGCAATGGGACACTGTTGACCTCGACTAGAAATTATTGCCGCAGAATTTTGAACTCCGCTGGTTGTCGCATGTTTAGCGCCGCGTCTCTCTAGGACGCCAACTGGGCGAATACTGCGGTATCGTTTCTCCGCATTCGTCGAATCGCATATGCACCTTGAATGTGCTCTTTTGCCTTTGAAGGCAGCTGATATATTGTAATTTATCTGCTCCATCGATTCTTATTCCCACCGCTATTCATGTTATTTGCGGAGCCACGACCGACGCGTAACTCCTTGGTGGCGGCGTGCCCGAAACCACTGCTGGCGCAGCTTGACGAGCGGGATCCGCGAGGCTTTTCTTGACGACTTCCTCTATTGACATCATCCTCTCTTCGATAGAAGACTTCTTCTGGGAAATTTCCGTCCAGGCCCTTTTGTGTATGTTGAAGGCCTCCACGGCCTCGTTCACATCCTCCATTGATGGTAAGTCCTCCTCATCCATCTCTCCCATCACGATAAGTCTTACCTGATTAAGTAGTTCCCCCAGGATTCGAGGTTTCTATCCTTTCAAGCTGTCTGCGCTCCCCTGCCGTTGTTAGTTGAGACCATTGTCGCATATTGCGACGCGTCGAAACCGCTGGATTTTGCCCACACCAGCACCCACACTAGTCATGTTGGAGCACGGAAAGCGAAAAGATGGGAGGACGATAATGAAGATGAAAAAATCTACATTCACGATGTCAAATTGACGATATGGGCAGCGTGGAACGCTGCGCAGCTTTTTGGCAAAAATGAAGTTTTTCAATTCAAGCCTTGATAACACGTCTGACTCGTCTAATTATCTGAATTATCTGAATTATCCGGATTTTTGATGAGAGGAGTTATTAAGTATGTAATCGTTCCGATGTATATAGTTTGGGAGTTTGTATGTTGAAAGGTAAGTTTATTTCTTAACCTTAGTAGAAAAGTAAGTCTAAATCTAACGCTCTAATTATACATATGATTCCAAACGCTAGTAGCTGTCCTCCAGTCGTGTTCCCATCAACCAGGTGTGGACTAGTTACCAACATCTTTCCAAATGAGCGTAACTTAGCGCTGACAGAAGGAATATACCTGTGCTGAATAGCACAGGCTACAGGCAATCTTTCGGCTAACTAGTCGTCACAAAATGAAATCAAATCAAGAATGAATGAATTCACTTATCTGTTGACAATAATCTACTGATGCAGCAGTAGAGTAATTTTTGGATAGGCATTTGAGTACAATAATCCGCACATCTTGAAGTCATACTGGATATATTTTTTCGAAACTACATAATTTCTTAGAGTTTGTAACCCTAACGGCTTATTTTAACATCGAAAATGGGTCGGTTGCAAGAAATCTGTAGGAAATATATTCCGCTACAGGTAGGAATTAGCACCAATCCTGGCGAAGTAAATAATTAAAGCAATTGAATAATATACATCTTCTATCTAGCAAAGGTTGACAGGCTTTAATTATCCTTTTTTTTCCTGTATGGCTATAAGCCATGCCTAATGAGACCGAAAAATCTAATTTTAGTTATTGTCTAAAACTAAAATTAAGATAGATAGATTCAATGAGAAAACTGCCGTCAGAAACTAGGTTAATACTTTATTTCAAAGAGGCCGCTGTGAAAAGTGTAGCCATTAACTGTTGCATTTCTTCGCTGAAAATCAGTCATTGACTACAAATGTATTACCTGTACCCTGCTCGTAATTCCATCAAATATGCAAGTGTTATCTATGGGTATGTACTGTTTTGTAATAATTTTAATTACTTCTTGCGCAATCATGCCACCAGTAAATGCAGAAATGTTGTGTAGTTCACCTCCTCGGGCCCGAGCAACTTCCTCAGAAACACTTCGGACAACTTTAAGAGCAGCAGCTTTTGGTGTATTCTCCTCGATTATGGCAAGTATATCTGTTGAGCTTGCCGCACTTACATGAGATATGGCCTTCAGTGCTAGATAAATCGGAAGGAGTGATGGTGGTTGTAGGTTTAGAGATGGATCATCGTTGATTAATTCTTTCTCTTTTTCATTTTCAGCATGAATCATATATTGAAGGAGAGGTTTTTTTCCTACCAACAATGGCCTTTATGTCTAATTTTGAATCATCTGATGGATGTATCAGTTTGACAAAAGCTGCATTCTTGCAAAAGTCTTCCACGTCTCTCTTTGAAACAATTTTGTGGCTAGGATGGTTCTGGACTAATTCAAGAACTTCAGCAACATCTTGGCGTGATTTTTCCTTATATATATTCTGTAGTTTAACGTATACAGTAGACTCTGACTTCATATCTGGTACGGATCCAGGTAGAGGTAACACTTTGTGCCTTGTATAAAATTGTTTGATAGCATCAACAATAATCCAAAAGCTCAAGTTTGATTCAGGCTATTCCAAGGATTAGTTGCCTGTTCCTTTGAGAATTTCCCCAACGCACGTCTTCAGGATGATGTTCAAATACTTCCAGAATCGAACTTGAAAGTGATGGAGATTTTATTGTTTTCATTATAGCAGCAATTGCTTCTTCAAAATTTTCTTCGCCCACCTCAAGCGCTCCGGCAGCAACGAACTCTTTAAACGCCTTTTTTTCTGCATACTTCAATGGGAAAGTTCCATGAATCTTTTTCCATTCATCCAAAAAATGTAGCAAGAGCGCTACATAGGGTATATGGCCGTGTTTATGAGCGCTAAGAGTCTTAATTTCTTTGGTAAGGCTTGCGGAATATTCAGAGAGCTCTTTCCATGGATTGAGCAGTCTCAGATCGGTGGTAGCCTCGAATTCAGGGTGTGTATCGACTATAGGTAGGACAGTAGGTAGTTTTATTTTAAAATAAGAGTAAAAACCTACTGAGTGAATAGATATTAATGGAATCTTGTAAGTAGCGACATGTTTTTGAACGATGGCTAGCAAATCAGGACGTAAAGGAAAAGTGTGAAGTACGAAAGAAAAAGACCGGCTCTCTAGATAACTCTTAAGTGATTTCACCTGTTAAAAAATAATCAGAGTTGTTCCATTTATAATTTGTAATAATTCCTACTTACATCCAAGACTGAATGAAAGTCCCCTTTAACTTCCGGGTTTAATTCTTGGAGGTGTCTAACACAACATTCGGCTCGATATGATCCCAAGCTATTCTTGTCCAAGAAAAAGTTAACGCCCAGGTCTGCGTCACAAACTTTTGCGTCGTCGATTATGGTAAACTTTCCCACACCTGCGATGGACTTGTTAGACGACCAAGTTCATCGGGTTTCCAATTGCAAACCTGGAAGAACAAGATTTTTCAATGTTTCAACGCCAACAGTTCCAGAACCAGAATTAATGAGAAGGATTTCGGCTTCCTCAAGTGCCTGTTGCCCGTGTGCTGCCCAAAGACGAAGCTGTCTATCATATTTCTGCTCTTTTGCGATAGGAACGCCGGCATTCTGGCGATTTTGGTAATCCATCGGCTTTTTTAATATTTTGTAAAGTTTTTAGAGATCTTTATACTATTGATGAATGATTGGTTTACTTGGATAGTCTTATTGACCTGGACGAGCAGGCGAGGGGCAGCTGATAAGAATTCTTATCTGCCATGCGTCCCCTGACGGATTGAGCTGACAGTGTGAGAAACAAACTCGCGTCCGAAGTTTGTGCTTCCAATCTGATATTCTACAATAAAGATTCTAGCTGCTAGAGGAGCTTTCATGTGTCAGAATCTAACGTCATGATTTCAGCTCAAACTCTAACCCTCAGAACGCAATTGTTACAAGAAAACCAACCAGACGCATTTCATCTACTATGCGTGAGGCTTGTGCATCTCGACCACGCATTCGCAAAGCTTGATAACTTCTCCGGTGAAAATGGCTGTTACGCGGATCTAGACATAAAACACTACCATCTTACTGACACGAATCTAGCAAATTGAGATATTGTGAGAAGCTAAATGAGACAATATATGAAGTTCTATTTCTTGTGTAACAATTTCAAAGTTTATCTCAGAGTCTACCTCATATGTAGCTTTATTTTTTCTAGAGACTCTTTTTTTTAATATAAATTCCTGTCCAATGGATTCTAAAACACCCTAAAAGGACTACTCACGCTATTACTATTAATTTATTTTATTGTCCTGTGTGAGTCTATGACTATGTAGGACATGCAGGTCCTCTCTGCCTACAGGCCTAGTATACCTATTCCAGTAGTATATCACCTTCTATGCTTCTCATATAGCTCCCCTCAAACAGTACCACCGCTCACAAGTCCTCGTTCGATCATACACCTAGAAGAGCCCTTAGCCCTTCATTATATTCTCTCTCTAGCCTCCTTCCAACTACTTCCCGAAGGTCATGCTAAAATGTCAGAAAAGTCTTGACAGAGCGTGATTGCTGTGTGTTAGTCTAGCCCAACTTCTTTTGCACCGTTCAGGGCCTTGGGGAATACCGTTGACTCACAGAAAGAAGTCCTCCTGGCTAATCAGCCGAAATCTTAGTCTTGGCGCCCACAAACGTTCCAAAGTTGAAAACCCCTCGAAAATGCCAGTCACAGCATGGTCTTCAGAGACCCCTTCTTCTCCTCGCTCTAAATCTCAACCGCCTGTCCTTCCCAAGATGTATAGCCCCATTAGAGCATCAGTCCCCCATGAACCATGACCCGAGCTTTGTATATTATGACTTGATTTCCTCCTTGCGGGTATAAATAGCGTCGTAAATATATAGTAAGTGATGGCCGGTAATTAATGGGGCAAGCTCCTGTTTGCAATTGGAGCAACTTTATTATCGGTCATTGAGGCGAGATGATGCGTGGTTAGAAAGTGGTTGAGGACTCAGATGAGAATGGTAAGAGAGGCATCGTCGACAAGTCGGCAAATGGAGATATGCTTGAGGTTGCATTCGACTTCGATTCGGATGCGATTCTCCTTGGCTATCCTAGATATGCAGAGCGTACTGAGCGATTACACAGGCAGCACTGGAAGGTGAAGAATTCGTCTTTGCCGGCTTGAGAACTTCTATTGTCGATGAGTCAACGGCACTCCACAGTACTCTGGACGGCACAATAGAAGTTGGGCTAGACTAACACACAGCAATCACGCTCTGTCAAGACTTTTCTGACATTCTAGCATGACCTTCGGGAAGGAGTTGGAAGGAGGCTAGAAAAGCAGAGGGTAAACATCCCGAGGTATCCACAACTCTGCAGTGCCCAGCTGGCCAGCCTCTTGGAACACTTCAGAAGGGTCGCTATGTCTTCGGATTTAGTCCTTATGTTGGTATCTTTACGGTTGGACTTGCTAGGGTGCATGGAGGCAGACTTGTGGCTTCAAGTCTCGTATCTAATATATAATGAGTCGTATAACGACTGCTTACACTTGTTACTCGAAGTAAGACTTCTAATAAAGTATAGTGTTTCTAATGTCTTTCCTTCCTCTAGCTACAAGTTTTATGTCCAGGACACCATAACTTCGCAGTGGTACTTGCAAATGAAATCCGAGGCAAGAGTGCTTTTCTTTTATATTGAGTCATCTTTTCTGTACATTTTTTCCTATATTGTGTCATAGCTAGATAGCTGCATACGCAATTAAAATCTGATGCAAAAAAAAAAGGTCCTACGCCCAGTGAACATGAGGATCCCTAATTGATAGACCTCTAGGTTAGTACGAGGCTATCATAAATAGTAATGCTTATGTAATGTTGTCATGTCGGAGTCCGGGCGCAAGATAAGGAATACTGTACTTATATAGAGGATACCCTGTATGAATAGAAAATCAAGTTACATCTAGTCTTAAGCTCTACTAAACATATTGGTAGTTTGGAGCCACGAGACACCCGTAACCTACACGATCTCAAAGCTAAGCTTATCTCACATTTTACACATTCTAATCCACTAGGAACCTCAAACCTACGCCTGACATTACAAAGCGTCTATACAAAAAAATAAAGATAAATCCCATACCCACATGTCAAACTCATTCTCTTCACCGAGCAAGTACATGGATACCTCTGAAGGAGAGATGACAATGCTTCCTGCTGAACTATGGAGTATTGCCTACCTAAACGCTCCGGGTGTTCTGACTCTTGCAGTCAATACCAACCCTTTACGTGTCGCAGAAATATACGCGGCAGCCTCAAGCTCTTTCCATTCTTCAACTGTTGTCACTTCGCCTCCCGCTCAAACCACCACTTCTGTACACCATTCCTCGGCCCCCTCGATTACACTGTTTAACGGTGAATCCGTCAACCTAAGATCCTTCTGCTCTCAGTTGCAGAACCAATTTATAGATCAAGCCGAATGTTTTCCAAATGAAGGCTCGAAGGTGCAATACGCCTATCGTTGTCAGGACCCGGGCCTAACAGAAAGAGCTAGTCGGACAGTTGAAATGTTGTACCAGCGAGACATGGATTTCCACGACTTTATATCTCTTTTCGAAGACAAAATCGCCGACTCAACCTATTCCAGTCATGACAAGTCACAATAGAAGACAATGCTAGAGCGCCGATTGTCCAAAGAGCTAAGAACCTTGTTAAAGTTGGTCAGTAATGCTCCGACAGAATATCATGAATTCGTCAACTATCTGCATAAGAAGGACGCCAACATACAGGTGATTAATGCGCCTGTGCAAGCCTTCCATCTTCTACGACAACCCATCACTCCTGCTCTTACCTCTTTTCGCACTCCCGACACGACCGTAGCGTCTGAACTCACCGGATCGCAGGGTGGATCAAGAATGGACCCAGATGCTGTTCCTCAGCAAAGACAACCTGGGGGTAAATTAACCCAACAGGCAAAAGATGCTGATCCAAAAGACTTTTTGCCACCTCAGTATCATGAGTATCTTTATGTCTTCGACCGAAAGCAAGCAAATTCCTTGCCACCCTATTGTCCTTGTGACCACGCCATTGATCTCCACCCTGAAAAACAACTCCCTGTTTCCCGCCCATATTCAATAAGCCAGCCTGTGTGACGGTCTTAAAGTGGTGTTTTATTCAAACTGAACTCAGAGCTAGATACAGATGAAAATCTTAAAGTAACCAGCAGAGACATGACTGAAAGCCTCCTATTTATTTACAAGACCAAGATCTCGTTCCCTCATTTCATACCATTCTCAAAATAGACCATGACCTGTCCTCCGACAAACACCAGCATCTCCGTCTATTTTAATTCAGCTTCATTTTAATGTTAGCAATTTTAGTTATTAAAATAGTTATGATGTATGTGGCTTAGATGACTCACGACTGGTGTTCGAGTCATCCTGTCTGCAATCTAAATTTGTCATTTAAGAATAGATTTGCATGAACTGAGCCAAGGCCTATACTTGGGTCTATTGAGTCGTGGAGGGGTTCATGACATGTATGGTGTTTAATATGGTTGGAAGAGTTCAAGCCTTATTTGTTAGGCAGCAGCCTGATGATAACCAGGCATGAGCCTGTGACAGCCTGAGCTAAAAGCCCTCTGTGACTACCTTGGCAAAGAACTTGTCAAGGGATTCACTTGCATCTCGCGGTCCTTAGCAGCAGCCCCTGTACTGCTCGTCAAGAAACAAAATGGGGACCTTTGATTCTGCATTGACTATTGTAGACTAAATGCCATCACAGTCAGAAATTGTCACTCTCTTCCTCTGATTTCTGAAACCTTGAGTCAACTGTCTCGAGAAAAATATCACACTAAAGTTGATGTGATTTTGGCATTCAGTAAACTTAGAATAAAGGATGGTGATGAATGGAAAGCTGCCTTTATTTGTCATTGTGGACTTTTCGAGCCTCTAGTCCTGCCCTTCGGTCTCTGCAATGGCCCTACATCTTTCCAGGCATATATTAATCACGCTCTTCAAGGTCTATTAGATAATTCTGCACAGCGTACATGGAAGTTATACTGATTTACTCTGATAACCTAGCAGATCATCAATGTCATGTCAAAATTATACTCAATTGCCTTTGCGAAAATGGCCTGCAGGTAGATATATCCAAGTGTAGTTTCGAAGCAACTGAGGTCACCTATTTTGGACTTATTGTCTCCACTAAGGGTATATATATGGACCCGAAGAAGGTTGTATGTGTCAAGGAATGGCCAACTCCCCGATCGGCACGCGACATCCAATGTTTCTTGGGTTTTGCGAATTTTTAATGCCGCATCATCCCGGAGTTTTCTTGGTTAGCCGCCCCTCTCACAAACCTAACCAAAAAATAATGTTTAATTTAAATGGGATGATCAATGCAACTCTGCCTTTTTTCGAATCAAACAAGCTTTTAAAGATGAGACTATGCTAGCCCACTTTGACCCCTGACAACAGACTTTCATGGAAGCCGATGCTTCCGATTTCGTAACTGCCGCAGTCCTCTCTCAATATGATGATATAGGGATGCTTCGCCCTGTTGCCTTCGTGTCAAAAAAGCGTTGCCAGCTGAGTGCAACTACAAAATATTTGACAAAGAACTCCTGGCTATTGTCAACGCATTTCAGACAAGGACAGCCGAGCTTGGTTCGGTAGAAGCATCAACACTGGTCCTGACCAATTATAAAAATCTGGAGTATTTCACCACAACAAAAAAACTAAACCACAGACAGGTCCAGTGGAATAAATTACTACCAGATTTCGATTTTAAGATTGTTTTCAGACCCAGTAAACTAGGGGGCAAACCTGATGCTCTAACTAGAATCTACGCAGATAAGCCAGCTGATAGTAATGATATTCGAAATATTCATCAACACCAAACACTCCTCAAGCCATCTCAAATTATGTGCTGCTGTCACAGGCTCATACCTGGTTATCATTAGGCTGCTGCCTAACAAATAAGGCTTGAACTCTTCCAACCATCTTAAACATCATACATGTCATGAGCCCCTCCACAACTCATTAGACCCAAGTATAGGCCTTGGCTCAGTTCATGCAAATCTATTCTTAAATGACAAATTTAGATTGCAGACAGGATGACTCGAACACCAGTCGTGAGTCATCTAAGCCACATACATCATAACTATTTTAATAACTAAAATTGCTAACATTAAAATGAAGCTGAATTAAAATAGACGGAGATGCTGGTGTTTGTCGGAGGACAGGTCATGATCTATTTTGAGAATGGTATGAAATGAGGGAACGAGATCATAGTCTTGTAAATAAATAGGCGGCTTTCAGTCATGTCTCTTCTCGTTACTTTAAGATTTTCATTTGTATCTAGCTCTGAGTTCAGTTTGAATAAAACGCCACTTTAAGACCGTCACAGCTGCATAGAAACGAGACAGATATATACGCCTGGATCGACAAATACAGTGGAGTCTACTCCTGCATTGGCCATACAAATAGAAAATTGGGAGCAACACTGCAACCAAGATAATTACTGTCAACAGATTTGCTCTGCACTTGATGATCCCTCTGCAAAGCGCTCAGATATTCAACTGGCTTCCTGCACCTTAACTTCCCATTCCTTCTCTCTTAATGGAAGGGAGTATATCTCCCAGGCACTTTGCGAGGCTTTCCTTAAATAAATTCATGACTCTCGTCTATATGGATATTGGTGTGCAGCTGCTCTCTATGGTATGTTAAGCCGTCAATACTGGTGGCCCAAATGTCACCAGGACTCAGATAAATACGCTAAAGGGTGTCAATATTGCCAGAGGAATAATCTGGTGTTACGGGTTTTACCCGGTGTTAGTTGGCTGGGCTGACTTACGGGCCCAGCCTTGCATGTAAGTGGGGTGTGGCAAATGATCTGTCTATTGCAACAGGTTAGACGCTTAGTAAGCGCTTAGGTAAGGTGGTCGTCAGCACACACCTTACATTGGCTCTGTCCCACTGAAGTGTTCCCTTCATAGAAAATATAGATTATTTTGTGGCAGCCTTTGCGTGCAGCGTCCGTGATTCTCGTCCCTTTACATCTGGCCACCCAAAAACCTCATGATTTTCTACAGCCCCTACCTGCTCCAGAGGCTTCCTTCTGTCACTTGATGTTGTTCTAACGAGGTTATGAGAAGTCTAAGAATTGTCGCAATGGATGTAACAGTCAACTTGGATGGATATAGGATAGCGCTTTAAGTCTAACGTGAAGAAGAAGGATATGTATTGTAGATCTGTTATATTGATGACTATTAAAAGTAGGAGTGGAAAAGGTTGACCAAGTACAGAGTTATAACAGCAAGTATTTATACACAAAAATGGTACATAAACTATACCCTCAATAGCAATAACTCCCAACCATTCAGCCACTCAACAATTATATCATTAGATATACCTGCGTCATATGATCATATCATCATGTATGGCTGAGATACTGGTGTTGTCATTTGCTCTATGTTAATGACATATCATTGACACAGGATTACTTGTCCTGTCGGTTACACTTGCCTAATACTAGCCATTTCAAGTTATGTGATCTATAAGTGGGCCTGATCACAACACTTGACTCTTGACTTTGTTGGACCCCTGCTAAATTGCCAAATTAGAGGGTTTACTTACCAATTTATCATGCAGGTAGTAGATTGTCTTACAAAAAGAGTATGGATAATCCCTATAGAAGGTCCATCCGCCCATGAAACAGCCGAAGTAGTCCTTAATTATGTCGTTTGTTTTGCGGGCCTCTCTGACTCTCTAACCTCAAATCAGGGCAGTGCTTTTATTGATAAAACTTGGAAAGAAATATGCTCCTGACTTCAAATTACTCACAAATTTTCTATGTCATATCACCCTCAGACAGATGGCCAAACAGAACGTGCCAACAAGACTTTGGAAGTACAATTGCAGTATTACATTAGCCATTATCAAGACAACTGGGAAAAGCATCTACCTCAAGCCGAGTTCTGCTGCAATAATAATGTCAATGCACCCACCAGGCTGACGCCATTTTACGCTTCCTTTGGTCACCACCCTCGACTTAAATTCCGACCAGAGTCAGAGTTTCCCCAGTCTTGTGTCTCTCCCAAATTTATAGCACAAATTAAATCTCTAGTCCAACACTGTAATGAAAAGATTACGCTAGCTCAGGCCTTCCTGTTTACCTACTCGAATGAAAAGCGCCTCCCCGCACCCAAATACAAAGTATGCAACCTCGTATACCTCTCACTAAAAAATCTGGCTCTTACAAGGCCATCAAAGAAACTAGATCATATCCGGGCTGGACCATGGAAAATATTAGCAATGAAGACCCCCCTAGTTGTAAAGCTAGAACTACCATTCCAATTTTAAATTGACAACAACTTTCATGTTAGTCTTCTCTGCCCAGCTTCTATGGGATTTCCTTTGCAGCAAAATGTAATTCCACTGCCCCTGGAAATATCTGAATCAGTTCACGAGGTTCATGAGGTTCATGAGGTAGAAGCCATTTTGGATTTGCAAATACACCAAAATAAATTGCAATACCTGGTGCGCTGGACTGGTGACAACAATACTACATGGGAGCCTCATAAACACCTAGACAGTTGTTCTGATCTTCTCCAGGACTTCCACAAGTCTTATCCAAATTACCTACAACAAATTGATAACATTTGCTCAATAGACTGAATATCTAGCTATGCAAGCTGTACTTTCTCTTAAAGAGATACTTGGGACAAGGTTTATGGATTGTTAATGTTGACTAATGAGGTCTACTGCTACAGATGAAATCTATGTACTTCTAAGAAGGTGTAAGGATTCCCTGTTTCATTCTTAATTTAGTATATATTTTTAGTCTTCTTCCAAGCGGCTTTGACAATACTGTAGCTCTTGGCACTGGGTACTCTATTATTAGGATAAGACTTATGTCATGATGGAACAATGGAAGGAAATCATGTAAATAAATAAGGCCTTGGTCTACTGAAGCTGAGCTCTCCATGCTTAGTTTTCTGTCACAACCGCCACCTTCGGATTACCTCGGATTACCTCTTGTACCTTTAGTTACTACTAGTACCCACTCAAACCTTTAGATCTCTTTAGCTATTTATAATACCCATCTTTCAAACCTTTAGTTCCTCCTAGTTATTTCCAGTAGACCTTCAGTCATCTCTTGCGACCCATCCGACCTCTTCTCACCCTCCAATTCCGCTTCAAGTCAAACGCCTACGCTCCAATCTGACAGAAGGTCATGTGACATGACTTGCATAGCTTACATGAGTAGGTGAAATTCTACCTCTTGACACTTTCACTTGTGCTTATTCTACACTGTGAAACCTTTGTGGTGTTTATGTCAGATATTCATAGCTAGCCCAACCAACAAGAAGCCTTCAAAGTGCCAATAGTATCAAAGATGACCCAAAAAAGCTCTCTAAGTCAAGTACCAAAACAACAAAGAGCTTGTTGGTAAGAAGCTGCAATCCCAATTCCAGGAATTCTGAGACCTTTTCTCATGTCAAACATCTGACAGCCTACTGGAGAATTGTGCAAGTGGTCATAAGATAGAGTTGACAAAATTCAATTGATTGACAGCAGAGCCTCTCCACTGCATGACAGAAGAACAGCTTACCAAAACAAAGTGTTATATCTTAAAAACCTTACACAAGGGATTTATCGGAGGCTCTACTGCTCTTCAAGCCGCTTCTATCATATTTGTGAAAAAGGCTGACAGCTCCCTTCGACTTTGTGTTGATTACAGGAAGCTCAACAATCCCACCAAGAAGGACCAATACCCCATTCCCCTAATTGATGAGGTGATGGTCCATACATCTCGAGCTATAGTATTCACCAAACTGGATATTCAGTAAGCTTTTCTCCATATCCAAATGTCTCATGACTCTGAGAATTTCCCCACATTCAGAACCTAATACGGCAACTACAAGTATAAAGTCCTACCCTTTGGTCTGACAAATAGTCCTACCACATTTCAAAGGTTTATCAATGAGATCCTTATGGAGCATCTCGAAAATTTCTGCTCCACATATATAGACGTCATCCTGATCTATCCAGACTGTGAATAAGAGCACGAAATACAAAACAAGAGAATTATGAGAACTCTGATCAACCAAAATCTGCAAGCAAACATCAAGAATAGTGAATTGAATGTGACAGAAACTAGGTTACTCGGCTTCATTATTGGTGTCAACAGCATTAATGTTGATCTCGAGAAGGTAGCTGTTATCAATAATTGGTAGTACCCTACCATTTGTTGTGGGGTTCCGTTGTGCCTGGACCCATGTACCTACAATGTGCAGCTCAAGATACAATGGCTGCGTAGCTGCATGCATTTGCTCTGTTTGCTTCTGCTATGTTGTTTTGGCACCATTAGTAAGCAATATTCTAGGGACTTTAAGTAGAGAGCTTCCCTCCAATGAAGATAGATCAAGTAACTCAGTCTTTCTTCACACAAAAGAGATCCTTCCTTGCATCACTATTTGACCTATTTGGCCAAACAGTCCATCTGTGATCACAAGCAGCTAACTCCCATGAATTCTATGTACACCCAAATCACATACCTATCACAACAGGTTCAAAGTTACTTGGGATTCTGCAACTTCTACAATTCTTTCATTGCGGAGTACAGCTGATTATGTCAACCCCTCACTACTCTTGCCAGCAAAGATGATACTTTCGATTTTGACAAGAAGTGCAAAGAAGCCTGGGAAGCTCTCTGTTCTGCTCTGCAATCAGCTCCGATACTACGACATTACAGCTGTCACAGATCCTAGGCCTGCTAGTTTTTCCCCTGTAAAATGCCCATTGCCACGGACCAAGGGCCTATTCTGAAGGAATTTCTCAAGGCACTGTATTATCGGTATTCCGTAGGGTACGAGTTGGGTACAAGTAGGTTATAGATGTGGAGGATAGTGGTGATTCCTAAGAGTAGGAGGTATAAATCAGCGTGAGGTATAGGGTTCACAGAATAGGCAAAGGTAAAGTAAGTAATGGGTGAGGATGGTACAATAACGGCGGTCTTCATTAGAGAAGAGATAAGTAGGTGAACAATAGGTATGAGTATAAACAGAAGAGGTTGCGTGAAGAAGAATACTTCTTCACGCTGGGTATATATGTACATCAGATAATAGGACAGCCCTAAGCACTGTCTCGAACAGTGATACTACGTAATTCCTATGAAACGACCCTATGTTCCTGAGTATGTCCTAATTGTTTAGGAACTCAATCTAACACTGCGTTGTGTTTTGGCATGGAACTCCTCATGAGACACCATCCTAGATTCTACTACGTTTATCCATGAAACCATCTGATTGCTGATCATCTGCATTATTGAGGTGATCTATCGAAGATTTGCATTCGACAGATAGACAATCACTTATAATCCGATAAACAAACATCGGCGATTAGTACATAGATGGGCACAAGTACATGGATGTAAGGCGCAGCCTGTAACAAAAGTCACCTTGGCTACAACAGCCATGTACCATTTGGAAGATGTTGTGATAGGTCTATGATCTGGGTGTACATACAATTTGTGGGAGCTCGCTGCTAGTTATCACAGATGGGCTGCTGGGCCGGACAGTTCAAGAAGAGGAGTGGAGAATGATCTCTGTAGAATGAGGAAAGACTGAATTACTTGCTCTATCTACTGTGGAGGAAAGCTCTCTACTTATAGTCCCTAGACTATGGCTTACTAATTTTACTAACTCAACAAGGCAAGAGCAAACAGAGCAAATGCATGCAGTTGCGTGACCATCATAACTGGAGCTGTGCACTGTAGCTATGTGGGTCCAGGCACAACAGAAGAACAGATGTCCGGCCCTGTACAATTATTTTCACGCGCAAAGGTAGTCATGCAACTCAACTGTTTCCACCATCATCCGCCCAATATCTGACCACTGTCTTGTAAATATGGGCAGTCTTACCTTTATCAATGTATATTGTATGCCAGGCACTGGTGGAACCTTGGAGCCCCTACTCCGGTGGGAAGTTAGGAACTAGTGGTTGTTGGAGGCGGTTTCAATTCTGTGTCACAACATTTGCAGCCGATAACAACAAATCAGTATGGCAATGGTAACCAGATTATGGAATGGGCATCAGCTCATGACATGAATCTAGTCAGGATGGTAGGAGAGCCAACGCACAGAGTCGGAAACATGCTTAACCTAACCTGTAGCAACACAGCCACAATAGCATCAGTCTCCACACGCTACCACTGCACCTTAGATCACTCGACCATCGAAGGTACCGTGCTTAACCCTACAGTATCAGATCTCTCTGAAATTGTAAAGAACATTCGTGTTAGTGACGCCAACTTGAAGGAATTTGACCGATGCGTTAGCCAATGGACCAAATCTGGCCCTCTTGACAGTGTTGTCAACATCGAAAACTTCACAAATGATCTCCTACAAGCACTTGGAAATGCGCTCAAGATTGCAGGGAAAGTCCCAGCCATCGAAAGCGGAAGAACTGGGCCATGGTGGACCGATGAATGTCGCACAGAATGGCAAGAGTACAAGGCAGTGAGGGACAGCCCGGCCCTTGCGAAAGAGGCCCGCAAAAGTTTCAGAGCTGTGGTGCGAAAAGCCAAGCGAGAGTACTGAAAGAGGCAAGTGGAGGTAGTCACTACTGATGCAGAGGTATTCAAGCTCATGAGATGGGCCAAACCTCGACCATCTGCTGAGCCCCCTCCTCTACAGGTTGATAGAAACCCGTGTCTATTTGAGCCGCGAGAGCGAGCCAGTGAGCTACGAGACATTCTATTGGCAAGATTCAGCGGCGACAACGATATTTCAATCTGGGATAATGGACAGGAGGATCGTATTCCATGGGATACGGATATATCACTTTATGATGTGACAAGCACCACTGTCTCTGTGTGAGGGGTCCGAAGAGAGCACGAACTAGGAGATGACGAAGTCGAATCAAATAGATACTCAAATTAGGATTATAATATAAAGGATTCTAAACTAAGGAAGAGAAGGGAAAGAAAGCATCTACAGATCTATAACTGCACACAATTTACACCTGGCCCGTGCGTTCCATACCGGGTAACTCCTTATAATACAGACCTATCA
Organism: Blumeria hordei DH14; assembly: GCA_900239735.1. NCBI lineage: Eukaryota > Fungi > Ascomycota > Leotiomycetes > Helotiales > Erysiphaceae > Blumeria > Blumeria hordei. Next base: position 83,136 of record OENG01000032.1, on the reverse strand, counting down.
TTATGTCATTGCACCCCTACTCATTACTATGATGCAGGGCCGTCACATCACCCCTCCCTCCGAAAAAAGCTTGTCCTCAAGCTTGGAGTCATTGGATAATCGTCGTCTAATTCGTTATAATCATCAAAGCCGTTTTTCCATGAGTCTAACCATAGCATCAGGTGTTTTGGCGGGCCTGGTTTATGTGGATATTGCAGATGATACTCCATAATCTTTTGCGGCGCTGTTTTGAAGTTAGAAGCCGGATAATACTGTGGGTCATTGTCCCAGCCGAGCCACTTTGCACAATATTGAAGTTTTTTTCTGATTAATTTGACATCGAGAATTTTATCAACTTCCCACTCATCATCACCTGCAATATTAATTGGGGTTGGCTGTGGAAGGATTTGCCCTGGTAATGGATCATCAGCAGCGTTTCTCAAAAAACGAGCGTGAAAGACATTATGGTTTGACCATTGCTTTGGTGTATTCAACTTGAAAGAGTACCCCTTTTTAGAAATTATTTTAAAAGGCCCTATAAATTTAGGGGCCAGTTTTGTATTTGGTTGTTGAAGTCTTAGATTTTTTGTCGATAAATAGACTCGATCGCCTATGTCAAAATCAGGTTCGCGTCGATTTTTATTGGCTTGGGCTATCATTTTAGCTTGGCTCCGGTGCATGATTTCCTGTCCGACCTTCCAGGTTTCTTGTAATTTCGATGCAAAGGCTTTCGCATCCTCAAGTGCTAGAATTTCTCGTGCGTTTTTGGGATTTTGCGGTGTTTTCCAATCATAAGACTTTTGAGGTGTATAGCCACGAGAGAGCTGAAATGGGGACATCCCAATTGAGTCGTGAGGAAGTGTTAGCTGAGCATTGTCCATAGCTGGTAAGAGATCTGACCAATTGTCTTGATAGTAGTGGATAAAAGGTCGAAGACGATGTGTGATATACTGATTCATAATTTCCGTTTGCCCATCAGTCTGCGGAGAGTAGGCAGTCGCTAGTCGCAACTCTACTCCTAGTAGTCCCATAACAAATTTCCAGAAGGCTGAGATGAATTGAGCGCCTCTGTCGGATACAATAGAGTCTGGGAGGTCGTAGTAGCGGTATACATAAGTAAAATACAAGTCCGCAGTATCGCGTGCCGTAACATCCTTTTTACAAGGCAGGGTAACAGAAACCTTTGATAATCAATCAATAAATACTACGACCTTATCAAAACCCTTTTTATCTCTTGGCATGTCCATATAATCAACACAGATATGCTGCCAAGGCCGGTCAGGAACAGGCAGTGGATGTAGTAGTCCAGGAGTTTTATCTCGTGCTGCGTGGTTAACACGGCAAAGATGACAGTTGTGACAGTATTGTTCCACTTCTTTTCGCATACCATTCCAGAAGTATCTTGATTTGAGTTCTTGGTAAGTTTTATTGCATCCGGCGTGAGCATTAGATAATTGATCGTGCACTTCTCGTATTAATTCTGTGCGGATATTATCAACCAATGGAACTACTAATCGACTTTTGAAGAAAATTATGCCGTCATCTATCAAAAGATTAGTATTTTTGTTGATTTGTTGGCGTAGATCTTTTAAGCTGTCGTGGGTTTTAATTGCGGCAATTACGGCATCAATGACTTTGGATGACTCAAGATAGCAGAGATTTAAATCTTTTATGATCTCATTAGACAAATTCTGATCCTGTAATAGAGGTTTGTAACGAATTTCTCTTTTAATACTATCTTGAATATTTAAGTCTTGTTCTCGACGCAATAAAGCGTCTGCAGAGGCGTTTTGATGACCTGGGCGAAAAATAATTTGGAAGAAAAACTGGGACAGAACTTCGGCCCATCATGCTTGTTGGGCAGTAAGATCTTTTGAAGTCATGAAGTATTCCAATGCTCGATGGTCAGTTAAAATTTCTACTTTGTGTGGGGAGCCTTGTAACTCAGCCCTCCAATTTGCTAATCCTCGTATTATGGCTAGCATTTCCTTATCATGGACCTCGTAGTTTAACTCTGCTGGCTGCATAGTCTTAGAAAAGAATGCAATTGGATGCCAAACGTCGTCTTCGTTTTTTTGAGAAAGCACAGCAGCTACGGCTCCATCAGATGCATCAGTTTCCAGTCGAGATGGGCGCTCTGGATCATAATGAGATAGCAGTGGTGCTGAAGTGAGTGCCGTTTTTAATTTTTCGAATGCTTTGTGACAAGCCAAGTCAAAGTCAAAAAACAAGCCTTTTTTAGTTAGATTCACCAGTGGTTTGACAATGTGACCGAAATTTGCAATAAACCGACGATAAAAGTTACAGAAACCCAGGAAAGATTGGACTCCCTTTACTGTTTTTGGAGGTAGCCAGCCTTTCACAACAGAAATCTTTTCGGGATCTACCATCAATCCTTCAGTAGAAATAATAAAGCCCAGATATCGTGTTTTAGTTACATTAAACTCGCATTTTCTTACATCTGCTTGTAATCCTGCCTGATGTAGCCTTACTAATACCTTTCTTACATGTTCTACATGATCACTTTTGTTCTCAGAGTAGATTAAAATGTCGTCAAGGTATGCAGTACAGAAAACATCTAGATAATTGAGAAGAATATCATTCATGTATCTTTGGTAAGTTGCAGGCCCATTGGTCAACCCAAAAGGGAGAACTTTGCACTTATATGAGCCATATCTGGTGCGGAAAGTTGTCAATTCTTCCGAGTCTGGGTGCATGCAAATTCTATGAAAAGCTTGTCTAATATCTAGTTTACTATATATTTTTGCTTTATTTAATCACGAGAGGGTTTCATCAATTAAAGGTAGCGGATATCGATCTTTTCGGGTTAAGGCATTCAGTTTTCGGAAGTCGATACAAAATCGGAGACTTCCATCTGATTTCTTCACAAATAGGACTGGACTTGAGAATGGTGCTTGGCTAGGTTCAATGAATCCCTTGTGGAGGTTTTCTAACAAGTATTTATGCACAGCTTTTAACTGATCTGCAGACATAGGGTACAAAGGACCTGATTTTAGTTGAGCCTGATCTTCTAAAACTATATTGTGGTCATATGTGCGGTGAGGAGGGAGTTTGTCGGAGGCGGATTTAGAGAAAACATCTATGAGGTCATGGTAGTCCGAGGGTATTTTCTTAATGGTTTCATTTAAATCTCGTTGAAAATCATCTAAATTTACTGATTGTTCCACATTTGCTAGCTCTTGTTCGATCTCATGGAGGCTAATAGAGAACAATATACTATCAGCTGGTATCAAATTCAAGTGAAAAGCGGGGGCGCTTATTTCACAGATATCCATTCCCATTAATTTACATGTATTGGGTTGACACATAGGTATTGGCTTGTGTTGTGGTTGTGTAGTTGTTTCAGTAGGTAATTCATTTTTGATGTGAACAAGATGAGATTTGCCATCATTATCAGGAGTTTCTATACTTCTTTTATAATTATCAAGATTCTTGTTGGCTTCGCTTGATAATTCATTACTGTGAGGTGCACTGCAGGAATTCCGGTGAATTTTTTTTTTCAAATGCACAGACCTCTTTTTTGAATTAGCCCCAAAATGAAAATTCTTGTCTTGTTCTTTCAACAATTTGTCACAGCGATCAATATCTTTTTGGTGCTCATTTTGTACTGTAAGTTTGTTTTGTAACAAAATGTTCAGATGAATGCGAATTGGTGATGAGAATGAGGGTTTTAATTGATGGTTCAACGGCCAGACAAGTTTGCGTTGTCGTGAATCAATCATCACATTGTAGTGTGCCAGCCATCTACTCCCAAGAATTATATCATGGGTTCCTAACTCCACAATAAGGAATGGTATGTTGTCCAAACGCCGTTTGTCTATCCATAATGACAGCAAAATGTATTGTGAAATTATAGGGCCTTTCTTCCCATCAAATCCTTTTGACTGAATAGAATAACCCAAATTAATTGGAGTCTGACCCAACCACTTTGCAACCGCTGTTGCGCACTCCGAATCAATGTAGGTGGATCCGTTTGCGCCTGTGTCTGGAAGAACAGATATACCATCAACAACTTGATAGTTAAACGAAATTGAGCACTGCAAGGTATATGTTTTCCCTGAAAATAATTTGCCCAGGTATTGTAGTAATAGTTGTACAAACAGTAATCTCATGTGGGTGGTGAATAGAGGCAAAATACTGGCTAGCGTCTTGGCAGAGACAGCTACTGTATAGTAATGTAATCCAAACCTAGAGAGGGAGAAAAGAAGCACTTTTACTGAACCCACATCCACTTTATAAAGTGAATAACCCCTGTGATACCTACAGGTCTACTTCTTGTATATTGACCAGGTATCCTAGAAGGGCTTCTTTGTCTAGGATTCCTCTTTTCCCTCATATAACTCATTAAGGTCTGGCAAATTTCCTTCGGACTCTACTTCACTCCCAGATTCTTCCACTGCAACAACTTGGACTGTTGGGGGGCTTATTTTGGAGTTATATCTAGGACATTCTAACTTGGTATGTCCAGCTTTTTTACAATTGTGGCATATAACTCCTCTAAATTCCGACAATTCCTTATTGAGCTCTTTGCGAGGGCTTGGTTGGTTAACTGAGTAAATTGCAGACGAGTTGGGGTCGTAAAGTTTCCTTGAATTGAGTTTCTCTTGCCGAGTGTTCACTATACTTTTTTCAAGTCTGATCCTTTCCTTGTCTACAGGCTCTGCGTGTTGGCATAAGGAGTTGAAGTCGGGTAAGAGATGCAGCTGTGTATATACGGCTTGTTTGAGCTGCCGGTTCATTTTCTCATACAAAAGATCTTTCCTCATGGAGTGATGGATTTTGGCTTTTCCTGCTAAAGAAATAAATCTCGTCTTAAAGTCTTGGAACGATTCAGCAGATCCCTGTCGGAGGGTCTCAAATTTAACCATACTGTCACGTTGTAAAGTACTACTCCGGTAGGTTGAAATGAGGTGGTTAACCATCTGGACTGAATTTACAAAGTCATTTTCTTCATCTTCCCCAGTGAAGTAGGGAGCCAATAATTCCTGTGCGTCGTCTTTAGTAGATGCGAAGATGAAGTTCATGATTCGATTGTCCGATCCCCAGTGTCCTTCGTTGTCTTTTATTTTTCCTCTAAGCAGTATCAACCAATTTTCAAAAAACTTCAAGTCACAAGAGCCTCCAAACTTGCGGATGGGGTCAATCTTTCGGTCTGGCTCTCCTAAGATTACATTTCCATATGTTTGTCCAACGCTTTCTTTCGAGTCTTGATATTTTGCAAATGGGGGTCCTTGGAAGTCTGGCTCTTCACTACGTCGAAGTCTTGACATTCTCTTATGTTGAGTTTCAGGTGTATTGGTTCGGTATCTTTCGGCTGAGGGACCTCGATGTCCGTACTCACTAGGCATGTTCCTATTCGGCGATTTCCCTTTTTTAAATTGGGGAGCAAAATTCTCCTGACATTCTTCTTCCTCAAGCTCTTCAATATCCTCGCATTTCTGTCTTACTCTAGAAGGGTAGCGAGGCTGTGTTCTTGATGAGCGATGATTATAATTTAAATCAGTCGAAGAAGAATTTAAATTCACAGACTCTTTAAGCTTTTCAAGTTGTTTCATCCTTGTCTTCAGTAATTCTATTTCTTCTTGTTGATGCCGATTGATGATTTCCAAGTCATGATAGCTACTTAATTGTTTGTATGCAGTTTCGACAATGGCATCCGACATTTTTTTTCCAACTTCATTATGAGCCATTGTCAATTCTTCTAACCTTTGATCAACTTCTGAAATGCGTGATTTCTTTTTCTGAAAGGTGACATGTGGCACCTCGGCTCTTGTAGGTATTTCATCTTCTCCTGGGTTAACATCTGAGTGTTCGTGTTCCGAATCAAAAGCAGGTTGTGGAGGTAAACGTGTCTCGGGGCTTTTATATATATCACTCATCTTGAAACCTTGAACTGAAGAGTGTGTAAGTAAAGGCGTGAGTAATAAAAGTGAGGTATAATAATGTAAAATAAAATAATAATAAAATAGGCTTTATCTTATATGATTTTTCTATTTGAGAGTAGGAAAACTTCACCAACAACGGTAACCTATGTGGTTAGTTATTCCTTGAAAGTACTCTTACAACAACACTGTGTTATGGTACGTTTCGTCGCGTTCTTAAAGTTTACTGCGAAAAAATCTCAGTCTCAATGAGATCAGGAAATTATATTGCCTTCCCAGGCGTGGAGATGAGTTTAGAATAATGTGAGGGGTCCGAAGAGAGCACGAACTAGGAGATGACGAATTCGAATCAAATAGATACTCAAATTAGGATTATAATATAAAGGATTCTAAACTAAGGAAGAGAAGGGAAAGAAAGCATCTACAGATCTATAACTGCACACAATTTACACCTGGCCCGTGCGTTCCATACCGGGTAACTCCTTATAATACAGACCTATCATTATGTCATTGCACCCCTACTCATTACTATGATGCAGGGCCGTCACACTCTGTCAACGATACGGCACTGGGAGCGGAAAAGATAACGGTACGGTCACTGAAATCTGTTGTAATAAAACAGTTCTGCATCAGTATCGGTGCAGGATCTCTGTCTGTGCACTACTACATGTAACTCTTAATCAATGTGTTACCTGAATCCATGTTTAATGTAGTCACATCTGTTTCTTGTTTTAGTCGCGGGGGCTCACTAAAACACAAGGCTAAAAGGTCATTTGGATAATGCTGTCAAGTTGAGACATTGGCACGTACCTCAACAATTCCCCAACTTTAGTCATACCAAGTTTGATTCCTGTATATAGATGTAGTCTCTCCTACCCACAGAGATCTTCAGTTCATTGCATTAACCGAATATCTCTGCAGGCTATATTCATCACTCCTCTCGTCAACTCCACAGCTTTACATCTAAAGCCCCGTTCACCTGCTCCTGTGCTTGAATACCACCCTTTCTTCCTCTCCAACAGCCCGAAATCCCTCTCGATCTTTAACCCCACAACAAAATCCAGTTGGTCCCATCGAGGACCGCTCGTGAAAGACCTCTATCAGGCTTGTCTGAAAATCGGCTACTTTTTCACGGCTTTCAGGGTGGCAGGAATTGTGCTTCTTCCGAAGCCGCGTGGAAATCTGTCAACTGCTAAGGGTTGGCGACTAATCTCGCTGTTGTCTAGTTTAAGCAGGGAGCTTAGGCATCTATTTGGTAAGAGAATGGCATGGCTGACAATAAGTCACCGAGTTGTTCACTTTCAATCATTTGGCTCCGTACCAGGACCATCTGCGGTCGACCTTGCATCCTGTATAATCCATGATTCTGAGGTGGCCATTAGAAGCGGAAAATGTGCGGCTATGGTCACACTAGACATCCAAGGTGCATTTGATGCAGTCCTTCACAACCGACTGCTCAAACGCCTTCGAGAACAAGGCTGGCCACGATCCCTGTGCCGATTTATTCAGACATTTCTTTGCCAACGAAAAGTCCAGGTTAAATACTGTGGTGGGAACATAGACGAGAAGATACTAGAATGTGGTGCAGCTCAGGGCTCACCACTATCACTACTTCTTTTCATACTCTATATTGCTGTGCTGTTTCAGGACCATAGTCTCACGAGCAGGTTTGGCTAAGCTGATGATGTAGCCATCATTAGAGTTGGAAAAACCGCTGCTGAAGCCACCTCCGCAGTACAAGAAGACCTCGACTGCCTTATTCTTCTTGCAAGAGAATGCAGGATCAAATTTGACCTGGCATAGTCAGAACTTTTAGTGATTAGAGGAGAGCCAGAGGTGAAATTAATACGGCTGATTTCTCCATCATGGTGAGAAACAACCAAATTGAACCATCACCGCGCACCCAGCGGCTAGAAGTCTAGCGTGATTCCCAGCTGAACTTCAAGCAGCATGTACAGGAATAGCCTAGAAAGGCTAATTATCTAGTCCATTTATTACGGCATATAAATGGACTTTATTGCGGTGTATCACCTGGACCTCTGATTCGTGCAGTATATGCGTGCGTTCTGAGTACGACTCTCTATGGGGCAGAAGCGTGGTGGCCGGGTCTTACTCGAATAACCACACTACGAGATAAGGAAGTCGGCACTGGAGTAGGCTGGCACATATCTCTGTTGGACAAGACGAGAATGAAAGCTATCCGAGTAGCACTCCCAATAGCGATCTTCATCTTGAAGCTGGGATACCCCCGGCATCCATAATTCTGCAGAAAAATATGCTGTGGTTGGCTGCTCGCATACGAAGAATGGATGCCTGGCACTCTCTCGCCCTTTGAGCGGCTGAATACCCGAAAGACAATAAGCCGCTTAGGTCTTGGATCGGGACAAAGAAATCGTTTGTTCAGACAATCAGAACGGTACATGACACGCCTACATATGAGTGTGCGTCGAGTTCCGACAACCGAAGGCCCTGGAAAGCTACACTTTCCACGTGGCACCCCAGCATCGACTCCAGGTAGTCGACAAAAAGAAGGCAAGTCTGGTAGCATAGAGCGATGGTTAGCCTCCCTGCCAGCCAATACAGTCGTGGCCTTCTCTGATATATTGTCATCGAGTCCCGGAAAATCAGCCCGGGGGGTATGAAGTATACCAAGGAGGCAAGCTAGTTGCAAGTGGCTCCGGTCCACTTCCTGGAGCAGAGGTATTCGACGCGGAAGTTGTGGGTGCCATGAAAGCCTTGAAGGCTGCAATAGAGGTAGGAGAAGACTTACTGATCTGCATTCTTCTGGACAACCAAGCGGCTGCTCGGGCGCTCGAAAGGGGAAAATCTAGTTCCTCGTAGGCAGTAGTGGACAGGTTTTCAATGCTGAGACAAAACAAGCGTGTGGACATACGCTGGATACCGGGCCATGTGAGGATCCAAGGCAATGGAGAGGCCGATAAGCTGGCCAAATCAGCCTTGGTAGCTTTCAATAACCGGTCACTAGCCTCAGCTGGGCCCAGTGGAGAAGATCAAAGTCTAACCTCTGCGGCATCGGGGGGGTGGGTTAAACAGCGCAGCCAAGAACTCGTGGAAGAGTGGTGGCAGAAGTATCGACCGAAACGATACAAAGACCTGGACCTATTCATGCGTTGCGAAAGACCACCGGAGCTAGCTTTACCAAGATGGGCGCACCATCGTCTTGTCGCGGCAAGAACAGGCCACGGGGACTACGCCGACTACCATCGACGTTTCAGCCCCGACCATGAAGATCTGAAATGCATTTGCGGCCGAGAGGAAAGGCTCTGGCATTTTTTCAGAGTGCTGACCTGCTTTGCAGCGTTGGAGAGGCTATGAGAAAATGGCCTCACCTGGGGCCAGAGAAGTGATAGGGCAGAAGGGATGGCAGAGGTTCATCCACATCCTGACTATATTCAGATGTTACAGTCTACCGGAGAATGAAAAGGGTGGGAGGTGACCATGCTGAGATTGTTTCTGACTCGAGAGGAAATGTGCTTGGAAGATAGGGATACGGCGCAGGGCAGCGGAACTCTGACATTTATTGTTCCTTTCTATTTCTTTTATCGCTTCTGGCTTCACTGCCGGTCTTTTTTTTTAATCATTTAATGTGTATTCAGCTATTTCGCTATGACACATGACCGGTACTATATATACATGTAGGATGACTCTTTTGACGTTAGAGACATTCATACTCTAGATTTCATTCGCAAATACCACCATGAGGTATGTTTGCCTACACAAACAGTCGAGCCTCCTCCGTGCAAACCTGCCGAAAAGGGACATTTCAGAACTCTTGGTCATCCATATATACCAGCGCCGCGAGAAGTCTAGTTTAGTTCTGCCGAATTCGAACCGGCGATCTCCTGCCATTAGTGGGGAGTGTGTCCTGGCTATCCAGACCTAACTTGGCAGACTGGCCCGGATGATGTACCACGGCCCCATCCAAGCATGGCAGTGTTTAAGTTGTCAGCTGTGCTATCACGACCGAAGTCCTGGCGCACGCACAATGTTTCATTCGTAAAACTCGGCAAAATTACGAACTTTACGCCCGTCGAGATTGTAGCCATCCTCTGAATCATCTTGCAAACTGGTCCTGCTTCCTCTTACGACCGTTCGCAAGAACTGTCTCCCAGATTCGTGCGCCACGCTTTGTTCCCTCGGTCGGGTATAAATATATCGGCGTAGGCGTGTACGTGGCGGTCAATTGAGGCCAGAGAAATTCGACGAGAGGTGTGGTCGTTGAGAAGAGGGTGTACTGAGCCGTGCCTGCAAGCTTGATGAGACATGGTTGGGGATCGACCTCGCTGGGGGTGAGTTATTTATTTGGTTGAAAGTAGAGAATCACTGCCTGGTGGGCCGCCTTCTCGGCATTGCGAAATTTGTCCGACGCTGGATTGAGGGGCATTTTTCACTCCCAGCCTCGTAGCGGACACCGCGTACAGGTGTTTATTCTTTGCGCTCAGGTGCACGGCGATGGAGGCGCGGAGAAGAAGCATAGGCTGTAATGGAAAGCGAATGAAGGTGTCTCACTACGTGATATGGCTAGTCAATGCCAAGATTCCGGATTCCGAAAATGAGGCGAATGGATGATTGATACTAAATGTGGCGCCTGCACCTTGACCAGCAGCCTTACTTCTCGGCTTTCAACTCAGGATCAAGCATCCTGCCTTTCCTTGTCTGGACTGAGCTGTATGTGAGTGATATCCGTGAGGGTGTGCGGTGTTGAGATTTGCCCACACTCGTCAGCCCTTAATTGTACTAGTCTGTTGGAAGTTGAAATTGTCGGGACGATCAGGTAGCTGTCGGGAGCATGACTTTTCTCGTCACGTGTCAGTGGTGTCCCTTGCGAAACTCCAGCTCTGACTGTAGAGTCGGTAGAGGCGAGGTTGAGTAATACCTTTGTCCAAACTCCAATGAGGATTCCCCATTGCTTTAGCCGTCTGTATGGTTTTCATCTCTCAACGCATCCCCCTATCACCATTATCATGAGGCTAACCACGATCAGATCAGATGTCAGGGTCGAAGCCCTTCTCGTCACCAACCCTTGATCATGGAGGAAAAGCCATCCGATGAGTTTCCGGAGCGAACCCAGCACCCGATACGGAGATGGTGGATTGGATCAAGTCAGCCTCGACTGTTACAAAGAAGGGAGATGTAGATGGATGTGCGCACCACATGTGGTCCCGGTATCTAGGCCTCGCGAGGCTGGGGCTGCAGGATTTTTGAGACTTTTCCCGCGCACGCAGCTCCTATTGCCACCGTTTTTCGGAGTAGAAGGTTCCGTGGAAAAAGTGGCTGAATTCTACGTGTATGTACTGAGCTGAATGGCTATCCATCACGGGCATGAATTGAGAGATCTTACTAGTGACAAATGAGGAAAGGAGCACTGTACAAGGTGTGGACTGGGTCAGAGAGGAGCGCAATGTGCTAGATAGTCATAGACCCAAGTGTCACAGTAAAAACATCTCTCTCTAGGCTATTGGCATTGTGGGCAATGATGAAAGGCTTCCTGCGAATGAGATGAAGCTGGACCAGGTTGACTACCACATAATATTCTTCTCATTCGATTTCCACAGCAAGGCACATCAGATACCTATTATGTGTTGAATCAGGACCAGAGTACCCAGTCTAGAAAGCCGCTGGAGAACAGACCATTCTCAACCTTGGTCACCGTCTGGCCCCGCCCTTGATACCCTCATCGTATCCACAACTCCTTGCCATTCAAGGACCCAGCATTGTCGTTACTAAGCACCTCATTACCAACCCATAGGATTTTCTCACGGTTGGAGGTCTGTACTCAACCGCAAGAACTGAAACCCCCCATTCAACCGTCGCTGATGTCGCACGAGTTTGATAAGCCGTCTTCGTCGTGAATTTCCCCAATTTGGCGCGCATCGGTAGGAGGTGTGATAATGGTGGAGATGGGTCGCTGGTCTGGGACCTTCCGGGAAAGGTTAGTCGCGGGTAGTTGGACAATGTGAGGAATGACAGTTGCCAGGATACGATTCCCGGATAGGCCTAGGTTTATCTGTGAGCGGCATGTTGATGGTGGTGAAATTGGATTTGTCTTCCGTGCAGCGGTGAAGTCTAGCTAAATTTAACATGAAAGAATTTCAAGCTCAAGTCCTTCTAGCTTATCGTCCAGTACCTGATCTAGACTGATTTCAGGCCTTGCGGTAATACTTGACGCTCTGAGCCCACAGAAAACCCTATTGACAGGCGCCGAGTTTTGACCTTTGGGTGGTGAAAGTTCTAGGCGACGGCTGTTGTTGATAAAGGTGCCGGGGAGGAGCGAAGGGTCTAGAACCGCCAACGATGCTCCATGCTGCCGGCCCAGCTGACAACAGGGGCTCTGGGCCCCTTGGACGCTGTGAATAGTTGAGATGTGGGATTGCACTAACTATTAATAGCCGCATACGTTTACTCAACCTTGCCAGCCCGTATACCCAGTCCCATGACGCACGGCATATTTCGTCTAACCCGTCGGGTCCGGCCATTAGAGCCTACTGGACCACTGGGCCAATGGGGACATGATCGCCATTCATTCATGCAAGGTTCAGAGCAGAGTAGGGAAAGGCAGGCTGGAAGTCAAGGATAGGCCATCTGACAGCTATGTCATACACTTTTGATCGAGCAGAGACCGGGTTGATCTGAAAGCGGCAGGAACGACAAATCTAGGGCACGCCCCGGCTCGGGCTCATCTGCAGATGGCATGTGAATGTTCGATAGACGCCGTGGTCCTCTGATTAGTCCAACTCATCAAGGTTAAAACGAGTCTAGTGTGGCCGCACGTTGGTCGTGAGTAGAAATCGGCCGTGGCGCGTAGAAGCGACTGCTATAGCTACTGCCACTTTCAGGCTTCTAGAGACAAGCCTAGACGAACCGTTCTATCAGAAAGTAAATGACCACTGAGACTGTCTCCGTAGCCAGTGCTATATCAAATTTCCCTGGCTACCTTGTGTCCGTAAGTGGCCATCCTTTCGTCGGCTGGAGAAGGGAGATGTTGAAGGGCAAAGAGCTCCTCTAGGCGTCTCATCAAACGAAAACTTGTGAGCGGTGGTACCGTTTGATGGGAGCTGTTTGTAAGACAGATGAAGGGATACAATGCTTACATAAGTATCCTTGGCATGGAGACACTGGACATACATGATGGTTATAGTCTTAGACTGGGAAAAGACGATAATAGCTACCGACACTAGGGGCATCTATGATGTAGGCTCCACTTGACTGTACGAGTACAAAATGACTCTCTTTGATAGCCATCCAGAGCAAAAGCTTGGCCCCCTTACCGTCGGCATATTTGGATTCGAAACACTATGCGTGTGAAGCACTCGAGATGTAACCAGGCCTTTACAGGATGCCGCATTTGTTTTTCATTGTGCCACTTGAGCTTGAAACCATCTAACCCCGGGCACACCTTGTATAGTGCTCCTATCCTCAGTTTGATCTGAAATTGGTATCTGATTCTATGCCCATGATGGATAGCCATTAGCTCAGTCCTTACCCTTGGACATGAGCCACTTTTTTTTTCCAGAATACCCTGCCCAAACAATGGGAATGGGAAATCAACCAGGACCAAACGTAATGGAGAAGCAGAGAGGAGAATGGAGTTATGATGAGGATTTTTATCTGATTTTAATGTATGCTACATACCTCGTCATAGCTAGCTAGCTAGCTACCCGAATACAATATGATTCAGAAAAAAGGGGAGAAAGAGAAAAGAAGAAGAATGGGCAGTAATGGAGACTGAATTCGCAGGGAAATTCCTCCAAATACCCACACTACTAGCCTAGCCAAAGCCTAGACATCATGCTGACTGTAATTAGAGAGTAGAGTCTTGGTACATTAGTTCAAAACATACAAGTTCATGTCAGCATGTATGGGAGATATATCTGGCACACAATGACCGGAAGGGCAGCGGTAACATATGGGTGGAATTATATAGAGAGCTAATTTGGGTAAACTTGATATGCTTTTACCACAAGTCTTGTGTCAACTGCTCGATGAATAGACCACAATCACAGCTAGATGGCCGAATGCAATATTAATTTCTTTGTCGACATGCCCTACGTAGCGAAGCCATGCGGCATGTATATGACCCATTCATTGCCCTCTCTTGAAGCAAGAGGGAAACTTGACCCAATCTACCACCGCCGTTACGGGGAGCTGGGTGTGCTCCGGAAAGGCATCGGCGAGCTTCTCCTCCGTACCCGAGAAGAGTGATTGGGTGATGAGAAGGGCTTCGAGCCGAGCATCCCATTTGATTGTGATTGACTGAATGATAACGCTGCGAGGGGGGGTGTACAGAGAGATGAAGACGATACAGACGGCGAAAGTGATTGGGAATCCTCATTGAAGTTAGGATAAAGGTGTTACCCAAACTCGGCTCTGCAGACCCGACAACGGGAGCTTGGAGCTCGTATGGGACACGGCTGGCAGAAGCTGGATCTTCGGCGGCCCGAGTAAATCTGGGTTAACATTCGGGCTCGAGCCTCCGGACCAACTAGCACAAGATTGAAAGCTCCACATTGGAAATTAACCTGTGAATTAGAGGATTCATTACTTGGACCCCACCACAGCCTCTCATAGCCTAGGACTCGGTTGAGATTTACATCAATCAATCTGGCCTAGACAGTCTAATCGAGGGCCGTGGCATTTCTTTTTGAAGGCGGCCATGAAACTGGAAAGCTCATATTCCACCATCATCCTTCCATTCGGGACTCGCGTAATTCTTCCTCGTCAGCGGATGAAGTGGCAAGGTGGCATTTATGCTCGCCAAGCTAGATGCTATCGACTGGACGCAGCCTAACCCTCAGCTGCTTCTCTGGTCCAGCGTTCTGATGCAGCCAGCATATTTGCATGATTTGAGGGGGGGGGGAAATAAAAGAAGGGGGTGCAGTCAACAGTGCGAGGATTCCGTCCAAATCGCGCCGGATTCGTCTTCGGCCACCAGCCTGTGGAAAGATAGGCAAGGAATCGGGACAGCATCGTCGAAATTACACGTACTTGCCGAGCTCTCTCCGTCACGCCACAAGTAGCATAACTAAGTCACTGACCCCGCCCTGTCGCGGTCGTGAAGGCTGAGACGAACACTCACGCCAAGATTCGAGTGGGCTAGTGGTCTGGCTATTTCATGGCGGCTTGCATCTTACGGTTGCGCCGCTTCGCGAGACTTCGTTTATACTTGCTTCCGCCAAGCCGTAGATGATGGCGCTAGCTTCATGCTACGTAAAGCTTAGTCCCAATGCACCTGATAGCTGTGGTCCTAGCCTATCAGAGTTTAATCCCCCAGAGCTACTACGGTGCGCAGCGCTTGCAACGTTATGATTCGGTGAGCCTGCTTACTTTCGCTGCAGCCATTTGGTGAAGAACTCCATTTCACGCCGAGCCCTGTACAGCCATACTTACGTACTCCACTCAATCTACCCTTCACGCCTCGTCGCACATCAAGCGTGCTATCGTTCTGTCTCATATATCATGCAAACCAGGCATCTAATATCTCTTGCTTCCATTTGCGCTCTGCCTGCTGCTGCTGCTGCTGCTGCTGCTGGCTGGCTTTTTCCCATGCGCACGAGTCTCGTGGGGAAGTGCATGACATGTTTGGAATTAAGCTGGGGAATCGTAAGGCTGAAGCCTCAGTGTAACGAGGCTTCACACTGTGATAGTAGTTTGACATAACGATAAGACGATGACGACGACGATATCGTAAATCGTGAGTTTGCTTTACTTGCTATGAGATCGCAATGCGGGCGCGAAGAAGATATCGTTACAACGTGTCCACATTGCAGCCAGCGGCTTCTGCGAGTCACCTCCCTGGCAATTCACCAGCGAGTGGCCATTGTCTGTGAGTTGTAGGCTTGTACCATGAGGGCTGGACGCCTCCGAGAAGACGTGCAGATTAGAATGCAAAGACGAATTCTTCACCTTCCAGTGCTGCCGGTGTAATCGCTCAGCGTGCTCTGCGTATCTGGCGTAGCCAAGAAGAATCGCATCGAAATCGGAGTCGAGAGCAACGGCAAGCATACCTCCGTTTGCCGACTTCTCGACAATGCCTCTCTTACCATTCTCATCCGAGTCCTCAGCCTCTCTCTAACCACGCCTCAACTCGCCTCCACGACCGATAAAGAAGTTGCTCCAATTGCAACAGGAGCTTGCCCCATCAATCACCGGCCATCACCGACTACAAATTTACGACGCTACGTAGACCCGCAAGGAGGAAACCAGGCTATGATATACACAGCTCGGCTCATGGTTTACGAGTGACTGATGCTCTAATGGGGCTCTACATTTCGAGGAAGGAGAGGCGGCTGAGATGTGGTGTGAGAGGGGGAAGAGGACTCCGAAGACCATGCCGGGACCGACATTCTCGAGGGGTTTTAAACTTTGCAACGTTTGGGGCCGCCAGGACTAAGGTTTCGGCAAATTAGCCAGGAGCACTTGAATTGTCCATGAGCCAACGGCACTCCCCGGTACCCCGGACGGAACAAAAGAAGTTGGCTTAAGCTACCATACAGCAACCACGCTCTGTCAAGACTCATCTGAAATTTCAGCATGTCCTTCGGGAAGAAGTTGCAAGGAGGCTAGAAAGGTAGAGTGTGAATTCTCCGAGGTATCCACACGTCTGCAGCGCCCAGCTGGCCGGCCTCTTCAAACGCTTCAGAAGGGTCGCTATGTCTTCGGGTTTAGTCCTAATGTCGGTATTAGGAGAGCTCCGCACCCAGTGGTTTTTGCAATTTTTCCCGGCTGCCATACACCCGCAAATGGCCATCGTTTCGTTAGCCAGAGAGAGAGGATAATAAAGGGCAAAGGGCTCCTCTAAGTGTATGATCAAATGAGGACTTGTGAGCGGTGGTACTGTTTGAGGGGAGCTATATGAGAAGCATAGAAGGTGATATACTTCTAGAATAGGTATACTTGGCCTATAGGTAGAGACGACCTGCATTTCCTACATAGTCATAGTCTCACACAGGACAATAAAATGAATTAATAATAATAATTGGACGCATTATGTAAAACGGCATGGATATCCTTTGTACGAGGGCTGGGGACTTAGATGTCATATACGGTTACAGACTGAAAAACGACAATTGGTCATTCAGAATGAATTTCAGCCTCTATTTAATCATAGAAATTAAAAGATAACTTTATGATATATCTACTCGGTTCCTAAAATTTTGGATTATACTTTCCAATTAAATTATCATATTTTATGCCAGTTGATATTGAGGGAGGGAAAGGACAAAAACAACCGATTTAACTCTAGAAATATCAGCGTTACTTTATGGGTGAGATAAAAAGATGCCGTGATCATGTTCAAGACAGAAGGTTTGTAGGAATGAATATTTTGGGGTATTGAAAGTTGTAGGGTAATAATTTTCACATGTTTGATAAACTTCTTTCTAATGTAAGGTTGGGGCGTGCAGTTACCATCTATCCATAGGATAGAGTAATTTTTGACTCGTAAAGTGTATTCCTAATACTGAGCCATTGCTTTGGTAAATCGGTTGCCTCTTGACATGTCTTTCTTCGAATACCTATCTAGAGGACCAACTATGTGGCCGTTCTCTCACCTCTGTGACCAAACATGACGAGCGGTTCCTGTAAATGTATTTTTGTCAAACAGACTTAAAGAAGCCCACAGAACAGAGTTTTCCTACTGACATCAGTACTAGTCAAAAGAGGAATTACCATTTAAAGGCGTTTAGAGAGACTGGATTTTAGGTTTAGCTGTGCCATGCTTATCTAGTGAACGAATCTCTCTCTGTATCTCAGTTTCCCCTTTTCTTTGTTACGGAAAAAATCGATGGTTGTGGTACAATATTAGAATAGTACTAGCTAATGGCAAAACTTTAAGAACACTAGATCAGCATTCTATAGTTTGAAGGATAAGGGGGTCTTGAGTGACTCGTGTTGTTAGCTAATCTTCCTAGATATTGTAATTTGTGTCACAAATTAGAGAAGAAAAATTTGGAAAACTCGTGTACTGATGGTTTTGAGTAGAAAGACATCTATTTCCTTTTTTTCGGTAAAGTTTTTATTCATCTGTCGATTGTCAACGTACAATTAGATATAAAGGCTTCCCTCATTACCATTGTGCACTTTTGTTCCGCAATTTTTCCTCATTATCAACGTTACTTTCTTTGCCGTTCTAACAGCAGGTATCATCTTAATCATCGCTTTGATGATGGGGGAGATAACTCAATTTGAAGTTTAAGAGATGTGACTGAATCTTGTCTTTACTTGCACTTTGGTGCAAGATGGAGGTTTTTAAATGATATTACTGACAGGTATTGGGTTTCTTTACTTTGTATAGTAGGAATATGGCGACTATATCCGAGTTAATTCGTGTTTTTGCTTACAAACTAAGAAATGAATATATCTTAAATGTAACATATAGAAAATTATGGATAAATTCCGGTGGATTTATAATGTTATTTGCGTATATGCAAATTGAGATGGCTGCATCGCGCGAGACCAGAGTAGCAATGGTTATGGCAGGTGTTTAAGTCAGTAAGTTTCTGTGCGTTACTAGCTGAGTGCTAGAATCTTATTTTCAGCATGTGGTGTGTGAGCTGCGTGCGGATTTGCTTCACTTCAACGTGTCAACCCAAGCTAGTACTGGTTTGGCGGTGTCTATTACTGTTCCTTAACTATTGGCATAGATCAACATTTCAGTAGCAAAATGACGTGTTATCACCATTGCGGAACTAATCGTCTGGGCTTGTTGACAGAGGATCGTATAGCTCGGCCAACCCTCTCCGATGAATGTGGGGAAACAGATTTGCCTCTCTTAGCGTGTGCAGCCCAAAATGTTTTAGCCAATTATCATGCAATAAATCTTTCCGTTTTTCGATTGATGCAGCTGCCAGTACAATGGCTGTGTTTGAGTGCATCTCAGAGACAACTGCTGCCCTGGCCGCGGAGTAGGACGGACTTCTGAAGAGCCGCACCACGAATGGCTGTAGGGTGGATTGCCAGGCACCACATTTCAACCACGGTTTCGTCTCGATAAGCGAGCGCAAACCCGCCACATGCCTGTTTGTGCTGCCTGGGAATTCGCATTGCTAAATTGGCTCATGAAGTGATTTTAACGGAGAGCCAACGGCCGCTCATTGTCTGTTATCATGTAGAAGGTTCGCAAGGTTGAATAGGCTCTACCAGTTTGTCAGAGGCACCACTACAGCATGTACACTGATAGGCTCTACATCATTTTCCGTCAAAGACCACAGCTGTGTTACGCTGCCGCAGTGACGGGTCGAGTTGTCGTGAACGAGCTGCGTACGATTTCTTGTACGACATTAGAAGTAATGGATTGTGTGCAGTGAGGCTCAGGTGGTAGCTAATTGAATTATGATCACCTTTTAGTAGTCACGTAGCTTGAGGACTTGCCATGGAAATTATAATGGTGATACTCGCAGAGGTTAATTTAAATTCTTCAACTAACACTAAACAAGTGATTTACTCGGGATGGAGAAAATCGCAAAGCTCGTTCAACCTCCTTCAGATATGTCAGTGGTTGGGACTGTACTATGCGACATGGATCATGTCCCAATGAGAGAGGTCTATCACAGTGGCCGAGACATTCGCAGTGACACCTGCTTGTTTTTCAAGCATTTTACCTACTCAATGTGGGAAATTCAGTTTCCGTAGGGGGGCCGGGCAAATGTGACAGCAGCTGCTACCTCGTACAATGAATGGGTAGGCTAGTCCCATCTACAATTCAAACTTGATGGTCACCTGCTCAAGCCCCTGCCAGACTAGATAAGATAACGAGCTGTACTATCAACAAATAGCGTCGAATTCCCATTATTATACTGAAATAATGCAACAATCTAGTTGTCTGGGGTAGTCTTGGATCCATGATAACACACCCAACGGACCTGCCAGCTAGGGGGTCCCGGACACTCGCTCCCTTCTATGATCCGCGCACATTCGCATCCACCGCCCCATCTCACGGGAATACTCGCACACAACCCTTGTGATAATCGACCTTTTTATATCCTAGGTGCATGCAAATCCTCGAATCAACGGTTACTATATGGATATCATATTTAGTCAGCATCTGTTTGACTACTTACTCTTGCATCTTCATCAGAACCCTCTCACCGCTGTATCTACAATCCAGTAGATGTTAGTCACATTAAATGGAAACAAGTGAGTTACATTTCCTAATTCCTAAGGTCCGTGGACCCAGAGGACATTTTTAATCTCTAATGACGTATATTGCAGATAATTAAATACGGCGGAAATGAAGCTATCATTCCAGGGGCTTGACAGATGTTGTACTCGATGAAGGCGCGCGTTTCAGATGATTGATGGTAAATATCAGTACATGCGGACAATGCCAAGCTGAGCTTTTGTTGGATTTAACGGTAACCCACACTCGTCACAGAGACTTATTCCATGCACGGTGAGCTCCATGCTGTCCGAGAAGACTGCAGCCACAAATATCATCGCGAAAGATTTTCATTGCGGCGCAGTGAATATCTTATTCAGCCAATCGTTCACCGCGGGGTTGAAAAGTTAGAAGCCATGGACGATAATGAACGGTCCCGACCCCTGACGTGTGGGAAGGCTTAGACTTGGAGCCCATTGATGTTTGGGTCTCTGATTACTCAACTATCTTGTCCTATCACAATTCTGTCAGTCTCAAATTCGTTCATATTCTGGTAGACAAACTTTTCTTCAGCCTGGAGAAATATTTTTCGGATCTGAGAAGCAAGATGAGGAAAACCCGTTCTCATTTCCGCTCGTGACAAAATATGTCTTTGTTGATTTCCAATGAAGCTTGTAGATTTGTGAACATTCAACAGCATGTCATGATGTGGGTTGAACCCACATTTGTTTCGAGTTTCCCAATCTCCATCTGAGTTGCTCATCTAAACATGAAGATCTTTATCCGGTATATTTTTCCTCCTGCCCTCTCCTAATTTTATACGGTACCACCTTTCCACTTTGAAACATGTTTGTGGCGCGTATCTGTAACAGCATTTTGACGCGTCATCGAAACGATTTTCACATGCGCTCGCCCAATTTTTTGCCGATGTTTTGGCCATAACTTTCGGCTTTCTTAATAGTTGTTAATATCCGAAGTATTGTCTAGTTCCCGATGTTCCATCTACTGCTACAGGAATTATTCCTTTTCACACGCCATTAGTGCAAGTGCGATAGCCTGAAGGTCGGGGTGAAGCCAGACCTGAGTGGGGCTGTAAGAACCTTTCCAGTGGCAGCCTTTCTTCGGGACGGTCAACAGACACCCGATATATGCCTATTGTATGAGCTAGACGGGCGAGCTGCGTTGTTTCAGAGTCTCGCCAGTCTCTCGTTCGGGAGGAAATACCCTTTTCATACTCGCGTGCGGATCATGAAGATAATGCATGAGTGAAGTAGCAAAAGTCACACAGCGTTGTTAGATGACTCTGGATCCGGCCAATTTGGGTCGGTAGAGTTAGCGAGTTGGTCCCGATAATTCTGACGACGCGAGCTCTTGTCACCAGCGAATCGTTCAACCTGTTTTGATTTGTTTATGCACTTGTGATTTTGTTTTCTCTACACGTTAGGTTCCACTTCAGCTTTTCCCCACCACACGCATGAGAAGTTGAAAAAAGAATAGCAGTCAGTACAAGTGGTTCGCACCACAATTACTACTGCTACTCGCATGCTCGTTTAGGCCTGCTACAGATTCATCTAGCAACTCTTATCAATATTTTTAAAGTGGTATGTTCCAATCCCTAGCCGTAACCTTGATGCTGAAGCGGACCAGTTTTTGCCCCTGTCCGGACACTTACCGAATGTCTTTTTGCATATGGACCAGGCACAGAATCGTAGATGTCCGGAGATGTTGTCGGAGAACGCATCTAGACGGAAAGGTCAACTAAATCAGGACCTTTGTTCGCTTTTTTATTTTTAGGAAAAAAGCATGTACTTGATGGACGCCAGGGTCTCAGACGGCAGTTTGCTTATTCGGCACTAATCCTTACAGCGCTTCGATCGACAGGACGCGTTTTAACTGGTGCGTGAGCCATGCACTTGTAAATAAATATACTGACCTATGCAGAGTGTTACTCAACTATAATGATATAAAGCAGTGGACTACTTTCCATGAATACATCTGCTGCAAACAAATCACTCTTGTATCCAGAAGTCTTCTCGGCGGTTTTGACATTTTCCATCTGGCTCTGGTCCCTTGCCGGACCTCTACTAGGCATACAAATGGGAGAACAAAATCCCGAGGTAAATTCCAAAATAGATATGGACATTAATAACCCCGGAGACTCAGTTACACCTACAGAGAAAGCCCTCACACGCCTCACAATAAGTCCTCGTCCATGCCTTTACCCGGCCCCAACCTTGACTTGCGATCAGTGGGCTGAGAACCTTCCGCCTACAAAACACGTGCGATTTTTCATCGACACAAACTGGTCTGCTACGCCCTTGGGACCTCTTTCAAATTGGAGTATTTCGTTACGGATTCATATTTTTACATTGTTTGCAGACTCTAAAGCATCTGTGTTGTATTGGTTTGTATAATTTAAACTCCTGCTAAAATATGATATCTGATACTTATAGGGGCCCTGATAAAGTTAAGATATACAACGAGCATTTTCTTGGTCTCGCCTGTAAGAAGCAAACTTCACTAGAAGGGATGGTGACTCTTATCGGGTTTCCGGGGCTGTGGGAAAAAGTCGAGGCTGGGTTTGCCGAAGCTGAGGCTACAGGTATGGCAACGAGAATCAAGGAGATGGAGATGTATGTTCAGAGAAGAGGATTCGAAGAGGAAACGTACTTCAGCGTCAACATAATTCCCATGCGAGGCAACTCTGGAAAAGTGGAAGGTTTCTATGTTCAGGCTCGCGAGATCACTAACATAACTATCAGTGAGAGAAGACGGACCATGCTCAATCACATGGAAGTGACTCCGTCTGGAGGAGAGAACGAACTTAGCGTCATTCCTGTTTTTAAGGAGAATCCAAGGGACATTCCAATGGCCATGCTGTACACAGTAGACAAAGAGCACTCGTTTGGCAAGGTCTGCCTAAAACTCAGAGGCATATTAGGAATGCCTCTTGATCATCCCATGGCAATTCAGACTCTAGATCTCAACAGCAATAATGGAGTTGCACCACTACTTCGAGAAGCAAAAAATAAGATTCTAACCATGGATGTAGACAATCGATTTGATGGTGTCAAATGGCACGGATTTGGTGAACCTAGCAAGGTGATAACTATAATCCCTATACTCGCACCATCAGGGTTTTTTGGGTTCACTATTGTAGGAGCTAATCCGCGGCGACCTATCGATGAACGATACGAACAATTTATGCGAGACATCTCATCCAAGCTGTCAGCAATTGGTGCCTCGGTAATGACATCAGAAGAGAATAGGAAGCGTGAAGAAAAACTCCAGAAAGAGCTAGCCGAAAGCACTAATCGTATTCGATTCATGGCTGAGCATGCATCTATTGGTATGCAGTACCTCTCGACTGATGGAACGACGATCTGGGCTAATGATGAATACTATCGATTAACCGGCCATCCTCGCGAAGAAGAAGCACATTATCCACTTTCATTCCTCGATACATACGTACCTGAAGATCGTATAATAGCTCACAATGACTGGACTCGTCTGTTACAAGGAGAGCATAATATTTCATCTGAGTTACATCTAAAACATGAGTACATTCCCCCATCAGGCAATCCAGAGCCATCGTGTGTGTTGATGCAGTCTTTTCGAGTAACGGAAAATGATCAGCTCAGCTCGGTAATAGTTTTTACAACTGATATATCAACTTTTAAGTGGGCGCAAGCTTCGGAAGCACGAAAAGCTGCGGAAGCTAGCGAGGCGAAGAGAAAGCAGGAAGAGTTCATCGATCTTCTTTCCCATGAACTCCGAAATCCTTTGTCTGCTATATTCCAGCTCGCCGATACCGTAATCAACTCCTTTCCTGAAGGTCACCATGTATCAACAACTGATTACGTGGAAGCATTAAGGAGCAACATTGAAAACGCTAACACAATTATCATGTGTGCAAAACATCAAAAGAGGATAGTTGATGATGTGTTAACTCTCTCTAAGCTTAAATATACAATGCTTTCAATTTCTCCTCGTCCAGCTCAACTTCCAAATTTGACAAGGCAAACAGTGACCATGTTTCAGCAGGAGCTGATCTCTCACAAAATAACGATTGAAACTGTCGCAGATGCCTCGCTATCAGAACATGAAATAGACTGGGTAATGTGTGACAAATTACGCATTCAGCAGATCCTCATAAATCTTCTGACAAACGCCATTAAATTTACAAAGATGGAGAGCAAACGTGAAATTGAAGTAAGATTTGGCGCTTGTCTATCAGATCCACGCAGTCACTTTCCCAATATGTATTGGGCACCACAGCAGCAATCTGAAGCTGCCGATCTCACTACAGATTCTGAATGGGGCTACGGCAAATCTCTCTACCTCACGTTAATGGTGCGCGATAGCGGTGTCGGTATGTCAATCGGTGAAATCCAAAAGCTTTTTACGCGGTTTGAACAAGCCAATGAGCGTACCTCGATACGATATGGTGGCTCTGGCCTTGGCTTATTCGTCTCTCAAAAACTCGCCGAAAAACAGGGTGGTGAAATTGGGGTACTATCCTCGCCTGGAACTGGTAGTACATTTGGATTTTACGTAAAATCAAGAAAGTCTGACAAGAACCTTGTTGAACACACTGATGCTGGAAAAAAACTTGAATTTTCTCAGCCAACGCCTCCATGCTCTCCCATGGCGCCGTGTATAATACCACAGGCGAAGCGAGAAAACCTTACAAAAGGTCCAGTTGATCTTACAAAGATTCACGTGTTACTAGTCGAGGATAATATCGTTAATCAGCATGTTGTCAACAAACAGCTATCTAAGGCCGGCCACAAGGTTTACCTTGCGAATCATGGTGGCGAAGCTCTTGAGATAATTCGACAAATGGATGTTTGGCATGAAACTCCTGAAGGCAAGCACCTAGATATAATTCTCATGGATTGGGAAATGCCAATTATGGACGGCCTCACTTGCAGTCGCGAAATTCGTCGTTTGCAGATGGAAGGAAAGATAAATAGACACATAGAGATATTGGCTACAACTGCTAATGCACGACCGGAGCAGATCGCAACAGCCCTTGATAGTGGAATCGTAAGTTCCTCTCTATCTTACTCCTAAAAAGAGTATATTATTTTTTTGTCTATGATGTGGCTAATGAAACTTTCAGGATTCCGTTATGGTTAAGCCATTTCTTGTTAAAAATCTCATTCAGCGCATGCGCGAACGTCTAACCATATCCCCGAAATCAACTCTTTCAATAAAGTCACTTCCATCCAGCTGAATCTCATATCTATGTAGCGTATCAAACCAAATAAATTTCAATCCAACTACTCACCTATGCCTTGGAAAGAATTCAAAGGAACTACGGCCATAGAATGAGATGAGAAATCACGACTCATGTGTCATGCAGCTGCCAAGCCACCATGAAGAGAAGCGAAATACTATAATTATTTTATGGCTCAAAAGACACTTATTCGCAGTTTGAAAGCTGACTTCCCGATCGATAAGAATGACCTTTATCAAATCCAAATTCTTACAGCTTAACCAGTCACATAAGAGTGTGAGCGATTGTACCTTCAGATCAGCATGGAAAGAACATCAAGGCGGGAATTGGAGGGATTAAAGCGAAGAAAATATATAAAACCTATGGATCATGAAAATTGCGCAAATAGCCTTGACCCGGATCATTCACTTTAACGCTGAACTTTAATACAATTAATGTCCCTCCACTAGGTTGAAAATTCAAGACAAACAGGAAAAAGAGTGAAAGGGTTTGGACTATACAAGCATCTGGGCTCATTACCTTTATTAGAGACCTGAAAGCAATCTAATGATCCCGACGGAGATAGAATTTAATTATGTAAACTCGTCTCAAGATTGAAGCGCCAGCAGCGAAAAGGCATCCCAGCTATTTTGCACACCGTTTTTGCTGAAAACGTCTAAAACCTTTCTCGCCTTCAAATAGACAATGAGGCAATTTGAAAAGGAGATAGAGATACCAGAAATTCTTCAAGATGCCTCCCTTTGTGATTAATGATGGGTTTTCTGTCTTATAGAGACTCAACCGTACTAAAATCTAGAGATACGAAACTGGCATAGAGTAATAGTTCTTTTCCAGGTTATAATTAAGAACACTTAATTGATTAATATTACCAGCCACATCTGTGCCAAACTCTGCTACTGATTACTGAAGATACCTATGGCATAGCCAAATCCGAAAAATTTCTTTAGTCTGATGTATGTATTGATCACAGTATACTAAGAGAGATTTTCACTGATTGAAGCATTCTCCAGTCTGTATCTGATGTTTGATAATTAAATCTTGAGATTAAGATTTTACGGTCAAATCATGTTGAATAAGCCCAATGAATAATAATACAAATTCTTCAATTCTACCCTAATTTACATATCAATTGTATTTTAACAACCTGCATACCTGCAACCTAACTATTAGCTGGAAATATGAAGCCAATATGATGATGTGGATAAAAGCTACTTGATATGATTATCATTGATCAATCTCAGATTTCTTCAAGGAACTCTTTTGTAATATTGGAGGACGATTAACAACTATCTCAGACATTTTATTTTCTATTCATGGACCCACTTTGGCTAGATGAGTTAAGAAGAGTGCATTAAAAGAAGGGCTTGTTGCCAACCCACATTTCAGTAGCTGGTTATATATTCTTCACGGTATCCACCCTGAGTAGATATTTCAATTTAATACGAATCTATTGATTATCTTTTGCTTTTTGACCAGATTTCGTGAAATAATTAATGTAGAGAATATGGCTCTAGACGATAAAATCTCCTACTTTCAAGACACAGATGACCCACATGTCCTACTTTAGTATTTGACTCAGTCACAAAGTAATAGACACGGCGACATGACCTTGGGTCCCGTTCTCTGTGCTTGCTAGTTTCAGCGCATTGTCTAATCAATGGCCAGTCGGCTACATGATTTTCTGCACAAAAAGTCATAATCTACAATGGAAGATGTTGCGACCATTCGGTCACCGCTTCTGGTGGAACGTTACAAGATGGACTTGGTCATAAAGAATGCGCATCAAATCTTCTTTTTATCTTTCAAGTGTGAACTAGAGCTAAAATAGACTAGAAAATGATTTGTTGGTGATAGAGGTCGAAGCAATAACTTTTTTATTTGAAGAAATAGGCGATCTCATTTTTCGCAAAAACATAAGTAAAGGGAGAATGAAGCCTGAATAATTGTCCACAATTTCTTCTTCGAGCCCCTAGCCTTCGCCATGGGGCTTGCTGACCAGGATAAAGTTAAATACCAGCCAGATAAAAACATGTTTTCTATAAATTAGTGATGAAAAGACGATGGATAGATTTTTGGCTAGAAATTCTTTTACCTTACAATCTCTGTAAATGTTTGTGGTACCTCTAGATATCTTAGGATTTGTCGAGAGGCAAAAATGATGGAAATAGTAAATAGGAGGCAAGGAAGTCATGGTGCAATCCTCAGATATAGGGAGACTATTCTCAACACCTGTCAGTGGTGCTCCTTGCGAACCTCTAGCTCTTACTGTAGAGTCTGCTGAGCCGAGTTTAAATCACACCTTTGTCCAACTTCAATGATGATACCCAATCGCTTTAGCGGCCTGTATCGCCTTCGTCCCTAAGCATACGCCCCCATCGCCATTTTCATGAAGCTAACCACCATCAGATCAGATGTCAGGGTCGAAGCCCTTCATTATCAACCCTTGATCATGGAGGAAAAGCCATTCGATGAGTTTCCGGAACATACCCAGCACCCAATACGGCAAGGGTGGATTGGATCATGTCGGCCTCGACTGTTGCAAAGAAGGGAGATATAGATCAACGTGCGCACGACATGTGGTCCCGTTGTCTGGGCCTCTTTTTTTTTTAATTCATATTGTATTCAGCTATTGAGCTATGATAAGGTAATGTCTGGGCCTCTCGAGGCTGAGGCTGCAGGTTTTTTGAGACTTTTTTCCGCGCACGAGGTTCCTATTGCCACAATTTTTTGAAGTAGAAGGTTCTGTGGATAAAGTGGCTGAATTCTATGTGTAAGCACTGAGCTGAATTGCTATCCATCATGGGCATGAATTCAGAGATCTTTCAAGTAACAAATGAGGAAAGGAGCACTGTACAAGGTGTGGACTGGGTCAGAAAGGAGCCCATTGTGCCATTTTTTTTAAATCATTTAGTGTGTATTCAGCAACTAGTTATGACACATGACCAGTGCTAAAATTCCTGAATATTCATGAGAGAATCAATTAGATACCCATTACCATTACCGTCCCCCTCCGACTTGCATACAATTACACTAATTCGAATTCTCACAGTAGTAAGACCCCGGATCTCCAATATGTCTCCGGGGCCTGCCAAATCATCGCGACCTATTTGCCATCAAAGAACAATTGATAGAGCGAATACCAGGCTGAAAAAGCGCTTGGCAAAAAAGAACATACCATTGAGCTCGATAGACGAGCGAAAAATGGAGTCGGAAATGACCGAAATGATAAGAGTCTTTGAAGAAGATTCCAACTCTACAAACCCCGATGTTGAAATGGGTGATGCAGATATCGACCGATATGTTATAGAGGAACTTGAGAGCTAACGATGGAATATCAATAAACTCAAAGACAGTCAGATTTCAGAGCCCCACGTTATTACAGTCACGAGGAAGATTGCTGTGCCGGCCATGAAGCGGATAGCTAATGTTAACTTAGAAAAGGCCGACGAAGCCACGTCCACAACAGCCACTCAGAATACCATTCCGAGGGCAAGTGGAAACAATCAGACTTCTTGCAGCGATAATAGCTCCAAGAACACTGCGACTTACCCTCCCGAGCTTCGAGCAATACTTGAAGCCGAAGAACAGCGGGCGGCCCAGACCGGATTTGACCTCAAAATATGCACCGCTGCCATCAACAGTGTGGAGAATGCGCTCTTACCTCTATCCAAAGGGTCGAGCGTTCAATTTATAGACTCTATGATAGTCTATATCCGAGCTGCAATAGCTCAATTCATGTTGTCGGGACCAGGAATAGTCCTTCCCAACCTTCCCCCACGACCAAATTGCCAGAATCATGACGGAAACATTGTGGAAAAAACGAAACAAAAGCAGCCGCAGCAGCTACAAAAAGAGAACCAGGCGAGGATAATTTCGTTCAAGCCTACATGGGCAACAGTTACCTGAACTGGCTTCCACACGCCATCAGCACCTGTGAAAGATGTGCGGGTATATAACAAGCACTCGGCACCAACGGGACCTCCAGCAAAGGCTTCGAAAACTGCCCCCAAAGATGATTGTTTGTGTCTTCGATTCGGAAAAGAACATGCTTGGCGCGCACTGTCGCCGGCCGGTGTCCGAGATGCTGCAGCAAAAGTGATCCAGCTTCCCCTGCAGAATATTGAACATGTATACCATGTTCCGACTGGCTTCGCACTCCAAGCCAGAAACCTGGAGGTACGACAGCTCCTTCTGGACTCTGCTGAGTCTTTCGTCCAGGTAGACACAATCCTGGAGAAGGCCTCAGATTAAGTGGCCCTTTATATTGCAACAATTCCTGTCGCAATTCACAAACTCCTAGGCAAAGTAGTTGTCACCGAAAAGATGGTAGCAGATGAAATTGTCAGAGTCACTGTAAAAAGTTCCGGTAAGGGTTCACCCTCATGGAAAAGGGAGAGTCGGAGTTACCTACCAGATATGGGTAGCTCATTTCGAAAGAGCGTCCGTCCCTAGATCAGGCTTCCGGCTATTCGACGACTCGGGAGTCACTGCTTGCCATCAGCCATGCCAAACTGTGAGCCAATGCAAGTGATGTCTCTTACACCACCGGACCCAGAGCTGCTCGGGCGCCTCAGTGTGCTGGAACTGCACCTCACCAATGCACTCATCTTCGGAATACCAAGGACACGCCAAGTGCCGCAATTGCGGGGGTCCTCACAGATCAGACAGCCGAAACTGTCTGGCCCGCCCTAATAAGTCCGGAATGGCCTCTAGGGAAACCCTCGAAAAGATCAGGCACGCTAGCCAATGCAAATATGCTGCTGTGATACGGGCGAAAACCGCCGTTCGACGAGCAGATGCTGACATCAAAGCCGCCACTGAGATGGCCAAAACAGCTACGCCGAACTACATCTCCAATAATAGCTATGAGGTTCTAATGATGGATGAGACACCAAACGTGACTGAGGTTACAGAGATGGTCGTCCCGAAAAATCACTCAGAAAGGGCGCCCCACAGGCCCCTTTCCGCCTCCCTCCTACTCTAAGTTTCATATCAATAAACGTAGGTAGAGGAGGTCTGACACAGAATATTGCACTTGGCCAAGCATTCAAGCCGAGTGTCGACGTTGTTCTAATTCAAGAGCCTCGGTGGAAGGAAAATACTATGACGCATCCTGGATATGTTTGTTATCTACCTCATGGTGGGAATAAGGTCAGGCCAAGGTCTGTGACACACACCCGGAAGGTTGATAGTGTCACAGATCAGCTATAGTAAGCAGAGAGCTTTTGTATGGGTGATGGTATATTAACAATTCAACTATGGAGAGCTAAGTTCTACATACTAAGCCGCATATATGTACAGAATCGTTGGCTTCTAAGATCTTCCTTCTAAGGCCAGGTTACTTCGAGATAATTCCAGTTGCTGCTGCAAGAATATCATTCCTAGCAGCTTCTCCAAGGTTCATTCTCAATCTTAATCCTGTCAAACATTTTCTAGCTCCTTCGCCAGTGGCTCTAGTATGTTCTACAGGGCCCAATACCCGGTAGTTGTACGTCTGTACTGGCCAGTACTGACTACAGGAAATTACCGGCTTTGCAGCCGTTACAGATAGAACAATTTCTGCTAGGCAACTCTTCCCCTGTACTACACTTACGGGCGACTATTGCTGGGTGCTTGTTAAAGGATTCACCTTCCTTGACGTGTACAAGGCGCCTACAGACACGTCAGCCATACAGCCACTTGTCAACTGGAACCCACCGCCAAACTCGGTTGCTGCGGGTGATTCCAACTCTGTATACTGCGCCTGGAAACCAGGAGTCACTGTCACAGTTTCAGTCCAAAATGCATGAGAAATCTTATAAGTACAGTAAGTTAATTATAATTTTCTGGGGAGAGAATTCCTACAGCTAGACTACATATATATAAAATCTAAGATAATCCCCTTTTATAAGATTCCCTGTGTAACCAGAATTGATCGGAAGCTTCGACAACTCCCTAGAAGATTCTCGATACTCCTGTTATCCTCATGAACTTTTTGTGTGCTTCCAGAAGGTTCATTTGGAATCCTCTAAGCTCTAGGTATTTTGAGATCCTTCCCGAAGATCCCCGAAGATTCCCTTTGTGTCGTTGCTTGCGCTAGCCAGCGTAGGCTACAGGAATCCTTGGCTTAGCAGCTGTTACAGTTACTCGCTCCTACGGACAAAGTTAAATGATTGAAAGATGAGCAAAAGATCAAAATCTAACCAGCCTTATTGTTGGAGAAGCCACGTATCAAGCTGGAAATACCTTGGACCATGTCTGGACAAACATCAATGGCAGCTTGTTGTAAAGGTAAGAGCGTATGGAGGTTAATTGACAGAAGGTTTACATATGATTATCTATGAATCAATGTGAACTGCTGATATATTTGGTATTCAGAACTATGAGAATTTAGGAAGTAGAAAACGCTACTTATTTACACATCTGAGGTGGCTAAACTCTCGCCTCATTTTCCCAAATCTGTATCACAAAATATTCTAGTTTCCTCCATCTGGTAGTATAATGTAGAAACACCTTCCATACAGTACTCCATTGTTGCTCTACTCATCATGGAGCCACCTGGAAAGTTATTCCTTCACCCTCAGTGATCATTACACTTGTGCATCGTAATCCTAGCAATCACCAGCACAACACAACACGCCGACTTAATTATTTTATTCGGATTACTTAATGTTTTACCTGCGCGCAGCTCGTGGGTTTATAAACAACGGGTTATGAGACCGGAACAGCGCAAAGCTGCCTAGAATTAATAAATGCGAACGAAAAACGGCTTTGAGTAGGAAATCGTCGGGAAGAAAATTGAACACAGCAACATACACCAAAAATTTACTCCAATAAATGCCAGGATTGCCAAGTGAAGAAACACCAGAGCAGTTTGAGACATCCAAGAAAACCAAATCCCTTCACTTTGACTCAAAGGCAGGTAGATTCAGATATAAAGGGAGATTTATAACTACCTCTGAAGCCGAAGGCCTTGCAAAGGAAGAATTTTGTGAACTAACTCAAAGATCCGAAAAAGTATCAACAACATCTCTGGAAACCAACATGAACAAAAAAATGAATAAAAGGACTTTAGAGCTGGACAAAATCTTGGATGGAGTAGAGGCATGGGCAGGATGGACAACTGCACTTTTTAATGCGTTATATGTCCATGATATTCCAGGGACAGACTACACACAATGGGAAATTGTCACTGGAGAAAACACCATACCATACTTGTTGCCAAAAGATGAGAACAAAGCTAGTACTATAGTTGAGAGCACACCCGCACAAGTAAAATTATGGAAACAGGCTAATGCAGTCGCATTATCTACCATTAGGAAAAATTGCTCAGTACTAGTTGAAGCTCGGATAGGTACTTGTGTAATGGCATATGAAGCATTCAAGGAACTAGAAAAGGCATTTCAAAGTCAGACGTCTATAGAATTCTACAGCCTGTTAAATAGCCTGATGATCAATGCTTTTGACGACCGGAAAAACGATGTTGTGTCACATATTGCCCAATACAAGCAGGTATAGAACAATTTTGTCGGGATTATATCCAGGGCAAAACTTGACAATGATGATGGCTGTTACGGCCTTGTATTCCTAACCTTTGGGGCCTCTGATGCTATTGTTCTTTTCGGGTATTGTAGTGTGACCCTATATGCGCACGGACCAGTTGTATATTATGTATATATGTATATCTCTAGATACCTCTTGTAATCTTCTTTCCCTAGTTTAGAATCTTATGAATTATATTCCAGATCTTTGTCCTTATCTGATTCGACTTGTTCATCTGCTAACCTGTGCTCCCTTCTGGTCGTCACATTATTCTAAACTCACCAATACGCCTGGGAAGGCAAAACAATTTCCTTATCTCATCGAGACTGAGATTTTTCGCAGTTAACCTACTTAACTCGACGAAACGTACAACTACGCGATATCGTGCTCAAAGTACTTTCAGGGAACAACTTGTCACAAAAGTTATTACAGTTGATAAAGTTTTCCTACTCTCAATTAAAAAAAAAAAAAATAAAAATAAAAATAAACGCACTAATTTGTTTCTTAATTTCTTCCAAAAATGTCCGACAAGTACAAGACTCCTAAACCCTATCTACCTCCCCCGCCAACCTCTGATGTGGAGTCTGAAGCGGAAAATTTACATCATGAACTTAGCCCCGACAGGATAACTTCGAACATTGAAATCCCAAATGTTGCTGTTCGAAAAGGTAAACCACGTATTTCGGAAGTCAATCGAAGAGTGGACGAGTTGACAGTAGCTCAAAATGAAACTGGTAGAGAAATGGCTGATGCAATTGTCGACACGGCCTATAAACAAATGAGTCGCCATCACGAGCTTGAGTTCACAAATAGACAACAGCAAAGCGAAATCGAATTCTTAAAAACAAAAATGGCTAGACTAGAGAAGCTTATAGAATCCGCAAGTTTGAATCCGTCTCTATCAAGACCTAATCCTATGCCACGCTCCTCAGAATGCCAAAACGCCTACTCTCCGACAACAAGACAACGCTTTCAAGACGAAGAAGAAGAAGAAGAAGATATTCTGAGGCCATCAATTAGCCACTATCGTACACAGAAATCTCAAACTAGGGAGGGCCCCATTGACTATGATCATATAATTCCATCAGTCGAAAGAGGTGCCACTAGGAGGATAGAGTATCAGAGACAAAGTACAGCACGTCTCCGTAGCAGCGAAGAGCCCAATTTTCAAGGGCCTCCTTTTGCAAAATATCGCGATCCATCCGAGACAGTAGGTCAAACCTATGGGAACGTTCGACTAGGTACAGCCGATCGAATCATTAATCCTATTCGCGAGTTCGGAGGTATCGACGATCTGGATTTTTTTGAAAATTGGCTTATTTTACTTCGAGGTAGGATACAAGACAACGACGGACACTGGGGCTCAGATCGGAGGATCATGAATTTTATCTTTGCATCCACAAAAGCCAAAGCTCAAGAAATGCTGGTTCCGTACTTCTCTGGGGAAGATGTAGAAAATGATTTCGTAAATTCGGTTCAAATGGTAAATCATTTAATCGCGAGTCATCGTAGTAGCACGTTACAAAGGGACAGTATGGTGGAGTTTGAATCACTACGGCAAGGCACTTATGAAAGTTTTCAAAACTTTAAGACCAGATTTCTTTCATTAGCTGGCAAAGCCAAAATACATCATTCCCTACGAAGAGACCTGATGTATGGAAAGATGAACCGACAGCTAAAATTGGCAGTTTACACCCAGTTACATAGATGTCCGGATTTCAATTCTCTTTGTGAATTTGCAGAACCAGTTGATAAGGAACGAATTCGACTCGAGAAAAGTTCGACTTACAAACCAGAAAAACTAAACTCCAGTAGAAGACTTTACCAACCAGAATCTTCTACCCTCGCTTCAAATAGACAGCCAAATTTTAGACCTGATTCTAGACAAGAACAAAAATTAGGTATAGATGTAACTTGTCACTATTGTAAAAAATCGGGACACACCAAGTCTGAATGTCCTTTTAGAATCCCTAACAATAGGCATGCAACTGTTCAAGTGGTAGCTGAAGAGTCATCCAGCGTGGATTCAGATTTGTGTTCAGAGGATGAGGTAGATATTTTAGAGAATGATCCAAGGGAAAAATTAGCGCTAAAAGATGCAGAAGCCTTTGCACACAAATTGCAGGAAACATGGAAGGTCGGCCAAGAGATTATGCGTCGAAGTCAAGAGAAAATGGTCATTCAAGCAAACAAACATCGTCGCGAGCCCGATTTCGATGTTGGAGATAGAGTTTATTTATCAACTAAGAATCTCCGGCTACAAAGGTCCAGCACAAAATTATCACCAAAATTCCTGGGTCCTTATAAGATTTTATCGAAAAAAGGTCACTCATTTAAATTAGACATCCCTAAACAATGGTCCAATCACGATGTCTTTCATGCGCGTTACCTCAGGAAGGCCGCCGACGATCCATTACCGGGACAAATTATTCCTCAACCAGACCCAGTCAGCATCACAGGTGATGATGAGTGGGAAGTTGAAAAAATACTGGATGTAAAACTGCTGAGGGGTAAACTAAAATATTGCGCTAAGTGGCTTGGCTGGGATGACGACCCACAGTACTATCCTGCTTCTGACTTCATGACTGCCCCATCCAAATTAATCGAATTTCACAAGCAGTACCCAAACAAGCCAGGCCCTCCAAAAAATATAATGCAATGGCTAAGTGCTTGGAAGAATGGTGAGGACGATTATAGTATACTCAGCGATGATACTCCTATGAATTCAAGCTTGAGGACAAGCTTTTTTGGAAGGGGAGGGTGATGTTACGGCCTTGTATTCCTAACCTTTGGGGCCTCTGATGCTATTGTTCTTTTCGGGTATTGTAGTGTGACCCTATATGCGCACGGACCAGTTGTATATTATGTATATATGTATATCTCTAGATACCTCTTGTAATCTTCTTTCCCTAGTTTAGAATCTTATGAATTATATTCCAGATCTTTGTCCTTATCTGATTCGACTTGTTCATCTGCTAACCTGTGCTCCCTTCTGGTCGTCACAATGGCATGGGGAGAGGACTTTTGGAATTCAGCAAAAGCGACAAAGCTAAGGCTGAGTTTCTACTTAGATCCTTTGGAACACATCATGCCAATACAATTGAAAATATCAGGGCCAAAAAATACAGCTACCATGATGTCGTACTAAAATTAACACAATTTATTTTGTCAAAGAAACAGAAAAATGATGGCACAAAGGAAGAGCCTGTAGTGCTCAAGACCAAAACTACAAAATATTTGACCAAGGAGTGCAACTATTGCCAGTCTATAGGACCCAAAGGCATAGGGCACATTGATGATAAGTGTTGGACCAAGAAAAAGGTTGAGAAGAAAGCAAGAAAGTTTGAAGTAGAGGAAGAAGAGAGCTTCTTTATAGACAACTTCAGAATAGGCAGGACGCAAACCTGCAACAATAACTTTGAATGGGATACAGGGGCAAGCCATCACACTACAAATCGACTCGATCTCTTGTTTAATGTGCAAAACTGTAATCTAACAGTTAGAGACCATGATGGAAATATATCCCAATGCCGTAAGACTGGAACAGTAAGATTCAACCACAAGGGGAAGAAGATCGAACTAGAGAATGTGCTATACGGCCCAACATACAGCAATCTCATCAGCGGGCAAAGAATCCCTGAATATTTGACAAAGGCTTCAAAAAGAAGTTGTGATGGCTAGTAAGCCGATAGGATCCCTGTAGCCTGTGCCATTCAGCACAGACATATCCTTAGTGTCAGCGCTAAGTTACGCTTGTATTGAAAGTCTGGAACTGCCTATGTTTGAGACGTTAGAAACTAACCCGCGCCTGAATAATGGGAGCACAACTGGAGGACAGCTACTAGTGTTTGGAATATTGGAATCATGTATATAAAGGGCATTAGATATAGCATTACATTTGTTCTTCAGTTAATAAATAAACTTACCTTTTGACATACAAACGCCCAAGCTTTATATATTGGAATTGTTACAGAAGTATTATTCTAAAGATAGGACCGAAAAAAGTCTTTGAGATGGAAAGAGATGGGAACGGGAATGGATTTATCAGTATAGATCGAGTTCATACCGCAGATTGCAAAGAGACCTTACATCAAACCGAAGAAGCTCTTAAATTACATCAAAGGTATGGACATATTTCATTTGATACCATCAAATCTCTCCCTGAATGTCCCAAATTCTCCTCAAATCCTCGGTGTGAAGCATGCAAAAAAGGTAAAACTACAAAGCCAGCAGCTAAAGAGCAATCAACCAAAATCCGGACATCAAGGACCTTGCAACAAATTCACGTGGACCTGGTAGGACCTATAACGCCACAAGCAGGATCACATAAATATCTGTTAGTAGTAACAGATGACTTTAGCAGATATACAGCATGCACACCTTTATCAAAGAAGTCTGATGCCCCGGAAAAATTATCTCAGATAATTGTAGTCTTGGAAAATGCAACTGAACAAAAAGTTAGTGAAATCCAAGCGGATTGGGGCACAGAGTTTCGGAACAGCAAGCTAGAACATATGTGCAAAAGTAAGGGAATTAGAATGAAGAGACAGTTCCAGGGCACAGTGAGACAAATGCTATAGCGGAAAGAGCGAACCGGACAATAATGACAATGGCAAGAACCGCAATAAAAGGAACAGATGGGAAAATAGCTGCGAACAAATGGAATCAAGCAGCGTCCTGGGCAACATATACGAAGAATCGAGTCCCGCACAGGACACTATCAGGTAGATGTCCAGTTGAGATAATGCTGGGAAAAGACGGAAAGGAAGAAAGAAAATTCCTGAAGCCATTTGGACAAAAAGTAGTATGCTACGAGTACAACCAAACTCATGGACAAAAAATAAACGACTGATCTTTCGAGGCTATGATTATAGGATATTCTGGAACGCACGGAATTTATCAAGTCCTCAAAAAGGATGGATTAACCAAGTTGGTGAAAAATCTGAAAGAAGTTCACCATGTGCAAGAAGAACCTAAGAATGAAGAAAATTTCCCAATATTTTCACAGACAGATCAGACCCTAGAACCACCATCATAAGTCATAGAACAGGAATTGAATAGGTCACAAAAATCTCGAAAAACCCCTGAACAATTTGAACAGTTATACAGGAAACAAAAGTCGTAGAGAACTCCCGCGCCCAGCTCGAAGAAATAAGAAGGGAACATATATGAAAACCCCAATGATTCAGGCCTCAAAAAGGCAATCTTGAAATTATCAGATCTATGTGGAAACTTTGAAACCTGTGAAAAGGTCCAAGATGAGGCCAATAGGACTATAGAATATTACGCTCACAAGGCCCAGATAGGAGCAATAGGAGTAGATGAAGATCATCCCACTGAACAACAAGTCAAAGAAGGTCCACATGCTAAACAATGGGCAGAGGCTCGAGAGCAAGAGCGAGCACAACTTAGACGTTACAGTGTCTACCGTATCATCAAAAAGGCAGATATACCTGAAGGAACACAAATAGTGGATACCAAATGGGTGTACGTCATTAAAAGAAGCATAGATGGACAAATAGAAAAGTTCAAGGCAAGAATGGTAGGAAGGGGTTTCTCTCAAACCATGGGCGTCAATTATGATGAGACATATGCACAGATGATGCGGCCAGAAACATGGAGACTTTTAATTGTAATAGCTCTATACAAAGGATGGGATATCCGACAATGGGATGTTGTGGCAGCATATCTTCGAGCCAAACTTAACCATGATGTGTATGTCAAAGATATCAACGAAGAAGGCAAAACAGAGTACTGAAAACTAGAAATGGCCTTATATGGTCTGAAACAAGCCGGTCATGAATGGTTTAACAAGCTGAAGGGAATACTACAAAGTTCCGATTACCAAATGAAACAATGTGTGAAGGACAAAGGTTGTTACCACAGAACAACTCAAGACTCACTATTAGGCACGCATGTTGATGATATAATTGGAGTCAGCACTCAAGACGCTCTAGAAAGTATCGAAAAGGGAATCGAAAAACATGTTGAGTTGGATAAGCGTGGTAAACCAAAAAGATGCTTGGAATAGAAATGAAATGGGAAGATGGCGGTAACACAGTTGTGATGACCCAAACAATGCTCATAGAATCACTCTCCAAAAAACACAATGTGATTGCCAAGGTGAGTCTACCACAGGACAGAACATATTTCGAGGAATATTCACAAATAGAGCCGGCAGATTCTAGAAACTACCAACAAATTGTTGGAGGATTGTTGTTCATATCACAGATGACCAGACCTGACATAGCTATACACGTGAACCTATTAGGGAGACGTGTGCAAAGTCCAAATAATTTAAATCTGACAGCAGCAAAGATGTTACTATCCTATTTGTTAAGTACCAAAAAGGTAGGTTTAAGACTTTGCAAGCCCAAAAACCTCGACGTAGAAATTGTCACAGACGCTTTGTACGTAGGAGAAGAGGGAAAATCACAAAGTGGATGTATGATCTTTGTAGGAAACAGCCGATAGTATGGTGGACTCGCAAGCAAGATATAGTAGCACAATCTATTACTGAAGCGGAATATATGGCAGCAGGAGAAGAAGCAAAAGATGCAGCATGGACCAGTCAGATTCTTGAAGAATTACACATAAATCAAATCCGAGTTATACCAATGCTGATAACTGATTCTGAAGGAGGCTATAAGCTCTCAAAGACGAAAAAATTTGCACAAAGAACAAGGCACATTGAAGTTCGACATCATTACCTTTGACAACAAATTCAAAATGGGAACCTGATTATCAAAACAATACCCGGAAAGGAGAATCTAGCAGACCCATTGACAAAATTGCTACCAAAAGCCAGGATTGAGGATTGGAGGATAGAATTTCAATGAATGGATAATCAGCTAACATATTACAGTACAGGAATGCTCGAGTAGGGGAGTGTGTAGGAATACTCTTGCATACAGTACCTTGATCTGCTTGGAGTAAACTTAACCCTGAGACTGATCAGGAAGGAGCTTTGGATTAGTCATGAATTAGTCATAGAAGGAAAGGTGGTCAGAGCTGAGATGGAAAACTATTCTGGTGTGGAGTTCCTTTGGAAGATGAGTCAGTGAATAGAAGTGGTTGCGATATATATACGTAATATAATATATTTGTTAATTTGACCCAAAGAAAACCTATAGTAGCCGTCGCTCTAAGATTTACAAACAACAATACGGTTCCAAAAGTACAAGACCATAATCTTCCCAACTAAAGTTATCCTAATTGCCCATTATATATTCCTTTCTATTGTTCTCGAACTTTCCGGTATACTCTCATACAGAATAGAATAGTCTAGACAAGTACAGAACAGAACAGATTAGAATGGAATGGAATAGAGTATAGCAGAATACCACAGATATCTTCATACAGGGTTCCTATTGATTCAGAATAAGCTCTCGGTCCGTGACAACTACGGTGTCATTGTTCTGAATCTGCATTCACACCTCTACCTCTCAGTATTTTTTGTTCATCAAAAAAGGTATCTCTGGCTTGCTACTCATGTTATGATCCTAGTCCATGCTAATATAACGCAGAGACATGCATGATCCAGGTCATGGATTAACATAGTTGCTGTCAGGAATGCCTACTGTATAATCTATTGTTAGACTCTTCGAGTCAATTGAATAAATGTAAAATGTAAAAAGTGTCTATTGATTCCTGGCTGCCCTTCTTCTGTCTATTACTATCTAGATTATGTATGTTCAGAAAATGGCAATGCTCAATCTGTCCCCTACTTGTCTCCATGAATTAAGTTTCTCATGGTTTAGAACAAAACATCTCTAGTCAGAGGATATAGAGTTCTTATTACTATAGCCCAAGCGAAATACCTTTGTCCGAAACAAGTAACTCCAAGCTTTGTAAACCTAACACCTTAACTCTAAATCTGACTTTGATCACTTCCAAACTATCCATAGTTTGATATCTATATATGTAGAGATAACTAGAATCTAGTGTTCTATGATTCTGGTCTGGCCTTTTGGTCAAGTGGTTACGCACCTATCTCATGCATAATGTAGGATGGCAACATCTTGTCTGGCATTCTTGTCTTGATCCTTGTCTCTGCTCTGCTGTCTACATGCTGCTTCTGACAGTTGATATGCTTACACAGCTGAGGTAAGCTACGTAGTGGTTGCAGGGATTGGTTGAGGATCGGTATGTTGGGAAGTGATATCAAGGCACGGACCAGCTTCTAATGTATTTAGACAGGTAGTCAGGCACTGCTCCCAAAAGTTTCCAACATTGATCACATCATTTTATCCATTATACTTCAAGAAATAACAATCCCTTGTAAAGTCTACAAGTCAATTCTCGTACATTACATCATAACTGACTCTAATCCATCCCAAGAATATCTCCAGTGCTCATCATATATAACAATTCACCTCTCTTAATTCTATCACTTCTCTGTGTTTCTACACTTATCTTCGGATTTTATTTTATTCTATTTAGACTGCTTCATTTTATTTAATATGGCACTATCCAACTTTCGCGCCAATGATATGGCGCTTCCTCCGACCTTAAAGCTCCATGGTGTTGCTAACCTAAAAGACTGGATGCTATTTATTGAATCCACTTTGCGACAAAATTCTCTTTCAGATTAGATCAACCCTGTAAAGACTGAGGTGAAATATAACTCTGAAAAGGAAGCTGGCCATAAAGATTGGACCACTTCAAACAAGCTTGTCAAAATGACACTGGTAATCAATTTTGATACAGAATTTATTCAAATTGTTATGGCCCAAAATCTGGCCTGCAACAGTTACAAAAAGCTTCGTTGCTTTCTACAAGGTAACAGCATTGCGGCTGTCAAAACAAGTATCACCAATTTTCTTCACCTCACAGAGAACTTCGAGAAGTATTTGTCCTGTCAAGCTTATATTCTGGCTCATAAATCAATGGTCTCAAGTCTTCTTTCTCTTGGCTCTCCCCTTCCCTCACTTGTCTATTGCCTAGTTGTTATGGCCAGGCATCCTTGAAGAGGTTTCAAGGAGAAGGTTCTCAGGAAAATGGGATAGGAGAAGGTTTCCTAGAAAACTCTGAGAGTTAGAGATGGAGGGGCTGGCGTCATGACTATATTTGCCATATTATTAGTTGAGTCAAGTACTGTCTCGAGTTAGATATAAGGAAGCTGGAGCTGCCACATAGTAGTTCTCCAGCTTCTCCAGCTTCTCAATCTTTCATTCTCTTGATCTTTGATCTTGCAATCTAGCATTTATATAGTATCATAATCTTAGATCCACACAGTCAGTTATTCTCAGTCTTTCATTTAGTAGTTACATTTTTCGTACTTCTGTTCAGCCTAATC
Organism: Blumeria hordei DH14; assembly: GCA_900239735.1. Lineage (NCBI taxonomy): Eukaryota > Fungi > Ascomycota > Leotiomycetes > Helotiales > Erysiphaceae > Blumeria > Blumeria hordei. The sequence goes on along the minus strand of OENG01000032.1, from coordinate 41,077 downwards.
TATCAGCCTTGATCGCTTGCTCGGCAACTCAACTTCTGGGCTTTGTGTCTCAACTATCCTGTAGTTCTCCAACATTTGACCACCTGGCACCTTGCCAATGGGATTATATCTGAGTATCCTTTGTTAGCAGCTATAATCCGAACAATTATTAATACATTACCTTCGGCAGACAGCGATCTCCAGTATCCCTAGCGCACGCGGTAACAATATGTTGAAATATCGTATATCCTGGAATGCCAAGGATAACTCATTTGTAAGTCCGGCTAATTAGGTTATCATATTCACCTTCCTATATCATTGTCATCAGCACATTCCTCGCGGAAAGTTTAATGCATATTGGCATTTATTTCACACTAGCATTCCATCAGATGATTATGTATCAATTGCAGGTTAAAGGTTTCTCGGATCTATTACCGACACACATGTATTTAGCTTTATATTTCTGGCTCATATATCTGTACGTATATAGATTTACATCTACAGGGATCATAACTTATGATCCATGGAGATTGATAAATACTGGTCAAAAACCTCAGTTGATAAGATATGCGCACACGCAATCTCACTCTTATCAGCTCAGTTTACTCAGAACCATACATCTCAATACACTTGTTTCCAGTCAATTCTTACTTCTACAACTTCATACGAGACTTACTGTATCGGTCTAACCGCTGACACTGATTCCGCTATAACCTCCATATTTGCTCAAGCTCATAACTTTAACACAATAGTCCTAATCCGTGCGATTTCTCATAAATACCCTCAGTGGGCTTCCACTCAATGCTACCACTTCTCTGTTGCAAAATCTGTTACTCCTGCTCCAACTCTTGAAACTCTTTACACGACCCTCCAAGATCACATTAGATTGGCCGAGAGCATGGCACTGTTGAAACCTAGAATATACAATGTTAGTATGAGCTAAATAGCAAATGAGTCATACATTTACCTGGCTGATGGTGTTTACCAGCTAGGTAGAACATTTGTGTGGTGTTAGGTTGAAAGAGACGTCAGTCACGTGATGCTGACCTTCCGCCATTAAACGGGAGGCAGGAAGACAGATCACTTACTTCTATCAGGGTACCAGTAGAGGACACTTGTACCGTCGTTGAAGAACTAGATCACTCGTGGACTGCTAATTATGTATATAAGATAGCAATAGTTCGTAATGGTTTTCTCATGCATTTTTACTCTAATTAATAGATCAATAATTATTTCATCTCAACAGGCACCTATTCAGGTTCCTATTTCACAAGCCCATGTTACAGGTCCAAAGTTAAAGAGAAACAAGAAGTGGAATGGTCCTAACTGCCAATGGTGTACTGACCCGCACAATGATACAAAATGATTCTTTAAATACCCAGAACAACATGCCGAGTATATGAAGAGATTTCCTAGGGCCAATTACACTGAAAATAAGAAGTGGTATGCTGAATTCCAGAAGTGTCAATTGCATAGCGAAATTTCCACTCACCATTCTTGCCTTGATGCTCGTTTCTAGAACTACAATCCATTTGAGAAGGATACCAATGAACGTGTCCAGTCCGCACTTTTTTCGCCGCCATCGCCCTCCTCAAATTGTACAGCAGTCTCTAGTCCATATTTCCTGGATTTTAATCCAAATCCACTTCCATAGGGCTGCACGGGAGCTTTGATTACACCATCAACTCCCACTTACAATAATTTCTCAAGGAGTCAACAATGGAATACTATGATTCTCCCACCTGAGATTGGGCGACGCTAACATATAGGTGCCTTTCACTTTGATGATAATGAACCTCATTCAATCAACACTGGTCTAAATTCTGCGTTTGCATCAACACACCTGGCTGCAAGCTCTCGTGATATCTGACTGCATGAAGATAGTGCCTCTGTTTATATCACAAATGACATAAATAAATTTTTCCGTTATCAGCCAGTAGCTGGATTGCCTTTTTTTAAAACTGGGGGTAGTCCTGTTCAGCCTGTTGGACTTGGCTACATTAAGCTTCGCGTTCTTTGGCAAGACGGCTCAGCCAATAAGATTGTCCTTGACAACGCTCTCTACATTCCTGGCTTTCCACTTAACATTTATTCCGGATGGCTCCATGATCTTCGGGATGGGTGGGATAAACATCGGGTTTTATATGAAGTGGACGACTCTGAAATGTATCAACTTCTTCGTGGTCAAAATTGCTTACACTTGCGCACTGCATCATTGCTGTATGTCCTCAACACAAATGATCCTTCCATGCAATCCTCCACCTTCCTTCTCTGTCCAGTAGCCAATAACGTCTTTCCTGCAGCAATTCATGAAGCTCCTGTCACTCTCGAACTTCTTCACTGCCATCTAGGATACATCAGCTTTCCAAATGTCCAGCAAACAATTAATACAACCATTGGTCTATCTTACAAACCTCGTAACACTGATTCTAATCTCGATGTAACCACATTGTGCAATCCTTGCGGATTTTCCAAGCCGAAGAAGACAGTACGCCGCCGCCTGCATAATTGAGAGTCAAATTGGGGTGACAGGTTTTATGCAGATGTCTTCTTTTGCAATCAAACTGACGACAGCACACTTTCAAGAACAAGGTGGTCTTCAAGAACAATCAAATCAAACTGTTCTAGATACAATGCATTGCGTCATGTCAGATATGTGTATCCCTTTTTTTTTTTGACTAGAAATATTCCGCGCCGTTGTTTACATTCTCAATTGTATCACGACCTCTGTCTACAATAAGATGACCCCCTACAAAGCACAATCTCAGGCTACAATGTCAAGGCTCGCAGACGGTGGACTAATATTAGGACGGAGAGTGGGACGAGGACGAGGACAAAGACAAGGACTAAGACGAGAGCAAAGATGAGGTCAAGAGAGTAGTTAAATTACAAGACAAGAAGCTACAGTATAAATACAGTCTCAGAGATCCCATAAGTACATGAGAGCAGCTACCATAGCCAGTGGTGCCATAAACTACATCCGTATCATAGCAACTGATTGGTATCTTGGGTGGTAACTGATGCTATCGCAACACTGTAACTATCGCAACGCATTAACTGTAATATTGAGTACACTCATGACACAGTTGGCCAGGTGCAACAAAACATTACAGGGTCAGTCCGTGACATACAACATCTGATACTTCTGAACATAAACTTAATAACTCAGGAATCAGAGTATTGGGCTCTCAAGTACTTGTATACATACCAAATGAGCGTCGAATGAAGTCTCAGGAAATGGATGCACGCGCTGAAGAAAGCATCTTAGTTTGTTTTGAAGGTAACAATATTTATTGTTGTTGGATTTCCTCAAAACCTCTGGGCCATAAGCTTGTACGCTTGTCTCATGTTTGTTTCTTTGAGGGATGTTTCAATGAATTCTCTGCCAAAGACTATCCTGATGAAATTCCTGACCCCTATCCTAAATATGTCAATGAGGTTGAATTTCCAATTCAAAATTCTCCACAAATTTGGGGGGACTCAGACAATACTGAGAGTGGCTCAGTAGGGGGTGCACATTTGGATGATGAAATACCTCCGCTCTTCGATGCAAGACACGACATGCCGACTGAAGAAGATCTTTACTTGTTCCTCTCCCACAAGTGCCCAAACATAGTTGTGGTTGACCTCCTGGTGCCAAGAATAAGCCCAAGGCAACATCTGGGCCTAACTCATTTGATCTCTATAAGCCTGACTCAGATATCTGTGTCACACGCAGTAAAACAAAGGGCTCTATTTTGTTGCATACTACACACATTGAAAATCCAGTTCTGCGTTTGGAATATCAAGCGGATCTACCGGACTCATAATCTGGAGTGGAAATCTGGATTAGATAATGCTACAGATGAGTTCACAAAGGCCTTGTCACCAGTTCTTTTTAAGGAGTTTGTTGGACAACTTAACATGTGTTGGAAATATAGCTTCCTGCATTTCTTTCTATCGACCAATGTGGTTGCATGCATCTTGCCTGAACTATATTTCTGAGTTCAGGCAGGAGCCCATACTTCTGATCCAATCAGACTCAACGTTTGAGTCTGCTTGAATCCAATTCTTCCCGAACAAATCCAGTCATTGTGTAACGGCTGTTGAGCCGAAGGATTCCTGTAGCCTACGCTGGCTAGCGTAGGCAATGACACAAAGCGAATATTTGGGAGAGGTCTCGGAAGCCACGGAGTTTAGAATATTCTCAGTGAACCTTCTGGAAACATACTGAAGGTTCATGAGGATGACAGGTCTACCGAGTACCTTCAAGGTAGTTGTCGAATAGTCGCAGTCATTCAGGTTACAGGGAGAATCTTCTCGAAAGGCAATAGTTCAGAATGTATATATATGTAGTCTTTAGCTTCAGGAATTCTCTCCTCAGAGAATTATAATAAATATACTGTACCTACAAGATCGCTCATGCACCTTGTACTGAAACCGTGACATATTATAATTCTCTCTAGGGTTTACGAAATACGAGGACGACGACGATACGACGATTTACGAGTACGAACTACGAGTACTCTTGAGGACGACGACGAAATACTACGATTTGCGAGTACGACCAACGAGTGCTCTAGAGGACGACGATTTACGACGATTTACGAGTACGAACTACGTGTACTCTCGAGGACGACGACGAGTACTGACGGGTACACACAATAACAGGGATATACGACGAAATACGAAGACAACGTAGATAAGCTACGTGGATAATACGACGATTGGTAAATACAACCATATAAGCCAAAATACGAGAACCTAGCGTGACCATGACAAATTCAGCGAGTATTGGAGTTGGCAGTCCCTGTAATAAGGATTTGAAATCAGCCGAACCATTAAGATCTAAGTGGAGATCCGTGGAACAACTTGAAAAGCTCCGGGCTGACAATAAATGCTTTCGATGTGAAAAGAGCGGGTGCTACGCCAAAGTATGCCCTCTACTTCCGTGGAGAGGACCTAGGTACAGGAAAGATGTTCCGCGGCCGGACAAGCCATTACTAGAACCGAATAACAGACCACTCCGTGCCAAGTGGAAGACATCTGAACAGATCGAAAGACTCCGAAATGAAAGTCGATGTTTCCGGTGCGAGCTGCCCAAGTGTTCAACCAAATACTGCCTACTCCTACCGGCTATAAACCCAAAATTTAAGATAATCACATCATCCGAGAAGAGAGACGTTCACGACACCAGGTATATAAAAAATTGTGATAACTCTGGCTCTGGGAGAAAACAGTCTTTGGAGCTACCAATATTGAAGGAAAAAGTTCCAGATGTAGCAACAGTAGCTGGACACGAAGCGAAGATGAACACGAGCCCATTTCTCGTTAACGCACTAGTGAACGACGTTACTATGGTGCAAGCTTTGATTGATAATGGATGCCTTTGTTCAGGGATAATCGATGAGGCGTTAGCAGCCCAGCTTAGCCTTCCGCGCGAGCCCATTCCCCCTCGAGCTCTTCAAACGGCAGAAAACTCATCTGAAGACAAGCCAATTGTAAGAAGCATCACCTGGGTCTCAATAGACCTTGACGGATATGTTACCGAAAGGTTGTTGCTGTATGTAGTACCGCACAGCACACATCAAATGATACTGGGGAAGAAGTGGTTAGAGGACCAGGATGCTGTGATTCACTCCAAAGAGCAACAACTGGAATTAAGAAAGAGCGGTGGTTCTGTTTATAGTGCTCGGCGATGGCGGAAGAAGCTTAAAGCAGTTAAGGAACCGAAAGCAGCGGCTGTTGAGGCATTGTCTTGTCTGGAAGATGGAGTTCCAGTCTGCAAGGCTTCTTTAGATGATATAAACAAGGCACTACGTACGAAGCCTTGCCTCACAGTTTCTGAAGCTCGAAATCGCTTGCCGCACCCGGTGAAGAAGTTTGCGCGTCTTTTTGCTGACGATAGCGGTGCTGATGATCTACCGCCGACGCGAGATCACCTTGACCACGCTATAAACATTCGACATGAAAACGGGAAGCCAGTCCAACCGCCCTGGGGTCCTCTATACAGTATGTCGAGAGAGGAGCTTCTAGTGTTGCGCAAGACGTTGACTGAACTTTTGGGTAAGGGATGGATTAGACCCAGTAATTCACCAGCGGCCTCGCCAGTACTCTTTGCTAGGAAGCCAAACGGAGGGCTACGATTTTGTGTGGATTATCGGGGCTTAAATGCGATCACTCTTCCAGACCGGTATCCGCTCCCATTATTTAAAGAAACTTTGCGACAGCTGTCAAAGGCTAAGTGGTTCACCAAACTAGATGTAAAGTCAGCGTTTCATCGTATCAGAGTCAGGAAGGGAGATGAATGGATGACCGCTTTTAGGTGTCGCCATGGTCTTTTTGAATGGCTTGTAACACCGTTTGGACTTTCAAATGCTCCTGCAACCTTCCAACGATATATTAATGAGCAGCTCCGAGGACATCTCGATGTTAATGCGACGGCATATATGGATGACGTACTAGTATACACGGATGGAAGTGAGGACGATCATTGGAGAACGGTTCAAATTATCTTGGGCAAGCTAGAAAAGGCTGGCTTGTACCTAGATATTGATAAATGCGATTTTCTTTGTCGAGAAGTGAAGTACTTGGGGTACATTGTGAGAGCTGGAGATTCGGTGACAGTAGATCCTGCCAAAGTTAAGAGCATCATTGAATGGGAAGCGCCTACATCAGTAAAGGGAGTCCGTTCGTTCCTGGGCTTTGCAAACTTCTACCGATGCTTTGTTAATGGATTTTCAGAAATAACTGCACCGCTGACCAGATTGACAAAGAAGGATTCTGTTTGGAGATGGGGACCTGAGGAGAACAAGGCGTTCGAACGACTGAAGAAAATATTTTCTACGGAACCGGTGTTAGCGCAATGGGATCCCGAGCGGGACACAGTGATGGAGGCCGATTGTTCTGGGTATGCGTTGGGCGGATGTCTATCTCAAGCAGATAAGCAGGGTCGGCTGAGACCTATTGCTTATTACTCAAGGCGACTGAGTGGAGCCGAGGCTAACTACCCGATCCACGACAAAGAGATGCTGGCTATAATCACGTGCCTGCAAGAATGGAAAGCCGAGCTTCGATCAGTTGCCAAGCCGTTCACAATATTGAGCGATCATAAGAATTTAGATTATTTTATGACCAAGCGATTACTCAATGAAAGGCAGGCTAGATATTACGACGTACTACAGCAGTTTAATTTCACTCTGAAATGGCGACCTGGCAACTCTTGCGAACGACCCGATGCTCTCTCCAGACGCGATCAGGACAAGCCCCATGGCCTGGATGACGAACGAACCATGGGTAGGATAATACAATTACTACCAACGGTCAAAGCGTCACCTGTTGATGCACAACTTGGTGTATCAAATGAATCTACACCATATCAGGGACCCCACAGCGGAAGATCAAATGGCTCAACAAGTCCAGCTATAGATCCAGCAGCTTCAGCAAGAATATCTGACGATGAAGAAATTCAGGCACTTTGGAACCAGGGAGTCAATCACGACGGTGATTGGAGACGAGCGCGCAATGCTGTCAGCGTGGAGAGAGAAGTTTCCCACCAGACATCGCTCAGAAATTGACAGCTAACATTGCAGAGTGTACGGTTGCCGAAGATAGCGTTCTTCGTGGAAGGGAAAATCGAATTTGGGTTCCCGATTACGAGCCCCTCCGAACGGCGATAATGCAGAGAACGCACGATAGCTATCTAGCGGGACACCCTGGGAAGGACACAATGATTGGCATACTTCTGAGGCGATGGTTCTGGCCCAAGATGAGGGAATCAGTCCGTCGGTTCATTCGAAACTGTGATGTTTGCGGCCGAACAACAGTGTGGCGTGAAGCAAAGGCTGGATTTATACGATCACTACCAATTCCCGACAGAATAGGAAGCGAACTCACCATCGATTTTATAACCAATATGCCACCTTCACAGGGTTGTACAAATATAATGGTTATAACGGACAGACTTTCTAAAGATATCTTCTTATTCGGGACAAATACAATGGAGGCTGCAACATGCGCAAAGGTTTTTATTGACAGATATTACCGCTACTTTGGGTTCCCACGATACCTGACAAGTGATAGAGGCAGTGACTGGGTGGGAATATTTTGGCGAACATTCTGCCGATTGACGGAATAACTCAACGTTTGACTACGGCGTACCACCCACAGTCGAATGCGAGCGAAAGAGCAAATCAGGAGCTGTACAAGTACCTGCGTGCTTTCACCTGCTACTCACAAGATAATTGGATGGAACTGTTGCCTGTAGCCCAATTGGCACTAAATTCACGACCTAGCTCAGCGATTGGAGGACTCAGCCCGTTCTTCCTACGGCACGGATACGATCTTGAACCTCTAGCAGAACCCACGCCTACCTCTGAGGATAGTTCTCGACACCCAGGAGGATTATCTGCCCAGGACTACGTTAAAAGGTTAAGAGACGCGCAAGACTTTGCGCAGGCGGCAATGGCTTCATCGCAACAGCGAAACGAGGGTAATGCAAATCGCTTTCGGAGACAACCGGATCAGTTTAAAGTCGGTGACAAAGTGTGGCTTGATCTCCGAAACGTCAAAACGCCTCAGCTATCTAAGAAGCTGGCTTGGCTTCACGCAAAGTATGACGTGACCGCCGTCCCAGACCCTTTAACTGTGGAGTTGAATGTGCCAGGGAATATCCACAATCGCTTTCATGTTGAGTTAGTAAAGCGAGCGGGTGCAGACCCATTTCCAAGTCAGCGGCAGGACGATGCACAGAACCCCGCAATTCTTGACAATCTTGGGGAGCAAGAATACGAGGTTGACTCAATAATAAGAGCGAGAACAGTGAGACGCGGTCGTGGTAATTTTAGACAAGCTCTGGTAAAGTGGACTGGATGGGCAGAGCCGACTTGGGAGCCTATTGAATACCTTTCAGAAACGGAGGCTTTAAGAATATTTGAGGAAACCTATGGACCTATAACAACCAATAATGGCCCTTCAGAGAGTAACTCAGGTCGATATGTTGGTCAAGCAGAACCCCATGTCCAGAGAGCACGGAGAGAACGTCTGCAAGAAAAAAAAAAAAAAAAAAAGGGAAATAGGAATTTCAGCCCATAAGAAGAAGAGGGGGATTGTAACGGCTGTTGAGCCGAAGGATTCCTGTAGCCTACGCTGGCTAGCGTAGGCAATGACACAAAGCGAATATTTGGGAGAGGTCTCGGAAGCCACGGAGTTTAGAATATTCTCAGTGAACCTTCTGGAAACATACTGAAGGTTCATGAGGATGACAGGTCTACCGAGTACCTTCAAGGTAGTTGTCGAATAGTCTCAGTCATTCAGGTTACAGGGAGAATCTTCTCGAAAGGCAATAGTTCAGAATGTATATATATGTAGTCTTTAGCTTCAGGAATTCTCTCCTCAGAGAATTATAATAAATATACTGTACCTACAAGATCGCTCATGCACCTTGTACTGAAACCGTGACACATTGGTTTGTTTGTATTTTCTATTGCATGACCCAGTATTCTGAGTCAGTAGATAATTCTTTTCTGGTCTGGGATCTCACTTTTCTGCAGTCAAGCTGGTTCTGGGTAACCTTTCTTCCTTGTAAATCCACTGCATATATCGTAATACCTGTAGTCTATTAGTCAATTAAGCAAACTGAACTTCTTCTCTGTTCTCAGCCAATTCTTACTCCGAAGTTCTCTCCATACTCTAACAACATGACTACTTTGGCTGCAGATAAAACAAAAAATTATGTATAGTTTCATAGGTGAGGGGGTGTGTCAAGAGGTAGAATTTCACCTACTCAGGTAAGCTATGCAAGTCATGTCATATGACCTTCCTAGAAGTACATAGATTTCATCCGGAGCAGTAGACCTCATTAGTCAACATTAACAATCCATAAACCTTGTCCCAAGTATCTCTTTGAGAGAAAGTACAGCTTGCATAGCTAGATATTCAGTCTATTGAGCAAATGTTATCAATTTGTTGTAGGTAATTTGGATAAGACTTGTGGAAGTCCTGGAGAAGATCAGAACAACTGTCTAGGTGTTTATGAGGCTCCCATGTAGTATTATTGTCACCAGTCCAGCGCACCAGGTATTGCAATTTATTTTGGTGTATTTGCAAATCCAAAATAGCTTCTACCTCATGAACCTCGTGAACTGAGTCAGATATTTCCAGGGGCAGTGGAATTACATTTTGCTGCAAAGGAAATCCCATAGAAGCTGGGCAGAGAAGACTAACATGAAAGTTGTTGTCAATTTTAAATTGGAATGGTAGTTCTAGCTTTACAACTAGGGGGGTCTTCATTGCTAATATTTTCCATGGTCCAGCCCGGATATGATCTAGTTTCTTTGATGGCCTTGTAAGAGCCAGATTTTTTAGTGAGAGGTATACGAGGTTGCCTACTTTGTATTTGGGTGCGGGGAGGCGCTTTTCATTCGAGTAGGTAGACAGGAAGGCCTGAGCTAGCGTAATCTTTTCATTACAGTGTTGGACTAGAGATTTAATTTGTGCTATAAATTTGGGAGAGACACAAGACTGGGGAAACTCTGACTCTGGTCGGAATTTAAGTCGAGGGTGGTGACCAAAGGAAGCGTAAAATGGCGATAGCCTGGTGGGTGCGTTGACATTATTATTGCAGCAGAACTCGGCTTGAGGTAGATGCTTTTCCCAGTTGTCTTGATAATGGCTAATGTAATACTGCAATTGTACTTCCAAAGTCTTGTTGGCACGTTCTGTTTGGCCATCTGTCTGAGGGTGATATGACATAGAAAATTTGTGAGTAATTTGAAGTCAGGAGCATATTTCTTTCCAAGTTTTATCAATAAAAGCACTGCCCTGATTTGAGGTTAGAGAGTCAGAGAGGCCCGCAAAACAAACGACATAATTAAGGACTGCTTCGGCTGTTTCATGGGCGGATGGACCTTCTATAGGGATTATCCATACTCTTTTTGTAAGACAATCTACTACCTGCATGATAAATTGGTAAGTAAACCCTCTAATTTGGCAATTTAGCAGGGGTCCAACAAAGTCAAGAGTCAAGTGACAGAAGGAAGCCTCTGGAGCAGGTAGGGGCTGTAGAAAATCATGAGTTTTTTGGGTGGCCAGGTTATTCCTCTGGCAATATTGACACCCTTTAGCGTATTTAGCTGAGTCCTGGTGACATTTTGGCCACCAGTATTGACGGCTTAACATACTATAGAAAGCAGCTGCACACCAATATCCATATAGGCGAGAGTCATGAATTTATTTAAGGAAAGCCTCACAAAGTGCCTGGGAGATATACTCCCTTCCATTAAGAGAGAAGGAATGGGAAGTTAAGGTGCAGGAAGCCAGTTGAATATCTGAGCGCTTTGCAGAGGGATCAAGTGCAGAGCAAATCTGTTGACAGTAATTATCTTGGTTGCAGTGTTGCTCCCAATTTTCCATTTGTATGGCCAATGCAGGAGTAGGCTCCACTGTATTTGTCGATCCAGGCGTATATATCTGTCTCGTTTCTATGCAGCAAATAATTTGAGATGGCTTGAGGAGTGTTTGGTGTTGATGAATATTTCGATTATCATTACTATCAGCTGGCTTATCTGCGTAGATTCTAGTTAGAGCATCAGGTTTGCCCCCTAGCTTACCGGGTTTGAAAACAATCTTAAAATCGAAATCTGCGAGTAATTTATTCCACTGGACCTGTCTGTGGTTTAGTTTTTTTGATGTGGTGAAATACTCCAGATTTTTATGATCGGTCAGGACCAGCGTTGATGCTTCTACCAAACCAAGCTCGTCTGTCCGTGTGTAGGTATCACACGGGTTATTCACTCTATAAAGTGGATGTGGGTTCAGTAAATGTGCTTCTTCTTGTTTCTCTAGGTTTGGATTACATTACTATACAGTAGCTGTCTCTGCCAAGACGCTAGCCAGTATTTTGCCTCTATTCACCGCCCACATGAGATTTCTGTTTGTACAACTATTACTACACTTGCAACTCTTTAAATCGCGCAATTCAATCGCACCATAAACTTGACCAGTTTAACTTTATGTGATAATCCCAATGTTTTCTGATATTTGTCGACTCTGATACAGCGACCCAAGTTCTCCACACCAATATTAATGACGATTGTTTATTTTCATCGCTTTCGAGAGATTTATACTGACTTTGCTGGTGGAACTGCTGTTTGAGCTCGTCTGATTTAGTTGAGATTGCGTTTCGCATGTCTGCACATACTCCTTCGAGGGTATCAGATGGTTTGAAGAGGGAGTACGAGCATTCTGGAACTCCTCGACACGCTACGAGAATTTGATCTCGTAGAACATCATTGTTACGGTAACTTGACAATAGACCCGGTTGTAGTTTGTTTAGCTTTTCGAGCATCAATTCAAAACATTCTAATTTATGCTTTTCAGGATTGTTGTCAATTGTTGACTGGAGAGTAACGTTCCGCCATTCGTTAAGATAAAACTGGCGAACTTCTGGAGTCTCAAAATGACGTTTAATTGAATCTATTGCCTGTTGCATTGTAAGATCGTTTCTAGAACTTATATGGCGGTAATAGTATTGTAACGCCTTACCAGTGAGCATAATTGAGAATGCCTTGCTAAAGTTGTTACTCTGCAATCCAATTTTGCCACAAAAGTCATAAAACATTTCCAACTTTTTATTTAGGAAGTCATAACATTCACCACTGTACTTTTTGCTATCATCATTGTATATCTTTATCAAGTCAGTGATTTGGCGAGAGGTTTGGTTCTGTTCGATGATAGATGAGGGAGGTTTCAAATCTGGTAAAGAAGGTTGATGCAATGGTTGCATCTTCGGTACCGCAGGCTGTGGAGCGGTTGAGGTTTTAACATTTTCCGTACGGAAAGCTCTCTCAGTGGAGTATCTTGACTGCGGTAGGAATCCTCCGTGGCGTTTTAATTGTTGATCAATTTCATCGGGAGCCCATTCATGCCAATTGTTGAGTGCCAATTCAAGGTTTTTCGCGACAGTGTTTTGATCAGACGCAACGAAGCAGCCATGTTTCCTGAGAGTTTCGCGTAGTTGCCTTGTTATATCTCGATTTGCTTTGCTGAATGCGTCTTTGTTCCACATTTCAAAGTCCTCCTGGTAGGTCTGGTGCAATATATTGTCATACATTTCAACTCTTTGGTAGTAGATTATTCTGTATATTATGTAGCCATTTATGCTTTTGGCCTTGTCAAGTGAGACAATACCTTTCTTCCAGTCATCATTCACGTATTCTTCGAATAACTCAAATGCCTCGGGGAGACCTTTGCATGATCTTGTTGACTCATTTCCGGTTGCCATTGATCTTTCAGTTGTGTAGCTGACGCGAGTTGAGCTATACTAGCAAATCTAACAGTAAATCGTTAGGAGTAGTATTTGTCAATTAGGGCTTAGCACAGGGGTGCGTCGTGTGTCCGAACCGCGGCCTTGTCTCTTCCGTGAACTTAGCTAATCTGTGGTTTTTACCACTAATTAGTGTAGGTATCACACGGGTTATTCACTCTATAAAGTGGATGTGGGTTCTGTAAATGTGCTTCTTCTTGTTTCTCTAGGTTTGGATTACATTACTATACAGTAGCTGTCTCTGCCAAGACGCTAGCCAGTATTTTGCCTCTATTCACCGCCCACATGAGATTTCTGTTTGTACAACTATTACTACACCGTGTTATCACAAACCATCACTGGGATGTTGTGTCGCACCCAGGCAACCGAGTTATGACGTGCATACAATAAACACAATTTAGGTATTGTAATGGTTACAGTGTTGTGATAGCAACAGTTGCCATTCAGAGTACTAGTTAGTTACTGTGTTATGGCTGTAAACTACTACACCCTTGGTTATAGTATTGAAGCTTGTGTACTTAAGGAAGCTCTAGGACTGGATGTGTACTGTAGCTTTTTGTCTTGTAAATTACTCATGTTTTAGAATCTAATTATTAATCTAAATATCTCTTCCTCATTATCAGCTTCTGTCTTCGTCTCCGTCCTCGTCTTCGTCCTCGTCCTCGTCCTCGTCCGTGACAATTGTCTGAAATGTGTTGACAATAGCCAGGAGTTCTTTGTCAAATATTGTCAGGTAACTGGATGTCTGACCTGTGGCAGACAATGTGTATGTAATTCAAGTAAAAGATAACTCAGTAAAAACAACTCGATTCCTATTTCTCCCGGAATTCTAGGACTATATACACTGATCATGTGTAAAAGGTTGAAGGAATTCAGAAGTACTTGAAGTCGTTAACACAATGGAAATGAATAATTTTTCCTTGGGGAAAGCTAAACTACCGTATCATATCCTGTCCTTTATGTCTTCCGCGTACGCTAGTATTAATTCCCCCCTTTAGCCATATAAGAATTAATTCTTTCTTCCGGCTCTCTTCCTTGGCCCCTGAGAATAGTCCTTTCTCCCTGGCTTTCTTCCTTGTATCGTACTCCCTTTAATACCCCCTTAGAGTCCCCTTTCGTCTATCCATGTGCGTTGCTCTGCCACTACCTTACCTTGTAGACGGAGTGGTCCTAGTGACCAGTCCCAATCTGGGCAAAGCCTGTCACATCATGATTGACTTGATCTCTTGATCTCTAAATATAGACACGCGCTAGGAATTGAATAACCTGCGGTTCTAAATACAGAATGCAAGCACTGACCGAAACAAACAGCCTACGTATGTATGGACAGTCCCTATTTTTTACCTGAGACATTTCCCTGTCCAACCTCTTTGGTAGTTATTCTTAGCCTTCGACAGAAACTGACTACGATTTTCAGCCCGAATAAAAACCTGGATGATAGGCACCCGCTGAGATCTTGTGCTGCAATGTGCCCAAACGTTGGGACTCGAAAGTATAAGAAGAATCCACGAGGATTTGAACATGTTGATAGACAAAGAACTTGTGCACAGCGAGCTTATCAACAACTTCCGGACGCAGAAGCTTCGACGCCTTTGCTGCCGCCATTTTACCCTGCCAGGTCTTTGACTAAGCCAGAAGAAAAAGAAGTGAAGAAATTTTGGATAAATAACATGTTGTGAGGTTATGGATCATAGAGGAATGCTGGAATGGGATAGGGAGGTGAAGGATATACGCCGAACAACGAAGCAGTTGAATAGAGCTTAAGAGTAAAGCTTGGTAGGGTGACATGAAGAGGGTATGAATAGACCTTCAGAGATATTCAGTAAATGTAATGAACTAAAGATTTCTGAAGGAGAAGAACACTACATATATACAGGAATTAGTCCTACTGAGACGAATTTAGAAATAAGCCAGGATATGCGCCCATGTCCCAGTGTGGCGACGTTATCATGGTGAAGGTATGTCTTGACCACCAGTAGACCCCCAAGCTAGCTGAGTGTAAGATAGAATCATGCATATACCATAATTTCCAACATATCTTGTGTTAAGCGCCAAGACTAATTAATATTACAGAAAATAGATGTGGCGCAGTATTAAATGATACAAATATCGGAAACGAAAACGAGATAGTACATGACTAGTGTAACAGATGCAGGACTGTTAGAATTACAACATAATATGCCCGCATCGGAAATTTGCACCTCCTCGGATGGCTCATTGTAGAGAAACAGACGTTCAGATTGGGGTTTTGTTTTGAATATATATGGTATAACTCTTCTCAAGGAGAATTGTATCCAATACGGAGGAGAGGTCTTGGACACAGAAATCACAATAGCGCTGAAGACTCTTGAGGTGGCGCTGAGAATGAAAGAAGCGCAACAGTAGCTGGGGGAGGTAATAAAGCGAGTAAATGTGTTTCTGGATAGTCAGCATGCTGTAAAAGCATTTGAGACAGGCATCTCTTCAACTAGCCTCCAAGAGGTATGTCAGTCTCGCATACTCTCAGCGTCAGCTGCTGTAACAGTCAAGTGGATCCTCGGTCACTCTGGATTACAAGGGAACAAAGAAGCAGACTCAACTTCGTTCCTTGGCTTACAAATGCTGCCTACAGTCTCTTATGGGGTGTAATAGTATAGTTGTCAAAATGACTAGGGTTAGATCCCTGCATATATTGGCTTAATTGGTATGGTCTTCATGCAGGCCAATGTCTAGTTACTCGACTAGTTATGCAAGCAAGGGGAACTATCCAATGATATTCCATGAAAGTCTAAATTATGGGGATGGTTTTCAACTCTCAATGAAAAGTACAATGGTCCTCATTGTCACAGTTACAATATAGACAGCAAATGGGCATTTGTATGATTGAAGGTAAAGCTATAATTCATCTATGGAGAAGTAATCTACCTGCAAGTCTCACGTGCTACTTATACACATCCAGAGGTATCTAAATATAGCCTACATTTACAGTGGCAATAATACTAGCTTAAGGTTTGCTCTGCCACACAGGTAAAACTTCTGATATCCTTGGCACTATCCTTTATGTAGTCTCAGTGGCAATTTTGTATCCATTTTAATTATCTAAGAATCCTAGGAGTGATAGAATATGGAGGTTGCCTTTAATAGCCATCAAAGGCTACAGGAATTATCGGCTCACAAGCTGTCACACTCATTTAAATTTAAAATTAAAAAAAATGTATTGATATTATCTGAAAATACAAATCTATTTCAAAAATAATTGCCCTGTATTGCAAAAGTATACATCGAAGCCCTCAGTATGGCTCGCAACTAAAATGAAACCGCTCTACATGTTTTGTATTAGTCTGCTCCATCCTAATACTTTGTGTACCCTCCATTTGCCTTTATCACTGCTTCATATCTTTTGCGCTTGTTACACGCACTTGACAGAGGCTTCTTCCGAGAAATGACTCTTCCGTATCCTCTTTGTTTGAGGACATTAGAAATTAAACGCTCACTGCATCCCCAGTGGCTGAAGGGTCCCATCGCTAGTTCCAAATAGCACATCTGTCGATTTTCAGGAGATTCCTGGACAAAAGCCTCAAGCACATCAGCTTGTTCTGCACTTAATATAGGCAAGCGTCCTTTGCGAGGTTTAGGATTTGCAATCTCTCGAGCACACGCTAATTGCACTTGCCTTCTTGTGAAGCCAAGTTTGTCAGATATATGTTGTAATGTAAAGCAAAGTCTTCTTAATGCTCTTATTTCAAAACATTGATCGCGAGTTAAATGCCTGCAAACATTGGTTTCTGAAGCAGAATTTTCTACAGACATTGTTTGCCGGAATAGAGGATTAATTGATAGTGGTGTTGATAATGGAGGGTTGTGCACTCGAAAATGTCGTTGAAAATGTGTTTCTCTGAGCGATTGTTAGAACAAGACAATTGGACCATACTTCATAGCGAGCGAGGTAATGAGGAGAGACATAGTATGTCAGCATACAAAGGAGATGATATAGGCACATAAAAAATGGACATACAGTAATATGGAGAAGTGAGCTAGGGCGTTAACTGGTGTGATTCTTCAATGCAAAAATAACTGTATATAAAATTGTCATAGCTAGATAGCTGAATACAATCTGATTCAAAAAATCAAAAAAAAGAGGAGAGACATACTAACCTATTACGAGCTAGCCCAGTTGCACCTATAGGGCTAATCTCTTAAACAACCCAGTTTCAAGATTAACCTTTCTGTTCCTAGAGGCACTGTAGTCCAGACAGCTAACCAGGATCTATTTCATTAGCATACCTTCAGCGTCTCATGAATGGCCAGCGACAGGCTTTGCTCAGTAATTAGTGGGATAAAGCATGCCCTGTTTGGTGTCAAAAGCTAGAATTGCTCATGAAACAGCACAATCCCCCCAAACTAGCCCTATTGAGGCATCTGCTACGCAAACTAATTGCAGCCTGTACAGGCCGCGGCAATTTTGTGGCCTATTGTTGCTAATTCAACAATGCAGACGCACCTAGTGAGTGTGCGTGTGGGAAAGTGGCTAGTCCAACCCAATTTATACACTGTCAGCTCAATTCTCACAAAACACACCAAATAAGAAGTCTAAAATCCCACAACAACAACAAATTGTCATAGCTAGATAGCTGAATACAATATAAATTAAAAAAAAGTCCCACAACGACTTTATACATGAACTTCTTGGACCCAAGTGCCTGGAGTTATGTTATGGTTTCTATTTTGTATATGGCTAAATGTAATTTAACTAGCTAATATTTGAGTAGCGGTGTTACGGTTTGACCGTTGTTTAAGCTTAGGCGGATACCTAAGCGTAATACTAAGAATGTTTACGATATGGCTGCGCGGGAGAGATAGATGAAGCTGAATGAAACGGCGCTATTAATTAGGAGGTTGGAGGGTTAGCACGACTAGGTGGCACTTGTCATTGTGTGGCTGGGTAGCAAGTACAGTGCCTATGGATAAGTCATCAGTCTGTAGACCCACGAAGATCAATTCTTATAAATACCTGTTAGTAGTAGCTAGAGTTTTCTTTTCTCCTCATATAGTTTAATAAATCGATTTATTTCATCACCAACTCGGTTTCTGTCACAAGCGGCTTTTGTGGTGGGAACAAGTTGGGCATATCATTCTCAAGGAGTCTAATGTAGCGATAGTTCCACAGGGTACGAAATGAGATAGTTAAGGGAATAGAGTGTTAAAGTTATGAGCTTGAGTGAGTATGGAGGTTATAGCGGAATCAGTGTCGGCAGTTAGACCGATACAGTAAGTCTCGTATGAAGTTGTAGAAGGAAGAATTGACTGGAAACAAGTGTATTGAGATGTATGGTTCTGAGTAAAACTGAGCTGATAAGAGTGAGATTGCGTGTGCGCATATCTTATCAACTGTGGTTTTTGACCAGTATTTATCAATCTCCATGGATCATAAGTTATGATCCCTGTAGATGTAAATCTATATACGTACAGATATATGAGCCAGAAATATAAAGCTAAATACATGTGTGTCGGTAATAGATCCGAGAAACCTATAACCTGCATTTGAGACATAATCATCTGATGGAATGCTATTGTGAAGTAAATGCCAATATGCATTAAACTTTCCGTGCGGGATTTACTGATGACAATGATATAGGATGGGGAATTTGATAGTCTAATTAGCCAGACTTACAAATGAGTTATTCTTGGCATTCCAAGAAATATCATATTTTGACATAGATATATGCAATAATAACTTAGGCGGAGGCTTCACTCTCAGGGAGCTTACTACTAACGTTCCGTAGGGCACGAAGGGATATGGAATATGATTATAGGATAGCAGTGGAATGGTCTTCTGTGAGGAAGAGAGATGTGAGGTGGTACAATATGTGTACAGAATATAAGAAGACCTTGCGTGAAGAGAAAACTCAATCACGCCTACCACACTATATACATGACATTGCCACTAGCGCTCCAGCATAGGAGGCGATGTGGCGACTACTTGTTTACCACCAGACCACCTTTACCTTTCTAGACCCTTGCATCCACACCTACTCACTAGCTTACTAAGATCAAGTACTACCCTACTGCTTATCCATGATATTCACTGAGAGTAGTAAAGAAGACAGTGGAAGTGAGTCTGTGCAATGGTCTTCCTAAAGAAGAGATGAAGTTAGAAGTAAAAGCGTATGTATTTTCTAGAAAACGTTGGGTAAGGTCTGAATATCCTAATACTAGCTCTCTTATATACATAGCGCAATCCAAATAACCATCACACTTTTCATAATATCATGATTTTCATGATGCCATACTTTCTGTGATATCATACTCTCAGTAACTCAAGAATATTGTAGGCTATTAATTAATTGACGTCATAGACACCGAAGATTATTCCGATCTAGATGATGTTATGACAAGGAGAATTATAGATTGTTACTTGACTAAAGTATGACGTCCAGAGATAGTGCATCTTTGCTCCTACTTTCAATACTTCATCATGTTGGTTTAATCTGTGAAAGTCATGGATATGATCTTAGCTGTAAATCCCGATCTTTAACCCTCAAGGGATAACAGGTATATCCTAGGACTTAAAAATAAAAAACAAACAAATAATACCATTGTTATGTATACATCATGGATGACTCTTGATGGTAGAGACACTCATACTATAAATTTCATTTGCAAATATCACTATGAGGTATGTTTGGGAGGGCAAGACTGAACACCTGTACGTGGTGTCCTCTACAAATCTGGGAGTGAAATATTCTCCCAGAGCCAATTTAGTCAAATCTCGCAATACCAAAGAAGTTGGCCCACGAGGCAATGATTCAAAATTCTCCGCCATGTCAAATTTTCGCTCCCAACGAGTTCGAGTCCTACCAAAGCCTCATCAAATTTATAGGTAAGACTTTGTACATCCTTGTTTCAATGACAACACCTCTCATCAACTATTCTCTGGCCTCAGCTAGCTGCCAAATACACACCCACGCCGATATTTACACCCGACAGAGGAAGCAAAGCGTGGCGCACAAATCTGGGAGACAGTTCTTCGGGATGGATGTGAGAGGAATTAGGACGAATTTACAAGATGATGGAGAACATGGATACATCCTCGACAGGCGTGTGATGTTGAACTTTGGCAAGGAGTTTTAAGAATTGAGCTTTGTGTGAGCAAAGTCTTCGCTTGCGAGAGTGCTGTTGACACTAGCACAAGCAAACAATGGAAGGTGCCATGATCCGCCTCCTGGTAGTGTTCTCTGGTATGGTATGAGTAACCTGGGCATCTACTCCACTTGGGAACGACACTTCAGACCGTATTTTGCGCGGATAAAAATGAATGGATGATGGAGGCATGTCTGGATAACTCAGAGTTTTTGAGACGTTACCATTGGTGGGTATTCACAGATAAGGGTTGACTTGGGGTGAAGAAAAAGCCGCCATAACTTTGCAGTGGTACTGCCACTGGATCAATTGGTGATGGTATACAGCAGAGCAAGTTCAGAATAAAATCAATTAATTATCGAGAACTAGAGACAATAAGTAGCGTACATCTTGCTATTTAAATAAGGAATTTTAATTAACGACACCAATCAAAACAGTCTCTGTTGCTTAGCAACCATTTCCAATCTACACCTTTGGTAGTCGCTATTGCTGACTAGACCCTAGATTCCATCTATGTCGTACTGGTGCAGACAGCACACACATAAGGAATTTTCCTGTTACAGGTACTTGCAAATGAAATCCAAGGCATGAGTGCTGCTCTTGTACATTGAGTCATCTTTTCTGTACATTTTCTCTGATATTGTGTCATAGATAGATAGCTGCATATGCAATTCAAATATGATGCAAAACCAAAAAAAGAGGTATGTTTGCTTACACAAATAATCTAACCTCCTCTGTAAGTACCCACCAAAGGGAAATTCAAAATCTTTAATTATCCAAGCATGTCTTTGTCATCCATATATACTAGCGCTGCAAGAAGTCTAGTATAGTTTTGCCGAATTCGAACCAGCAGTTTCCTGTCTCGAGTGGGATATTTGTCCTAAATATCCAGACAATACTTGAGAAAACGGCCAAGATGATGTACCACTGCACCTTCTAACCACGACGGTGTTTATAGTGTCGCCTGGAGCCTCACAACCAAATCCTCGGCACCCAATATTGTTTGTTTTCTATTTTTAAGTCCTAGGATATACTCGTTTTCCCCTGAGGGTCAAAGACAGGGGTTTACAGCTAAGATCATATCTATGACATGCCCAACTTGTTCCCACCACGTGAACCGCTACTCAAATTGTAGCCAGTTAAATTACATGCAGCCACACACAAAATAGAAATCACAACATAACTCCAGGCTCCAAAACTTTGAGCTCCAACTAAATATCAGCACTTGCGGTTGGGAAGCAAAACTTCTCGCCTTGTTCCCCTTCCAATCGAGTCATGTTACATGACTAATTTATATGGACCTCGCTGAGAGCAGAGGTCCAGCCTGCAGCTGATCACCCATAACATCGGGTTTTCTGTGCAAAATTTTTGAATGCTTCGAGGCACTTGAGTCCTAGAAGTTCATGTATAAAGTTGTTGTGGGACTTTAGACCTCGTATTCGACGTGTTTTGTGGGAGTGGAGCCAACAGTGGATAAAGTGGGTTGGGCTAGTCTCTTTCCCACACCTGCACTCACTAGGTGCATCTGGATTGTTGAATCAGCAATGATAAGCCACGAAATTGCCGTGGGCTGTACGGGCCGTGATTAGTTCGCGTAGAAGATGCCTTGATAGGGCTAGTTCAGGGGGCTTGCGATGTTTCATGAGCAGATCTAGCTTTCAATACTGAACAGGGCACGCTTTATCCCACCAATTGTTGAGCAAAGCCTGTAGCCAGTTATACATGAGACGGCGAAGGTATGCCAACAAAATGGTTTCTCGTTGGTTGTCTGGACTGGGCAGCATTTGTAAGCCGAGGCGCACAGTTGCGTCTGCTTCTTTGTTCCCTTGTATTCCAGAGTGACCGGGGATCCACTTGACTGTTACAGCAGCTGACGCTGAGAGTATGCAAAACTGATGTACCTCTTCGAGGCTGGTTGAAGAGATGCCTGTCTCAAGTGCTTTTACAGCATGCTGACTATCCAGAAAAACATTCACTCGCTTAATTGTCTCCCCCAGCTGCTGTTGCGCTTCTTTAAGTCTCAACGCCGCCTCAAGAACCTTCAGCGCCCCTGTGATTTCTGCATCCAAGACCTCTCCTCCGTGTTGGATACCATTCTCCTTGAGAAGAGTTATACCATATCTCTTCACAACAAAACCCCAAGCTGAACGTCTGTTTCTCTCCGAAGAGCTGTCTGAGTAGGCGCAAATTTCCGATGCGGGCACGTCGTCTATCCAAAGTTTGCTTGCTTCTTTTCCTTCAGACTTGGTCATGGATCTAGCAGAGTAGAATGGTGGCGGCATAGGCATTGAAGCTTCTGCATCCGGAAGTTGTCAATAGGCTCGCTGTGCACGAGTACTTTGTCTATCTAAATGTTCAAATTGTCAAGGTTTTTTCTTGTACTTTCGAGTCCCAACGTTTGGGCACATTGCAGCACGAGATCTCAGCGGGTGCTGATTATTGATGGTTTTCATTCGGGCTGAAAATCGTAGTCAGTTTCCCTCTAGAATAATATTTGTGGGAGGGATTCCTCCTTTCCTGTGCAGGACCACATTCGGAGTAGTCCACAGAACCGGAAGTGCAGATCGGAGACCCATAATATTGGCCTTATCAATCATAGTGCAAAGTCTCACGGTAGCTGGCGTTGCTATTCCTGCTCTTGTTGGGTGTTTGAGGCCGGGCCACCAGACTTCCGCTCCAAAAGTCGCGATTGAAACAATACAACTATTTACTGCTCGTACCAGCACCCCTGGTGCAGCCCCTCGAAAAGTAGAATTGAAGTGTCGCATAAGATGTGCAACTTTCATTGCTTTTCCGGACCACGTCATCACATAATGTTTGAATTTAAGCCGCAGATCGAGGTCAACTCCAAGCCAGCAAACTTGTTCAGCTGGTTCTATGAGAGTGCTGTTGACGTGGATGCCAACAGCTGCCTCGTGATGCCGTGGTGGATATTGTACTACCTCTGACTTTTCTGTGTCAAATTGGACAGCATTTTTCTGAGCCCACTCCAGCAGGTGGTCGACTTCTTTCTGGGCAACTGCAGCAGACTAGGCAGTGGTGCGGCCAAATCCAAGAATGCCGATGTTGTCAGCGTAGCTAAACCTTAGATTAGTAGTACCACTCTGCATTGGCTCTGCCATGTACAGAAGAAAGAGAAGAGGCGAGATTGGCGAGCCCTGTGGGACCCCGCAAATTAGCTGTCGCTTTGTTGTGACTCCTTCTGCGTGTCGGACCTGGACAATTTTTTGTGCAAGGAACGAAGTTGTCCACTTTAGAACTGAGTCTGGCCATCCTTGTTCTTGCATTCTTCTCACTAGACGGTTATGAAGAACTGCATCGAACGCACCTTGTACGTCCAAGGTGACAAATGTGGCCAACCACCCTTGTGTGCGCGCCTCCTCGACATTGTGTACTACACAGGAGACTAGGTCTGTTGCTGAGCGCCTCGAGAGTACGCCGAATTGTTGCCGACCAACTACATCACAAATCACTGCTAATTGCGCCATCTGTTTTGCCAGAAGTCTTTCAAGTCCTTTACCAAGGCAAGAAAGAAGGGCAATTGGTCTCCATCCTTTGACAGTTGTTGGGTCCCTTTTAGGCTTCTGTACAAGTACCACTTCAGCCATTTGAAACAAGTCGGATGCGTACCGAGCTGTATGCAAGCTCTGAAGAGCTTGACTATACAGGGCCCAATTGTCTTCCAGCAGGCCACTGGCAGCTGTACTGAGACTCCGTCTGCTCCCGGAGCCGTGTTTCCACAGCCGATGGTACAAGCTCGGACTTCTTCCTCGGATATGTCATCCTTCCATGGTATACGGTTGTTACTCGTGGCGATGCAAGGCGGCAGGTCGTCCGATGTTTGGTGTCTTGCCAGGAGACAGTCACGGAGAACTGTGGCTCGCTCTAGTGGATCAGAGATGAGAGCTCCGTTGTGATTGAGGGGTGGTGGGATGTTTGTCTATCTAGGCCCAGCCATTCTCATCAGCTTATAAACATTGTTCGGCTTGTTCATTCTTTCCACCCGCAATGCTTGATGTTCTTTTTTGGCAGCTCTAATGACTGATCGGAGCTTTTTAGTTTACACTGCACGTTGGAGGGGTGATTCTGCCGCTCGATATTCAGCCTGTGCTTCCTTGCAAGCCGGGGTCTACCACGAGGCTGATTTACTGCCATTTGCTCTGGGCCGAGTTCCTGTTGCATTGATGGCAGTCTTAAGCTTTAAGCAAAGTTCCTGGGCATAGTCTTTGACCTTTTCAATTGTATCTAAAACTGGTGGTAGACGGACCAACTTAGTAACAGCTCGTGCAAAGTCAGGTAGTCTTTCCTTTGTCACTCAAATCTTGCCCAAGTTGGGTCTCAAAGTTGCGGACTGGACCGGGATTATTCCTCGAATAGGAAGGTGGTTGCTGGTGACACATTCATCATGGTCAACCCATGCACGGCTGCCACTAATGTTGGTCCAGACAAGATCCAGGGTATTTCCAGCTTGATGTGTAGGTTCTCCAACAATAAGGCAGGTTAGATTGTGATCTTCTGCCCATTTTTCAATCATTTCACCTTGCCCGTAGGGGCTAGTGACTCCTGGTTGCCAGACACAGTATACTGAA
This sequence comes from Blumeria hordei DH14, assembly GCA_900239735.1. Lineage (NCBI taxonomy): Eukaryota > Fungi > Ascomycota > Leotiomycetes > Helotiales > Erysiphaceae > Blumeria > Blumeria hordei. Next base: position 16,087 of record OENG01000032.1, on the reverse strand, counting down.
TTGAAATCACCCGCAGCAACTGAGTTCGGCGGCGGGGTCCAATTGATAAGTGGCTGTACAGCTGATGTGTCTCTGGATGCCTTGTACTTATTGAGGAAAGTGACTCCATTAACAAACACCCAGAAATAGTCGCCCGTCAGCTTAGCACAAGGGAAGAGTTGCCTCGCTGATATTGTCCTATCATCCTTCCGGGTGTAGGTTACAGCCCTTGGCCTGACCTTTTCGCCACCATGAGGTAAATGGCAAATGTATCCAGGATGCGACATTGTCTCTTCCTTCCACCGAGGTTCTTGAATTAGGACAACGTCGATATTCAGCTCGAATGCTTGGGCAAGTGCAATATTCTGTGTCAGACCTCCTCTACCTACGTTTATTGATATGAAACTTAGAGTAGGAGGGAGGCGGAAAGGGGCCTGTGGGGCGCCCTTTCTGAGTGATTTTTCGGGACGACCATCTCTGTAACCTCAGTCACGTTTGGTGTCTCATCCATCATTAGAACCTCATAGCTATTATTGGAGATGTAGTTCGGCGTAGCTGTTTTGGCCATCTCAGTGGCGGCTTTGATGTCAGCATCTGCTCGTCGAACGGCGTTTTTCGCCCGTATCACAGCAGCATATTTGCATTGGCCAGCGTGCCTGATCTTTTCGAGGGTTTCCCTAGAGGCCATTCCGGACTTATTAGGGCGGGCCAGACAGTTTCGGCTGTCTGATCTGTGAGGACCCCCGCAATTGCGGCACTTGGCGTGTCCTTGGTATTCCGAAGATGAGTGCATTGGTGAGGTGCAGTTCCAGCACACTGAGGCGCCCGAGCAGCTCTGGGTCCGGTGGTGTAAGAGACATCACTTGCATTGGCTCACAGTTTGGCATGGCTGATGGCGAGCAGTGACTCCCGAGTCGTCGAATAGCCGGAAGCCTGATCTAGGGACGGACGCTCTTTCGAAATGAGCTACCCATATCTGGTAGGTAACTCCGACTCTCCCTTTTCCATGAGGGTGAACCCTTACCGGAACTTTTTACAGTGACTCTGACAATTTCATCTGCTACCATCTTTTCGGTGACAACTACTTTGCCTAGGAGTTTTTGAATTGCGACAGGAATTGTTGCAATATAAAGGGCCACTTAATCTGAGGCCTTCTCCAGGATTGTGTCTACCTGGACGAAAGACTCAGCAGAGTCCAGAAGGAGCTGTCGTACCTCCAGGTTTTTAGCTCGGAGTACAAAGCCAGTCGGAGCTCGGTATACATGTTCAATATTCTGCGGGGGTAGCTCGAGCAATTTTGCTGTCGCATCTCGGAAACCGGCCGGCAAGAGTGCGCGCCAAGCATGTTCTTTTCCGAGTCGAAGAAACAAACAATAATCTTTGGGGCCAGTTTTCTTAGCTTTTGCCGGAGGTCTCGTTGGTGTCGGGGGTTTGTTATGGACCCGCACATCTTTCACAGGTGCTGCTGGCGTGTGGAGGCCAGTTCGGGTAACTGTTGCCCAGGTAGGTTTGACCTGGGTCACCTTGACCTGGGTCGCTTTTTGTAGCAGCTCTGGCTGCTTTTCAATCGTTTGTTCCACGATCTTTCCGCCATGATTCTGGCAGTTTGGTTGTGGGGGGAGGTTTGGAAGGACTGTTCCTGGTCCCGACATCATGAATTGAGCTATTGCAGCTCGGAGGTAGACTTTCATGGAGTCTATAAATTGAACGCTTGACCCTTTGGATAGAGGTGAGAGCGCATTCTCCACACCATTGATAGCAGCGGCGCATATTGTGAGATTAGTTGCGGTCTGGGCTGCTCGCTGTTCTTCGGCTTCAAGTATTGCTCGAAGCTCGGGAGGGTTAGTCGCAGTGTTCTTGGAGTTGCTATTGCTGCAAGAAGTTTGGTTATTACCATTTGCCCTCGGAATGGTATTCTGAGTGGCTGTTGTGGACGTGGCTTCGTCGGCCTTTTCTAAGTTAACATTAGCTGTCCGCTTCATGGCCGGCACAACAATCTTCCTCGTGACTGTAATAACGTGGGGCTCTCTCAAGGGCGAGGTTAGGACAGTGTTCCACAGGGTGCGTATGTGGTCTAACGGAGATCTAGGTGGTAGATGAAGGTGATGAGTGGGTCGAAGGGATGACTGGTCTTCTCTAGGAAGAGAAGAATTGGTTGATAGTAGCGATAGAGGCTACACGCGGGTCTTGCTGATGAAGAGCTGGAAAGAGATAAATGGTCTTCCCGAAGAAGAGATGGGTAAAAAAATGTATTGTTAAGGTAATTGAAGAAGACGTTGCGTGAAGAATAATGCTTCTTCACACCGAGTATTTATATACATAAAATTACCAAATAGCATGTACCACACCGCCTCTATGCCAAACAATCTGCTACACATCACCTAATGAGACTAGCCTACTCTTATCCGTCTTCCTTGCGGGTTTTAAAAGTGCATTGAACTATTATTTGTGCTTTAGCCTAGCCGTCCACATGACGTTTCATATTACGCTATGCCACAACGATCCATGAAACTCTACTACCACTTACTGGGCTCAGGAAGGCTCAATCAGATATAAAGAACTAGGGATTGGCCCTAGTCTAGGAATATCCCCAGAACTGAAAGGACTAAGCAGGCGTGCACTTGGGGCGCTAATTGCAGCTCGCTCCGGACACGGAGATTTCGCACAGTATCATCGGCGTTTCACACACGAAGATGCCTTAATGACTTGCTCCTGTGGCAAAGAAAAAAGTCCGGACCACTTCTTTCACTGCAGCATAGGAAGAAGCTGGGCTCGCCTCAGTGGTGGGCCCCGACATCCCAGCCCTGGTATTAAATGGGTTCTTGGCACGCCCAAAGGCGCACTCGCCTTCGGAAAACGAGTTGAGCTGACGAAGCTCTACGACAAAATCCAACAAGTGAATTAGACATTTCCCTTGAGATTTATGATATTACGTGTAATTAATGTTAGATGGAGGGATTAATTACTGCTAATAATTTCTTTTGTATTCTGACCTTTCTTTTTTGGAAGCTCCCCTCACTATTTCGCAGTCTGTAGTGTAATTTCAAACTACTTATAAATAAGAAGTAAAGTCCCGGGTAGAGGGAAATTTGCTACATTTAAATTGGAAAGCAGAGTGGCGGACAGCTGTTTTTTTTAATTTTTTTTTTATTATATTAAAGTCCTAAGCTAAAGCTCTAGGTCCACTATCGGTACAAGACTGGTGGAGCCGGCGGAGATCACTGCTTACAGGCCCAACTCATTCCAACCGCGAGACCCGCTACAGAAAAAGTAGAAGGTAAATTATAACTCAGAAGACACCACCTACTCCGACTCCGAAATCGAGACTCCATCCTTCAACTCTAAATTCAAGTACATAAGAAATTTCCTCAGAGAAACGACACTTCTCGCCTCAATCCCTTTCGTGTCATGCATTGTGGCAATGACTAGTTTATCTGATCCCTGCTGAGAGCAGTGGATGAGTTGGCGGGTTGGCTATTAAAATAGCCGGTTTCCTCCGCAAATATTTTGAAGCTATTGTGGCACTTGGGCCCGAGAAGCTTTTTGACAAAGTCAACGTGTGACATTGACTTTCTGAGCCTTCGCGTTTGTTGTGCGTGGCGGCTACAGTGGATGAAGTGGGTTGGAGTAGTTTCCTTCCCGCAAGAGCACTCCATGGGTGCGTATGGGTTGTTGAAACGGCGATGGTATGCAGCGAAATTGCCGTGACCCGTTCGTGCTGCAATTAGTGCCCGGAGGAGGTGCCTAGAGAGAGACAGTTCCGGTGGTTTACGTCTCCGCACCTGTAAGTTGAGTTGGCGGTATTTAGGCGGACAGGCCTCTTCCCACCAATTGTCCAGCAATCTCTGCCGTCTGCGATTCATGAGGCCTCGAAGATGTGCCAGAGTACTGGATCCTGGTTGCGTATCCTGGCTGGGCAGTTCTCGAAGTGCTGCACGGGCCATGGAATCTGCCTCTTCATTTCCTTGGATTCCTGCATGCCCTGGAACCCACTTCACTGATATTTCTGCTCTGTTGGATGACGCGCGGAATTTGCGTACATCTTCGAGGCTAGTTGAGGACGAGCCTGTCGTTAGTGCGCTTACAGCCTGCTGACTGTCAAGAAACACGTGTATTCTCCTAAAACCTCCACCTTTCCTGAACTTCTCGTTCTCCAGGAACTCCAGTGCAGCCTCCAGAGCATTCCTTGCTCCCATTATTTCTGCATCCAGCACCTCTCCCCCGTGCTTGACGCCACTTCCTTTGCCAATAAGTTTCCCATCCTTCCTCAGAACGAAACCCCAGGCAGAGCGTCCATGTCCTTCCGATGAACCATCCGAGTATGCGCAAATGTCCGTTCCTGGCACGTCGCTAATCCATCGGACGCAATCTTCGCGTTCTGTCGGCTTTGAGACTGATTTCCTAGGGTAAACCACAGGCATCAGACTTTCGGGGCTTCTGCTTCCGGAAGCTCTCGGTAGGCACGCTGTAACCGTGACATCTGGATCTCTGGTCTGGCTGAGGACTTGGCGGTCTTTTTGTATTTCCGAGTGCCGAAATTCGGGCACACGGAAGCGCGGGTCCTCAAAGGGTGTCGGTCGTCAAGGGTCTTAAGCCTTGCTGAAAGCCGGAGACGGTTTCCCTCAAGTATGACCTTCGCCGGCGGGATTCCTCCTTCTCTGTGAAGGACTACATTTGGTGTTGTCCTCATCACTGGAAGTGCAGCCCGTAATCCCATCAGATTAGCTCGGTCAATCATGCTGCAGAGGTTGGAGGTAGATGACGTGACCATTCCTCGTATCGTTGGGCGTTTGGACCCTGGCCACCAGATATCAGATCCAAAAGTTGCTAGCGAGACAACGCACATGTCTACTGCCTTAGTCAATGGCCCAGGAGCTGCTCCTCGAAAGGTAGAGTCGAAGCGGCGCATATGCTGGGCAACTTTTACCGCTTTACCGCACCATGTAGTTATATGGTGTTTAAAATTGAGTCGTGGATCCAGATTCACGCCTAGCCAGCGAATGTTTTCTGCAGGCTCGATAAGGGTTCCGTTGACGTGGACACCAACTGCTTCCTCTCGACGTCGTCCCGGAAATTGAATGACTTCGGATTTTTCCGTGTCAAAGTCGACGGCATTATTCCGCGCCCATTCGAGAAGATGATCTGTCTCTCCTTGTACAGCAGCGGCAGATTCAGCAATTGTGCGTCCAAACCCTAGAATACCGATGTCGTCGGCGTAGCTAAACCTCAATCCCGGGGTACCACTTTTCATTGGCTCTGCCATATACAGAAGGAAAAGTAATGGCGAAATTGGTGATCCCTGTGGGACTCCACAGACCAGCTTTCTCTGGGTGGTGACTCCGCCAGAGAACCGCACTTGTACCTTCCGATGTGTGAGGAATGAAGTCGTCCACCGGAGTATTGAGTCTGGCCATCCCTGGGCTTGCATGCGCCTGACCAAGCGATTGTGGAGCACTGCATCGAACGCTCCTTGGACGTCTAAAGTGACGAATTCGAGGCCCATCCCTGAGAGCGTGCTTCTTCGACGTCATGGACTACGCAGGAAACCAGGTCCGTTGCTGATCGCTTTGGGAGCGCACCGAATTGTTGATGGCCAACCACATCACAGGTGATTGCTAGGTGCGCCATTCGCTTGGCAAGAAGCCTTCCAACCCTTTACCTATACATGAGAGGAGGGCTATAGGTCTCCAGCCTTTGATCGTGGTTGGGTCCCTATTAGGCTTTTCTAGTAGTACCACTTCCGCTAGCTTGAAGCAAGATGGATGAGTGCCCAGTCGTATACAGGCTCTAAAGAGCTGCAAAATACACGGTCCGATCGTCTTCCAGCAAGCTTCGAGGAGCTCGACCGTAACTCCGTCTGCCCCAGGTGCTGTCTTCCCACAGCCGATTGTGCAAGTGCGCACTTCTTCATCTGAGATTTCACCTTCCCAAGGTATTCGATTATCGCTTGGAGCGTTGCATGGCGGAAGGTCGTCCGATTGTTGGTGGCGTGCAAGAAGGGCATCTCGGAGAATGGTAGCTCGCTCTAACGGGTCGGTGATGTAGGATCCGTTGTAGTTGAGCGGTGGAGGAGGTCTAACCTGTCTGTGGTTGGCCGAACGCATCAGCTTGAAGATATCGGACGGTGATGTCATTGCTTCCACTTGGCTTGTCTGGTATTTTTTCTTGGCGGCTGTAATGGTCGCACGGAGCTTCTTCGCGCAAGTGGCCCGCTGTGTCGGTGTCGTTGCGGCTCGGTATTCTGCGTATGCGGATTTGCACATAGGAGTCCACCACGGCGCAGATTTGCCGCTTTCTTTTCTGGCTCGGGTTCCTGTCGCTTTGATGGCCTCCGAGAGATGGAAGCAGATCTCTTGGGCATACTCATCCACTTTCTCTTTTGTACTCAAGTCTAACGCGGATGTACCCATTTTGCAACGGCACGCGCAAAATTGGGCAGATTTTTCTTGGGCACTCTGATCTTTGGTGGAGCCGGGTTCCCGATGAAGGTTGCAGAAGGTATGATTCCACGGATCGGAAGATGGTCGCTGGTCATACATTCCTCCCTATCGACCCAAGCACGGGCTCCAGATATGTTGGTCCAAGCGAGATCAAGAGTGTTGCCAGCTTTATGAGTCGGCTCTCCAATTATCAGACAAGAGAGGTTGTGGTCTTCCGCCCACCTCTCTATCTCATCACCCTGTCCATAAGGCCGAGTTGCTCCAGGTTGCCATGCAGCATGCACTGAGTTGAAGTCCCCGGCTGCAATGGACCTCGCAGACGGTTTCCAGTCGACGAGCGTGCGGACTGCAGTCGGGTTGTTAGGGGCCTTATACACGTTGAGAATTGTGATTCCATTGACCAGTACCCAGCAGTAGTCCCCAGTCAGCCTGTTGCAAGGGAAAATCTGCTCTGCCGATATCACCTTTTCGTTTTTCCGAGTGTAGGTCACCGCCCTCGGTCTGACATCCACACCTCCGTACGGTGTATGACAGAGGTAACCCGGATGTGACTTGGTTTCGTTCGTTTGCTTGGTCCAACAAGGTTCTTGAATCAGCACAACATCCACGCCTAGCTCGTAAGCTAGAGAGCGCAATGTTGTGGGTTGCGCCTCCCCTGCCTACGTTTATTGACATAAAACTTAGTGTAGGAGGGGGCGGGAAGGGCCCGTAGGGCGCCCTTCACAAAGCTTCTTCAGGGTTCAAGGCCCCAAAGCCCGAACCCTCAGCCATTGCTGTGTCTGTCGAAAGGTTATCCTTAACAGCAGCAGGAGAAGTTGGTCTTGTCAATCTGACGGCAGCTGTAGCAGCCTCAGCGACCTTGGTGGCAGCTTTTGCTCGAGCGACGGCCTGGTACTCGCGTTGGCCAGCTTGGCGGATCGTCACAAGTTGCTCCCTGGTAGCTGGGCCAGACCTGTTGGGACGAGCAAGACAGTCTCGACTGCCAGATTGATGGGGGCCTCCGCAGTTTCGACATTTAGAGGCTGCTTTACACTCGAATGCCGAGTGCATGGTGGATCCGCAGTTCCAGCAGGCTGGCGCGCGAGAACACCCGGGTGGCGTGGAAACCGAGACATCGCCTACATTGCTGTATGGGAGGGCGGTTTCGTTGGATGGTTGCGATTCCTGAGTCGTCGAAGAGTCGGAATCCAGGCTTTGGGCTAGCGTTCCTGGGAAACAAGGCCGCCAGGATCTGTAGGGAGCGCCGAGCTTAGTTTTTCCGTGTATCCTTACTCGGTCTGGAGTGCAGCTGGTTACTCTAAGGATTTCGGCGGCCACCATTTCGGCAGTGACTTCGACTCGTCCTTCTAAGCCGAACACGGCGACTGGAACCGTTGCGATCCGGAGGGAAACTAGATCACTTGGTGGTTCTAGTTTTGCCTCCACTTGTGTGAAGGTGCTGGAGGCCTCCAGCAGTCGAGTTTTTGCATCCGGGTTTTTGGCACGGATGGCAAAGCCAGTGGGAACGCGTTGCACCTGGTCGACATCAGCAGGGGTGCAATTTGTTTGTTTAGCGACGGCTTCGCGAACGCCAGCTGGAGAGAGCTGTCTCCACTCGTGGTTTGCATCCAGACGCAGAAAGATTCGGTCATCTTTCGATGCTGTTGTTGATGCTACCGACTTCTTCTCTGGTTTCCTGGCAGATGGGGCAGCCGAAACCGAGGTGATGTTTGCAGGGGCTTGTGAGCCTGACTTTTGGTGTCCTGCTCAGTGACAGTAGCCCAGGTGCTTCTGAGCGGGAGAGGTGCTGTAGCCTTTGTTATATTCCGAGGAACAGCTACTGGGGTGCGGTCGCGGGGGAGTTGCGACAATTGGTCGTTGGGGCAGGACTGGCGGAGTGGTGCTCGGCCCGGCCGCCACAAATTGCGCGATGGCTGCCTTTAGGTAGACTTTGATGGAGTCTACAAAAATTTTATTTTCACCGGTAGAGAGCGGTGAAAGGGCTGTCTCGACACTGCTAATCGCTGTTGAGCATATATGGAATTGCGCAGCTTTTTGCCTTGCCCTGCGCTCCTCCGCTTCGATCGCTGCCAGCAATTCTGGGGGAATATTTTTTCTCTGCCTGCTGCTTCTTGTGCTGTAGGCGGTTGATCCAGCGAAGAGTTTTCGGCTCCTGCTGCCTTGGTTGTGGGTATGTCGGCCTCTTTCGTGGGCCTCACTTCTACCGGTCGCGGTAGTGCTGGAACCGTAGCGCGCTTCTCGGGTGCGACGACGGTTTTTATGTTGGATTCGGCAGGCTTTAAGACTATACCCGCGTCCACTTGGCTAGAGGAAGCCCATCTTGAATCTGCGAGGGTTTTTAACTTCTCGACTTCCGCATCCACCATGTCCACTTCGGGGACATCGTTCTCCTTAGCTAGGAGAGCAGCCGCGATGGCGTTCATATTCTGAATGTTGGACTCGAGTCCTCGTCTTGTTAGCATGTTCCTCGCGTGGTTTTGGATAACGGGAGTCCATTGGTACGGTTTGTTGACGCGATCTTTGGCAGTGCCACTGATCGCGTTTTTGTGCGTTTTACGCGTCGGAGGCATTTGAAAAGGCCACCGATGGCAAACAATTATAATTCGATATGTGGATCAATAGGTGAGACGGGTGGAAGGGTGGAAATGGGCAAATTAAGGGTTCTCGAATTGTTTGTTTGTTCATTAACGTGCTAGGTGAAGTAACTACCGTTGCACTCCTACTGGAGCTTGAGCACGAGTGGGGTCGGGCCAGATCAGGTTAACTACCGTGCAGTATAAATGCCTCGTCCCACCTAAATGACCGGAACCATGCCAAAATGCATCTATGTGTTGAACCATGACGAATTCAGCAGCCCAGAATTGAAAACAAAACAAAAACTTTCACGCGAAATCCCGCATTACAAAGGAAAAACTTAAACAATCTCCCTTCCATCGTTCCGCCTCAGCCACCACGCGCCTGAGCCTCGAATCCAATCTCTCTGTCCGTGCCGATCCACCTAGGCCATTGATCTATCACCTCCGAGTCACAGGTATCCCTGCCACCCCCGACTTGCCTCCGCGTAAATCCCACTCTCCTGGACGCAGTCCCTGAACAGCTGCCATCCCCTTGATCCGAGCATTAATTCCAGAGCCGGCGCCCTACGCTTTCCGCTTTTCAGCCGCCAAGTTGCCAGTGCTTTCCGACATTGGACAAGGTGACCAATTGATTTTTCCCTTCCACACTCGCAGTTAAGTGTAGCGTCAGTGTGGTTGAAGCGGCGGTGATAAGCCGCAAAGTCTCCATGTCCAGTTCGAGCGGCTATTAAGCGGGCGTAAACCGCTCTCGGCAGAGATAGCTCTGGCGGTTTCTTGCGCCGCATCTCGAGTTCGAGGTCAGCGTAATGCCTGGGGCGATTGGAGTGCCACCAGTCTGTACCCATCTACCTTGCCAGTTCGCGAGCTTTCCGTCCAGATGTGGCGAGGGTCATCACCCCATGTGTCGTCCTGGAATTGCCCGACGAGTTAAGCTCTCTTCGAGCGAGTTCATCGGCGATTTCATTTCCTGCCAGCCCTTCGTGGCCCGAAATCCATCTTATTTTGACAGGCGCGGCTGATCCCGCGGCCAGTTTCACGAACTTTTGGATACGCCAGGATGATGAGCCCGTTGTTCCTGTTAGTAAGGCCTGGACTGCAGCGGAATTGTCGAGTAGGAAGTAGATGGCGCTGCGTGCTCGATCTCGCTTGCTGGCAGTGATTGCTTCGAGAGCAGCCAAAGCTCCATGAACCTCCGCGTCGTAGACCTCTGCATTGGTTATTTTTCCCGAGCCGCTTTGCTCAATTACCCTGCCTGTGCCACTGATAAAAGTCACAAAGGCCCATGACACTCTGTCTGTGGACGCCCCAGAACCATCACTATAAACGCAGAGACAGTCGGGTGGGAGTGTAGGCAGCCACTCTCTTACGAACTTGGCAGCCTCTTTCTTGCTTGTCCAGCGGGGAATTGGCTGAGGGGGGTCGGAGGTCGGAGCGGCGGAGGTAGTTCGGCCTCTGGCAGAAGACGGTAGATCCTCTGGACCCTTGAATCATGCACTCTGTCGAAACCAAGTCTGGTTTTGTTGCATGTCTTTAGGCCGAGTCGGTGACGAGCGTTGTCTGTGCTTTCCGTGGCCTGAAGTCGGAGCGGATGGTACTCATCTAGTCTCCGGATTCGCGCGGCAATCTTGAGCCTGCGTTCCTCGAGCAGAATGTGTGCTGGTAGAATACCAGTCTCTCTTCTCAGGGCTGTTATTGGCATTGTACGCCAGGTTGGTAGAGCCACACGGATTCCGAAGGCAGAAGTTTGGTCGATGACTTTGCTCTGTCTCTTGTAGGAATTACGCGTGCACCTCGATAAGTTTCCCTGGTTGGCCCCGGGCACCAGACCTCCGCTGCGTGCATCGCGATTGGCAGAATATTGTGGTTATGAGCTTAGGTTAGTGTCACTATGCATGCTGACCTTGTACGAGTATATAGATTGATGAGTTCAGGTTGTGGTTGAAGGTGTATCTGAGGTTCACTGTGTTGAATTATTCTTTTACTAATTGTGTGCCGAGCACTCGCTACTTATACTCATGTGCGGCCGCTAGTCGGCTCCTGACCACATGAGCTTTCTCCTGCATATATCCCAAACGATACAGGAACTACACGAACAGCGTAAACATCTAATCACGTTATGTACATGCAAGTATCCTAGCTGTATAACATGCCCATCACAACACAGAACTACTGTGCGGATGACTGTGGTTAGTAAGTCGGGCCTTGGTCCCTGGGTGCACAGTGTCAGCCGTCGGAAGTGCTGCACCAGCCGCATTGCTTTGCTGGTCCACTTTGCGACGTGACTTTCGAAGGTCAGACCGCGATCAAGGTGTACTCCAAGCCATCGGATGTCGTCGGATGCTTGTACATCGCGAGTTCCTACCCTTATAGCCGGAAGATCGTGTCCCCTGGATCTAGGGCCGACGAAGTAGACTACTTCGGCCTTGTCTGGGTCGAAAGAGACGCATTATTAGCGGCCCACCCTAGGACTGCGTCGACTTCTCTCTGGACAGCTACTGCGGCTTCAGTTGGAGTCGAACCTATGCCGAGAATAGCAACATCATCTGCATAGCCAAACCTCCAGCTACTGCCTCCCACGACTTCGGCCATGTAGAACAGGAAAAGAATTGGGGAAAGAGGCGATCCCTGTGGCAGCCCGCATTCTAGGAATACCGGGTCTGTTACTCCGTCTTCGTGTCGTACGCGAGCGGATCGTTCTTGTAAAAAGGACCTTATCCAGCTGATAGCTGGTTTCGGCCACCCCATCTTGTTCATCCTCTGCAGCAGCCGTCCGTGGAGTACAGCATCGAATGCACCCTGAACGTCTAGAGTGACAAGGACTGCTTTCTTCTGCCGTTTCATTGCATGTTCCACATCATGGATAACGCAAGAGACGAGGTCGTTAGCAGACCTGCCAGAGAGTGCTCCAAAGAGTTGCTACGGAACTGCCTTGTGAGTGAGGGCGGTGTAAGCCATTCGCCTTGCGACTAGTCTCTCAAGACCTTTGCCGAAAGAGGAGAGTAGTGCGATTGGCCTCCATCCTTTAGCTGTACTAAGATTACGGCCAGGTTTAGGGAGAAGGATTACTTCCGCTAGCTTGAAGGCCTTCGGGAAGTGGTTCAATCGAAGTGAGCCCTCAAAGAGTACTCTCACTGCGTGACCAATTGATGACCAGGCTGTCCTAAGAAGACGAACAGAAATTGCATCTGCTCCGGGGGCTTTATTTTGACAGGCTGTTGTAACCCACTTGGCTTCTTCGTCCGTAACGCTCGATACCCATGGGAGGTTTCCGCGTCCTGGATCGAAGTCCTCAGCGTCGACGTCGTTTTGGCTGGTGAACCGGCCAAGAAGTAGGTCGCGCAATAGAAGTGCTCGCTTTCCTGGGTCCGAGACGAAGCCATCCGGAGTTTGGAGTGGTGGAGCAGCAGATGTAGGTTGCGGCTTTGCCCAGCGTGCCATCCGATACATGTCAACGTCGGTTGTGGCTTCGGAGAACTTACGTCGCCAGTATTGACGCTTCGCACTTCTGACTTTGCGACGGAAATCCTTTCTGCTCTCTTCGTCCCTAAAAATCCTGTACTCGCGTTTAGCCTGTGCGCACTCTAGCGTCCACCAAGGTGCTGTCCTACCCTTCTTCGCACTCCCGCGTCTTCCGGTAGCTCTAATAGCGTCGCTAATAATTTGGACCAGCTTGTTGGCGAGGTTGTCCACCGCGTCTACTGAGACCATCGGCTGCAGCTCTATTCCTTGAGCCCAACGACCTAGCATCTTTGCAAAGTCTTCGAGGGCATCGTCTGTCACTCGTACCGGTTGTCCAGTTTTTATAACAGCTCTGGCTTTCGAGTTCGGACGGGGACGTCTCCTGCGAGAGTTCTGTGGTCTGATGTCGAGTCGAGCTCTATCGAGACATCTGCAAGGGCACCAGCGTTAGACCAGACCAGGTCGAGTGTGTTTCCAAAGTCGTGTGTCGGGACGCCGGTGTGGAAGATAGATCCATGCCGTGCTCGACATCCATTCAGTGAGCAGCTGGCCGTCACCGTGTAGCCTAGTAGCCATTGGCTGCCAGTCGGTGGTGAACGGCATTGAAATCTCCGCCAATTACTGTAGGTCCGGATGGGGCCCATGAAAGCAGCGGCAAAAGATCTGCTCCAGGAGCGCGGTATACGGAGACAAATGTGACTCCTTCTACCTTTACTGCAGTGAGATCTGGTGATGTCACGCAGATTTTCTTGCTGTTGGCACTTAATCCCTTTTCGCGTATAGATGAGGGAGCGTGGCCTTGAAGAGTTAGTAGCGACACGGGGAGGCAAATGCCTGTCGAATCCGGGATGCGACTTGGTGAGCCAGAGGCCGTCCTTGTGTTGAGTCCAGGGTTCCTGGATAAGTAGGACATTGGTACCTGAATCCCAAGCGCGATTGCAGGATGATGTCTGTAGCGGGGTCTCCTCTGCCCAAATTAGCACAGAGGAACGAGATCGTTGTTGCCGTTGTGTGGAGCTCGGTAAGGTTGTGGTCCCTTACGGGCATTGAGTTACGTTAGTGGCTTCGTTGTCGGCAGTAGCCTCGGTGGCTTTCTGCTTTGCTTCCATCTCACGGATTGAAGCGTTCCGTTCCTTTTGACCTTGCTCGCGTATAACCGATAGCTGGTTTTTAGTACGCTGCACCGTTTTGCCGCCAACCCGGGTTGGTCTGGCCATACAGTGCGGTTCGATGGCTGCATGTGGCCCATGGCAGTTCATGCACCTTGGGATGGTCTGCTTACAGACAGATGCTTTATGCTCGATCGATCCACATCGTGAGCATCGCTCCGCTCGTGAGCAAATCTTTGTTGGGTGATGTCCCCAGCATCGGTTGCATTGCGCAATTTTGGCCTTGCGTTGGAGCTCGTGTAGGCGACCACTCTCTTCGAAAAGTCGCTCACCCAGTTTTGGCTTACCGGTTGCAAAATGCAGCACCCAGTCGGTTGAGGGCCTAGCCATGCTTGTCGCGAACGCACGAGCCGAGGTCGGTCTGATGCCCGTTTTTAGGGTCGCTTCTTCTATCACCATCTCCGGTGTGACTGTTGTTGGTCCTTCTAAGGTATAGAGCCTATCTGGTACATTCGGAGCTAACACCGAGATCCAGTTTGAGGCGGCTTCCAGTTTCATTTCCGTGCTCTCCAAAAGCACAGCCCCCGAGAGGAGCGCGTTTCTTGCTGCATCTCCTTCGGCTTGTATCGCGAACCCTGAGTTGACGACAGTGACCTGCTTGATTGCAGAGTTAGCCAAGCGATGCTTGCTTGCGAGGCTTATTTTTATGTAGTGAGGAGACATTCGTCTCCACGGGTGGTCGGGATTGACCCGCAGGAACACACGTTCGTCAGGGCGGGCCGGCTTGGAAGCGGGGATACTTGGCTTAGGCGCTTGTGGAAGCCCAGTTGCTTTTGACTGGGACCCATTGACTGTTGTCGATGTTGATGCCGCTGGTTGTACAGGCTTAGTCTTTTTCCTCACTACCTGAGTCCAAGACCCCTCAGTAGCGATGGGGGTTTGTATAGAATCGATGTCAATTGGCCTAGTAGGCTTTGTCGAAGCCGGCTCTTTACCTTTCGCCTGACTGCTTTCTCTCGTGAGTATTTGCACTGGTCGTGAAGTGCTCGCGCTATTCTTTCCTCCCGGCCTAGTAGCCGACGTGGGGGGGGTTGTCGTTGTCAAGGGTACTAGAGGTGTTCGCATTCCCAGGTTCATGAGTTCGATAATTCAAGGGTTTGACAGTTCAAGAGTTTGACATAAGATAATATTCAATAATTCTAAAGAGTTCCTAAAAATACAAGACCATAATCTACCGAACTAGAGTTATCCCAAAAACCCATTATATACTCCTCTCTATTGTTCTCGAAATTTCCAGTATACTCTGATACAGAATAGAATGGAGTAGTATAGAAAAGCATGGAAAAGTACAGATCGGAACAGAACGAAGTAGAATAGAACAGAAAATATAGAACAGATTAAGGTAGAATAGAACAGAATAGCACACATATCATCGTACATAGTTCCTATTGATTTAGAATAGGCCCTTGGTCCGTGACAGTTGTCTTGCTGCTACTGGCAGCCTCTGATGGCCCACTGGATTGGGGCTGGGGGTTTCCGCGCAGGATATTTGTGATAATGGCTTGTAAAGCCTCTCCATTCTTTTCGACAGCTCGTCGGAGCTGTTTGTCGGTTGTGGCCGCCAGTAGGTTAATGTACCCACTGACAATACGCTCAGCCTCTGCAAAGCGTATGTTAAACGCCCTCGCTTCATCTGCAAGGAAGTTAGTCAAGGAAGCACCCATTGACTCGGGGGGGGTTTGGGGGCGAGTGTTGGCAGCTCGCCTCGCAGATCGGTTCTGCGTTTGTTTGTGTGTTGTGGTGGTGGTTGGGTGGCCCTGTGAGGACCATTTCGACGTCGGGACGCGTCGAGTTTGCGGGTGGGAGGGGGCCACGGGCCAGCCTCTGCGGAGGACTGGGGCGGCATGGCAAATTAAATTGGAGAACGGTAATCAGTAGTTAATGGAGTGTCGTATTTAGAGGTGGCGGACAGCTGGTCGGACTCTTTTGTAGTTTCTAGGTGCTGTAGGGCGCGTTAGAGCGTCGGGTAGTTCTGTAGGGACTGGGCCGTCCCACACGTGACTAAGGTCACGAGCTGTAGACAGGCACGACGTTAAATTTAAACTAAACTAAACTAAACTAACTTCAAGGTTATGAGCCTAATCAAAACGTGCAACACCAAAAGCAACGGCAGCTTGCTGAGCGTGGCCCAGTCGATTTCGGTTGACACATGGGCTAGGTTCCGTTCACGGCACGATAGATCAAAAGTTTGGGTCTCTTCTATTCAGTCTTTCAACAACTTCCTGATTGAGTTTGACTGGAGGACTTTACGACTCACCAACAACCTCCCAAAATCAAAGGTAAAATTCCTTTCGCTTTCAACCTTACTAACATTGCGTGCAGGACTGGGCACTTGCTCGGCCTCATTTTAGACAGGCACCTCGACTGCGACATCAACATTCTCAACTTTTCGACACATTCAAAGACGGCGCGAAACTAAGACGCCTCACACAGACAACGATCAATGTACGACAAAAGCTGGGCA